>OY755171.1:18326181-18993977 GCA_963576735.1 Bedellia somnulentella
ATATATATATATGGACATTTTACACGTATCAAATAAGCACCAAAGTAGGAGCAACTTAATGATTTGTGCTATGGGATACTAACTTAACGATATGTTTATTACTATATAATACACATCCAAGGCTAAGAATATGCGAAATCAGTCATTGTACTTAATTTAAAACCTCATGTGGGGATTATTACTAAAAACAAAGGATATATTTTATTTCTTAATGAAAAAAAAATTTAGGTCGCGGGTTCGATTCCCGCTAGTGCCGAAATTTTTCTTTCCCTTATTTATTAGTCATTGTACTTATTCATAGTGAAGATATGTAGGATAGATGAGCAGTGGACGTCTATTTGGTTTAGATAACGATGAAAATAGTGGTATAGTATTCGCTAAAGTATGTTCTTTTTTTCAGGTCTCAATAATGTTTTATAATGTAGAAAACCCAAAATTTATACAAACACTATTCAACATGCCTTTCAAATCAATCTAGAAAAAATCAAGATTGCTTATTGAAATAAAAAAATATAACTAATGTCTGAAGAAATGAACATTTTAATGAACAAAATTAAATGACAGTGTTCTAGGGAAAAACGAAATATTGAGTTTCGTAAATATTATCACGCGAATGACACAAATGATCTAAGAGAGTGACGCGATGACAGGGATGACGTTTCTATTAAAAACAATACGTCATTTACCGTGGACGGAGAGTGAATGACAGGTTTATTAACTGAGGCGCTAAATAATGAAGGATTTTATTAAAAGATACAACTTTACTAATGATATTTTTACTTGAGTAACTTGGCCAAAATTACTTGTTAGCGAAATTGGGATTTATTTTGGCCCCTTGTCTTTTGGTTCAGTCAATCAAATTGATGAATAAAATACTATGAATTCACTTCAAAATTCCCCGAAATTGCCCAGCCACTTTTCAAAGTTGAGTTGGGAAAAGATAATAATATAAGTGTTGTTGGTAATGGGTCTTCAGTCGCATCCTAATTTTATTAATAAGCCTCCTAACCTTTAGTACCTCTCATGAACACTAATATATTAAAAACACTAACTGAAAAGCTTATTTTTAGAACCAAACCGGTTTTACATCTTATTTGTTCATTTTTAACCGGAATGAGCTGAAATAAAAAAAAATAGCACAACAAAATTACGAATATTAATAGTAAATCCTTTTGGTTCTCCTGATTCAATTTAGCAGACAAAATAGGAATATGTTTAATTCTTGTAAATATATTCTTGTAAATATAGTATAGTTTCCATTTAAAATATCTTAAATTTCGACGAATTTATCTGAACATGTCTCAAGAAACTAATAAATAATAGATCAAAGGAAACTGCGGTACGAGCTTTAATATAATCAATTAAGGGACTTAGTTGAAATTGAGTAAGTAATCTAAGTGAACCGAAACCTTACTAAGACTATTATTATAGCATTACGACCTCCAGTTTAATCTTCTATAATTCAACTGATTAAGGTAAACTAACCAACGGTAAATTGACTTAGTTGGCTTTTTTATTATTATTATTATTATTATTAGACGGGCGGTAAACGCCACGGGTTTCCGCACTGAGCCCGACATGGCGGACCATTGTACGTGGACCAAGTGGTCAACTAGCTCTCCCAGCCTAATTCCGTCCAGAAGGCAAGTAGCTTATCCAGGTCAGCTACCGCCCCTGGGAGCGACTTTATTGTTCCTATAGTGTTTTTTCGGATATCGGCCACTCCAGTGCATTCCTGGAGCACGTGAGCGACCGTCTCATCAGCCTTCATGCACGCACGGCATAGAGGGCTGTCGGTGATGCCTATAGTGTGTAAGTGTTTGTTTAATGTGGTATGTCCTGTGAGTATTCCCGCCACTGTCCGCAGGTCCTTCCTACTAAGTCGTAGTGCGCGCCCGGTCAGCTTTATGTCAAGGGTTGGCATAGTTTCCTTTGACTGTCTGCAGCCAGGCTCTTCCTGCCAGTGTGACTTGGAGAGAGAGTGTGTGCGTTCTCTTAACCACGCACGCAGCTGACCAAAAGGCAGGGGGATAATCGGTTCAGGACCCTGCAGGTTCCTGGCCGACCCCGCCCTAGCCAGTTCGTCAGCCGCGTCGTTTCCCAATGAGCCGCTATGACCTTTAATCCATTGAAGGGTTATAATGTTTTTCCCGGCTACCTCCTCCAGAGCACCGTGGCACTCCAGGACTAGTCCTGAAGTGAACACACAACGATCCAGAGCCTGTAGCACAGATGCACTGTCCGAGATGATTTTGACATGCATATCGGACAGCGCACGGGCTTTGATTGCCATTGCCGCCTCAATTATTCCAAGACACTCCGCTTGGAATACCGTATTGTGGTGGCCTAGGCTTTTGGAGATTTTGATATTGAGGTCTTGTGAGTATACGCCCGCTCCAGTCCCTTGGTTGGTCTTGGAGCCATCTGTATACACACGCACCTCTTTAATATCGGAGTAGTCATGTTGTTCCTCTTCGAGTACAACAGTGTAATTGTGCTTGGTTATAATGGTTTTTGTTATCCTATCACATGGTGCAGTAAGTAAGGGCTGTTATTGGATGGCCGCTGTATAAATATTAGTGTGTAGGTTTCTGGAGTCATTTTTGAGGTGTCCTGCCTTTTTCAGCCTAAGTGAGGACATCGCTGCCTCTTGCTGTATGTGTAAGTGTAAGGGCGGCAGATTCAGTAGCACCTGAAGAGCTGCCGTGGGTGCGGTTCTCATACAGCCCGTGATGGCCATACAGGCAAGCCGTTGCATTTTTTCTAGGTCGTTTTGGGCTGTTGTTAATCTAGTTCTCGACCACCAGACCAGTGAGCCGTAGGTTATCACAGGTCTAATAATGGTGGTATAAAGCCAGTGTACGATCTTAGGTTTTAATCCCCAGTTTTTACCTAGTATCCGCTTGCACTGCCATAGCATAGCGCTGGCTTTTTTTAATGTCTTATCTAAATGTGGTTTCCAGCTCAGTTTGTCATCTAGGGTAATTCCTAGATATTTAACAGTCTTGGAAAGAGTGAGTTGGGTTCCAAAGAGTTTTGGAAGTTCAAAAGGGGGGAGTTTCCTTTTGTGAGTGAAAAGAATTAGTTCAGTCTTTTTAGGGTTTACTTTCAGGTCGTATTCGTTACACCATATCTCCACTACTCTTAATGCTTGACCCATTTGATTGCAGAGCGTGTTTACATGATTTCCATTTAGTAGGATAGTGAGATCGTCCGCGTAGCCTACAGTAAAGTAGCCTCGGGCATTAAGCCTCCTAAGTAGAGAATCGACCACCATGTTCCATAGGAGTGGGGAGAGGACCCCCCCTTGGGGGCATCCTCTTGTCACAATGGCTCTGGTGGTGTCTTTTAAGGTTACTTGGACCGCTCTGAGTCTCAACATGTTAACAACCCAACCCCTGAGTGTGGAGTTAACACGGAAGTCTTTCAGAGTTGTCTCGATACAGGGTATGTTAGTTTTATCGAAAGCACCTTCAATATCTATGAAGGTGCCTAGTGTGGATAGCTTAGTGCTGAGTGCACATTCAATTTTATATATTACGTTGTGTAGTGCAGTCTCAGTTGATTTATCTTTAGTGAAAGCGTGTTGGTTTATATGGAGGGGTTTTTTCGCAAGTGATTTTTCTCTTATATGTCTGTCACAGAGTCTTTCCAGAGTTTTTAAGAGAAAGGATGTGAGGCTGATGGGTCTAAAGGACTTCGGGTCGGTATAGTCCGACTTACCGGGTTTGGGTATGAAAGTTACTTTGACTTCGCGCCATGGTATCGGTACATATCTGTAAGCGATGCATGATTGATATATTTTGACCAGCCAGGGGGATAGGATGTCTCTTGCCCACTGGAGCAAAGCAGGGAAGATTCCATCTAGGCCTGGTGATTTGAAGGGGTTGAAAGACTTAACCGCCCATTCAATTTGGTCATTAGTGACAAGGTCTCGTGAGAAGAGCCTGTCCGCTTCGGTAGGAGGCGTAATATGCTCCTCATTCCAGTCAATATCATCAGTATGATGACAGTCTGGGAAGTGGCAGTCTAGGAGCAATTTATGTGTTTCTGTATCTGTCGTGGTGTATGTATTATCAGGTGTTTTGAGCGGCCCTACGGTGAGGTTGTTATCGGTAGACGGAATTTTTCGAACCCTAGCCGCTTTATTGTTCGATTCTATTGATCCGCAAAACTTTCGCCAAGCTTGCCTTTTGCTAGATCGGATTCGTTTTTTGTAGGTGGCTAACATGTTTTTATAGTTTTCCCAGTCTGTAGGTAGTCTGGAGTTTTTAGCTTTATTGAAAAGTTTGCGTAGTTCACCGCGCATTTTTTTCAACTCCGGGGTCCACCACCTACTGGTTTCTTTCCCTGGGATTGTTGGTTGTTTAAGTGGGCAGGAGGCTTAGTTGGCTTTTTGATATATCAGATAAAAGTGGATCAACGTGAACAGGTTTGTGAATTCGAATAAGGAAGTTTTTATTCGATGGTTTCTTTAACTGTTTGATAAGAAACGATTTGAAAGGGCAATCACGAGCGCTATTTTATCGACACGATAACGGCTAGAATGAGATGGCAGTATTCGATACTAAGTAAGTGCGTAAGAGATGGCTGGTTTATTCCACGCGATAACTAGTTTAAACACCGCTTGTACAAGTCGGGCTGGAAGATGATTCTGAAATAAATAAAATGTATTTGTTAATAAGTGCCATAAATGCCCCAGCAGAACAAGCAAGAGCACTATTTTATCGACACGATAACGGTTAGAATGAGATGGCAGTAATAATAATAATAATAAAGCCATTTATTTCTCACTTAATTTTTTTACATTTCAACTTAAAAATACAAATTATTATTAATTATGCACTTAAAATATAACATTCATTACATAACAATTAATTTTTACCATCAGACCTAATTAATATAAATTAAAATTTTAAAATCAAAATTATAAATTAAAATTATAAATTAAAATTAAAATTATTTACAAATATAATATATACAGCATTACATCATTTGTTTAAAAATATTTATCATTTAACATTTAACTGCATTTAATTTATTTTTAGTGTTATAATTTATTCTTATTTATACATTTTATTCTTTTATGTGAGACACCCATTTTTGGGCGTAGGCCTCCTCCAACCCCTTCCATTTGTCTCTCTGCTTGGCTGTGCGGGTCCACGTAGCGCCAGCCCACTGCACGATGTCGTCCGCCCAGCGCCGCCGTGGTCTGCCGCGTGGCCTCGTCGCTTCTCTGGGATACCAGTGAAGGAGTCTCTCACTCCACCGGTTGTCAGTTGTTCTCGTGACGTGACCTGCCCATCTCCACTTGAGTCTGCATGCTAGCTCTACGGCGTCTGTCACCTTGGTCATATTTCTGAGTGATGTGTTTCGTACCCTGTGTTTTAGCTTGATGTTTAGCATGCTCCGTTCAGCTGCTCTCTGAAACACATTAAGTTTTTGAACGATATTTTTAGTAAGGGTCCAAGTTTGACACCCGTAGAGTAGGGTGGGAAGAACAATCGTGTCCATCGCTTTCTTTTTAAGATGTGTCGGAAGCTTGGACTTGAATACATCCTTGAGACTCCAGTATTTGCCCCACGCTTTCTTTATTCTTCGTTCTACTTCTCTAGATGTTTGATCAGCGAATGTAATATTTTGTCCCAAGTAAATGTACTCTTCTACGTAATCTATGGTGTGTTCTGCTATTTTGATAGGGATTTTTTGATAGTTTGTCATGGCAAATGTTTTTTGCTTGTTCATCTGAAGCCCACAGTTTTTACTCTGTTGGTCAAGCGTTTCTATCATGTGGACTAGGGTCTCGTGGCTTTCTGAAATGAGAACAATATCGTCAGCGAATCTAAGATTGTTAAGGACTTCTCCATTAATATTCACACCGATTTCATCCCAACTTAGTTGTCTAAAAATTTGTTCTAATAATGCTGTGAACAGGTTGGGCGAAACCGGGTCGCCTTGTTTTACTCCTCGCTGTATGTTGAATGGTTCTCCTTTTCTCTCTAGTTTAACGATTCCCTTACTATTTTTGTAGATTTCTTTTAGTATATCAATGTAGGCTGTCTCTACGCCTTGCTCTACCAAAGCCTGCCATAGGGGTTCGTGCTTAATAGAGTCAAAAGCTTTGCAATAATCTATAAAGGCAATATAGAGCTTTTTGTTATACTCTGATATGAGATGGCAGTATACGATACTAAGTAAGTGCGTAAGAGATGGCTGCTTTATCCCACGCGATAACTAGTTTAAACACTGCTCGTACTAGCCGGGCAGGTAGTAATGATACTTAACACCGGAAAGATAAGTACTACGTCAAAACTATGCAATGGTAAGATTCTATACACCAAAAGGAATGATTTTTTCAAAACATTTTGCACCAAAACTTTCATCAAAATCCATCTGAAGTATGACAACAATTATTTTTAGTTTTATCTCATCGCTACTGAGGCTGATACGGGAAAATATGTATTTCTATTTGATAGTAATGGTAAGTAAGGTAGTATTTGCCGTGTAGTGTCGGCTTAGAATAAGATTACCCCATTTCTACCCGTGGGTGATCGTAAGAGGCGTCTAAGGGTATAGGGGCTTCTTAAGTGATTTTTGGGCGACGTGGCTAGAGACCCGTCACCAAAAATATTTATTTATTATTAACATCTTTTCCCCAATCAACTTGTAAAAGTGGCTGAGAAATTTCTCATTCCAAAGCTCTGGCTACCCCGTTAAGGGATTTATAGCCGTGAGTATATGTATGTATGTATGTAGTATTGGTATACGTTTTAAAATATCCGTCTTCCCTCTTTTTGAAATATTTCCAGCAAACAGTATTTATAAGTGGTCCCTTTGCTTTATTAAACTTAATCTGTTGAGTGTGGTTAAATCTATATCACAGTAAGCGATATAATCGGCCATACAACCTTCAAAGTTGTATGGCTGATCAGCTAAAAGATTTTGATTTAGCAATATGTACGGATTAAAACTTACATTTATTATGCTATAATTACGTATAGAAATCAATAAATTTATTCATCCAAATCAATAGAAACGCGGGCAAACAAACATTCCATAAATGTGTTAAGTTTTTAGAGGTATAGTAATATGATATGTGGATATTTCATTATTAAGTTATTATATTTTGCAGTCACATTATTGCATATAGCTGAGTTTAATTAAAATTATACTCAAATCATATTTTGAATTGAAGGATATTTAACAAAAAAATACCAAAATAAATGCGGCTGCTACTAAATTGGATTTCAACTACTATAATCAAAAATATTGAGACAGTCGATCGCTATAAATATTAAGAATAAGCATTAAAATATCATAATTTAAACATCACATTTTTTCCTTGAACACACAACTTGTTTTATTTCTGTTGACCTACAAGTACCGAGTGTCTTTCGCGGTATCATTATAATACTGTATACTCACTCGCAAAACACTTAAAAAAACAATCTTTCTTCTAGATCGGTCTTATTCAAATGTCAACTTTTAGTTTCCCCAGAGATACTTCGTGTTAGAAGTTCAGTCTTAAACCCAGTCAGTTTGCGGTTTCATGGTCGCATATGATACTAATTCTGCAGCCCGATTTCAGCTCACCCCGGCACTGAGCAGTTTCACAACCCGTAATAGAGAATTAACCTAGAAACAAGTTGGACTTCTGCGAATTTCACAATTTTCATGTGAAACATTAATTTTAATGCATATTTCCTGTGTCTGATTTTCGCATTATTTGACCTTGCGGTGTCGTAGCGGTGTGTAGTTTGTGCAGAAAAGTTTCGCTGAACAAACAACTGTTTATTTTTATGTTAAAACATTGAATTTAAGTTTAATGTTTTAAATACTTACTTATAGTCGCACATTAATTCTCACTGAGGTAGGTATAGATTTCCATATTAATCTTGATATACAGGGTGATTTCGGGGTCGTGATCCCAACCATTTTTTTCTGTCTAAGTAAATGATTGCGATGCTACCTGTATTTATTTTAATTGAAACAAAGATGATTCGTAATTTACTTATTTTTATTTACTGACTCAATATGCGTGGTCACCCTACTTTTTATATTACACCTTTTTAGAAAACAAACTCTTTGTTAGAATACTTAATAATTTATGATTAATAATGTCACAACACGTCAAAGTCAATAAACGATAACAATAAATAATAACGAAACAAAGATTTAAAATAAAATAAATTAATTATGTCTCCGCCGTACCCATTTTCTAATATTGAGCGATCAGATATGGTTATGTTTTACTATCAAACACACAACACTACCAGAGGAAGTGCGATGTTTCATCAGTGACATCCCAATTTGCCAATACCAACTAGACGTTTGATTAATACAATGGTGCATAATCTTCGAGAATACGGGCAGTTCAGCGTTCCAACCCACGCCCAAGCACGAGGTGGCGACAGGCCAGCAAGGCGAGGCAATCCCAAGAACCTGGATCAACGCATACTCAGATATTTTCTCCGAGATCCGCAACGCAGTACCCGACAGGCTGCTAGAAGGTACAATGTTAGGCGACGGACGCAATTGTGCGAGCAGGAACAGGGTTCACATTTTGAACAACTTTTGAAGTACGTTTAGCGTTGTTTTTGTAAATTTTTATTCGTCTTTTCCTTCTAAATACGACAAAGTAATGGACGTAATCGCAGTAGGCATCGAAGAAATTTCTTATCTGTCTATCAATATCGTCATATCAATTGCAACTACTGCAACAATTGTTAAGTCTATGCACTTGACAAAAAAAATCTTGGGAAATAGTAGGGTGACCATGATCTCGAATAGTCGCAGTTTTTTTTTGTAAACTTAAATAAGTCGCTGGTGTCCTGTTAGTCCTAACCTATCGTGATGCTTAGGAGAAAGTAAGTTAAATGCTTCTTTCTTGCTCCACGACCCCGTAATCACCCTGTATATGCTATTTTATTATAGTACATTAGGACCACCTCTTCCTCCGCATTATATGCTCAAACCACTTTACCATTTCTTTTAATTTTTACATAAAAGGCTATGTTTCGTAACGAAGCAAATGGTTGTCTAATTGGTGTAATATTATTTTATACATACATACACACATACATACATATTCTCATATCTATAAATCACTAGAAGGAGTAGCCAGAGCTAAGGAACTAGAAGTTCCTCAGCCACTTTTGGAAAGTTGAGTGGGGAAAAGATAGTAAAATAAAGGTTGTTGGTGATGGGTCTCCAACCGCGACGCCAAAAAATCCCTTAAAAGCCCCAATACCGTTAGCCGCCTCTTACGTACACCCAGCGGAAGAAATGGGGTAGTGCTATTCTATGCCGACACTACACAGCATTTATACCTGTTTTACATACAGTTTTATTCGTAATACAGGTTAGTTTTCATCTTATATTGGTTATTCAGGCCTGTAAAATCTAACCAAATGCTAAGGAAATAAATTTTTAAGTCACCGATCTGCGAATCAAACTCGGAATTTCGTAATGTGAGCCCAAAGTTCCACTGAAATTCATTGAAACAAGTGAATGAATGATTGATGCGATAAAATAACTTTCCGTAACTGGATTGTATTTAACTAGTAATGTTCGTGTTTTCGTATAACATTTCCACACAGTAAATCGAAATTTAGTTGGAAATTCATAGCATAGTAACGTGACAAATATGACAAAATCCATTCCGTTGGTTCGAAAGTTTAACAAACGCTTACTGAATTTAATTTAACTGAAGTATTTTGAATTCGATTTCAGTTTGTGGAAATGATACCAATAATCTGAAGCGATAATTATAAACATTAGTTTGGTTATCCAATGCATACATACATATATTAACGCAATTATTTCCCATTGAGGTTGGTAGAGACTATCGATCGGAACGTTGTACTATCCTGGCAAACCTCTCTAGCTACGTTTACATTCATCAATATTTTCCTACATGTTCTGTTATTATTCATATTAGATGTTTAGTCTCAAACTAAAGCGTTCACGACGTATATCCTGATAGGCGTGGCCGAGGTACTAATACCTCTGAGCATCACGTAGCATAATAATACAATAGTCTCCTAGTGTTTGGAGAATCCACGTTTTGTTTAGACAATGTACTCACGTGATAGGGCCTTGCGCCGTTTTGGTAAAATACACTGACACATGACTATGTCAAACTTAGTCATGTTAGTTTCCTCACGATGTTTTCCCTCACCGTTAAAAACCACGATGAATTACCCACACTTTAGAAAAGGCACATTGATGTAGGCCCGACTCGGGTTTTGAACCCACGCCTTGTTTCAAGATAGGCGGGTTTTCTACCGACTGAGCTATCACGGTCATTGTTTAGTATAACTTCTAATATACGTTTTTTTTAATATTTCAAGCAGAAGAAATTAAAAAAAAAACTGAATTATTTTTATCGATATAGTCAAGGCAGGTACTATCAATTGCCACTTTATACAATACAAATCTATATTTTTTTTTAACACATATTGTTTTTTTAATATTTTTCTCTGGCTATCTGTTTCATTATATTCATTAGATGTAGGTAATAGCCATGGATATACACCGTGAGTATTATATGAATGTGAATGGCGGTTAGTTCACAAAAAGTCATACTCCAAACTTTTCAATCCACCAATCCACCGCAGTTGGTGTTCAAATAGCTGGTGAGAGCAGTTAAGTGTAACATCCAATATGGCTGCCGGCTGTATGTCGCACCTGCTGGACACTGATTCGTTCCGCACGGTACTGGACTGTGGGTGGTGTAAGTTAATATTATGCGTTATATTTTACTGGAATATATTTAACTGTTTAGTGATATTGTATTTGGTGTGATTTAAAGATATATTTAAGCTTTTCTGTGTCGGTTTAGAACAGCACTACCTCATATATTCCTCTGTCATATCGTCCAAAAAGTATTGGAGAGTTTTAAAAAATTGTTAAGCGGTAATGCTGAAGGCTATAATCATAAATATTTATTGACCATCTTTTCCGCACTAAACATCCAAAATTACCTAAGAAAATTCTAATCATGAAACTGGCTGCTCTTTTTCTAACGTACGTGATAATTAGAATAGGTTTTATAGTTTAGCGATAAGGTATTTTATTTGTTTGGAACATGAATTGAAGCTGGATTGCTAAAATGATATGACATTGTAATTAGGAGACAACCGAGAGACAATGATATTTCTTTCTACTTTAACCTATCAACACTAATCCTTAAGTTCCTTGAGTAAATGTACTATCGAAAATTGCTATTCTTTATCATATTTGTAATTGTTAGGTGACACTGAAATTTTCACACAAAAATCAAGTTTATTTTTGCAATATACCTTCTCGTGTATTATTTTTATTACCTTTTGTGCTATAGCTATAGCAAAAACTAATTCGACTTGATAGTTGACAATGTATCTTTCCATCCTTAATATAAATTCTCTTAAATGTGAAATTTAACTGATGCAGCTTTTACAAGATTGTACATACATACATACATACATATGCTCACGGCTATATTTCCCTAGAAGGGGTAGCCAGAGCTAAGGAATTATAAATTCCTCAGCCACTTTTGGAAGTTGAGTGGGGAACAACAACACACAAGATTGTGTACGTCAAAAATAAGAAAAATACAGAAATTGAGAGCTCGATTCTCTTGTAACTTGGGCGCCACATTAGAAATGCGTGCATCTGTTTTGTTGCAGTTTTTACTTGAACGACATTCCAACATTGATTAGTCATTGTTCTTGTTGTGAGTCATGCGACACACAATTTATTTTTTATTTTTTGTGTTAAATAAGTTTTTGTCATTAGTTGTTTATTTATCTTGCTCTTACTCTAACAGCTGATTCATATACAAATAAATATACAGATTGGGTTAGCCCCAAACTAATTGTTATAATACTCAGTAACAAGCTCTTCAATAAAACTCAGGTTCAGGAGATAGATTATTTATTCCACCGACACAGTAAAGTATCCATCTTAATTCAATTTTCGATTAAGTGGCTTCAATCGTGTTTGCCACAATTATTTCGCCAATGTCGAGTAAAAGTAAAATATTGCACAAGTTAACTCTTTAAATTTATCAAGACAACTGTCACTAGTCAGTGGGACGAGTGTATTTATTCTAGAAGTCAACCCCTTTCCTTATTTCCGTTTATTCATGGATGGGGCCCTAATACATTTTCTTTATATAATAAACATTAATACAAAAGTAATTTATCAGAAAACCTTGTAAATAAAATAAACCTAACACTCGTCCATCCTGACCTCGTGTATGTCCTCATACACGCATTTCATTAAATAGCTTACTTAACCTAACACTCGGTTAAGATAAACTTTAATTATTAAAAAGAAACAACATAAAGTTAATAAATTATCATATCTCCCTTTAAAGTTATAAGATTAAATTTACTGACTAATCCGTTGCTTCGGAAGGTGTTCGCAAAGAGAAGAAGCAACAAAGAAACTCTTTGCATTCACATTTTTTCATTTTTTCAAAAATAGGTTGTACAATTTTGGGTTTAACATATTATGGTAAAAGGTAATTAAGGTACAATCACAGAGCTTAGACTAAGACATATAATAAATAAAGATACAATATGAACACTTTTAATCTGAGTTCCAATGAGAGGTTTTCCTTTTTTCTTTTTTTCTTCTTCCCTGTTCTCAGGATAGATGGCGCCAGATTTGCTATGTTACTGGTAGGAACGGAACGTCACACCGTTTTTCACACTTGGATGTAATGATATCGTAAAACGGAACGTACATAAAAACGTTCTGATTTGAAAGTCTAAATAAATATCAGTTTAAGACAAGATAGCTTAAAAGTAAATAAACAAAGACGGTATTTATATTTAACATTATTTTTGTTGTTTTTACTCGCCAAAAAGAAAATGGTACGGTAAGTAAAAGTTACTCTATGGTGATGTGACACATGTTTTTAAAGTTGAAATTGGCGAAATTATTGTGGCAACACGATTGAGACCACGAAAAAAAAATTTAAGTAAGTAACGTAGTTACATCAACGCCATCTACAGTGCTCTAGGAAACTATGTTGTTTTTTTATTTCTCAAAAAGAAAACCTCTCATTACAACAACATTTAATTCTTAATCTTTGACTATGAACACTATAGACAGAGTCATAATGCAGCGGGAGAGTACCTCTTTTAGATAGCAATACTTTTCCCTGTAATGTTGCGATCACTAGAAAACAATTACCCCAAAATACTATAATCACCATTCTAAAAGCTACTTTTTAATTTAAAATTGATTACGTCAATTTATTGTTTAATTAAAGGTTTACTGTTTACTATATTATTTCCTGCAATCATATTATTATACATACTTGCTCCTAGTATTATACAATCTTTTTTGTTTAATTTTACCATTTATACTGATGTTTAATACACCGTGAAATCTAAAGCATTGTACTAACTATCAGGGATGAATCTTCCCATGATTACGAATACATTTTTGTACGGGACTAACTTTGTTACTGGACAAAAAAAACAGCTGTTCCATAAGTGCTAGTTATGTAAATATCATACGGGTCATCATGGGTATAGTGGGGTCTATGTTTGTATTTTGAAAAATAAAAGACAGCACTATTTTGTCGTGAGTTTTATTGCATTATTTACTATTGACCTTTAAACAAAATCAGTTTCGTGTGAAAATTTCGAATTCATTCGTCTATTTCAGTCACAATTTTGAAAAGATGATGTATTCGTACATCTAAGTATTTTAAAGCTATAGCCTTTATTAACAGCACAAGGTGGTTTTCGAACGGATTTTGCTCTCTGATGTGGTCGTTTAATGTCGGAAATATTCTTTTACCTAAATTCTTTTTCAAAACAACTGCGACCATTTGAGCCAAATTAGTCTATGGACAAAAACGAGGTGCCTTTCAATTTTATAGTATGCCTCAAAACTTTGGTTGATTTCCAATTGCATCTTCCAGTGGCCGCAATCCATTTTTCTCGTAGATTCGGGTCTTTAGGAAAACTGTAAAGAATACGAAGAAATTAAATAAATATAACAAATTTATTACTTACTAATTCCGTAGATAACAATTGGAAATCATTCAGCGTCGCTATAGCGCGACGAAATTCATTATATACTCACTCATTAACATCAGTTTTCTAATTTGAAAATTTTACCCTAACGACAGGGTAGGATGAAAACGTGAATTATGGGAACACTGAGATACTGCATATTTTTAGATTATGCTATTAAAAAATTGCTCAAAATAACTAATGAAAACGCTAGTAATCTAGTTTAACGTAATTAACATTTGAATCACTTTTTTTCTGATCGCGCAATGTATTTATTATGTATTTATCTGTAGAAAAACATTAAAAAACTCACTCACTTGTGGAAAGTCAATCCTTCGATGTGTTTTTCGCTGCGGCTTCCGCAGCCAAGCACGCTACACCCAACCATACCTCACTAAATAATAAGTTTGACTAATGGAGTCTCTTTTATCACAATAACAATATACAAATGAATAAAATCTTTCTCAAAATCAAAAGAAAACCAAAATCGCTCACAAGTCGACGCTTTGTTTGTCAAGCTTTAAAAGCGTGACATCAACAAAACGGGTTACGCGATAGAGATGACAATAAAGATTTTGTGTCTCTTTTTAACATATAAGAACTTAAATAAGGGCTTCTCTTTTTAAAATGGATGACGTAACATCGCTCTATCTATAGTGTTCATAATCAAAGTTCTTAATCAATATAAAATATGCTCAACAAAAACATTACAGGTAGACTACAACTTTTTTCTTTTCCTTTTGTTTTTTTTTTTCATTTTAACTCACTTAGATTACATACATTAACTAAAAATAACACTTTTTACGAATGAGGAGAGATAAATCAATTTAATTATCATTTCGTTGTTAAGTATGGAAAAATAAACTTTTTTCATATACTAAATTAAAATCATAGAGCAACAATAATGAAATAAAAAAAAACTAATTAGAAAACAAATAAAAAGTAACAACAGTACGAGTATCAGTAGTTGTTTTGTGCATCTACCCAGATAACTAGTTTACCGATCTCACCTTCCAAAGGTTGTCTGGAAGAGATCGCTTTTAGCGATAAGACCGCCGATTGTACCTCATTGTAAACTGTATGATAATTTCTAATGTAAATTTGTGTTTGATGTACAATAAAGAGTTATTCTATTCTATTCTATATTTAATACATAATTTTAATAACATAAATATATTTATTGTTGTAATTTCTATAATTGGCATAGTTAATAGTTTTTTTAATTTAGTTTTAATTTAATTTTAATTTAGTTTCAATCAATTTAATTAAATTTTATAATAATCATTTTTTTAAGAATGTTATATCTATAATGTTAGTAATATTGTTAATTATTTCAATTTTTAAATCGAATGATGTGATTAGCCTATAATTGGTGTATTAAGTTGATATGTGTCATTTCAATTCAAGTACTTTTTAAGATTGTTACTATTTTCACTGTTGGCAATCCGTAATAAATAAATAAGTAAATAAATGTATATTCTTTTCTCATGACTAAGAACCAAATGCATTCATTTAGACATGGTCTATTCATATTTTTTTAAACATCTCAACCTATTCCATACTTACATCATTTCTTTTTTTTATTAAAGCCTTTGAACTAATTCCATGCATTCATAACATGTTAACCAACACCATTCCCATGAGTGAGTTTTTAATTTAGTTTTATATAAGTTATGTATAAAATTTTGGAAATAAACGATTATTAGCCTTTTTCTATCAAAGCCTACGAACCGATTCCATTCTAACAGGCATCGACAAAATTTGAACCAATTCCATTCTCACGAGTTTGATTTTTAATTTTATTTTATATAAGGGATGTATAAATTTTGGAAAGAAACGATTATTAGTATTTTTTTTTATCAAAGCCTACGAACCAATTCCATTCTCACAGGCATTGACAAAATTTGAACCAATTCCATTCTCACGAGTTTGATTTTTAATTTTATTTTATATTTGGGATGTATAAATTTTGGAAAGAAACGATTATTAGTCTTTTTTTTATCAAAGCCTACGAACCAATTCCATTCTCACAGGCATTGACAAAATTTGAACCAATTCTATTCTCACGAGTTTGATTTTTAATTTTATTTTATATAAGGGATGTATAAATTTTGGAAAGAAACGATTATTAGTCTTTTTTTTTATTAAAGCCTACGAACCAATTCCATTCTCACAGGCATTGACAAAATTTGAACCAATTCCATTCTCACGAGTTTGATTTTTAATTTTATTTTATATAAGGGATGTATAAATTTTGGAAAGAAACGATTTATTAGTCTTTTTTTATCAAAGCCTACGAACCAATTCCATTCTCACAGGCATTGTCAAAATTTGAACCAATTCCATTCTCACGAGTTTGATTTTTAATTTTATTTTATATAAGGGATGTATAAATTTTGGAAAGAAACGATTTATTAGTCTTTTTTTATCAAAGCCTACGAACCAATTCCATTCTCACAGGCATTGTCAAAATTTGAACCAATTCCATTCTCACGAGTTTGATTTTTAATTTTATTTTATATAAGGGATATTTAAATTTTGGAAAGAAACGATTATTAGTCTTTTTTTATCAAAGCCTACGAACCAATTCCATTCTCACAGGCATTGACAAAATTTGAACCAATTCCATTCTCACGAGTTTGATTTTTAATTTTATTTTATATAAGGGATGTATAAATTTTGGAAAGAAACGATTATTAGTCTTTTTTTATCAAAGCCTACGAACCAATTCCATTCTCACAGGCATTGACAAAATTTGAACCAATTCCATTCTCACGAGTTTGATTTTTAATTTTATTTTATATAAGGGATGTATAAATTTTGGAAAGAAACGATTATTAGTCTTTTTTTTATCAAAGCCTACGAACCAATTCCATTCTCACAGGCATTGACAAAATTTGAACCAATTCCATTCTCACGAGTTTGATTTTTAATTTTATTTTATATTTGGGATGTATAAATTTTGGAAAGAAACGATTATTAGTCTTTTTTTTATCAAAGCCTACGAACCAATTCCATTCTCACAGGCATTGACAAAATTTGAACCAATTCTATTCTCACGAGTTTGATTTTTAATTTTATTTTATATAAGGGATGTATAAATTTTGGAAAGAAACGATTATTAGTCTTTTTTTTTATTAAAGCCTACGAACCAATTCCATTCTCACAGGCATTGACAAAATTTGAACCAATTCCATTCTCACGAGTTTGATTTTTAATTTTATTTTATATAAGGGATGTATAAATTTTGGAAAGAAACGATTTATTAGTCTTTTTTTATCAAAGCCTACGAACCAATTCCATTCTCACAGGCATTGTCAAAATTTGAACCAATTCCATTCTCACGAGTTTGATTTTTAATTTTATTTTATATAAGGGATATTTAAATTTTGGAAAGAAACGATTATTAGTCTTTTTTTATCAAAGCCTACGAACCAATTCCATTCTCACAGGCATTGACAAAATTTGAACCAATTCCATTCTCACGAGTTTGATTTTTAATTTTATTTTATATAAGGGATGTATAAATTTTGGAAAGAAACGATTATTAGTCTTTTTTTATCAAAGCCTACGAACCAATTCCATTCTCACAGGCATTGACAAAATTTGAACCAATTCCATTCTCACGAGTTTGATTTTTAATTTTATTTTATATAAGGGATGTATAAATTTTGGAAAGAAACGATTATTAGTCTTTTTTTTTATCAAAGCCTACGAACCAATTCCATTCTCACAGGCATTGACAAAATTTGAACCAATTCCATTCTCACGAGTTTGATTTTTAATTTTATTTTATATAAGGGATGTATAAATTTTGGAAAGAAACGATTATTAGTCTTTTTTTTATCAAAGCCTACGAACCAATGCCATTCTCACAGGCATTGACAAAATTTGAACCAATTCCATTCTCACGAGTTTGATTTTTAATTTTATTTTATATAAGGGATGTTTAAATTTTGGAAAGAAACGATTATTAGTCTTTTTTTTATCAAAGCCTACGAACCAATTCCATTCTCACAGGCATTGACAAAATTTGAACCAATTCCATTCTCACGAGTTTGATTTTTAATTTTGTCTTTTTTTTTATACATTAATCACGTAAAATTCTGGATAGAAGCACACTAATTGATCTTTATTTACCCCCAAACCGGATTATGTATAGATGTAGTATTCAAACATAGGTATATAGTATTTTTTAAGATTTTCACGATTGCACATTATAATTGAAACAACTTTTGTTTTTCGGATATTTTAATCGCGTGTTATTACATTATTTTTAAAGCCCGACGTTTCGAAAACTTTTCAGTTATCATGGTCACGGGAAGACTGAGGTGTTTTTTGTCATTATACATATAAATATTTTTAAATTGCCACAAAAAGCTTTGTATACGAATTTTTCGGAAACACTTTGCCATATCATCACATGAGCACTCTTTTTTCATAGGACTTATATTCGAAAAATATATAAAATAGGCGATATAAAAAGACCCACTTTGATTTTGATTTAACTTCTTTTTCTATCGATGTATTTCTATATTCTTTGAAATCATTATAACGTGAAGTTTTGATTATATTTCTCATTTACGTTTGAGTTTTCGATAATTAATAATATCGTTATGACTTCGATAGACATCTTTGCCAAATGCAAAATTATATTGGCCTTCACTTAGGTAATGAATGAATTAACAAAGTAAAACATATTAATTATACTAATCATAAAATGAATGTAAAATAAGCAGCTCAGCTACTTAGTTGTTCAGTTGCCACTTGTTTAAAATGTTGCATTGACGAATTGAAAATGCCCTTTCTAAGAAATTCAAAAATCTTGCAGGCTTAATTATAAAAAGTAGAAGGTGAATGTGACAAAGTTAACCATTATATCCAAAATTTATATTATGAGGAACGTCCAGTATTAACACTGTGTTAACGGGTTTTTACTTAATACAATAGCTTTGAAAAGTATGATTGTTGATTTTATACCGACGGAAAAACTGAAGGTTATTCCAACTTACAAACTTTCCCGTGACTATTTGGAATCTAGGGAAGGATTTAATAATTAGCCTACGGTTAGGCAGTTCAGTGCTGCCTAGAAACGCTTAATCTGCCACGTTGAATTAAAAATCAGTGACAAAGCCAATTGTTTACCTTATTGAACTAAAAATTGCATGCCTGCAAAAGGTAAAACTTGTTGATCTTTTCCATGTTATAAAAACTTATTGTACCATGTTATAAGGGCAAATAAAGATTACTATTCTATGAATGTTTGCTTATCAAAACAATCACTGAGACATATTATGTAATTAGAATAAAATACGAGGCCAAATTTACAAAATATTAATATACTAAACTAACTCTAATTGCCTCGCAGCTCGCATTCCCAACTCAAATTGTCTCGCACACATGCGCAGTTCACAAATATACTAATACAAGAATAAGATAAATATAATAAGATAATTAATTAAATATATGATACACGCGCATTAAATCTTTGTTCTCGCCAGTAATTAGTGATTGTACGATCTATAATATGTCGGTATTAAGATTATACATATGATTGTAAGTGTATTGTTTGTAATGGTAGGTTAGGTATGTGATCGAGTGAGAGATAAATAAGACTACTTTGAAGCAAAACAAAGAGCTACTTGCTTCAGCAAATTCCAATGTTTCCAGCATTTCGTTTTAATTTCTTATCTGATAATTTAATCAATGACTTGTTTATGTATATTTTAGTTGATATAGGGTATTGTGTTTTTACATTAATGATAAGATGGATTGGCGTCGTCAGAGCTCTGTGCAGGAGGTAAAAACTGTAGTTGACTTAAAAAGATGTGTGATAATCACAGGTATTGGGTGAGTTTTCTTTCGGGCTCCCCTCCCAACTAAAAGCCCTCCGAATCCCAAGTATATTTTAACTTAAAATTTAATGTGACGTCCAAAAACAAAGATCTATCCGTTTATTTTGAAATAAATGATTATTGTATTCATATTCTTCCTTACTGGATACTTACGACCTTTTGTTTATGTGTGTATTTCATATACTCAAAATTCACGGTATTCCTGATGATATAGTTATTGATATATAATAGTTATATTTATTGGTTATATTTTATTACATGATATAAATAGAACTGTGGGCTACACCTACATCATTATTATAAATATATTATATATATAATACTTAAACATACAAACATAAATATTTATAATATACATTTAATTTAATTAATATATCATATTAATTTGGTTGTATTTATATTTACTTTTATTATATACATTGCGATCGATACTAGTCGGTCGATAATCGATTTGCATATCGATAAGCGGTTCGATGGGATGTGACCCCGTCACTAGTTTTAACAACTTTTATTCTCGCGGGTAGTTTTGAGCTACCGCGATGATGGTTCGAGAAACGTTGCCTAACCAGTCGTGAATCACTTATCGCGATACGTACAGCATTCGTATTATTCTCGTGTTATTTCTAATTAAGCTTAAACCGTGTTGAATATTGTTAATGTCGTTAACTGTTACTTCTTTATTCGCTATTGTATGTGACTGTCTTCCTAATTTGTGTCTGTGTCTGAGCTGTGTAATCTTTCTTCATTGTGCCTTCTAAAATTCATAGTGTGTGTCGGTGAAAAATAAACCTGTCAAACTGTAAGTGACTTTATTATTTTATATTCGCCGACCGGTGAGATAACTCATTACATCTTCACCCCCCTCACGCTATACTGGTGACACCGACGTGATGGACAGAGAAGAAGAATTCAGAGATGCACATGGCGTGGTGACGTCATTACCGACCAGCCGCGCAGGCACTAGTGATGGGAACGAGTCGATGAAACATATCGATGTTTTTAAAGTTAGTGCACGACTTCCACCTTTTTGGCCCGAAGAGCCTGAAATATGGTTTTCCCAGGTCGAGGGACAATTCGCAATTTCAGGAATTTCTAGCGATGTAACCAAATTTCACTATGTCATTAGCCAGCTGGATAACCAATTTTCCAGGGAAGTCAAGGATATTATTATTAATCCACCAGCATCCGATAAATATCAGAAGCTTAAATCAGAATTGATTAAAAGATTGACCGCATCCAGAGAGGTGAAAATCAAGCAGTTATTGATGCACGAAGAGCTCGGCGATCGTAAGCCATCACAGTTCTTACGACATCTTAAAAGCCTGGCTGGCATCAATGTTCCAGACGATTTTGTGAAGACGATTTGGATAAGTCGACTTTCACACGGGATTCAAACGGTGTTAGCAGGTCAACCGTCCACATCTTCCATCGATGATCTGGCAGACTTAGCCGATCGTGTACAGGACATTGCTACTCCTTCACCGGTTGTCGCATCTACGAGTGCTAGTCAAGCAAGTCAAGTTTCGGCGATAGAAATGCTAACCAAAGAAGTGGCTGAGCTGCGGAGACAATTCGAGAAGCTCGCTTCAGAGAGGAACAGCAGACCACACAACAGATCGAATAGGTCAGCGCGTCCTCGTTCTTCATCTAGATCGAAACGCTCACATTCGAACTACAGAAAATACCCCATTTGCTGGTACCATACCAAGTTTGCAGAAAAGGCCAGCAAATGCATATCTCCGTGTGATTACCAGGCGGGAAACGCCAGGGGCGGTCGATAGTGGCGACTGCGGACTGCCCTTCAACTTCTACTGGTCGCCTATTTGTGACGGATCGAGCCTCGAAAACGCAGTTTCTGGTCGATACAGGAAGCGACCTCTGTGTTTTCCCCCGGTCCATGCTTCGTGATCGTCGTGCTAAGACTGACTATAACTTGTGTGCTGCAAATGGATCTAGTATTTCTACATATGGTTATGTACATTTAAATTTAAATTTTGGTTTACGTAGGGAATTTAGTTGGCGTTTTGTTGTTGCGGATGTAAGTAAGCCAATTATAGGTGTTGATTTCTTAAATCATTATTATTTGATTGTATATTGCCGCAACAAACGTTTAATAGACAGCACAACTTCTCTTTCGTCTATAGCTAAATTAGTTAAGTGTAATAATATAGCATCTGTAAAAATCATGACTGGTGAGACTCAGTTTCATAAAATTCTCGACGAATTCCCCGAGATTACTCGACCAACTGGTATTCATCGCAATATTACACACCAAACAGTGCACCACATACGAACAACTCCAGGCCCACCAGTATCTTGCACTCCTCGTCGTTTGGCGCCTGACAAATTGAAAATTGCTCAACAGGAGTTCCGGGCCATGCTTGCTAATGGTACAGCCCGTCCTTCGGAGAGTCCGTGGGCTTCCCCACTCCATCTAACTCCCAAAAAGGATAATGGTTGGTGACCTTGCGGTGATTACCGCATGCTTAACGCCCGTACAATACCCGATAGTTATCCGATCAAACACATCAATGACTTTTCACATAGCCTTGTTGGTTGCAAAGTTTTTAGTAAAATTGATTTACTGAAAGCCTACAACCAGGTGCCCATTTTTGAGCAAGATATATCGAAAACAGCCATCACGACACCGTTTGGCTTGTTCGAATTCCCCTATATGACCTTCGGACTCCGAAACGCAGCCCAAACTTTTCAACGGTTGATGGATGAAATCACTAGAGGCCTTGATTTTACATATTCGTATTTGGATGACGTCTTGGTGTTCTCACGTGACCATCATAGTCACGAAGAGCACCTTCGTCAAATTTTCACAAAGTTGAAAGAGTACGGTATGTCTGTAAATCCAGAAAAGTGTGTTTTTGGCGTATCTGAGATATCATTTTTAGGTTACTCTATAAATGAAAATGGTTCCAAGCCGCTCGATTCTAAAGTAGAGGTCGTAAAAGAGTTTCCTGAGCCTAAAACTGCACGTCAGCTTAGAGCGTTTTTAGGCATGATAAATTTTTATAGGAGATTTATCCCTGGTGCAGCTGAAATTCAAGCACCTTTAAATAATTTGTTAACAGGTTCGATGAAAGGAGCACACCCAGTTTTTATTGAAGGTGAGGCCCTTCAAGCTTTTAATGCCTGTAAAGATAGCCTTGCTAATGCTGCTTTACTAGCTCACCCGGACTGTACGGTTCCACTTGCTTTAGTGACAGACGCTTCTGATAAGGCAATCGGTGCAGTCCTGCAACAACTTAAAAATAATTCCTGGCAACCATTAGCTTTCTTTTCCCGAAAATTAAGTCCATCGCAGGTGAAGTATTCGCCATACGATAGGGAACTTTTTGCCATATATGAAGGCATTAAGTATTTCCGACATATGCTTGAAGCCCGCCATTTTATTGTCTATACGGACCATAAACCGATTAGTTTCGCATTCCATGAAAGGAAAAAAAACTGTTCGCCTAGGCAGTATAGACATGTGGACTTTATTTCCCAGTTCACTACTGACATTCGGCACATCTCTGGCAAAGACAATATTGTTGCTGATGCTTTGTCGAGGATAGAAGAACTAAGAGCTCCAGTCAGTCTAGAAACTTTAGCTAGCACTCAAGAATCCGATCCAGAGCTAGACAAATTGTTAATCGAAGGATCATCATCATTGCGTCTTGAGAAAATGACTGTTCCTGGTAGTCTTGTTCCCCTGTACTGCGACGTCAGTACACCGACTACTAGGCCTTACGTCCCCAAATTTCACCGCAGGCAGGTTTTTGAAAGCTTGCATCCTAACGCGTCTGCAAAACTCATTGCAGAACGGTTTGTTTGGCCCGAGATAAGGAAAAACTGTAGAGAGTGGGCACGAGCTTGCATAGCTTGTCAAAAAGCTAAAGTTACTCGCCATGTTTCCTCCCCTCTAGGTTCTTTTCCCTTGCCTCGGACTCGTTTCAAACAAATCCATATCGATTTGATAGGTCCCTTGCCAGTCTCAGAAGGAAATCGATATTGTCTGACAGCCGTAGATCGATTTACTCGATGGCCGGAAGCTATACCGATAGGTGATATAACCGCTGAAACCGTTGTCAAAGCATTAATTTCAGGTTGGATTTCTCGTTTCGGTTGTCCAACGGACATCACCACCGACCGGGGACGCCAATTTGAATCCGTTTTGTTTTCCGCTTTGGCAAAAACAGCTGGCTTCCAACATAAGCGCACCACGGCCTACCATCCTGCGTGCAATGGTATGATCGAAAGATTTCACCGTCAACTCAAAGCTGCAATTGTTTGTCATGGAAACAGTAAATGGTCAGAGTCCTTGCCATGGGTTTTATTAGGAATCCGAACTGCTTTTAAGGAGGATATCCAAAGTTCTTCGGCAGAACTAGTTTATGGAGAACCACTGCGCTTACCGGGCGAATTTTTCGAATCCGCTGAAGCTGGTTCTACTGACACTTCCGATTTTTCAGTTCGCCTTAAGGACATAACATCAAAATTTCGATCTTTCCCCGCTTCACGTCATTGTAAGCCTAAAGTTTTCATATATAAAGAATTAGCCACCAGTGATCAAGTTTTCCTCCGTGAAGACGCATTACGTGGCGCATTACAACCAACGTACTAAGGCCCATATAAAGTTTTAGCGAGGGACGATAAAACATTTAAAATACTTCGAAACGGAAAGGAAATTACAGTATCGATAGATCGCGTAAAACCAGCCTTCATACTTAACGACCAGACCGAATCACAATCAATTCCAGAAATGTCGAAAAATCACGTCACACGTTCTGGGCGGCAAGTCAGATTCCCAGATTATTATCGCCCATGATGGTCTCTAGAAGGGGGTGATGTGGGCTACACCTACATCATTATTATAAATATATTATATTTATAATACTTAAACATACAAACATAAATATTTATAATATACATTTAATTTAATTAATATATCATATTAATTTGGTTGTATTTATATTTACTTTTATTATATACATTGCGATCGATACTAGTCGGTCGATAATCGATTTGCATATCGATAAGCGGTTCGATGGGATGTGACCCCGTCACTAGTTTTAACAACTTTTATTCTCGCGGGTAGTTTTGAGCTACCGCGATGATGGTTCGAGAAACGTTGCCTAACCAGTCGTGAATCACTTATCGCGATACGTACAGCATTCGTATTATTCTCGTGTTATTTCTAATTAAGCTTAATCCGTGTTGAATATTGTTAATGTCGTTAACTGTTACTTCTTTATTCGCTATTGTATGTGACTGTCTTCCTAATTTGTGTCTGTGTCTTTCTTCATTGTGCCTTCTAAAATTCATAGTGTGTGTCGGTGAAAAATAAACCTGTCAAACTGTAAGTGACTTTATTATTTTATATTCGCCGACCGGTGAGATAACTCATTACATCTTCACCCCCCTCACGCTATAGAACTATCGGTATGGTATACAGTGTCCGTGATTTCACGTAAAGAGTACTGACTGAAAATCTGTGTTGTGGGATAGCACTAAGTGCTGAGCCAGATGTCCTCTTATTAGCACATGACAAGGAAACTCTGAATGCTGTTTTTGATATATTGATATTGTCTCATTTGTTTGTTGCTATTAATATTGTATTTACTTTGTTTCGTTCTTTTTCGTTAAAATTGTTTAGGCATTTGTTTTTGACATTGTAAAAATATATATAGAAAATATAATTTTAAGATGGTTTGGTTTCAGCATATATGATGTATTATTTAAATGATTAACTAAAAATAAGTAACCTGTACATTATAGAAGATTCAGCGATGACACAGCCGATTCTGTTATAGGCAATACGTCACTATCACACACTATCAGGTTCGATCACTAGCGCTAGGGCGCCGAGATCGGCAATGGATGAGGCCTCGGCCGCGTTTGCAACCGTCATAACGACGGCTCTGGCTAAGATGGCTCCCAGCTACGACGACACTGTTGACCACGATGCCGTCCTACAGCCCCTGCTACAGCTTAGACTGCTTAGACTGCGGTGGTCAGGCCTAGGCTTGATCTTTGGAACAAGGCCTTGCGATGACGTGACGTCCTAGGAACTGACGTCTGCACTTGCTTTGTCTCATTAACTGTTGACGCCATGCCTCGACCGAGAATGAAAAATAAGATGATTAGAAATACAAGATGATTAGAAAAATTTTTGTTCGTGACTCAGAAACGGCTGTCGCTACGGTAAAAATAACCGAAATTTCACCCCCCGTTTTACAAACCCCAACCATAGTAGGGCCTATACAATGTATGTACAAATACGAACATATATGTGCATATAGGTATTATATATAAGAATGTAAATTTTAATATTTTCGTCTACGTAAAAGACTACCCAACATTATTACACAAGATAGAGGCATATAAGTAAGCAATGGCATGGCATGTGGCTATACGAACGATTAGGCACGTGTGCAGAAATAAAACTATGGTATTTCTATTATAGGGGAGCAACCCTGACCAAGTGTAGGGCAGCATGAAACAAAATCTACATCCACTTTACACGTATTTTGTATAGTGAAGCAATGAACCGTCCACAAACAGAGTAGCTGGCTATATTTATAGAGCTTGTGCCCCGCGATAACACTAATACAATACGAAACCATGAATCATGGTTCATTGGTGAACTTTATTTATACAATAACATAAATATTAAGGAATAATAATACGGTACTTCCTTGCGTTCAGCTCCGTTTTGCGTAGATAGTTCCACTTCTGAATTGTTATAATACTCAGTAACAAGCTCTTCAATAAAACTCAGGTTCAGGAGATAGATTACTTATTCCACCGACACAGTAAAGTATCCATCTTAATTCAATTTTCGATTAAGTGGCTTCAATCGTGTTTGCCACAATTATTTCGCCAATGTCGAGTAAAAGTAAAATATTGCACAAGTTAACTCTTTAAATTTATCAAGACAACTGTCACTAGTCAGTGGGACGAGTGTATTTATTCTAGAAGTCAACCCCTTTCCTTATTTCCGTTTATTCTTGGATGGGGCCCTAATACATTTTCTTTATATAATAAACATTAATACAAAAGTAATTTATCAGAAAACCTTGTAAATAAAATAAACCTAACATAAGTAAGACTTGAACTATGGGATACTAACTCAACGATATATTGAATACTATAGAATGCACATATAAATCACATTCAAGACTAAGAACGAAACATTTTACAGTCATCACATCATTGTTGATATTAGTAAGGATCGAGTCCGCAACCTTCGGACCGAGAAGCTAGTGTCACCTATCCACTCGGCCACGGCTGTCGTCAATATTGACTTATTTACCTTATAGCAAAATAACATTTCTTGTTTATTGTTGGTTAATAAAACGTTATATTATTTTATAAGAAACTATTTTCAATAATACGAAGCATAATATTTTTGAGTTGTAGATTTCAACCGACTATTTTCCATCCCTTTATATATGTCGTGGCCATATCGTAGATTTGAACACATCGTGAAATGATCGATCATTTCATGAAATGGTCACATTTCATGATGTGGCCAACTTAATTTGACCAGATCGTAAAATCGTCAACGTTTCACGATTTTATCATCCACGCTTGGCCAGATCGTAGAAATAGGGTAACCTGTAAAATGCGATCCAAACTGTACCGTTTTTTAACATATTGCTCAGTTTTTTCGTAATTAGCAAAGTATTCGAGAACCTTTTCGTCGAAAACTCTTTTGTTATTACTTTCTTCCCCGCTTAATAACTAATTATTAACTTTTTACTGAGAGAAATAACGCTTTTGTCAGCGGCCGCCATCTTAACTCATAAACAAAGCGTTCTCAGCGCCTCTACCGGTAATTAATGTAACTATTTTACGATATGACCAAATAATCTTAACCATTTCATGAAGAGGCCGCGCGTTTAGTTAGCCATATCGAGAAACGATTTCTTATCATTGATCTGCCCAAACCACATCACGATGTGGCCAATAAACAGTTGAACATTTCATGAAATACGACCATTTCATGAAATGATCGATCATTTCATGATGTGTTCAAATTTACGATATGGCCACGACATATACAAGTAAATGTGACCCTTGCGCTAACAAGCTTTATAAACAAGCTAATAAAAATGTTTTTAACAAGTAATGCTTAGAAGTTTTTATGACGCTCTGTCTCAGCTTGCCTCCAAAACTTTGGGCCATCATGTGGTCCAGTTTATCTTGGATATATTTCCAGAAGCAGATGACTGTATAGAAGTACTCTTAGTTTAGTATAGTATTTTTAGAAGAATTATTTTGCCGCTTCGCAAACCATTTTAGATTCAGCATAACTTTTATATATGCTTTTCCGAAATATCAAAACATTCGTGCACCTGATATTGGAATACCTTTATTATCACGAATGAAAGCAATACTAGTCGAAAACATAATACGGCTTTCAAAAGCGTCGCATATAAATTCAGAGAGTAACATGGCAATATATCTAACATGGTAACACCAAAGTTTGGTTCGTTGAGAGTAAAGTTGGGAGACAATTTGTCAGGGCGTGTCCTCAACGTGAACATGTATTGTGACAAATTTCCTTGCTTTTTGGAAACCACTGGTATTTGGAAACCGGTCCGTTATTTGAAAATGGGTGTTTGATCTAGTTTTGGAAATAGATAATTGAATGTTGAGGTTTTTTGGAGCCATTGTAGGTTTCTATGTCAATAGAGCCACGGGAACAGCATTTATTAAAAAAAGAGCAAGTTATAAATTAATCAAACAAAGACGGTTAGACGATCGAAGTGTAAAGAATAAAATAGCAATAAAAATGTCATCATGAGGCCAAAACGTATTTTGATTATATCAAAATAATTACCAATTCACTTTCGAAAATCTTTATAAGTAAGTTCAAATTAAATCAGAGGAAAACAGCCTTATTTTCATAATACCTAAGAACAACGCAATCAGACTAAAATGGCGCGAAACTCGGATGTTAATCCGTCTTGCCTAAGCTGAATAAAAGAAATTTCTGATAAGATGTGATTTGGAATATGTTGATTTTACACTTTTTCAAGATGGCTTCCTTATATTAAGCCATTGATTTAGTAAAGTGTTTTAGGCAACTTTTTCAATCGTATCTTATTCTATCAGAATGTCAGCACGGCAGGAAAGAAATAAAATTAAACATATTTTAAGATCATGATTATCCTTCATCCAAAGCCATTTGTTTACAATAGCACACAAAAACAATACAACCCGAAAATTTATGCATTTCACTTTTACTTCTTTTTTGCTGTGTAGTATCGGCTTAGAATAGCACGACCCCATTTCTTCCGGTGGGTGTACGTAAAATGCGACTAACGGTATTGGGGCTATTAAGGAATTTTCGGGCGATGCGGTTGGAGACCCATCACCAACAATCTTTATTTTACCATCTTTTCCCCACTCAACTTTCCGAAAGTGGTTGAGGAATTTCTAATTCCTTAGCTCTGGCTACCTCTTCTAGGGATTTACAGCCGTGAGTATATGTATTTATGTATGTTCACTTTTACTAAGCATTTTGTTTTGCGATCGTCTTTTTAGTTGTCTTGATAAAAAATACATGATGCATTAATTAGTGTAACTCATCCATCCATACTATCCGCACTCCGCAACCAGAGCATTGATGCTGCCTACATCAACATCCTAGAGAATATTTACAATCACAGTACAGCAGACATCAAATTACACCAGCCTGGACCCTCTTTTCCTATTGAAAAAGGCGTAAAGCAGGGCGACCCTCTGTCGCCGAAACTCTTTACCTCTACCTTAGAAGAGGTCTTTAAAAAACTTCAATGGGCCGACAAAGGGATTGAGGTCGGAAACAATCGCAGGCTCACGAATCTCCGGTTTGCTGATGACATTGTCTTGTTCGCCTCATCAGCCTCAGAGCTAGAGACAATGCTACAAGACCTTAGCACAGCAAGTCTTGAGGTTGGACTGTCGATGAATCGTTCAAAGACTCAGTGCATGACTAACAGCACGAAACGTAGGGTCGAGGTAGATGGGCAGGAGATACAGTACGTCGACGAGTACATTTACTTGGGCCAGATAGTCTCCTTCGAAAACAGGCAGGACAAAGAGATCGATCGTCGCATCGACAACGCCTGGAAGAGCTACTGGTCCATGAAAGAGCTAATGAAGGGAAAGCTTCCGCTAACCCTGAAGCGAAAACTCGTCGACATGTGTATCCTGCCTATCCTAACCTACGGTGCTCAAACCTGGTCTTTGACCGAACTTCAGAAGACTAGACTCAAGATCTGCCAAAGGGCAATGGAGCGCAGCATCCTTGGCGTAACGAGGATCGACCGAATACGCAACACCACCTTGCGCTCAAAAACAAAGATTGCCGACGTCGGGGTTACCACAGCCAAATTAAAGTGGAATTGGGCTGGCCACCTACGCCGCATGGGCCCAGATAGGTGGGCCAAAGTCGTTACTGATTGGGTCCCCAATGATGGCCGGCGAAAACGTGGCAGACCAAGGCGCAGATGGCGGGACGATCTCGACAAATTTATGCCCGAATGGTCGGAGGCGGCCAAGAACAGGAATGAGTGGCGCGAAAAGGGGGAGGCCTTTGCCCAGCAGTGGGACACGATGGAGGCTACATAAACAAACATTAATTAACGTTTATTCCGTTACTAAAACCACATATAATATAAACTAAACTAGCACATTTTCTGAATTCGAAACTTTTAGCCACTATTGAATGTGGATTGATGGTTGCCGCGAAATCTCTAACAAGCCCCAAAACGTAACCCTTTTAGGGCGCTCTAGATACTACACAGCTGTATATGATAAAAGTGAAACAAATATTCAAAGAACATTTATAATGAAGGATTTTTAGCGATGAAGTTGGAGACCCATCACCAACGATACTTTATTTCAACCTTCGTGTTCCCCATTAACTTCCAAATTTTACCGAGGAGTTTCGAGCTCTGAAGCTCTGGCTACCCCTTTAAGGATTTATGGCCCTGAGTATATGTATGTATGTTATTTGATGAAAATTCTGAAGTATCTCTATATAGTCTATCTAGACTCTTCCCTTTGTATGTTTTGTAAGCTAGATAATAACAAATAAGGCTTTTGCAAACGTGCCTTAAGTTTCGTACTAGATGTAAACTGCCGAAACTCTCTTTTGGTTTACTAAAACAATAAAGGATTGAAATGGAAAGTGAAGTCACAAAGTGGTCCCCGAGCTCAAAACTAAAAAAAAAACAAATAAAAGAGAGTCCATAAGGTCACACATAACGTCGAGAGTTTATTACTCTTGCATAACAAACATAAGTGCTGTGCTGTGCAGTGTCGGCTTAGAATAGCACTACCCCATTTCTTCTGGTGGGTGTATGTAAGAGGCGACTAACGGTATTGGGGCTTTTAAGAAATTTTTGGGTGTTGCGGTTGGAGACCCATCACCAACAACCTTTATTTCACCATCTTTTCCCCACGCAACGTCCAAAATCGGCTGAGGAATTTCTAACTCCCTAGCTCTGGCTACCCCTTCAAGGGATTTATAGCCGTGTGTATATGTATGTATGCATAACAAACATAAGAAGGGTTTGGTAGCGGTATTTTAACAAACTAGACAAAGATTTTCATTAGAGCTAACATATTGAAAAATTTGATAATAAGTATTTGCTGGAGCGTGATGTTTTGTATCTGCTCGAATAATTTTTAGAAGGAACGACCAAACCGAAGCATCTGTTTTATTTAAATTATTATATTTCTAACGTTTCAAAGTTATCTCTTCACAAGAACAAACAATATGGGTGGTCTCCTTTTATCTTCCGTTTATTTAAAACGGACATAAATAAATTGAAACGATGTTTTTTCAGAGTTAAAATTTTATTTACTGAACATTAATTTTGACTGAACATTAAGTTATCGTTGAAGAGCGGAAGCAGCCGAGTCTATGTTTTGATAGCTGGGTCTTGCGGGTTAACTCATTTTTTATTTTTAAAATATGATTTTAAACTGACGTACTTATTTTTAACCCAAAAAGGGTATTCTGCTACTGTGAAATAGCTCATCACACTGCCACTTTAGAAAGTTTCAAAAGTAAAACTATACAGCTACAACGCACGCTTAATACTACAGTGACCTATGTCAAAATGTTGATGAATTGAGTTACAATACTTCACAGACTTAACACAAAAAGGTTCAATTTCACTTAGGACTTTATCGTCTCGTATTCATATGTTGTTGAGCATGATTTTAAGGTATGTGTAGTATTGTAACTCAACACATCAAAATTTTGACATAGGTCACTGTAGTATTAAGCGTGCGACAAATTCCAAAAAAAGGAAGCTATCGCTTCAGAATTAGAAATTTTAAGTCATAAATCTGTTTTATGTTAAGTCACTACATAAAAGTGCCTTCATGTCCGTAGACATAAGCTAACAAAATGTTATACAAAGGGGACTATAAAATAGGAGCAGAAAAACTATATTTAAGAGGAACTAGATAAGCAGGTCAAAATCAACCATCCAAGATACGTATGTCAAGTACATTTCGTGGAAATTCGACAAGATTTTTCAATGCAGAAATTTATTTTCACGGAGTGCATATATTCAAACCACTAAAGTATGACTGGAGACGAAACGTAAGTATCCTTGTGGAGCTCCCACGAAAGTTGCCAACCGAAATTCAGCAGCATTTGACTCGCTAGAATCTCAAGTCACTATGTAAATATCACACTGATTCACTTCTAATCTCAATATGAGATTTATTTTCTTAAAGTCTTGTTTCTCTTTCTTATAATATAGGATTATTTGTCCAAAGTTATACTCACGACTAAAAATTTCAATAAGAGATAGCCAGAGCTTTATAAATAGATATTCATTAGCCTCACTCAATGAACAAAAGATTACAAAAAAGAGTAGGTATGATTAGTTCGTCGTCTTACGACGCTCTCTAGAAGAAATAGATTAGTACTATTCTAAGCCGACACTACACAGCGTTGTGTCTTCACAGTTTATGAATTTTATAACTAGAAAATTACTTAAAATGAGTACTTGAGGACGGCTAAGCATAGAAGCTTCTAGCGAGAAAACATATTCCATTTTATATCTCAGCCCGGCTAGTACGAGCGGTGTTTAAATTAGTTATCGAGTGGGATAAAGCAGCCATCTCTTACGCACTTACTTAGTATCGTATACTGCCATCTCGTTCTCACCGTTATCGTGTCGATAAAATAGCGCTCGTGCTTGCCCTTCGGTCCTTATGAATTTTCATTTCTATTTAAGCAGCAGAGTCAACTTATATAATTATTACATGTATATAATCACGTTACATGATATTACCACTTTATATTAAAAAACTCACTTGAAGCACTCATGTTTAAGCAATAAGTTCACTTACGACATGATTAGTTTAATTTTGTGAAATGGTAAAATGTATAATAATGAAGAGATTTGAATACTGGATTTTTATCCCTATGAATTTGAAATACACATATACTCAAGGTTTTAATACAATATGTATTTAAAAATGACATTGAGATTTTAAATATATTTTTAAAGATAATATTTAAAATATAAAAATTGCCGTGTAGTGCCGGCTTCGAATGTCGTTAGCCCTTTCTACCCACGGGTGTCGTAAGAGGCGACTAAAAGTATGGGGCTATTTAAGAGTATTCCAGATGATGCGGTTAGAGACCCATCACCAACGCTACTTTATTTCTACCATATTGTCTCCTATCAACCGCCAAATGTGGCTGAGGAAATTCTAGCTCAAAATATCTAGCTACCCCTTTTTGGGATCTATGGCCGTGAGTAATGTATGTTTGTATAAAAAATCCACTGTTTTGTTCTCACACTTAATTAATAAAACTGCAACATACAATAAACAATAATTTATTTCAATATCTTATCTTATAAATTGAATCCAGTAGTTCTGACCCCGTACGACGATGTCCAGTTTACACAGTGAATGTTTGTGAAGCGTAAGCAGTGAGTAGACTCGTCTAGATTTTCATACCAGTTTTCCCAGGATTACATTATGTAATATTGTTTTTGTATAAAAGTGTGCAGCAATTTTTTTTATTAAACTGGATTCATTGTATATTTTTTAGTTGGAGTAGATGTCTTATTGGGTTTAGTATATGGCAGTGTTGGCCCAAAGTTAATCTGATTAACGATTAAAAATTAATGATTAAAAATCATAATCAAAAATTGTGATTAAAATTAATTAATCATAATCAAATTTAAAATGATTAAGATTATTAATCATAATCATTAATCGTTAATTTGATTGTTTGATTAACTATTTATGAATTTATTTAATTTATTGGAACAGCTTAAGCAATACGCAAAATACGTATGCATCAAAGTTGTTATTGACTCGCCGTAAAGAAAATCCTTCTTAACACTGTTTTTTTTCCATAAATTACAAAGTTAGACAAACACTTAACTAATGGTTCCGTTCGTTCATTTTTTAAGTCTAGGTTTAAATTAAATATTTAGTTTTAAGCGATTTTCCCCCCACCCCACCTCGACGCGGCCGTTACTTTAATCACTGATTACCAATAAGTTACCTTTAGTGGCGATTTTCGCGGCATTTCTTCTCTACCGACAACTTATCCTGTTATAGGCAAAGTGTTTCTTAAGTACAATACACCAATGCCGTCCTCTGGCTCGGTAGAAACAATGTTTTCTTTCGCAACTATGCTAAATAAGCCTAGATCACACAAATTATAATCTGACGACTTATTTGAAAAAAGAGTAGTTATGAAATGTAATTTGAACATTAAGAAATTAGAAATGTAAAGATCGGAGGGTAGTTGATTTGAATGATTCTTCGAATTATTTACTAATTATCTTACAAATTATTTTTTTGTTCTTTGAATGATTAATAAAAATATTTTAAGAAATCTGTGTATTTATTTAACATCATTTCTTTTACGTAGAGTTAATAACATTGATGGATGTATTAGGTTTATAATCAAGTTAATCAATTAATGATTAGTGATTAATGATTAAAGTCAATAATCATGATTAATATTGCTTTTCTCATCATGATTAATTTAATCATGATTAATGTAATCATGATTAAATTAATCATGATTACATTAATGTGGATGGGGCACACATTTCGAAGAGGGACCACAAACGCCAGCATCGCATTCGAGTGGAAACCACCGGACGGCAAGCGAGCCCGCGGCCGTCCCGTACACACTTGGCGCCGGAGCGTGGAGAGCGAGCTGCGAGCGGCGGGACTGAGTTGGAGTGCGGCCAGGGAAGTCGCAGCAGACAGGAAGGCGTGGCGGGAGCTTGTGCAGGCCCTGTGCACCAGTGGGGTGCCATAGGACAACAACAACAACAATCAACAATGTAATCATGATTAAAATTAATCAAATTAATTAATTGATTAAACAATTAATTGATTAATGCCAACACTGGTATATGGTTGGTAACTCGACGAAAAATATGTATTAAAATAATGATATTTTCATCGTGTTATTAATATAGATGATTATGTTAATAGAGGACGACCGCGGAGGACACATTTGAAACATATAGCGAGTGTACTCAAAAAGGCAGGCGTTCGAAGTATTAAGAATAAAAGAGCATGTATGAGGCGATTCCAGAGAGGTTCTGCAATGTGACGATCGTGGCCTCTGCCTACCATAATGGAAAATAATGTATGTATGTATTTCATCATATGCCTCGTGCAAATACCACCGCTTTTCAAAAGCGGAGACATAAGTTCATATCCTGAGTCGGGCCTGCACCAATGTATCTTTTCTTTGGCCAGATGTTTGATTATCTTATCAAGGTTTTTATATAAAGAGAAAATATCGTGAAGAAACATACATAGCTGAATTCGGTATGCAAAGTTTTTTTTTGGTATTTATTAAATATTTTTATTCGATAGTAAACACGAAAATAAAAGACTAATTTGAATATTTTCCATTTAAAATGAGTAATTGTAAAGTTATGATTTTTTAAAGATTGTTCAATTTTTGTACTTAATGACGTCATCGATTGATAAAATCATGTAGCGACATGCAAATGAAGTGAAATGTTTTATAAAAATGTTGCTGGATTCAAAACATATCACGAATTTGGGATTTCAAATGAAATTATTACGATATTATACTAAACAAACCTATGATTTTCGATATTTTATTAATAAACTGCAAAACCGTATGTCTTTGAAACAACATTGAAGGTCAAACACTGTTACAGTTTTTTGATAAAATAACAGTCATCTTAGCTTCAATTGATATAATTTCAAGAAAATATTGTTCATAATCATAATATCTCGAAATGGTTTTGTAATCAGCATCACTTTAGTAAAACTTTGCATACCGAATTGTAGTTACTTATGTGACGGTGTTACCAAACAAAACGGCAATTAGCCTTCCCCTTATCATGACCGTGAGAGACCGAACAAAAATGTCACGTGATGATTAGAAGTTTGACTCGTACTTACTCGCTGGTAATAATATTTCTTACTTCGAAAAGGATTTAGCTTTTATGATGCTGAATTCCAGATATGAATAAAGTATCTCAATCTATGCTTGTAAATTCATGTAACTTTATTTATTGGTCAGATACATTTACCCTTAATCTTGAGGGAAGATTTTCAAACTACCCTTAACATAACATAAACATATATAAACATAAACGTTCACGCCGAATATCCCCGAAGGGGTTGGCAGAGGTACTAATACTTCTGAACATCACGTGACTTTGTCACCTGGTGTTCAGAGTACCCACGTTTTGCATGGACAGTGTACTCACGTGATAGGGGCAGGCCTATCGCCGTTTTGTACGAATACACTGTCACATGACTAAGTACAACTCAGTCATGTAGGTTTCCTCACGATGTTTTCCCTCACCGTTAAGAACCATGATAAATTAACAACACATATGTCTTTAGAAAAGACAAATTGGTGTAGGCCCGACCCAGGATTTCAACACTAGTCGTTTGCACGATAACCGAGTGTTCTACCCACTGGGCTATCACGGTTGCTACCCTTAGCCTTACCCTTAAATAGTCCAAAAACCCTAGTTCACCTCTTACGACAGCCGCGGAAAGAAAGAAATTGGTGCTTTTCATAGCTGATATTTCACAGCAGCTCTCGAATCGTCTTTTGAAACTGCTAAAAGAAAATTATTAAAAAGGTTTTATAATTACATTTGCTTCTCATTCGGAAACAGATTTGAAAATGAGCTTCATTTAAACGTTTTGGGAGTCCGTAAAATGACGAAAATTTTATTTTTATTTCTCTTCTTTCCAATGTTTTTATTGTCCAGAAATACTCTTTTATGTAATATTAATTAATTATTATTAATGTTTTCAAAGAACAAGTAAAGTTTTAGTACAGCATAGCCCACAGAGAAAACTTAAAGTTTGATCAGAAAATACAGCAAAATAATGCATGGAAATCTCACTTATGCAGGTTCTTGAGAAACTACGAGCTGTAAAATCTTGCAAAGTTTTCATGAATATTCATAACAACGTTACTAAAAGCAATTCAGGCTCAGGTGTGATCATCTCAGTATCGGAAAATTATTAGCAAGTACGGTGTCAAATTCTGAAGTGCCTATTTTTTTTTACAATTTGAAACAACGACAATGTTGAAGATATAATAGTGGGCAATATTTCTAATTATGGTAAATATGAAAGAGATTTGTTCTCAGATAGTGTCAGCTTAGAATAGCACAAACCAATTTTCGCGATTGTGGTAAAAGTTGTCTGATGGCGATGGGGCTTTTCAGCAATCGGTAGTCTCTACCAAATGAGAAGGGATGGCTTGAGTATATACTCGTATATGTATGTTCGTCAACAAACTCAGTTCGATCTCTTTTAGATATATTTAATGATAGCTTGGCAGCCGTGAAACACCTGTGTCCTTTTTAATGTCTTGTTGTCTGATTTATATTGAAATTTTTAGTATTAATTTTTTAATGTATTTTTGGTTTTTGTGTCTACAATCATAGGTCTAAGATAAAATATTCAACTATGTATTAACAAGCATGCAGTATCTACATCAAGTAGAGTGCAAAAGAAACATATGTCGTATAATACATGATATTGTTGTATTGTTACTTTCCTAATTTTGAACTTGGTTTTGTAGATCAATATATTTTTTTTTTTAATGTATGTAATATTTGATCTTTAGTCGATTAAGCAGAAATTCAAAAATGCAACAGATGTTTCTTCCCGTGGACAAAAATGCGACAAGGGGTTTAGGGGCTCAGAACAATTTAGCTTGAAGACCGATCCAGATCATCCTTTACATACATACATACATATACTCACGGCTATAAATCCCTAAAAGGGGTAGCCAGAGCTAAGGAATTAGAAATTCTCCAGCCACTTTTGGAAAGTTGAGTGGGGTAAAGATGGTGAAATAAAGGTTGTTGGTGATGGGTCTTCAACCGCATCGCCCAAAAATCCCTTAAAAGCCCCAATAGTTAGTCGCCTCTTACGTACACCTACCGGAAGAAATGGGGTAGTGCTATTCTAAGCCGACACTACACACCATCCTTTATTATAAAATATTTTCTCCGATCAATTTCCACAAGTGGCAAAGGATAATTTTCAACTCTGCACTACCTGGACCCTTCTTTAGTACTCGTATTTATTGCCGCGAGTATATATGTGTGTATGTGCAATTCAGATTATTTACGAGTATTAATACTTATTGCATACATACATACATATACTCATAGCCATAGATCCCAAAAAGGTGTCGCCAGAGCTTAAGAGCTAGAAACTCCTCAGCCACATTTGGAAGCTGATGAGGGACAAGATGGTAGAAATAAAGTATCTTTGGTGATGGGTCTCCAACCGCATCGCTCAAAAGCCACTTTAAAAAGTCACCTATCCTTAGTCGCCTCTTACGACACCCGTGGGTAGAAAGGGGTAGTGACATTTTAAGCCGGCACTATACATATTGTATTGAGCATAATATTTAGACATATGCAGGGATTTGTTTAATTGTTTACTTAATAGTTGTTGCGCGGTACCAGTGTTTCGCCTCTGGGCCATAGTATACGCTGAGTTTAGACCTACTTTCTGTAAGTAAAACAGTAACATAATATTATAATTTCCCTGTTTGAACTGTTATGTTTATTGTTGTTGTCTTATTTTAACACTAATATGCAATAAAGTATACAAATATTTTTTTGAAACTTTCAAACATATATATATATACCTACGGCGATAAATCCCAAAAAGGTGTAGCCAGAGCTTCAGAGGTAGGGTTGTTGTTAATTCGTCGCAAAGTAAATTCGTCCCACAAAATTCTGGGTTAACTCATTTTTTATTTTAAAAACATGATTTTAAACTGACGTACCTATTTTTAACCCAAAAAGGGTATTCTGCTACTGTGAAATAGCTCATCACACTGCCACTTCAGAAAGTTTCAAAAGTAAAACTATATAGCTACAAATTCCAAAAAGAGGAATCGCGCTTCAGAATTAGAAATTTTAAGTCATAAATCTGTTTTATGTTAAGTCACTACATAAAAGTGCCTTCATGTCCGTAGACATAAGCTGACAGAATGTTATACAAAGGGGACTATAAAATTGGAGTAGAAAAACTATATTTAAGACGAACTAGATAAGCAGGTCAAAATCAACCATCCAAGATACGTTTGTCAAGTACATTTCGTTGAAATTCGACAAGATTTTTCAATGCAGAAATCTATTTTCACGGAGTGCATATATTCAAACCACTAAAGTATAACTGGAGACGAAACGTAAGTATCCTTGTGGAGCTCCCACGAAAGTTGCCAACCGAAATTCAGCAGCATTTGACTCGCTAGAATCTCAAGTCACTATGTAAATATCACACTGATTCACTTCTAATCTCAATATGAGATTTATTTTCTTAAAGTCTTGTTTCTCTTTCTTATAATATAGGATTATTTGTCCAAAGTTATACTCACGACTAAAAATTTCAATAAGAGATAGCCAGAGCTTTATAAATAGATATTCATTAGCCTCACTCAATGAACAAAAGATTACAAAAAAGAGTAGGTATGATTAGTTCGTCGTCTTACGACGCTCTCGAGAAGAAATAGATTAGTACTATTCTAAGCCGACACTACACAGCGTTGTGTCTTCACAGTTTATGAATTGTATAACTAGAAAATTACTTAAAATGAGTACTTGAGGACGGCTAAGCATAGAAGCTTCTAGCGAGAAAACATATTCCATTTTATATCTCAGCCCGGCTAGTACGAGCGGTGTTTAAATTAGTTATCATATCAAGTGGGATAAAGCAGCCATCTCTTACGCACTTACTTAGTATCGTATACTGCCATCTCGTTCTCACCGTTATCGTGTCGATAAAATAGCGCTCGTGCTTGCCCTTCGGTCCTTATGAATTTTCATTTCTATTTAAGCAGCAGAGTCAACTTATATAATTATTACATGTATATAATCACGTTACATGATATTACCACTTTATATTAAAAAACTCACTTGAAGCACTCATGTTTAAGCAATAAGTTCACTTACGACATGATTAGTTTAATTTTGTGAAATGGTAAAATGTATAATAATGAAGAGATTTGAATACTGGATTTTTATCCCTATGAATTTGAAATACACATATACTCAAGGTTTTAATACAATATGTATTTAAAAATGACATTGAGATTTTAAATATATTTTTAAAGATAATATTTAAAATATAAAAATTGCCGTGTAGTGCCGGCTTCGAATGTCGTTAGCCCTTTCTACCCACGGGTGTCGTAAGAGGCGACTAAAAGTATGGGGCTATTTAAGAGTATTCCAGATGATGCGGTTAGAGACCCATCACCAACGCTACTTTATTTCTACCATATTGTCTCCTATCAACCGCCAAATGTGGCTGAGGAAATTCTAGCTCAAAATATCTAGCTACCCCTTTTTGGGATCTATGGCCGTGATTAATGTATGTTTGTATAAAAAATCCATTGTTTTGCTCTCGCACTTAATTAATTAAACTGCAACTTACAATAAACAATAATTTATTTCAATATCTTATCTTATAAATTGAATCCAGTAGTTCTGACCCCGTACGACGATGTCCAGTTTACACAGTGAATGTTTGTGAAGCGTAAGCAGTGAGTAGACTCGTCTAGATTTTCATACCAGTTTTCCCCGGATTACGTTATGTAACATTGTTTTTGTATAAAAGTGCGCAACAAAATTTTGTATAAATTTCATTTCATTGTATACTTTTTAGTTATTGGGTTTAGTATTTAGCTGGTAACTCGACGAAAAATATGTATTAAGTTAATGATATTTTCATCGTGTTATTAATATAGATGATTATTTTAATAGAGGATGACCGCGGAGGACTGATTTGAACCATATAGCGAGTGTACTCAAAAAGGCAGGCGTTCGAAGTATTAAGAATAAAAGAGCATGTATGAGGCGATTGATGAATGTTAACGATTCCAGTGAGGTTCTGCAATGTGGCGATCTTGGCCTCTGCCTACCATAATGAAAAATAATGTGTGTATGTATTTCATCATATACCACCACTTTTCAAAAGCGGAGACATAAGTTCATATCCTGAGTCGGGCCCGCACCAATGTATCTTTTCTTTGGCCAGATGTCTGATTATCTTATCAAGGTTTTCATATAGTGAGAAAATATCGTGAAGAAACACACATAGCTGAATTGTAGTTACTTATGTGACGGTGTTACCAAACAAAACGGCAATTGGCCTTCCCCTTATCATGACCGTGAAAGACCGAACAAAAATGTCACGTGATGTTTAGAAGTTTAACTCGTACTTACTCGCTAGTAATAATTTTTCTTACTTTGAAAAAGATTTAGTTTTTATGACGCTGAATTCCAGATATGAATAAAGTATCTCAATCTATGCTTGTAAATTCATGTAACTCTATTTATTGGTCAGATACATTTACTCTTAATCTTAAGCGAAGATTTTCAAACTACCCTTAAATAGTCCAAAAACCTTAGTTCACCTCTTACGACAGCCGCGAAAAGAAAGAAATTGGTGCTTTCCAAAGCTGATATTTCACAGCAACTCTCGAATCGTCTTTTAAAACTGCAAAAAGAAAATTATTAAAAAGGTTTTATAATTACATTTGCTTCTCATTCGGAAACAGATTTGAAAATGAGCTTCATTTAAACGTTTTGGGAGTCCGTAAAATGACGAAAATGTTATTTTTATTTCTCTTCTTTCCAATGTTTTTATTGTCCAGAAATACTCTTTTATGTAATATTAATTAATTATTATTAATGTTTTCAAAGAACAAGTAAAGTTTTAGTACAGCATAGCCCACAGAGAAAACTTAAACTTTGATCAGAAAATACAGCAAAATAATGCATGGAAATCTCACTTATGCAAGTTCTTGAGAAACTACGAGCTGTAAAATCTTGCAAGATTTTCATGAATATTCATAACCACGATACTAAAAGCAATTCAGGCTCAGGTGTGATCCGCTCATTATCGGAAAATTATTAGCAAGTACGGTGTCAAATTCTGAAGTGCCTATTATTTTTTACAATTTGAAATAGCGACAATGTTGAAGATTTATGGTAGACCATAGGTCAAATTATGGTAAATATGAAGTAGAGATTTATTCTAAGACTAGTGGATCGGGCCCAGCTTCGCACGGGTAGCGTAGTTTTAAAATTATCTGAGGTTTCTTCAGTCACTGCTCAACCTTTGTGAAATTTTGTGCAATTTATAGTATTCCTGAATAGTGTAGCTTTGTGATTGTGAAAGCGCTTTAATGAACGGTTCAGTATCTCCGAAAATAAAACCATGCAAACAAACAATCAGAGTTACAAATTTTGCATACATACAGGGAGTATATGTACACTCCCGGCTATCTTTTGCGCGCGCAACCATTACTAAAAAAATATTCTTATAGTATTCACGTGCGACGACGGGGCGCGATAGCTTATTTCATGTATAAGTTTGGTTATTCTATACCGATTTCTATGATTCTTTTTTTATTGAATAGGTAATAATGTAAACTTTTTAAATGAGAGATGATTGAGAGAACTATAAATTTAAGAGTAAACAAATATAATCAGAATGCTCCGAACTGCTAAGTTATCAGGAATTACACGTGTTATTATGAGTCAACCATAAAACATAGACATATGCTGCAGAAGGATATTTTTTAGAACTTTTTATGTTAAATATTTCCGTCATACATGATTTCTATTCAACTATAACCACTAAGGCTGCACACACGACGGAACCTTAAAAAATGGAATAACTTCCCCCGTTTTCCCAAATTACCCAAAATTCCCCTTCACTACTCTGCTGAAAAGTACATTATAACCTGCCCAAGAGTATGAAGAATAATTTTAACAAGTTTCGTTAAAATCCGTCAAATAGTTTTTGTTTCCATAAGGAACATACAAACCGACAGACAGACAGACAGACAGACAGACGGACAGACAGACAAAAAATTTCCTGATTGCATTTTTGGCATCAGTATCGATCACTAATCACCCCCTGATAGTTATTTTGAAAATATATTTAATGTACAGAATTGACCTCTCTACAGATTTATTATAAGTATAGATAGATAGATGTAGTGTCAGCACAGAATAGTATAAACCAATTTCCGCGGTTGTAATAAAAGTTTACTGATGGCGATGGAGCTAATCAGCAATCAGCATTTGCGCGAAAATTAGTATTTGCTTGTTTCTTTGCATCTAACTGCCGTTAGCGCCATCTATTGCCGAAATGTTACAACTCTGCAAGTCACTCGTCCATCTTTTCAGATAGAATGCGTTTGCTTGCTTAATTGATTAGTAATAATCCCCACATGAGGTTCTCTTGTAAAAAACAAATAATGCATTTTTTGTCATCATCATTCAGCTAATAGACGTCCACTGCTGGACATTGGCCTCTCCTAAAGATTTCCATAACGACCGGTCCTGCGCTGCCCTCATCCAACGGCTTCCCGTGATTTTCACCAAATCGTCAGTCCACCTTGTGGGAGGCCTACCCACACTGAGTCGTCCGGTACGTGGCCGCCACTCTAGAACCTTCGAGCCCCAACGGCCGTCGGTTCTGCGTGCAATGTGCCCTGCCCATTTCCACTTGAGTTTCGCAAATTCCGCGGGCTATGTCAGTTACCCCGTATTTTTTGTATAGAGGCAAAAACAGAGATTTGTTTTATTTTTGCTTTATAGTTAATGGCGGATATAATCGATGAAGTGCCTAACTGAAAACCAGTGTTTCGCCTCTGGGCCATAATAAGCGCTTAGTTCGGACCTGCTTTCTGTAAGTATAGCACAAGGATAATGTTATAATTTTACTATTTGATCTAAAATGTTTACTGTCGTTATCTTATTTGTACATAAATAAATAATATATATTTTTTATTTAAAACTTATATCGATTAATATTCTTATCGCTTAGTGAATCTGTAATTGAATATGTAACTGCTAATTCACTTAGTAATGTCACACACTACAACACACATTCACACACACATACTATTACAAACACACGGTTGATTTTATGGTAATTGGTAACTTTCTAATGTTCTTTTAATGAAAAAGTTTAAAATTTAAATATGTTCAATTTTTTTTTCTTGTTAACATTTAAGTATTAATACTACATACATACATACATACATACATATTCTCACGCCGTTAGTTCCCATTGGGGTAGGCAGAGACTATCGATCGCCACTAATTCTACATAATATTTGTATAATATAATTTAATGTAACTAAAAAATGTACATTATATTTATATATATATTGACAGCAGTATACATAATATTTGTATACATAATATTTGTATAATATAATTTAATGTAACTAAAAAATGTACATTATATTTATATATATATTGACAGCAGTATGTATATATATATTGACAGCAGTATGAATATTAAATAAAAAAACAATTAAACAAAAATTGTAAATAATGTAAATTTTGATTAATAATGATAAATGATAATGAAATAAATATTACCATACTATGCCACTATTTTTTTGAGTGGTTATGCAATACTATAAGTACTTACTTTTAAGGCAACTAGATGTTTGTAATTTATTTTTATTACTTTTTTTATATTTATGTATTAGTTCTGACACAATACTATAAAAAAATATACTATTAAGATATAACTATAAGATATACTTACTGAAAAGGTACGCAGATAACACAAGATAGGCAACATATTAGAAAATATAGTCTGATTTTTCTCTATTTAAATTGGAAGTATTTGTCCCAAGTTATAATAACAGACTAATTAATGAATTAACGGATTATTGATAAATTTAAAACATTTCACGTTCAAAAAATGTTAGTTTTTAACATAATTTAGAAAAATAAACTTTTTGACTTTTCTTTTACTATTAATTAGATTTTAAATAACTTACTAATATATAAACCTTCACTTATTAAGCAAAATTCAGAGCATTTTATTTTCTAAAGCAGTAACTTTGTAATATTAATACTAATCAAACAAATATTTAAAGTCCCAACGGAGATATTTTTTAAAAATGAATTTTAATTAACGTTGCGTCTGATTATGGAAATAATCTGTATCTTAATGGATGATTAGTATTCAAAAATAATTATGACAATGTTTACTTTCTTTTTTGGGACAAGTGCCAATTCAACAGATTTTATCTATCTTCCTACAGATATGCATAGTAATCTCTAAAGTATACGGTTTACCTACATGAGTTCAGTTGAGAAATTCCAATCACTAATGGCTGGTATCGTAAGATGCTTATGTGTTGACAGTAGCGAGAGTGGGTCTGTATCGAAACAGCAGTTATATAGGTAAGTGATTTTAATTAGGGAAATTAACATCATGAAGCATGTTTGTTTTAGATCAACATAGACATCAGTCATGCTTGTGTGTGTAGGTGTTAATAAAGAGATTTTTCTGAAATTGAAAGTGTTTAATTTCTGGCAGTTGGTGTTTATTCTTAACTTTTGTCTTGTACGATGTAGACGACAGAGGTAATTATTTATATACCAATATATTATACTTTGTAATTTATACCACATTTTTTTCATTAATATATCTGAATAAATACTAATTAAATTTGGGCGGAGCAAATATAATTAGTAGGTATGTAAATTAAATTCTAGGACTTTTATCTATATGTTCTAATTATGATTATGATATAATTCAATTCAATTTTTCTTCAATGGCCTTTGACCGTGTTTAAACACAGTAACTTTGCCAACGTCCAGTGAAAAGAAAACACATATTGAAAAGTTAAAAAAATTTTGGAACTAATTAACAGACACTCATTGATCATACATGGTTGAAAAATAAAATAAATATTAACAACAAAATAATTACTACAAAATTATATATGAACAAAAAGAATGCATTATAATTTTATATTAAGGACCTTGATGAAATGACACAAAGTTTTAATGAAAGGGTTATATACAAAACAAAGTAAACATTTAAAATTAGTAGGAAGAGGGATGAAAGGAGGCAAAACATCATATAAAGAAAATTATAATTTAGGACATGCGAAAAAAAATTATGATATAATCATATTGACAGAAACTTGGCTTATAAATGGTAAAGATCCACAATCTTAACTTGGCCGGTGGCGACTACTTGCACTACTGTCGCCATTTTGAAATTTCAGCCTGTAATTGTCAGTTAGTTCTCAACCAAATAAAAATTATAGGGTGACCTACGTATATAAAAAAATATCACTTTCATTAATATTTTTTGTAGTGGAAACTTTTTTTAAAGACAATTATTTTTATGATGTATCTTTGCTTATTAATAAACGCTTTTATTTCCAATATTCAATATAAAAAATTATGAAAATTATTATTTCTTTTGTTAAATTTTATCTAAGTAGGCTAACACCGTCCGAAAAGTTGTGCGCGCATGACTATAGCGGTGCGGGTTACGGGAAGTGGGGAAATAATCCCGAATAAGATTTCACTTCGTATACACTGATGCGTGGGTTCTAATCCTAATGCGGGGATGTACCAATGTGTCATTTCTTAAGTCATAACTGTCTGACATATATATAAAAATAAAAGGCAAATACGACGTACCTAATGGACCGTGCAAGCGACTAGTGTTCAAATCCCGGATCGGGCCTACACCAATTTGTCTTTTCTAAAGACATATGTGTGGTTGATTTATCACGGTTTTTAACGGTGAGGGAAAACATTGTGAGGAAACCCACATGGCTGAGTTGTACTTAGTGGTGTGACAGTGTATTCGTACAAAACGGCGATAGGCCTGCCCCCTATCACGTGAGTACACTGTCCATGCAAAACGTGGGTACTCTGAACACCAGGTGACAAAGTCACGTGATGTTCAGAAGTATTAGTACCTCTGCCAAACCCCTTCGGGGGTATTCGGCGAGAACGTTTATGTTATGTTATGTTATATGTTACAAGGCTGTTAACAGCAATAAAAAAGTGCCCATAAATTCACTGACCCAGCAAAATGAATGACCCAAACGATATCTGATGTTTAGAATTATTTTTCTGTGCCACCTTTTTAGGGGATCTATGTGTAAATATGAAATGTAAAAGACAGTATTCAACAAGGTAAGCCTCTTATTTACAGGATTAAAAAAATGATTTTAAGTAGTTACCCACTTATTAACTCTGAGTGTCACAAATAACAAATCCTTGAGTATAAAATAATGAAACAGCTTGCAGAAAAGTACAATTGGCAATGTTATCGCTAAAAGCTTCCAGACAACATTTGGGAGGTAAGATCATCAAAAGGATACACAGTCATTCGGGTAGACATACCAGACAAGGGCAAAAATAAATAAATATAATTAGCTTACATTAAAACGAACTTGTTTACTTACAATAATAGTTATTACATACATACATACATATATATATATATATGCATAGGGGTATTGGGGCTTTTTATTGGATTTTTGGGCGATGCGGTTGGAGACCCATCACCAAAAACCTTTATTCTTACCATCTTTTTCCCCACTCAACTTCCAAAAGTGGCTGAGGAATTTATAATTCCTTAGCTCTGGTTACCCCTTTTAGGGAAATATAGCCGTAAGTATATGTTACATACATATACTCAAGGCTGTAAATCCCTAGAAGGGGTAGCCCGAGCTAAGGAACTAGAAACTCCTCAGCCACTTTCGGAAAGTTGAGTGGGGTAAAGATGGTAAAATAAAGGTTATTGGTAATGGGTCTCCAACCGCTTCGCCCAAAAATCTCTTAAAAGCCCCAATACCGTTAGTCGCCTCTTACGTACACCCACCGGCAGAAATGGGGTAGTGCTATTTTAGGCCGACACTACACAGCAACTAGTTATTAATTAAATGAATATTATATAAATTGTTTTATTAAGACATTTCAATACATAAATAAATTAGCCTGTATGATGTAAAGTTATTTCCCTTATAATGGTTATTTTTTATTTACTGGCAATACTAATATCGATGACAGCGACAGCCCTTACCGGCCAAGAAAAGATTGTGGATCTGTATATTTGACTCTGAGATTGCAGATGACAGATACGTCATATTTCGTCGCGATAGAAATTTAGAAAATAATCATAAAAAAGATGGAGGTGACATGATGGTCACAATTAATAAAAAATTAAGCGCTACAAGACATTTAAAATTAGAGGATGATAAGACAACACGGAAGAATTATTTATCGCTTTACCCATATGTAACACGAGTAAACTAATGTTATTTGCATCTTGTATACCCCCATAAACAAATAAAAGTATATATGACTCACATTTTAAGAAACTACAATCTCTTTTTACAGACTTTCCAACTTACTCCTTTTTAATTTTAGGCGATTACAATATCCCTGATCTAAAATAGTCTGATAACTACCTACTCCCTACAGTGGTAACTGACCTCCACAAAGGACTAGAGAATACCCTTGTTTTCATGCAACTTAATCAATAAAACCATCGTTTACTGATCTTATGTTCACAAATTGTGACCACTGCGTTTTTTCGAAACCGTATATTGAACTCTCCCGCCTAAATTATAAACACCATCACCCCATTAATGTTCTCCTTTAAAAAATACAACCGCTCAAACGTATACAACCTAAACAAATTGATAAATATAACTATAGAAAGTGCGATTATAATGTCTGTACAATAACCCAACTATATTTGTATATTCTGTACAGAGGTAAGCAGTGGAACTATATAAATGTAGTCTGTGTAGTCATAAATATAGCTAGTTGACTGTAACATTAAGTTGTTCGTATGATGGGGTATGGAACCTACAAAGCCTATATCTCTACAGACCCTAAATCCCTAAGTTCCTAACCCTAACCATACAAACAAAATAAATATATAGATAACTATGTATAATAAAATAAGTACAAGGTGATTAAATAGATAAATAAGTTGAAAGTCGTGGATCGTACTAAGTGACGATCTATAATCTCTGCCTACCCCAATGGGACCTAATGGCGTGAATATATATATAGATATATAAGTACAGGAAGCCTGTTACCATGAGGCCTAAGGTAACAGACGGATAGGGGTAAGGAAATCAGGGGTGTGCACGACGTGCAATGTGCACAGGAAAGGATTTTCTCACTGCCACTCAACCAGGCTCAGAAGAGTGATCAATAATGACGGCTTAAGGTGTCTTGGCCGCAGTGAGAGGAAGAGATTCGTCAGTCAATGAAACACTCAGTCAAAGTTGGTAATATCGTCGGCTTTATTTACAAGAAACTCCGGTTTATATACTATTTACAATCAATACACACATTCAAATAAAATCTATGTATCTCATGCGTGTAACTTGTCAACGCAGCTGAATCTTGCAGATTTAGTAAGTCGCGCTAACTAGTTCGCTCCTCTGCTGCGTTGCATGTTCAAAGGTTGAACAATGTCATTAAAAATGAATTAGAATCTATTAATTGGGTAGCTGAACTAAACCATACCAATGTATCAAATAATGATGCTCGATTTTATGAATTAATTTATGAAATTATAAAAAACATGTAGCATTAGAGAAACCTAAATCTAGAAATTTCCCGGTTTGGATTTCTAAAGCTTTAACAAGCACGGTCACTCGTAAGAAAAACGTATGGCGTAAGTGGCAGACGTACCACAACCTCTCGTACTATAATGAATTTTCTCTACTGCGTGATCGAGCTAAGATGTTACTAAAACAAAATTTCCACTCTTATATTTTAAAAACTGAGTCTAATATAATAGACAATATAAAATATTTCTGGAAAGATGTTTCGTCTTTAAAGAAACATAATACTGGATATCCGTCAAAAATTATGATAGGCAATAGCATATCTGACAATCCATCCCAAATAGCAAATATGTTTAACGAGTTGTTTGGTTCAGTTTTTGAAACAAATGATATTAACCTAGATAATATTAACTTATACAATATTAGATCAAATCCTGAGGCCCGAAATATACCTAGTATTACAGTTACAAAAAATCAAGTAAAAAATAATTCCAATATTTATCGGGACCCGATAAAATAAGTCCAATATTTTTGAAAAATAACGCCGAACAATTACACGAACCGCTTGTTATAATTTTTAATCATAGTCTACAACAAGGTTATTTTCCTGACTTTCGGGAATTAGCTTATTTAATACCATTGCATAAGTCTGGTCCAAAAAACAATATTTTCAATAACAGGCCAATTTTAATTCTTTCAATATACCAAAAATATCTGAGACACTCATCAAAGGATCAGTTTATAACATAACATAACATAAACGTTCACGCCGAATATCCCCGAAGGGGTTGGCAGAGGTACTAATACTTCTGAACATCACGTGACTTTGTCACCTGGTGTTCAGAGTACCCATGTTTTGCATGGACAGTGTACTCACGTGATAGGGGGCAGGCCTATCGCCGTTTTGTACGAATACACTGTCACATGACTAAGTACAACTCAGCCATGTGGGTTTCCTCACGATGTTTTCCCTCACCGTTAACAACCATGATAAATTAACCACACATATGTCTTTAGAAAAGACAAATTGGTGTAGGCCCCGACCCAGGATTTGAACACTAGTCGTTTGCACGGAAAGCGAGTGTTCTACCCACTGGGCTATCACGGTTGCTTGTGTTTAACCTGATCAGTTTATGATCAGGTTAAACACAGCATCTGTCAGCAGCAACACGGATTTATGAAATCAAGATTTATAGTCACAAATCTCATTTTGTACTCTAGCTTTTTATTCAATAAAATAGACCAAGGAGTTCAAATCGATGCCATTTATACGGACTTCCAAAAGGCATTCGACAATGTAAATCATGCGCTTTTACTTCAAAGGTTGGCTGAAAATGGTATTAGTAGCAGGCGTCTTCATTGGTTTAAGTCTTCACTTCGAAATCGCTACCAGATGGTGACTATTAATGGTTATCAATCAGACAAGAAGCTTGTATCTTCAGGCGTGGTTCAGGGGTCAATTATGGGCCCAATTCAGTATACACTGTTCATCAACGACATTGCTTAATGTTTTGAACACTGTAAAATTCTAATGTTTCCTGATGACCTTAAAATTTATAAAACGGTATCAACAGTAGAGGACTGGATTCAAATCCAAAAAGATCTTGATAAATTTTGCGAATTCTGTTTATCGAACAAACTTAGGCTTGCCCATAATAATTGTAAGTAATAACGTTCACTCGCAACATAAATCAAATTCAATATACGTATAATATTGGCGGTCATACGGTTGAAAAGTTTCTTCAATTAAGGATCTGTGAGTACTATTTGTTGAGAAATTAACCTTTGAACACTATATTGAAAATATTTGCACGAAAGTCTATCAGATGCTTGGCTTTATTTTGAGAATAAGCAGATCTAAACAACCGAAAACCCTTCTAATTCAAAACACTCGTCAGATCACAGTTTGAATACGCATCTGTGGTATAGAACCCTTACTACGCGGTTTATTCAGATAAACTAGACTCAATTCAGAAAAAAGCTTTAAAGTCAATTCATTACAGGCTCACTCATACTGAAATATCTTACGACAATCTTTTAGAACTCTACAATTTAAAGAAATTGTCTTGTAGACAGATATTGATGAAATGACAATATTTAATATTTGCAATAACCTATACGACTGTCCACATCTCGTAAATGATATTAGTTATCTAGCACCTCGCACAGCAACACCACGCCACCAAACTATTCTATCTACCAACAACTCGCACAAATTCTGGCCGATGGTCACCGTTATACAGAATATGCCATCCACGTAATGAAAGGTTTTTGCCAATGGATATTTTTAATAAGACACAGGGAGCAATTAGGAAAATTTTAAATGAAATTATATAAGACTTCCTACTTTTTTTGTCTTTAAATTTTCAGTATGTATAGCTTTGTTATTGTACTTTTTTAATGTTTAATTTTTTAAATATTTCATTTGTCTTAATAATAATAATAATCCGCGGAAGTGTGGTGGTCGAGGCCTCTTGAGTGCCAAAACCATGCACAACCGCGAGGTATGCAACCTCAGAAACTATTTTTTGACGATGACGGATGATAGTATTCGGGAAGAGGTGGTCGCTAGTGATAAAGGACTGACTCCCTTATCGTTGGCCTCACAGGATTGGCGAACACCGGAGGTACTTAGCACCTCTGATCGGGAGTCCGTATGGAAAGAGAAGGAGCTGCACGGGAGGTTTTACAAGGTACTTCACGAACCTTTCGTGGACCGTAAAGCCTCCCTGCATTGGCTGCGTTTCGGGGACCTCTTTGGGGAAACCGAAGGTTTTGTCTGTGCAATACAAGACCAGGTTATCAAGACGCGGAACTATCGGAAATACATCCTAAAGGACGGTACCACAGACATCTGTCGAGCATGTGGCCGTCCCGGAGAGTCACTTAGGCATGTTATTTCCGGTTGTTCGGCTCTTGCTAACACTGAGTACTTGCACAGACACAACCAAGCAGCCAAAATCCTGCATCAGGAGCTCGCTCTGAAATACGGACTCTTGCAACAGAGGCTGCCGTATTACAAGTATCTGCCGGAGCCAATCTTAGAAAACGACCGTGCCAAAATCTATTGGGACCGATCCGTTATCACGGACAGGACTATTCTAGCGAATAAGCCTGATATCGTGGTATGGGATCGGTCGCAGTCGTGGGTATTTCTAGTGGATGTCACTATCCCGCATGACGAGGGTCTCGTGAAAGCCGAAACCGAGAAGCGTCGGAAGTATCTCGATCTGGCTCACGAGATCACCGACATGTGGGGTGTGACCTCGACTGAAATAGGCTAGTTGACAACTTTTCAAAAACTAGTTAATCCATGGCCTTATAGTCTATTAATCTCAAAATATCAATATTTCAATAAAAACCACACGTTTAATAGTATATTTTGCATTTTATTTAATACCTATTTTTATACTCTGTCAAAACGCTCCAAACTGTCATGGCGTCTTGTGTGACGTCACCTCTTCCTACAACAACAGCTGTTTAGTTTGGTTTAGTTATTGTGAGATTAAATTTTACATCACGCGACGTTTAAAATGAGTTCAAAATTTTATAAAAACTGTGTCGTGCCACTGTGTGTTAGTACGACAGTGAAAACGCCAAATAAACTGTTTATTTACGTTCCTCATAAGCCAGAAATACGAAAGAAGTGGTTGCAGCTTGCAAGGCGAGACCCACAGCATTTATCTACAAGTGGGAAATTGTATTTTTGTGAAGATCACTTTGATGTAAGTAGGTTTTATTACAAATTTTTAATATGATAATAGTATTTGATAGCTTTTCACAATTCAATATGAGATATCAATGCCACTAAATAATTAAAAGCCGTCAATATAACCTGACAATTTAAAACTCAAAACATTCATAATTCTTAGCATGATTACTTCGTAATAAAATAACATTTGAATGTAAATATAAGTAGGTATGAATACATTATTAAATTGTGCACTGAAAATGACTTGAGTTAAATTTCAAATGTAAGTTATTGTGGAATAATAATGCATATTTAATGAAATGAATTTGCACTTATTTATTACAGTTACCAAATGACATGGTGAACTATATTGAGTACCAAATTATGGGACATGTATCACAAATACTCATGAAGCCAGGATGTGTCCCTAGTAAGTTTGATTGTCAACCAGACAGACAGAAAAGAACTACTTCAACAGACCGGCCTTATATTGTGAAAAAACAAAGAATGATGACTGTCCAAGAATGCTTAAATGAATCAGTAGCACCAGAACAGATCCCTCAGCCCAGTTGTACTGGAATGCAAAGTACACTTATTGACTATGCTTCTCGAGCCAACACAGGTACCCTAAAGAGTAAACTAATACACTCATGTCTTAGGTTCTTGTTATTAATTAACATATATTAGTTTTATGGTTATCTTTTTCAGATGCAAATATTGTGGAGGATATGGTAGTTACCTACAAGACAGCGGATAAAGCAACCCAAGTGCTAATTACTCGCAAAATCCGCAGTAAAGCCATTCAAGTCAGCATTAACTCAGTAAATAAAGCAATGTCACCAATAAAATCTACAACTGCATGTGTATCTACGTCCCCTTTTAAAGTTGATCATTGTAAAAAACCAAGTCCTGGATTCAGCAGTAGCAATGTTTCAAGAAAACTTAAAATAAAAGAAGATTCAGACAGTGATGTCTCCTTTTATGCCCCACCTTTAACTAGTTCAGAATCTTCACCTTCAAAACATTCTATACAAACTTAATCTACTTCGGATTGCAGTGAATTCCAAGGATATGAAACAAAACTAGAGTTGGAGAGAACTTACAGGATACAATTAAAAAGATAAAAAGTGATCCACGATTTTTCATTGGTATTCCCAGAAGTTGTTACTTTTTAATAGATCTAATAATGAAAGAACTGGAATAACCTGAACACTATGTATTATTGTGCTTGAAAAAAATTAGATTAGATACTGAATTTAAAGAATTGGGTATTGATTTTGGCATGACTTCATCAGCTGCCAGCAAGATATTTTTAAAGAACATTCCTAAGATAGCAAGTGTAATGCATCCTTTTATAGTGAAACTTATACCTGAAAATCTATTAAGGACATTGCCTATGTCTTTTAGACACAAATATTACAATGTAGGATGCATAATAGATTGCTTGGAGATAGAGATCCAGAAACCTTCTAATGCTGTCCACCAAGCTCTTACTTGGTCAGAATATAAAAAGCTAACACGCTTAAATACCTAATTTCATGCACTCCAAATGGTCTAGTTGGTTACATATCTCCTGGCTTTGGTGGAAGGGCAACTGATACCTGCATTGTAGAATCCTGTGATTTTATTAAAACTCTAAGTAGTGGAATGTGTGTAATGGCCGACAGAGGCTTTAAAAATGTTCAGAAATATTTAGAACAATCAGGTATTCAGTTGGTCCGACCCACATCTGTACAAGCAGGAGTCAAGATGACTAAAAAAGAGGCTAAGGAAACTAAACAAATAGCCAGCCTGCGTATTCATGTAGAAAGAGTCATAAGAAGATTGCGTGAATTTTTGATGTTGAAGCCACATGCCTGTATAAATATGAATTTTGTTAAAATCTTTGATGATATTATGATAATTGCATGTGGATTAATTAATTTCAAGATTCTCTCATTAAATAAAACTACACAAATATATCATGTTTGGTTTTATTAATATTATTTTATAATGTAACTACACTTTATTGCTACAACATTTATATAACAAAGGATATATTTGTTCTTTCCAATAATTTATTAAATTATTTTCTATTAGGTCAATTACAAACTCTTCGTTATAAATCACATTCAAAATATCTATTTCTTTATTGCTCTCTGAAAAATCAGTACTAGCCACACAAAAATAACAGTTTTTCTTTCCAGATAAAAACATTTGGATTTGCATTTGTGTATAGAATTGTTTTGCTGGTTCCCCATTTTTTATATAATTAACAAAATTTTTTTTGCTTGCTGGACATTTAATTTCAATAATGCCGTCCTCAAAAATACCATCAGGGGATCCGGCAATCATAGGGTACTTTTGGCTTAATAAAAGACCACACTTTCTTAATTTTTTTTGCAGTTTCAACTGTACTGCATCTCTAACTTGGTCTTCTAATTTTCTTCCCCTTCATTGCCTTCGTATCGGGAATTTTGCCACCCATAATCAGTGCTATGAGCGTTCTATCGATTGTCTTGCAGCGGCTTACTTCATATGCTCTTGATGCTGTTATTCTACCATATCTCATTTCAAACCATAGTCTACTACTACTCTGTTCCCTGGTTTCTTCCTCGATTTTTTTAATTGATTTTTGTGCGATGCGGTTGGAGACACATCACCATTGATACTTTATTTGTACTATCTTGTATCACCTTTCAAATGTGGTTGAAGAGTTTCCAGCTCTTAAGGTCTGGCTACCACTTTTACTGCTTTTCTGCTGAGCAGAAATCGGTGTTTGAAGCAAAAAAAACTCCAAGCATCACGGCATCAATTTCAGGCAAATTTGTACTATTCGCTTTAACAAATCCTTGCTCCATATTAAAAGTTAATAAAAGCACTGCTTTAAATATCTTACAAAAAGGAATGTGTATTATAATTAGAAAATAACTAAAGAAATGAGCAAAAATATACGGAATCTAGCAGAATCACAACGAACTGTCAACAACAACTGTTATGAAGAAGTGACGTCATGCGTTTTGATTGGCGTTTGATGTCACGTGATTTATGTATGTGATTTACCGGTTTTATTTCAAGAAAATCTAATTTAATCCTGAATATTTTAATTATTTAGTCTGATTTTCGTAATAAATAAACCTTCAACAATTACGCATAACAATTATTTTTGAGAATTTAATTTGGTGGCAACTAGCCTAATCGAACGGGTTAATTCCAACCAGCCTCGCGACCAACTTGAGGCGGTTGGATTTCTGTGGCGTGTCGGTTCCAGCACAAATGCAGAAAGCGGTGCTGCTCGATACGGCTCGGATCGTCCGTCGGTTCTTGAACCTGACTCCCTGACCCCGACCGACTGTGCTTTTGTCGGGGAGTACCGCCTCTCCCATTTAAAATTTATATTTTCATTTTCGGTCATGGGAGAGGCGAGAAACAAAAAAGTCTTTCGAAATAATAATAAAATTCCAACCAGCCTCGCGACCAACTTGAGGCGGTTGGATTTCTGTGGCGTGTCGGTTCCAGCACAAAAACAGAAAGCGGTGCTGCTCGATACGGCTCGGATGGTCCGTCGATTCTTGAACCTCACTCCCCGACCCCGACCGACTGTTCTTTTGTCGGGGAGTACCGCCTCTCCCATTTAAAATTTATATTTTCTTTTTTGGCCATGGGAGAGGCGAGGAACTATGAGTCATGTAATAATAATAATAAATCATTTATTATCAGACAACAAGGTCCATATAATATTAGTAAACTTAGTCTATGTTAGTATTTTACAATTTGGTAGGCAGAGGCTTTGATTTCTGATGCGCAGCCCTGAAGCGCCGGAACACTATTCCCTCAGGCCAAAAATTTTCTCCTAGCAGAATCGAATAATGATGAACGTTTAAGGCGGTATGCTTACCTAGTATTAGTTATATTTTATTTAAGATTATTGTAGTAATGTTGTTTATCCAAATAAATAAATAAGAAGATGCAAAATATAAAGATCAAATGTTGATAGTATTGATCAGTAGAAGAAAGCCACGTAAGAGGTATAAAAACCAGATTATAAACGTTTTTATAATGATTCTGCTTTTGAAAGAAGTACCCGAAGTGTGAAGTGAAGAACACGCAATTATATGAAATGAATAATGATTGTGAGAGAAGTAAAAAAGATTGGTCAATATTGTACAAAGTATTAATCGAAAATATTACCTACATTAATATGAATTAGTAGCGTGAGTATAAGTATGTTGTTACTATTTAGTTTAGAACTTTGTATTGACGAATTTTTGATTCCTTAGCTCTGGCTACCCCTTCTAGTGATTTATAGCCGTGAGTATATGTATATATGTATTGAAAATATTAACAGCCGTATCAAGACTTATAATATCATTGCCATTTTTAAAAGCCCTTTTACATGAATGAGTTTACTATGCAATTACTTTTTAATTAGTAAATTGCCCATCGTGCTTGCCTTCTGCTTACTTTAATTGGAGTATGGAAACTATTTTACTAAACAAACATAGGAAAGAAGAAATATAATGTTAGGTATCCGAAATATGACTATCTCACTTTTCAGTGTTATTCAGATTAATAACAGAAGCCTCTTAGATGTTAGTATTCAATCAACGTTTAAAAAATAAACAGTGTTTGCCGTTTTGTATGAATATACTGTTGAATGGCCATGTACAGTCGACATCATATATTATCGTAGTGGGCGATGTGTCAAATATATCGGAGCTTCTTTTAATTTTTCTGGCTACACCTTTTTGTCATTTGTAGTTAAAGGGCATAAATATATTTTGTTATTTAAGAATGAAAATAGACCGGATATGAAATAATAAAATATGAATAGTAACACCGATTCCTCTAAAAGTTAATTATATCGGGAAACCTTACAATGTGTCCGGTACCAGGAAATTGAATTTATACCAATGAAAGAGTTATTTGTAGTAATTTTGTGAAATTCCATCGGCATTGTTCACACCGGCACGTATCGATCGTCCACCTCACATTGTTGTTCCTATTCAATTAGCCGACTCAGCTTATTTGCCTATTTAGGCAGGTAGACGGGCATATTTTGGTTCGTTTCTGAGGGAGAGTTTGCCGTGTCGTACCGGCTTAGAATGTCACTATCCTTTTCTACCCAAGGGTGTCCTAAGAGGCAACTAAGGGTATGGGGCTTTTATAGTGGTTCTTGGGAGATGCGATTGGAGACCCATCACCAAACGATACTTTATTTCTACCATCTTGTCCCCTATCAACTTCCAAATATGGCTGAGGAGTTTCTAGCTCTAAAACTCGGGCTACCCCTTTTTGACATTTATGGCCGTGAGTATGTATGTACGAGTATGTTTCTCAAACTCAACTTTCATGCCGTGAATTCCTGTAAAAGTGGCAAAGATACTAATACTTCTGGATCTCATGTAAAATTTTGCGGAGGTGATGTTCAGAGTACTTACTACATTTTTACTGGAATGGTGCATTAAGGTGAAAAAAGACCGTCTTTTGGAACGCTCTTAACCCTTAATTAGTCGCATGGGGTCAAGGCAGTTTCGCATTAAAAATTTAAGCACTTGCCTCTGCCCGAATTTCCCCACGCCCCCGCTAGCTTCATAACCCACGTCGAAGTTTGTATTCCGGTACCGATCTAGTCACGGGAGTGGAAGGATGTGTCGCTGCGCTCTTGAGAGGTGACCCCGTGCGAGTAATTACGCCCGCGGAAAAACGATAGAAAAGTACCAACCAAATGTACAAAATGCGCAAAGTTTGTGTGCAATGATCACTCTCAAATATACTGTCAACAGTGTAATAAAAGTGATTCGGAGAGTTCCTAAAATAATTCTAAAGTTTTAACTTTGATCTTAGTATAGGTACAAATCGATAATTTTTGATAGTAATTTTGATGTAGCTTGTTTTTGTTTGACTAGATATTTAGTTCATGTTATTCTTTTTATATATATTAGAATTAATAAAGCACTTTCATAATAATAATGTTTTATTTACTTATATCTTTTATAAATAATATAAAATATTCCTACAATTTGGGGTCACCTGTGACCCCATGCGAGCAATTGTGTAATTTTCTTAGTGCGACTAATTAAGGGTTAATAAAATAATTAATTCCTCATTCAGAGTTTCCGAATATATATCTATTTTCGTCATTTGTATCGAAGTGAAACGACCCCGCATAGTCCAGTTGACCGGAGGCCTAACAACATGAAGCCTTTGTAAGCTTTACTTGTTTGCAAACGAGCCGATGGTAACAGACTTAACGTGTTGTCGTCACAGACTTATAACACATCAGACAAAACACAACCCTCGGTTTCAGTTTGGTGTGCGTTAAATTAACCTTGGTGTTGGTGATGAGTGTTTGATACATACAAATTCTCACTAGGGTAGGCAGAGACTATCGATCGCCACTTTTTATGATCCTGATAAACTTATCTAGTTTCGTTTGCATTCATCATTCTATTCATACATACATATACTCACGGCTATAAATCCCTAGAAAGGGTAGCCAGAGCTAAGGAATCAGAAATTCCGCAGCCACTTTTGGAAGTTGCGTGGGAAAAGATGGTAAAATATAGGTTGTTGGTGATGGGTCTCCTACCGTATCGCCCAAAAATCCCTTAAAAAGTCCCAATACCGTTATTCGCCTCTTAAGTACACCCACCGGAAGACATGGGGTAGTACTATTCTAAGCCGACACTACACAGCAACGTACACCCACACCGCAAGCCACCACCAGTTTTTTCACACATGCTCTTTGTTTTTCATACTTCGAACGCTTGCCTTTCTGGGTCTTTAATCTTTTAATGAAATGATGGATGAGTGATAATGGATAATTATCACGAACATCTTCTTCTATTTATGTATGTCGTATTGAATACAACGAAAAATTAGTATCATTGATTAATAGTATTAAAGATTTTTGGATCACATGATACAAGACGGGACTTACTTTGGGTCTGACTTGATTGATTTGTATAATGCGATATGTAATAATAATTTAGCCAGTTTTACAAGTTAGGCGAAGTATAAAAAAAGATTGTTGGCGATAATTATCCGAGCATATCACTCATCAACTATTTAATTAAAATATCAAGAAGTTATTGAAAAATTGTAAGAATATCATCAAAACTCCCGAAGAAATGCGATTAACAAAAAATATTTTGGAAAACAGCACTGTAATAAAATATTTCCAGCTATTCACGTTACTATTACACGTGACTATAGAACTAGTTAATTTAATGGTAGCTGCGGGCGGATTTTCTTGCGTTGAGAGATCAAATTAATTTATATAAAAGCTTTTACATTAATCATCTCTCGACACATAAAATATATTTATATCGGGGGTTTCAAATTAATGTTCATCATCATCAAAAATTGAGATTACTAATGACAATAGATGGCGCACGTTGATAAATATGTTTTTTTTTTAATTAATTGTGTGAATGTTGAAAACTAGTTTTCTAGTATTTTGAGCTTTGATCATATATACCAAAGATACACTAACAAAGCACGAAAAACAGCCCGGCAAAACAGCGCTTAAATTTATGATAAGCACTGTTTCACTGACAGTCGCCTACTAGACCTCAAACGGAAGATGCCAAAGTGCTCCGTAAAATTTTGCTAATGTTTCATAGTATAAGTAGTTCATTTATATTCTTATAAATTATAAGAATAAATTATAAAAAAACCTTGCTTGAATCGTAAATTTTACGAATATCTATTTATTATATACAGCGGCGGTTTCACCATACTCTGTTAGTTAACTAAGCCTAATATAAACTAAACAAATCAGAACAAAGATGCGATAAAGACGCTTCTTCCAAAAAAAAAGTAATTTAAGAAATTTATGTTTAACTTAATTTTAACGAAAAGTTATTTAAATTGGGTATGCATGATACTGTTTGGAATTTTCAGACGCATAGTGGAAGGACCATATCATCCGTGTATATCAAATATTTATGGTATATTTTTTATAAAATAAAAAATATTTTAATTTTCAAAATTATTTACTGCATTCAAATATGTTTAATAAATCACCTGCTTAAGTCGGGGTTCGAACAGGTAAATGTGATACAAATATATCTTGAATTTTTAAAATACCGATCAAAAGGGTCTATCATAAAGAATGATATCTTCAAAGTTACATAGTATCTTATATTAAAGTAAATAAATATGTTTTGCGCAAAATAAAATCATGCCACTTCGACTCCTTGCCTTTCATGTATTCCATCACCACATCGTAAGTATTTCAACTGGGATGTCAAAAAGTCGTTAACTTGCAATAAATAATAGGTTTAAAGTGAATGCGGTAAGGTCTATAATTGTAGAAAAATAGATATTTATATGTGTTTGTTTTTCCAGTTACAAATGAATACTGCTATGTCTGCCCAATATGCTCAATATAAACCGACCCTTATCGAATTGTAAATAAAGTAGACTATTTAAAATGCTACATGAGATATAATAGCATTTATTTATTTGTAACAAGTTTCTATATATATATGAACGCATTTTTGGGCGTTGAATTTGTTTGAAGTGCGGTATATTTGGTATATATATGATCAAAAATTGTGAGTCATAATCTAGGGCAATTCAAAATTGCATCAAAATCAAACATTAAAAGTATGGAATTTCTAATTCCATGCTAGCTCTTTATTTTTAAATACTTTACTGCAAAAATCCCCCTCATTAATTCCAATCCGACATGGATTTTATTAGTAGAACTAATGCTGTGTCTAAACAAATGTCGGTCCATGGTAGTTTAGTCCTGTTTCGGCCGGGCTAAATTCACATTTTCTAAATATTCAATTGTGACAGTGCTGCTTGCTCGGCAATTGCAAATTCTCGCACAAAGCAATTTCACGAGAGCCTTGATGCGGTTTTTCATCAAGCTGTTGCTGTTTCCTACTAGATTTGTACTAGTGGCTATATTGAATTCACTGTGTATACTGTGTAGCAAAGACTTATGTTAGATACCTAGTTTGAGTGCTTTGCCTAGTTTTGACCAAATGTAGTTTGTAAAATTATGAAAAATAATGACTTTTTTCTTAGGTTCTAGTATAAATTTACCTTAGGGTTGAATTTAATTGTAAGTGAATCATAAAAATAATTAACAATTATTTGAATTTATAGTCTGTGTGAAATAAATCTCATCGTTGCAGCAAAATGGTACACATATACATCTTAAACTCTTAAAGAATTTAGATTTCAAAGGCTCCAATTTAACAAACCTTGTTCACTAAAAATTCCAAAGCAAAAAGCCATAAAAATAAGTAACACTTTGGAGTAGCCTTGATTTTTCATAAAGCAGATAAATAATACACAGACATAGACCAGAACAGAGATTTAGAATTAGATAATAATGAGTGGGGAAAAGATTTTAAAAAGGGGGTGGTATTTGTGAGTGGTTCTTGAAAAACCATATCGTCCAGCAATAACTTAAAAAGCCACGGAAAGAGATCTTACACAAACATTAAAATATAAGTGTGTTTATCTCTCTCAACCTTAATTTAGACATAATGTATCAAAGATTATAATATATGTAGGAACACTTCATTTAATCCTTAAGTTGCCATCCTGTTTCAAAACTTTAAGCATTTAAAACTGTTTAAATTTGATTTTATTTTACAGTCTATTTCAGCAGCTTAAAAATAAGCACAATTTACAAACTTAATATGAAGAGGCTCCAACCGTGAGCCAGTTACTAGATACGAGCTCAAGTAGAACATATTTGGTCGGAAGCAGCGTATTTTGTGTTGTAGAATAGAATAGGAAATTCTTTATTGTACATCGACATATTAAATATTAATACAGAAAATTATGAGGTGAGGTAGGTAGGATGATAATATTAATACAGGGATAATGTGAAATTGGTTCAATTAGGTCACTTTTGTCAAGTTATATCCGCGATATATAAGCGTGATAATGCTGCTTTTACAGTTAGGTTGCTAAATGTTTTATTATTTCTTCCGGTGGGTGTACGTAAGAGGCGACTAACGGTTTTGGGGCTTTTGAGGGATTTTTGGGCGATGCGGTTGGAGACCCATCACCAACAACCTTTATTTCACCATCTTTTCCCCACACAAGTGGCTGAGGAATTTCTGATTCCTTAGCTCTGGCTACCCCTTCTAGGGATTTATAGCCGTGAGTATATGTATGTATGTATGTATGTTTTATTAAAAATATATAGAGCCAATGTAGATGGTATTGCTATTAGAGGACGGCCTTGCAAAACGTTTCTAAACCAGATAGAAAACGTTCCTATAAAGGCGGGGGTCCGAAGTGGATATAAATGAGCATGTATGAGAAGACTAGTGAAAGTAAGGAAACAAGAGAGATACCTACCCCAATGGGAATAATGGGCGTGAAAGTAAGTAATTAAATAAATTTAGTAACAATATTGTCTCAAATTTTGTAATTGATAGTTTTAACTTTATTTATTTGTAAAGGAACAACTAACAGCGGTAAGGGGCATCCTAGGGATAGAATACAGACATACGTATTATTCATGCCATTATTTGTCATTGGAGTACGCTAACGCCCGATTTCTGAATTAAATATTCAAGCTGAGAACGACTTAAGTATCGTTTTGTCTCATTCAGTTGTTAAGATTTCAATGCGACAGAACGATACTTAAGTTGTTCTCAGCTGGAATACTCAATTCAGAAATCGGGCGTTAGACTATCGATCGCTACTTTGTAAGATCCTCGCAAACTTCTCTAGATTTGTTGTTCTTCTTCGTTCTTCGGACGCCAGCCTTTTTGGATACTATATATTTACAATTAAGTAAGATAGGCAGTATCATCAGGTTAAAGTCAATAAAAATAGGACTTTTTTATGACAAATTCAATACAAATTTATTTATAGTTTTAATTTCACTTAAATAAAATAAATTATAAACATACATATGTATATAATTGCTTCATAGCTAGAAACTCCTCAGCCATATTTGGAAGTCGATGAGCGACAAGATGGTAGAAATAAAGTATCGTTGGTGACGGGTCTCCAACCGTATTGCCCAAAAACCACTTAAAAAGCCCCATACCCTTAATCGCCTCTTACGACACCCTTGGTGACATTCTTAGCCAGCAGAAGAGTTCAAATGATTTACAGTAATAACTTATACAAATTCATCAATATAACTACATACTTATATTGTTATATATGTACGTATATATAATTTAATACTTACAATACAATAAATGTATGAATATTATTGTAATATTAAATATAATTTGTATTTTGTTTCATTTTAATATAAAACGAAATTAAATGTTTTTACACCAATTTTGGTAGTGTTTTGTCGGTTAAAACTTGTACGGTGTAGGGAAAATGTTAAATTGGTTCAATTAGGTCACTTTGTCAGGTTATATCCGCGCTATACGAAACGTGATAATGCAGTTTTAACAGTTAGGTTGCTAAATGTTTTATTATTTTTGTGTACATTTGCTGTGTAGTGTCAGCTTAGAATAGCACTACCCCATTTCTTCCGGTGGGTGTACGTAAGAGGCGACTAACGGTATTGGGGTTATTAAGGGATTTTTGGGCGATGCGGTTGGAGACCCATCACCAACAACCTTCATTGTTACCATCTTTTAACCACTCTACTTTCCAAAAGTGGCCGAGGAACTTCTAGTTCCTTAGCTCTGGCTACCTCTTGTAGAGATTTAAAGCCGTGACTATATGTATGTATGTATGTAGGTATGTATTTTTAAATGTTTAATTATACAAATTAAAAATATTTAGAGCCAATGTGAATGGTATTGTTAGTAGAGGACGGCCTCGTTAAACGTTTCTAGACCAGATAGAAAATGTTCTTAAAAAGGCGTGGGTTCGAAGTGAGAAGAATAAACGGGCATGTATGACAAGAATAATGAATGTAAGGGAAAGGCAAAGTGGCGATCGATAGTCTCTGCCTACCCCAATGGGAATAAGGGGCGTGAATGTAAGTAGGTAAGTAAAAATAATATCTGAATATTTTTTATAACTTCATATTTTTCGCGATAGTAACAACTAACAGACGGTAAGGGGCATCGTAAGAGGTAGTTCGGTAAAGCAAACAGCAATCGATCACCAACCAACATTTATGGATAGTAATTTGATATTGTCACACCTCCAATATGTGATAAATATAAAGTATATATATATACTCACGTCTTTAAATCTCAAAAAGGCTAGCCAGAGATTGAGAATTAAAATTTTTACAGAATTTGGTAGGGAATAAGGAACCGTGATAGCTTAGTGGGTAGAACACCGCTTACCGTGCAGAAAATGAGGGTTCAAATTCCGGTTAACCAATTCGCACAAAACGGCGAGAGGCCTGCCCCCCATCACGTGAGTACACTGTTCAAGCAAAACTTGGTTACTCTGAACACCTGATGACAATTTCACGTGATGTTCAAAAGTATTAGTACCTCTACCAACCCCTTCGGGGAATAAGACGTGGACGTTTAAGTTTTTTTTAGTATTAGATTGAGATATCTTTTGCCTCTGCACAGCGTACTCTTCATACAAACAAGCCCAAACACTTTCGAAGGGTAACAAAACGTTACTGGATTGTAGTATCATTAAGATGTAACTACACATACAAACATATACACACGGCCATATATCCCAAAAAGGGGTAGCCGGAACTTTGGAGCTAGAAACTGCTCAGTCACATTTGGAAGTTGATAGGGGACAAGATGGTAGAAATATAGTATCGTTGGTGATGGGTCTCCAAACGCATTGCCCTAATACCACTATCCTTAGTCGCCTTTTACGACACCCGTGGGTAGAAAGTGGTAGTGACGTTCAAAGCGGGCACTACACGGAAAACTACGTCATTCTATACACAACTAACTCACACGTGCGTCTCGAAAAACAACACAAAATATCCATGTGTGACGTTATAATGCACAACACAACACTACAACTAACATGCAACTCGCATGCTAACTTTCGTTGTAAGTACTGTATTTTTCGGGAGCCATAAAGTTGTATCTCAAAATACAAATGTAATCTAGAACAAAACTAACCAAATCATAATATCATTAACAAATAAACAACCTAGGAGTGTATTAGTTTTAGGCAGAATTGTAAAAAAAACACCAATTCCACTTTTCATCTCTTTAGGAAAAGCTAAAAGATAACCCGTTTATTTCTTCCAAGCAGCCGTTTCTTACGAGAACACGTACTGTATTTCGTATTTTAGTTAGGTCATTTTCTAGGGTTACAATAACGAAACGCCTAAATAAACTGGAAAACAGCCGACGGCCCAATTTGTTGAACCCTTCAACGGGAAACCCGAAAAATTCGGCCGTCACGTTCCATTTTCACTGAACGATAAACAATATAAACTTTGAACAAACTGAATGAAACAAATAACAATGACCAGCACTTTTTTAGTTCTGTATAAACATATTATTTACACCTCAGGGGATGGTACGAGTATGTTAAATTTAATGTGAGAATTTGGTTGTATTAACTTTAGTATGCCGTGTTATGCCGTATTTAGTATTATGTATGTATTAGCTGTGTAGTGCCGGCTTAGTATGTCGCTACCCCTTTCTACCCACGTGTGTCGTAATAGGCGACTAAGGGTATCGGGGCTTTTTATTGGATTTTTGGGCGATGCGGTTGGGGACCCATCACCAAAAACCTTTATTTTATCGCCTTTTCCCCACTCAACTTCCAAAAGTTGCTGAAGAATTTATAATTCCTTGGCTCTGGCTACCCCTTCTAGGGAATTATAGCCGTGAGTATATGTATGTAATAGCCAACACTACGCAGCGATATATAAATGAATGTTTGTAAATTTGTTAAACTTTCTTTCAATATCCTAAAAGGACATTACATTCAACTCGTTTGACACTTTAAACCTAAAAGAGAATCCATGTAAACTGATCTACTGCAGCATATTACAGCCTGAATTACTTATACATCAATAATGAAGCAACTCGTAGTTTCCTCCCCGAGCCTATCTTCTCTTAACTAATCTAACTCTATATATACCTGTTGTTTGCAATACCGTATAGATATACGCCATGTATGCCGAAGTGAACTGATGTAATAGTTTAGTGATGGGCCAAATATATTGTATAACGGAACACCAATATGGGTTCAAACGTTTTTAGTTTAGTATTGTTAAGAGTTTATATTTGTGTTACATGTTCCTTGGCTCTGGCTACCCCTTCTAGGGATTTATAGCCGTGAGTATATGTGTGTATGTATGTATGTTATATCTCATTCCTCAACACCTGTCATTATTGTACTTTTCTAGCGGCCAACCTGAGCTGTCTTAAATACCCATAAATATACGAGGGTACTCTGAAGACCAGGTGACAATGTCACGTTTTGTTCAGAAATATTAGTGACTCAGCCAACCCCTTCGGGGATATACGATACGACTTAAACGTTAGAGATTGCGTTTGATATGCGAATTAATCTGACCACTTTGATGGGAATAAAACCGTAAGTATTGTTACTCATAATTTTAGCGAATTTTCTCTATATACATACATACATACATACATATACTCACGGCTATCATTCCCTAGAAGGGTTGGCCAGAGCTAAGGAATTATAAATTCCTCACCCACTTTTGGAAGTTAAGTGGGGAAAAGATGGTAAAATAAAGGTTTTTGGTGATGGGTCTCCAACCGCATCGCCCAAAAATCCAATAAAAAGCCCCAATACCCTTAGTCGCCTCTTACGACACCCGAGGGTAGAATGAGGTAGCGACATTCTAAGCCGGCACTACACTCTATATCAGCTATCAAAATTTATACATACCGGTAAAATCAATACCGATATTGTTCATTTTACTCCATCCCTAGCATACAAGAGCGTCGAAGTTGGTTCTAATTAATTGACACCCCTATCACGTGGTTTCCTGTACATTGCGTTTATGAGGTTTCCTGCAGATAAATAATACCGTCCGCAAGATTGATGGAATATTAGTACCGAGCTTTACAAATGCTTGTTGGAAACTTTGGCACTTTATCATATTTACTTATTAGTGGATTGCTGTGTTTGAGTTCATTTAATTGACTAAGGGTAGGGGTATTCATTAAAATAAATCATAGTAGTTTATTAAGTAATCAAACCTCAACAGATATGGTATGTTTTTGAGTTAAATAAATTATAATCAATACATCCTTCTCTGGAAACTAGATGGCGCTTGCCATGTGAGTTCAGGAGTATTGGTACCTCTGCCAACCCCTTCGGGGATAAACGGCGTGAACGTTTATGTTATGTTATTATGTTTATTCTTCTTCTTCTTCTTCTTCAACCGAATCGCCCAAAAATCCCTAATACCGTTAGTCGCCTCTTATGTACGCCCACCGGAAGAAATGGAGTAGTGCTATTCTTAGCCGACACTACACAGCATAATATAATCAATACTTCCACTTTTATATTAAAAATACGGCAAATATCGTTAAAACAAGTTACAAATACCCAATTTTCTAATACATTTAGCCATTTTTAAAAATTAAGTCCTAAGGGAGTCCTTGTATAAGTTATTGTTGGTTATGATAACGAGTGTCTTGGAACATAATTTAATTGATTTAAGATGAATTGATTATTTTACGATGCACATCTACCTAACATAAACATAACATTACATAAACGTTCACGCCGTTTATCCCCGAAGGGATTGGCAGAGGTACCAATACTGTCAATTCAAAATGTTGTCTGGAAGAGATCGTTTTTAATGATAAGACCGCCCATTGTATTTGAATATGTATGCATGTGCTTTACCCACCCATTTTACTTCTTAGCAGGGTAATTTGATCCTTATCATCTACACAGTATAATACTTCATTTAACATTGTTATCGAAAATTTATAACCCTATTATCGTAATTCTGAGTCCCGAATTGTCAAAATTGTAAATAAATTTTCCAACCACCGTTTCACCCCCTTTTGGGTGGAGTTCCGTAAAAAAATATATCTTAAAGGATGTCTTCACCCTATAATTTCATTCTTGTCCAATGTAAAGGTATTACAGATTCTGAATTTCGTGATAAATCAATGAGTGGCATTTGAATTTAATATATAGAAGATAAATGTGCCAAATTTCAAACTCCATTGTCTGCGAAATTTACTTCAGAAGAATTACAAAATGTTCGCTTCACATATTAATATAAAGATACCTTTTGTGTAACTTTCTACTTTGCTATTCAAAAGCCAAGTAACTTTCGACAAAGACCATTATTCAGTGTATCGTTTCACAGAAGTTGAGTACAGATTTCTTATTGTATGGATTGATTTATAGTTCAACGGATACCAGTGCAAATATCTGCCGTTGATAGCATCGATATAGACTTTTGTATTTTTCAAATGAGATTAGAATGAAAAACCGGAGAAAAAGAATGTTAAATTGATCGGTATAAATATCTGTAAGTCGTATATAATGATGGAAAAAGTGATTGTTTAAATAGTTGAGAAAGCATGTTTCAAGATTTTTTTTACATCGTTTATTTCATTGATCGTACGTCTAAATGTAAACATAGTTTCAATATTTATACATACATATATACATACGACCTGAATTTCACCATCTCTTCCCAATGCAACTTACCAAAAGTGGCTGAGGAATTTCTAATTCCACAGCTCTGGCTACCCCTTCAAGGGATTTATAGCCGTGAGTATATGTATGTATTAGTTACTAGCCCAAACATTGCATTCACTGTGTGATAGCGATATGTCAATGAGAACTGAGTGGCTGACAGGTTTTCTATGAAAATTCTCGTATGTAATAGTATGATTTCTATAGAGGAACTCGGATTAAAATAGCACTAACCCTTATTTTCACTTGATTTTCGTAAGAGGTGACTATTCTAAATTTTATGCATGCTTAAAACATATAAATAACCATCTGTTATTTTATTTGAAAGTTTCATCCTCAATTTCACTTTTAATTCAAAATGGCTGTTCATTTTTTAATTCGGAAACCTTGATTGCCCCAATTATAAACAAATAGGTACTAAAGGTTGATAATGTAATGAAAGGCAATTACAAGTGCAAATGAACCGAATAACATGATTTGCAGGATGATACAAAGTGGCGATCGATACTCAATATCTAGCCAAGAAGGGAGCTAATGGCCTGAGTAAAATGTATGTTTAATATTATAAAAACATTTTACAAGTCAAAATGTAATTAACCTACAAGTTAGATTTCATCTTGGAAAATCCTCCGACAGAATTTTTTTAAACAAAAACGTAATAATACAAAAGAAAGATTGGCAGCGTTTTAATTTGGAGTTATCATTATTTGGGTTCTACAAATAATTACTTATCTTTACACTGTTACAAACAACAAGGACTGCTTTTACTGATAGAATACGTAGAAATATTTAGTTCCTTAAATAAATACTCGTAAGTAGAAAAAAATCTTTAAAATAAAAATTTGCTGTGTATTGTCGCTTAGAATCAACTGCCCCGCTTTTTTTTTTACGGGTTGCGACTTATTGGACGTTTTTCAGTGATTTTTGAGCGATGCGGCTGGAGACCTATCATGCAAAAGCTTTAATTTTAAAACGAAAACAAATGATTTATACAACAATGTTTAAACGACTACAGTGTTATAGTTTTGACAGAGACCTGGTTGAACTCTTACATATCAGACGGAGAGCTTATAGATTGAAGATATATACAGTGTATCGGCTAGATCGCGTAACTACCGCTAGTATAAAAAAAGAAGGAGGGAGAGTATTGATAGCAGTAAGGAAAAACATAAAATCATCTAGAATGCAGCAATGGAAGAGCGAATGTAAGGATTTATATGAAAAATTGTATAAAAAAATAGTACTGAGTGCTGTTTATCTACCACACTCCCCACTTAGAATAGATGTTCTCAATAATTACGTAGAAAACACCAGTTCGACGATTGATCGCGTAGAAAATGTAATGATATTGGGGGATTCCAACCAGAGCTCTGTCACTTGGACGGAAGATTGTGATTCACCGGGTACAATCCCGTCAAACTACCAAACTTCTCTAGGCAAACTTACTCTTCTCTAAACTAACAAACGAAATAGAGCAGAGCAGATTATCTTTGTTTACTACCACTATTACTATCATGTAATTTTGGAGTAAAATAAGGTTTGATTAAAAGTTACTGTTTTATAAAGGGCTATTTTCGCGAAATAAAATCCTACCCTTAAAATACATACATATATACTAACGGTTGTGAATCCCTTAAAGGCTACCTTCCTAGAGGGCTAGGGAATCAGAAATTCCTCAGCCACTTTTGAAAGTTGCGTGGGGAAAAGATAGTGGAATACAGGTTGTGTGATGGTCATAAGTCTCTAACTGCATCGCCCAAAAAACCCTTAAAAGCCCCAATATTGTTAGTCAACTCTTACGTACATCACTGGAAAAAACGGGGTAGTGTTATTCTAAGCCAACGCAGCACGGCAATAATACACTTAAAATATGAAATTCGAATACACTTAGCTGATGCCATAATATAGTTTTTATAACAAATTCCACTAATTATATGTGTCGCTCATAAGAATTTTTTGAAATTAAAATCGACACGCTGAGTAGTCGTTGTAGTCCGGGATAAATTGATTCACAAGAGAAGCATTGTCTCAAAATGTCAATTTTCCATTTAGCAAACGATTACTGTAACGCTATTTTATCCACGGCATTGTTTGATATTCATGATATTGATTAAATACAACAATGGTTTCAAATTCGAAGAAGCTTGGATGATTAAACATTGGGTAGATCTAACAACCATCAAGGCATATTTATGAAATAAAAATTCATAATTCTTCTTACAGTTGACTAACTTTTTGGAAATGATAAGGCGAAAATGCGTATATCCTATACGGCGTAAACGTTTAAGTTTTTATTTGATTACAATATGGTTTATAATTTTGTAGCTACCTCTACCCCGCTGACTCGTTCTCACTCTAGCAGCGAGCAGCGCCTCATATTCTTACAACGCGGTTTCAAAAATTTCTCAAGAAACATATAAAAACAAATTATTATGTAAGTATATAATTGGGGTGTACTAACCGGTCAGTATCTTTGTTGTTTCCACACTATATGGTTCTCTTATTTAATTTCTTTGCTATGTCACATTGTTCTTAAACAAATGGCAATAAGTTTTTCTAACAACAACATGAATAAAAAGTATGAGATGTGATACATGTACTGGTGGCGCAGCAAACACACAAAAATTCATTTTGAAATTGGCGTCATGTCTCTCTCTATTCACTGCTACAAACCTGGATTTTTTAGTTTGTCTGAGGTTTGTCTGTTGAATGAAATAAAATCACATAAAATAAATACTAGAATAATTGTGTGTTGTCTCTTCTTACAAAAAATGCCAATTTATTTATTTAGACAACCGTGATAGCCCAGTGGGTAAAACACTTGGTTATCGTGCAAGCGACTAGTGTTCGAATCCTGGGTCGGGCCTACACCAATTTGTCTTTTCTAAAGACATATGTGTGGTTAATTTATCATGTTTGTTAACGGTGAGGGAAAACATCGTGAGGAAACCCACATGGCTGAGTTGTACTTAGTCATGTGACAGTGTATTCGTACAAAACGGCGATAGGCCTGCCCCCTATCACGTGAGTACACTGTCCATGCAAAACGTGGGTACTTTGAACACCAGGTGACAAAGTCACGTGATGTTCAGAAGTATTAGTACCTCTGCCAACCCCTTCGGGGATATTCGGCGTGAACGTTTATGTTATGTTATGTTATTATTTATTAATTTATTGCATTCCATAGCTATTACATGGTTACAAATTTTATAACTTTAAATTATTTTAAATATGGGTTGGAGACCCGTCACCAAAAACGTTTATTATTATCATCTTTTCCCCAATCAACTTCCAAAAGTAGCTGAGAAATTTATCATTCCAAAGCTCTGGCTACCCCGTTAAGGGATTAATGGCCGTGAGTATATGTATGTATGTATATAATTTAAATCTTTTTGTTCATGAAAACCTCAGGTGGGGATTATTACTAATAAATAAAGGAAAGAAAAATCTCGACACAGGCGGGGATCGAACCCGAGGTCGCGGGTTCGATCCCCGCCTGTGTCGAGATTTTTCTTTTCTTTATTTATTAGTAATGTATGTAAATGTTTAAATACGGTTTTTTCTCTTCCACTACAGGAATTTTATGAATGTATGTCTGCAACAATTGTTTCTCACAATTCTGACATTGTATATATTGATATAAAAACATATAGAAACAAATATATGCTCACAGCTACAATTTCAAAAGGTGTAGACAAAGATAATATAATAGTAAATATTTTGCGATGCTGGTTTTTGAGAAAAATTTAAAATAACATACATACATATACTACAGGAAGGGGTGCTTTGGAATAAGAAAATCCTGAGCCACTTTTAGCAGTTGAGTGGGGTAGAGATTTTAATACGTAAAGGTTGTTGGTCTCTAACCGCATCGCCCAGAAATCTATTAAAAAGCCCCAATACTCTAACGTCCGATTTCTGAATTGAGTGTTCCAGCTGAGGACAACTTAAGTATCGTTCTTTCGCATTGAAATCTTAACAATTGAATGAGACAAAACGATACTTAAGTCGTTCTCATCTGGAATACTCAATTCAGAAATCGGGCGTAAGTCGCCTCTTGCCATCAACCAGAAGTAGAAATGACCATGTTATTCTAAGCCTACACAGCTAGCAATACCCAATAACTACTTATATAGAAAAACTTTTTTAACTTAGCTGAGATGAAAGAATATAAATAATGATAAAGCAAGCCAATGTTCAATATTCGAATTGTAATACAAAGCAATTAATAAAAATCACAACCAAATGGAATCTCAATTAACAACATAAGACTATAAATCAAATCTAAAAAGTGCTACAAAGCTTGAAACGTAGAAAACGAGAGACAAGAATAATTTCCTTTTAATAACAAATTCATTTCAGTTGGTGCTACGTCGTGGTAGGAGTTGGAAGAAATCGTTGGGTTTTTCCTTGTAAAAACCGTAAATGAGAATCGGAATTTATTGCTTTTGGGTTCCTGATATTTTGTTATTTTCTTATAAAATATAGTTTGATGCTCTGTATTATATATTACTTACAGCTGTAATCTCAAAAGAGGAATGACCGGTACAAACAATCGCCTTTCTTCAAAGTTCAAAGTTTCTTGACATACAAATTACATATTTAAATATTAGGCAATAATATAAACAAAAACATACCTTATTTAAAATTATTATAAAACTTTTTCCCTGAGAAAATTGTTTAAAACGGTCTCAGACCGCATCACCCAACATAAATCAATATGACCCCTATACCCTTAGTCTTCTCTTACGAACACCCACGCATATCACTACACAGCTTATAATGATATACCAATGGCAACAATAAGAGGGTATACAGTTATTTAAAATGATTCTTTTTTCGAGTACAAGGAACCCAAATCCCAAGGTGTTTCTTAAGATATCTCCAGTATAATTTATGCATAAGCGGCAGTACTGCAGTAAGTAGCCGCCATTATACAGGGTCAAACATTTTTTGTACTAAAATACACAAGGCGAAATTTTGTTTGACATGTCTAGATTGGTTTCTGGCCTTGGTTTAGTTTTGAAGGATAAATTGGATGGGTGTGACCATTGAAAAATATATTTAAGTTACGTTGCGAAAGTTACTTTAAGAGTTTCATTTTTTATGAGTAAATCAAATTCTTTTTTTTTTTTTTTATTTTATTTGGGACATCAACAGCATATAACTTAAAATAACATAATGGTTAACAAAGTACAAACATAAGGCCAGTGACAGATATCCACAGAAAATTCCGACAATACTTACAAAGAAGAAAAACTTAGCAGTTAAAACTAACTAAACTTAGACTTAAATTTAACTTAGTAACAGACATAACCCATAAATGTGAAATAAAATATGATCTACATTTAGATTTGAAAAGTGGGTAAAAAATAACAAAACGGAGATAATAAAGTGCAATATGAAGAGTATAACTGTTATATGAAGGTGTGTGTGTGTGTGTGTGTGTGTGTGTGTGTGTGTGTGTGTGTGTGTGTGTGTGTGTGCATGTTTTATCACTTGTTTCCCTCATCATCCTCTATTAAAAATTTAATGATGTCATGACGGAACTTGGCTTTGGAGGTAGAAAACGGATCTAAGCCGCTAAATTTTTTATTGAATACAGAGGCAAGACGGACTAAGGTAGAATTTTGGGCATAATTGGTGTGAAAGAGAGGAATGGAGAATAATCTATTGGATGTATGGCGAGTACGTCGTTGAGGAACACAAAAAGAAAACTCTGATAGTAGCGTGGGAGAATCGAGGCGGCCCGAAAGGATATCGTGGAGCACCATCATATCCAACAATACTCTGCGATCTTCAAGAGTTATGAAGTGATGCTGTCGACAAGATTCTTCGTACGAGTGACCCTGTATATGAGATCTATAATTCAGGTGTTTCAAGAATTTGGACTGAATACGCTCAATACGCGCAATAAAAATAATATACAAGAGCGTTTCTAGTTTAAATTTTTAAAAATATTTTAAAATAAAAACAATTACTAGTTCAATTCATTTATATGTGTTGATTATTAGGAATAACATCAAAGTTTTATTATTTTAAAGTATTTTTAATTGCTAATATGGTGTAACATCCTTTATAATACAGTCCAGTTTTCAGTTACCAAGGAATCATTCATAATAAAGTGTAGAGGATTCTTGTCTTTGTGAGAATAGAATTCCGAGAATAGAATTCATGAATCTCTTATTTTATGTCTATTATTTTTAATCACTTCACGGGTAAAAAGTGTTGCTACGATATATTTTACGGTCAGACAAAGAAATTTGCTTAAAGTTCCTTATTTATAATTAAACCTGGGTAATAGGACTGGTAAGAACGCACATCATCTATTTTTTTTCTTACTTATTTTGTTTTCTTAGGAAAGTATACAATCCAGAGGTAAGATAGTCCAATGCTATTAACAAATAGAATGTTAATAGAAACATATACCAAAAAGATCGAGGGAAAGATCTACTCAGTAATGTCGGGGTACGCTCCGCAGTTACACCGCGCTGTTCACCCAGTGTAACTGCGGAGCATTTTTTTTTCTTTGCAGTTATACCAACGTCTTTTTGACATAAATTTAACAGCTCTACACATATATGATCATAGACGAAACATATTGTGGACTTAATACCGTATTTGGACTTGCGAAAGTTTCCCGTGTTCAATCATCATGAACTCCTAGTACTTGCCGAGAAGTAAGATTTTTGTATAAAATTAGCAACATTTTGCAAAAATAATCTAAGTGTTTTTACCTCTTATTGATTTTGATCACGCGAAAATTTCGCAAGTCCAAATACGGTATTGAGTCCACGATATGATCATATATCTGTAGAGCTGTTAAATTTATGTCAAAAAGACGTTGGTGTAACTGCGGAGAAAAAAAATGCTCCGCAGTTACACTGGGTGAACAGCGTGGTGTGACTGCGGAGCATACCCCGTAATGTCACCAGGTATGGCCGTCAACCCGGTGGCTAACCGAAGCGGTGGAGAATGTATGAACTTGCCGGACAAACTGTGACTGTCCTTATAAAATCTTAAGAAAGTGATCATATGCGTGTCGTGTGAAATTATCAAATTTCTGCTGGTGCTTTATACTCACTCTTATAAATGTACCATTTTTTATTAGCCTTTTACAGATTCCAGCTGCCAGTCTGGGTTTATTAGTAATTATTAGGCACAGCTAATGATGTAAAATATATTTTTATGATGAAACACAGTAATTGCATGTATATCGATAGTTATCTCACTCACAAGAGGCGTATTTTGTCATTGTCTTAGCTAAAACAAAACTCATACCTACCATGTTAGCTATACTCACACATACAAAATACATGCTCCATAGTACTTAGAAGTCGGCTAAGTATAGCACTACTCCAATTCTTCCGTGGGTGTTGGCTAGAAACGTCTTTGGGTATTGAAGCTTTTTAAGTGATTTTTGGGCGAAATAATTGTAGACAATATTTTTTTTTACATACAGATAAATTAAGTTATATATAAGCAAAACCATTTTTCCCATGATCAACGGTATTTAATGGCGGAAAACGGTGAAATATTTTTGTTAACTAGTGTTAGCATTGAGTTTTACAAATCGAGTGCATTATTTAATGAAAATCTAAATTGCTCTCGGATATAACTTAGATATACTTATACTTATATTATACTACGGTTATACTATAGATCTTAAACGTTTTGCATTTTTTACTTTATTTAAAAAATATGTATTTTATAGAATTGATTTTCACATAGTTTTTATATATTAATTTAAAATAAACATTTAGTTTAATAGTTGGAACTTCTTCAGAACGTAATCAATTGCTAGTAGAAATATTTAAACGGCTAATAAGCTACTATTACAGAGCTGCATCAATAAAATCACTAAGATGAAAGACATCTATTCTAGAAACTACAAAAGAAGTGAAACCTTTCGAGCGTTTTAAAAGACCTTTTCTTTTATCGTCATTTCTATGAAATACTTAATTTAATTGATCGTATAAAATGGCTTCCATATTTTTACATAAATTCTGCTAAACGTAGATTATTTTCACTGCCCAGTAACACCTGAACAATTCAAATTAAGAACAATCACACTGATTGAAATTCTGAGTGGGATTGGCGCGAAAAACGAATTTCCATTTCTACCCTCAGTTAATTTTCAATCCAGTTTCTATGATTGTGGGTTGCAATAAGAGCAAATGGGACGGACTGAGCGCTAACTTTCTTTATGAATATTAATGAATGGAAAACAATCCAGAGTCGGTGGAAATATACTGCGAGTCAGTAATGCCTAGGATCGGCAAGTAATCTCTGCGTACTAATGGTATGGTTGTGTGGTGACTAAGCCTTAAACATGTGTGCGAAGTAATAAGGATAAACTATGGTAAGTATTGAACGATAAAAGCACCTACACTTGTGTATTTATATAAATAAACTTTCATTGCACATTTCAGTTTTAAAGTTCAGTCAGTCTTTTTATATAAAAGTGATCTCTTCTATGCAAACATTAAGTCATGTTAGGTAGAATAATATAGAAATTGTAGTATCTTACAATTTTAATTTATACTATAATTGTTACAATCACAATTTAGACAAAATACTACATACTTTTAAATAAAGAATTAATAAAGGAAAGAAAAAATTCGACACGGGCGGGATAATCCCCACATGAGGTTTTCATGAACAAAAAGATTTAAATTACTACATACTTTGTATAATTTTATTGTTTTCTTGTATATGGCTAAATACATGTGTACATCCCTAACCGTACCTATTTCTTTTATAATGCGCATGTGAAGTATAAATAATCATGTATCAACCAGCAATATGTCCAGCCCATATCCGCGGGCCTTGGGTTTGATACCCGAGGGAGTAATTTCAAAATTTTTTTTTTTACATTTAAACCCAGTTGGAACGAGTTTCCAGGCTTGAACTACGTGATTATTCAAAATTTGAGATGATATTGGGCTTCGGAGGGCAATATCCTGATCACTATCATGTATTAGAAGTAAATAGTTACTATTAGACTATTTTATTATTATTATTAGACGGGCGGTAAACGCCACGGGTTTCCGCACTGAGCCCGGCATGCCGGACCATTGTACGTGGACCAAGTGGTCAACTAGCTCTCCCAGCCTAATTCCGTCCAGAAAGCAAGTATCTTTTAGTAACTTTTATCATGGTTGTTAACGGTGAGGGAAAACATCGTGAGGAAACCCACATGGCTGAGTTGTACTTAGTCATGTGACAGTCTATTCGTACAAAACGGCGATAGGCCTGCCCCCTATCACGTGAGTACACTGTCCATGCAAAACTTGGGTACTCTGAACACCAGGTGACAAAGTCACGTGATGTTCAGATGTATTAGTACCTCTGCCAACTAGGGAGTGCAATCTCGGTATTGCGAGATCTCGAAATACCGAGATCTCGCACTTATTTTGCAAGATCAATCTTGCATCCAAAATCATGCGAGATCTCGCAAGATTTGCAAGATTAGGCAACGCTTGCCTTATCCATTCTAGAGATAAAAAATAATCACCGGTTTAGTCTCACGTTTGACAAGTTGACTTTTTGTGAGAACATACGGTTTATAAATGTAAATATTTATGCATTTTCCACTTCTTTTTGGAATTTGGGACTTATATGAGTATTTAAGTCCCAAATTCCAAAAATAATAAGCTATAACAACCGATTTAGCAAGTGTAATAGTCAAAACTAGGATGGCTTATAAAATCTCTTCAGTAACTTTGTTATGCTATTGGCCTTCAGTTAGGCCATTATGTTGACGTAATCTACGCAATGAAAGAGAAAAATGACTCCGAAGTCAATTTACAAAATGATCAAAGTCGTAAACACACGTCAAGCAAACGAAGAGTAAAAGTGAAGATATGAACGAATAAGATGGGTTAAATTGCATATTATTACAGTCGAAAGTTGACTTAGTACCAGAATGTGACGCCCTTATAAAAATATAAAAAGTTTTTCCGAAAATCATCCACTAAGAATGATGTTCTGTAAAAGTACATAACTAAGTTTGGCAAAAACATGCAGGTAGTGCTTAACTGCAAAACTCGCTAGTCCTGTCCTATCCTAGTCTGATATGATCTCCAGATTCAACAAAATGAACAATGGCACGAACCCCAATTATGCTTTCTTAGAAGAAGAATATATTGCTTTGATCGAGTTAGAACATGTGTTCCAACCTATCAAATTGGAAGTTGAAGAAATGTGTAGTAGGGATTCAAATGTCATCACTGCTGAAACTACTTTTATATAGTATTTTCTAAACTTTCACGATTGCACATTATAATTAAAACAACATTTTTTTTTCAATATTATTGCCAATATTAAACGCAATTGTAACTTAAATTTTGTTAAGGTAGTTAGTATTAATAATTTTATAGTTAAAAGTATTAAAACCCCAGTCAGTGACCATGATAATTGAAAAGTTTTCGAAACGTCGGGCTTTAAAAAACCATGTAATAACACGCGATTAAAATATCCGAAAATAAATAGTTGTTTTGAATTATAACTGCTTTTGTATGTTTTGTTTCATTTATTCGCTATTAAAGTTAACTTTATTCATTTGTAGTAATATATTTTACATTATAAAAAAAAGCTTGGTACATTTGCGAGATCTCGCAAAATACCGAGATCTTGCAAGATTAGTCGTTCGAAATCTTGCAAATACCGAGATTGACATTTTGCTGCAAGATTGCACACCCTACTGCCAACCCCCTTCGGGGATATTCGGCGTGAACGTTTAAAGCAAGTAGCTTATCCAGGTCAGCTACCGCCCCTGGGAGCGACTTTATTGTTCCTATAGTGTTTTTCGGATATCGGCCACTCCAGTGCATTCCTGGAGCACGTGAGCGACCGTCTCATCAGCCTTCATGCACGCACGGCATAGAGGGCTGTCGGTGATGCCTATGGTGTGTAAGTGTTTGTTTAATGTGGTATGTCCTGTAAGTATTCCAGCCACTGTCCGCAGGTCCTTCCTACTAAGTCGTAGTGCGCGCCCGGTCAGCTTTATGTCAAGGGTTCCTAATATTAGACTACGCTGGTCAAATTGGCAGACTATAGTCTACTATTAGACTATAGTCTGCCAACTTGACCAGCGTGAATGACAATGGTAAAATCACCAGGTATAAATATAAATAATCAGGGTACATTTGAGACATTGGGTGAATATATACGGGCTGTCAGTGAAAATGAAAGCCCCTAGGTGATATATCAGTGGGGCGGAATGAAGAAAATGTAATAAAGCTAGAGAGGTTTTCCAGGATCACTCGAAGTGGTGATCGTCCTCTCTCAATCCCTCCAACCTCAATAGAAGCTAGTATACTTTGACATTTACATAAAAAACCGGCCAAGTGCGAGTCGGATCGCGCACTAAGGGTTCCATACTATCATATATATAGAAAATCCCGTTTGTGTGAAAATCATGGGAGCCAAATTTTATCAATTCCTGAACAAAATATAATACTTAAATTGTTAACCAACATTCTCAATACACTGTTACCATGTCTTCAAATATACCGCGCTTATTTCCCAAGTATTAATAATTTCTGAAACACAAGTAACTTGTGAGTTTAACTTCAATAACTTTATGAAAAGTTACATATTTTGGTATTTATTAAGCAATTTATCAAACCGTGATCAACACAATTTTGCGAATCATTATTGAATTAAATAAGTTGATTGGTACAGAAAACTTCGTTGTCTTAACAATTATGAAGAAATGTCTTAATTTGTTGGAATCACGTTTATTGTAATTAAAAATTATCCATTTTGATCCTTATCCTTTGAGCTGAAAGACCATGTTTGTTGTAAAGTTTTTGGCAAAGCTAACATTTTGATAATTTTAGGTAAAAAGTCTTAATCCAGATTTACTCTCAAAAGAGAATAATCATTTAGGCTTCATAGTCCGGAGAATATATTTAGCGTAAGTATAACTTTTTTTACTCATTAAATTAACTATGAATATGAATATTTTGAAACTTATTGTAGATGTGTTGGTTCACAAAACATAATTTAAATAATAGAATAATTCGGAAGAATAGTAAAAGATAAAAATCATGTATATTTCTAACAACTCTTTAAATATTATGTCTCGTTTCATTTATGTCTTAAATACTTATGTACACGAAAGTTTTTTTTGCTTCGCAAGAGTTGTTTTGTTGTACGTCAAACTCAATAACATTCATATTTTTTAAGTTAGACTTCAATTTCAGTGTGTAACTTGCAATTAACCTAATTAGAGCCCTGGTGACTTAATTGCACATTAATTAATTATTTATTATATTGACATTTAAAAGCCTTCTTTTAACTAAAGACTGCATTTTAACGTTACTTGTCATCTGTTAGATTTCGAATTTCATCAGGTTTTTAGTTTAGTAATACAATTTTACACATTACAATTTTGTGGGTGCAATTCCACTTATAATGTGTAAGATTAATGTGTTTTTGACGCGGTTTTTTTTTACCAATTTTTGTATTGAACATTTAGTTTCCGCTCTATTTGTTAAATTTCTCTATGTAACAAAAACAGGAGAATGTTGATACAAGCAAAGTAAATAGTTATTTTTTGTCGTAAAGCTAAAAAAGAACAACCAATACGTGAAAATACTCTTCGAAAATTCGGACAGTTTAGCAAAACCATTGAAGATACATCTAAGTGAAATGAACTCAGTAGTTTGTTAGAAAACGAAAAGAAGCTATCTATACTTATAATAAATCTGTAGAGAGGTCAATTCTGTACATGAAATATATCTTCAAAATAACTATCAGGTGGTGATTAGGGATCGATACTGATGCCAAAAATGCAATCAGTAAAATTTTTGTCTGTCTGTCTGTCTGTCTGTCTGTCTGTCTGTCTGTCTGTCTGTCTGTCGGTTTGTATGTTCCTTATGGAAACAAAAACTACTCGACGGATTTTAACGAAACTTGGTACAATTATTCTCTATACTCCTGCGCAGGTTTTTGTATACTTTCCAGCAGAGTAGTAAAGGGGAATTTTGGGAAATTTTGGGAAAACGGGAGAAGTTACTACATTTTTTAAGCTTCCGTCGCGTGTGCAGCCTTAATGGTTAAACTTACATAGAAATCATGTATGACGGAAATATTTTTCATAAAATTATCTAAAAAAAAATCCACAACAGTTTATGTCCATCTTTTACGGTTGACTCACAATAACACGTGTAATTCCTGATAGCTTAGCAGTTCGGAACATTCTCATTGTATTTGTTTACTCTTACGTTTGTAAACCTCTCACTCATACCTAATTTAAATAAGGTAACATTATTACCTATTCAATAAAAAAAGAATCATAGAAATCGGTAGAGAAACACCGAAATTATACATAAAATAAGACATCGCGCCCGTGACCAAAACCGAATCGTTACTAATTTACTTATAAAATACTAGATGACGCCAGTTGTTGCATCCTACAACATGTAATGATTTATTTTTTAGATTGTTATAAATACTTCATAGCGTTTTATTCCAAAATTTGCTATTAAACGGAAAAACTGAACCGTTCATTAAAGCGCATTCAAAATCACCAAACTACACTGTTTAGGGAGTGCTATAAATTTAATAAATTGAAAACATTGCGCTGAATTTCACAAGGCTTGAGCAGTGACTAAAGAAAGAAACCTCAGATATTTAAAAAACAACGATACCCGTGCGAAGCTGGGACGATCCACTAGTCCGTAATAAAACCGGTAGTTTGCTGACGAACAATATTAACTTAGGTTAAAATATCTTCGTGAAAGGAAAACACGAAAAAGGCCTGCCAAAAGACAAATTCTGAAGTCATTTTGCGATATAATACGGTGTGAGAGAACACTTAAAAGACATTCTACCGATACTTTACTACCTTCGAAATACAGTGTTGTAGCTGTTTGAAAAATATATTAGTTTTAGAAGGAGAACTTACATTGTATGCTACACGTACGATATTTATGTTCAATAGCAAATAAATAATTCACAAGTTACGCCAAATTACTATTATCCCCAAATCGCTTTTACTATTAAATATGAAATACATAAAGTTATTTTATTTTAAATATTTTAGTTAAGTTATGTTATTTTACCAAATATAGTTGAATTTCAAATTAGTATGAAAATAAAATAGAACACATACGAGTATTATATAATTTAAGATTTTCATTGTGCAGTAATATATTAAATTACACTTTAAATAAATGAAGGTTCATTCCAACTTTAACTCTGTACGTTAAAAAATATACCGTTATATAATAGTTTTCTTACCAAATTCATAATAATATATATCATCATACATACATACATACATATACTCACGGCTGTAAATCCCATGAAGGGGTAGCCAGAGCTAGGGAATTAGAAATTCCTCAGCCACTTTTGGAAGTTGTGTGGGGGAAAGATGGTGAAATAAAGGTGTTATGTATATATCATCACTACACGATAAATACCTAAGTGTAAGTATGCAAGTACATCTATCTTTACTAAGCGATCAAGTATCAAACATCTGACCACCCACCGCAACATCTATTACTTCTAAGTTTGTTTAACATTAAATTTCCGACTATATGACGGCAGAAATGTAGAGAAAATGTGTATTTAGGTGAAACTGGAGCCTTCTTATAGGTTGTTTATTTAACCGCGTTCACTCGTTGATGTCAACCAACGATAACGTTCTTTTGACGTTTCCAATTTTGAGCTGATGTTTTGGAAGGTCGCTTTCGAGGTTCTAACAAATCTTTCTTTTTGTTTGTTATTTGAAATGAATTTACGTTTTTCTTAGCAATGAGATTTTATTTTGAAAATATTTGTGACATATTTTGAATTACAGTTCAACATTTTGATAAAGAAGGTATTCATTTGTTTCTATTGATATTTCAGCGATTATTGGCCTCAAACATATACGACATAAAAAAGAATTTCACTCCATCATCATTATAAAACAAAATACTAAAAAGTGTAAAATATTACACTATATTATTAGTTTTATAGTTACAATCTATATGTAACTTATATAATTCAATATGTTACAATATATATAATTACTTAATATTAAGTTATATTTAGATTGTAAAGAACGAATAAATAAAACCCTGCATTAGATATGACGTGAGTTTAAAAATATAAGATAAAAATTAATAAGTTTCAATACGTGTGAACAATGTTATTAAATTGTGCCTGTAAATACTAATAAAAGTATTCTACGACTGACTGAATCGACAAAAAATCTCGGATTTGTTTTATTTCTCGATCACGTTTTCCGTTCCAAAACTCCGCATTTTATCGATACCCCATCGAGCGAAGTTTCGAGTGCAATATAACTTTTTTTACTTACTAGGGAACTTTTCAAATAAGATTTATAATAAAACCGGTAAACTGTAAAATGTTTGGAGAAATCTCTTCATGCCAGGTTCTATTATTTGCTTTCTTCAAACACATGGGATATTCATGTTTTGATGGCATATATATTATATAGCATAACATAGATATTAACTAGGGTTATAATTTTGCTGTTCCTGAGCTGTAAAGAGCGAAAATCTCACTCTAAAATTATAATTATTAAAACTCAGGAATAAAATTTAAATCATCAATTATTTACGCAAAACGTGGGTACCTTCTCTGGAAACTAGATGGCGCTGCCATGTGAGTTCAGAAGTATTGGTACCTCTGCCAACGCCTTCGGGGATAAACGGCGTGAACGTTTATGTTATGTTATGTTTATTCCGTATAATTTATAAAGCGTACCTACGCTTCTGTGTGGCAGCGAATGTTGGGTTTGGCAGAAGAAGCATGAGAGCAGAGTAAATGCAGTAGAATTGAGGTCTCTCAGAAAAGTTTGTAATGTAAGATTATGCGATTGAGTGACAAATAGCGTGTTTCGTGAAAGGTGCGGTGTGAAAGATGATATTGTAAAAAAGATAAAAAAGGAATGTTAAGATGGTTTGGGCACATAGAGAGGATGGGTGATAGTAAATTGGTAAAAGAGATTTATAGAGCTAATGTATCATCCGGTAATGTTAGTACAGCACGACCTCGGAGGACACATTTGGAACAAATAGCGAGTGTGCTCAAAATGGCAGGCGTCCGAAGTATGAAGAATAAAAGAGCATGTATGAATAGATTGATGGATGTAAATGAAGCTAGAGAGGTTTGCTAGGATCATACAAAGTGGTGATCGATAGTCCCTGGCTACCCCAATGGGAATTGTTGGCGTGAGTATATGTATGTATGTTTATTAAGTTAGGTGTGAGAGTAGGGCACTAACGACTTAAATCGCAAAAAGAAGTAGCTGAGGAATTGATAATTCTGTATCTCTGGCTACTTCTTTTTGGGATTTATTGCTGAGTAGTGTCGGCTTAGAATAGCACTACCCCATTTCTTCCGGTGGGTGTACGTAAGAGGCAACTAACGGTATTGGGGTTTTTAAGGGATTTTTGGGCGATGCGGTTGGAGACCCATCACCAACAACCTTTATTTTACCATCTTCTCCCCACTCAACTTTCTTAAAGTGGCTGAGGAATTTCTATTCCTTAGCTCTGGCTACCCCTTCTAGGGATTTACAGCCGTGAGTATATGTATGTATGTATGTATTTCTGTGAGTATATGTATGTATGCATAATCACTAACGTCTCAAAAACCGTTACAAGACTAAAATTAGACACCAAGGTACAAACGAAAGATTCCAGTAATAATAAATGGTTACTTCATGCAAATTACTGTCGTTATCTTTAGAATATTTTAAATTATAAACTAAGCAGGAAAACTCGGTACTACCCGAACATAAATTTAGATAAGTGTATACAATCAGGAACCCTCACGTTATATATACAATTTGTAATATTTCGTAATATTCATATTCTAGTGAATTGACCCAGTTTTTATTCATTTATGTTGCTCTCGTTTATGTTGACAATCACAATTTGTTTTATAACATAATTTTGTTAAATTATATTAATATAGTACAGAGTTTTCCAAAATGATATCAAAAATATCACGATATTTTCAGAAGTACTTGTACGTCTGTCACTCATTTTGGAATTTACGTTACTACTGAAAATATTGAGTGTGAGCAATTTAAAAATACAAAGACGTCTGTACTAAAACACTCAATAATAAGCTTAAATGAAGGAGTACGGCTTCTGATTCAGTCCATGTTAACGCTTTGTATTTAATTTATGAGGATGATAAAAACAGTTGCTACAGATAAGAGAAAAATTACGAGGAAACCTAAATGACTGAGTTATGAAAACGCATGTAACAGTATGAGATTGAAATAAGGAAAGTATTTTTCAGCAACTATCGCCAATGAAATATACATGTTCTTAAAAGATTGCTTGAATATAGCAAAAACAAGCGACTCAAAATCTGCTCAATTAGATAATTTAGTTTTTTTTTGTATGGCGATTTCTAACATTCAACTATGCTGCATTTAAATAAAAGTATGTTTGTAAAATAAAAAGATGATAAATCTGCGAATTATATAACTTCATAGTTATAACAAATTTTCTTTGTAATAAATTTATTTTAAACCTAACATTGACTTAGATAATCTCATACCCTTTTAGTCGCGACGACACCACCAAAAGCTAATAAAATAGTGTAATTATAAACCTACAACACTGGATAACATACATTCACAAAAAAAAGTTGAAACAAAAAGTCTCAAAAAGCCTTTTGTAAGCAAATAAACTTAAATGTACCCTTCTGAGAAATCATTGGACAACTCGGCAAGATATCAAGCAAGGGCCAAAGTGAGAATAAACATGTATAATTTGTAAAGAGCTCTTTGGAATGCCGAATAATGAAGTAAGCAAGACCCATGAAAACCTACAATACAAAACATCCTCCGAAACTGTTTTATGTAAATAAATAATATCAGGGTAAATTATTATACCCTGATTTTCTTGGTCCTTCTAAAATATTCTCAAAATAAGCTTAAGAAATGCTAAAGCGGCATATTTAAAGTTCATTTATATTTTCACATTCATTGATCATTGATTTATCCTTTCAAACGTACCTTGATGACACGGTGCACCGCCGTTTTAAGTTATATTTTTTTTGAGCCAGAGCTTTAGAATAGAATTCGAAGCCACTATTAAAAGATTATTGCAGAAATGATTTTAAAATAAAGGATGGTTGTTGATGGGTCTACAGCCACATCACTTAAAATTAACTCAAAAACTAAAAAAACCTTAGTGGCTCATAATATACTAATACGAAGATATTGTACTGTAAATTGATACTACATACCGAAACTATAACAATTATGAACAGCAAAATATAATGTATGTCTCTCTATTATACAATTGGAAAAACAAAATTTATGTTCATAAATGAACACTTTTTCTGCCATATAATTTTACTAGCAGAGGTCGAGTCTATCTTTCACGTCGATCAGATTACAATGAAACGAAATTGTGTACATCTGTCTTCTTTATTTTATGACAACACCAGACACATAAATTGCCTCCCTCTTAAAAAAAACTTACCTGGATAAAACAAAATTTTACTCTGAATATCTAAAACCACTTAGATATGTAGTTTTAATTTTCTGCCATTACAGTATCACTATCTCAAAATAAATCACTTTTCTATAATTTATTATTACTATAACTATTCATTTATTCAATCAAGTAAGAACGACTCATTAAGCAGTATTCAGTGTATTTTTAACCGACTTCTTTTAGTTTTAATTGTTTTGTTTGGTTTTATTCTTTTTTTTCTTCTCTTTTGTTTTTTTGTGTATTTAATTTTCGTCATATTTACGGCGTATATATTCATTTCCTTCTTCTTTCTTTCTTTTTCTAGATTATATATGGAAGCATTTCACAGCGGAAATTTTACATTAATAAACATGAAACAGCAGGTGTTTGGGACAACCGTTTTGGTTAACGAAGGCAACTTGTCTTTTTATCTCGAGAAATTTGTATAATGAATATGAATGGCCTTTTGTTTGTGCCTTAAATTTTAAAGTATACTATTTGCATATCCATTGTCTTATTTTTAATAACTTTAAATCCTTTGGATGCGTAGTGTCAGCTTAGAATAGCACTACCCTTTTTTACCCGTGGGTGATCGTAAGACGCGACTTAGGATATAGGGGCTTTTTAAGTGATTTTCGGGCGATGTGGTTTGAGACCCGTCACCAACAAATATTTGAAATACCAACCTTTCCCTAGTGAACTCACAAAAGTGGCGTAGGAATTTTTCATTCCAAAGCTCTGGCTATTTCGTTCAGGTATTAATAGCCGTGAGTATATGTATGTATTTTTAAATCCTAAATAGAATAGAGGAAACTTGCTGGCTACTTACGTACTTTCTGACAATCATTCAAAACGAATGTTGACTATGGTTTTAATACTTATTTGTTAACTGTAATTATATGATTACTCTTATATAATATTGCATAAGTTATACATAGTTACAACCGTGATAGCCCAGTGGGTAGAACACTCGGTTACCGTGCAAACGACTAGTGTTCAAATCCTGGGTCGGGCCTACACCAATTTGTCATTTCTAAAGACATATGTGTGGTTAATTTATCATGGTTGTTAACGGTGAGGGAAAACATCGTGAGGAAACCCACATGACTGAGTTGTACTTAGTCATGTGACAGTGTATTCGTACAAAACGGCGATAGGCCTGCCCCCTATTACGTGAGTACACTGTTCATGCAAAACGTGGGTACTCTGAACACCAGGTGACAAAGTCACGTGATGTTCAGAAGTATTAGTACCTCTGCCAACCCCTTCGGGGATATTCGGCGTGAACGTTTATGTTATTATGTTATGTTATACATAGGAAATAAAGGTTACGTAATTTTGTCGGAGATCCAACAAAATGAATGAAATCTTTTTGTTATAATGTTTTTAAAAAATGTTGGATATTGGTGGATCATGATACCTATGCTCCATTGTTATATTGCTGAAATTTAAATGTTTAACCAAAGAGACGTGAAAAAACACGTAAAATTTTGAAATAACCTGTAATTCATATTTTTTATGATTTATATTGTGGCATGATTGTAACAAAAACATGAATAAATGTTTTAGCTTTACCTAACAAACACAAACTAACTTAAAACAAGACACAAGAGCATGGGGCATAGTATTTATTTAAGACAATTAAAACACCATAGCCATATATCTTGGCTTGAGATAATACGAATACCCGGGGGTGGTACACTTACAAATTTAATTTTTAAGATATTGCAGGCTTGAATCACGCCTGATTATCCGAAAACTAAGATGATTCCGGGCTTCAGAGGCCACGTTGAGCCGTCGGTCCCTGCTAGTATTACGGTAGTAGTCGTTAGTCTTCCAACCCGCAATTGGCCAGCTTGGTGGTCTACGGCCAAATCACCCTATATGGGGTAGGCTCGAGCCCCTTGGTGGGGACTAATTAGGGCTGTGAGGTATTTACACACTATGACAATAACTTTTGGACTATAAAAAGCATTCTACATGTAGCCATAACACTTTGTGACTTTCTATCCAAATATTATTTCATAATATACTTGTTCACTCACTTAACAAACTTATACCTTGGAAAATGAGGTAATTCCTATAGTTTTCTAACATATTTTTATTTAACAGCAATATTATTTCAATAAATCAAAAACTGTGTTCAATAAATTCATGAAATCGGATTATATAAGTTATTCTGTTATACCAATAACAATAAACAACTTTTCTTCGTTTCAGATTCTTGAGAACCTATAAATTATTCCTTTCAGTTATGTCTGAATACATTTATAAGACGCATTACAAAACATCAACTGACAAGTTCAATCCTTTTAAACGTTTGGCTTGAGCTTTACAATGATTTATATTTATAATTGTTGGTTTATAATTTCAAATTAATTTATTTCTATGTATTGTGTTGGTCTATTAATAATGTTGACCATATATTTACGGATAAAACATTTAAAGATCGTTTATTTTGATGTGACTAGACAGACCTATATCAAGCGAATGTTACAACTTAAAGAAGAGTTCAGGTTTTTTCTATAAATGTGCCGCAAGTAACTATTTTCTTCTTGAAAATTCTAAATAAAAAAATGTAGCAAACGTTCTGTGCTTTTGTTCGCTTCTTCTTCTTCTTCTTCACAAAGTGGTGTAGAACTATTCTTCTTAAACTATCCTTTTGATATTTTAAACAATGTTTTTTTTAAACTGTTATGGTAGAAACTTATTTGGGTTCCAAAGTAACAAAATAGACAAAACGCCTGGCGTGAGTTTTATAGCAATTTACCTTTTAATATATAGGTAACTTAGTATAACATTTATCCCAGGCGTTATATATATTCCCCTCCTAACTTTCAAATCGGACTGAGGAATTGTTGAATCTCATCGCAGAAGGGGTATCCAAAGCTTTAAAATCAACAATTTTTCATCTTCGAAGTGGAAGTTAAAAGGAAATGAATATATTTTGTTTTATGTGACTATAAACATAATTATAACATAACATGTTTTTTTAAATATTTCAATATATTAAAACCATAGATATGCTCAAATACTATTTGTTGTATCATGTGTTTATAATTCTGGGCATTTGCTGGGATAAATAAATCGTCATTTCATCTACGTTCGATTAAGTTATATAAATGTAGAATTTGCTACTATATGGTATACTACCGAACGTTAATAGTAGTAGTTCGTAATAGGAATTATCTACACACACATAAAATAATACCAGGCGTAGAAGTATGCCACCACAGAAATTTTGTTGAGTCCACTGAAGTCTGCTTAGCACAAATTTTTTCTAGCTTCAGCATAAACGCTATCGATGTATAATTCAATGGAACAATAAAGTCTTTATTTTCAATCCTTTTCTGCTATATCATTTCAGTCGATCATACAAATCAGTTCTCCTCGACTCTGCACTTCTCCCGACATCTGATTCTCACGAGACGCAGTTCGTTTAGCAATTACTTATCCGATCTTGGCTGTGACACGCCATTAGGCTGCAGCGAGCCCCGGAACAAGTGATGGACCATCTCCAAAGAATAGCTAGAGATGTTTAGAAGTGAACTTTGAAATGGCGAACTCATTTTGATGTTGTTTCTTTTTTTAAATGCATTTTCGACATTCAATGTTGAACTACTTATTATTGAATTGTGCCAAAAAAAATACTTATACTCACGCTTATCATTACCATTGTGGCCAAACAAGTGATAATGTCCAGAAGTATTAGTACTTCTGCCAACCCATTCGAGGATATACGGCGTGAACTTTACAGTTGAGTATATTATTAAATAATGACCAGCTTTGAAGAGTATCCCTTTTTTTTACTTCGTCTAACTATGGATTGACTGAAAGGCGAAACTACCTGCAACTGAACTTTGACACGATATAAAAGTAAAGTGAGTACGAATATGGAAGCTTTATCATTAATACATTCTTTTTAATTATACAAATATAGTTACGGCTAAAATCTAGTTGTATTTAAATAATGTATTCAAATCACGTCATTTCTCACACGATCACATAACCTTATATTACATACTTTTCTGAGGGACTTCATCTCAACTGCATTTACTCTGCTCTCATGCTTGTTCTGCCACACCCAACATTCACTGCCATACATAAGCGTAGGAACCAGAACAGCATCTTGCACAGATCGGATCAGAGCGGGCCTTTTCGGACACCGACTGACTAGTCATGAGACTATTCAAAACTCCATTTATCGCATTACCCTTTTTCCCTCTTTCCTCGGTATCTTCATCACACTTTCCATCCCTAGTAAACAAACTTCCCAGATTTACAAACTCTTTCACTCTTTCACAAAGTGGCAAACTATAGTCTCTGCTTACCCCAATGGGAACAATGGGCGTGAGTATAAGTAAGTAAGTAAGTGTCACTTGTTCCACTTTCTCACCATTAATATCAATCACGCTTTCGGTCATATTCTCCTCTCTCTCAAAAACTATAGTTTTGGTTTTATCCACATTCAGTCATTTTTTTTCCTTCAAAATATGCACATGCAATATTTATCATCTCTTGCAACTCATCAACCGAAGATGCAAGTAACACTTGATATATAAGAGGAATTTGAAGACGAATTTACCTATTCTCAGTCCATAATCACTTTCACACAACTCTATCAGACAGTCATCCATAAACACATTGAAGAGCCACGGAGTAGCATATCACGCATACACATCCTTGTCGACCACGGAGGACACACCTCGATCAAATAGAGTGTGTGCTCAAAAAGGCCGGCGTCCGAAGTATGAAGAATAAAAGAGCACGTATGAAAAGATTGATGGATGTAAACAAAGCTAGAGATGTTTGTCAGGATCGTACAAACATTATAAATAAGACTCCTCACCGTTAGCAATCATGATAAATGAACCACACATAAGACTTAAAAAAAGACAAATTGGGGTAGGCCTGACCGGGATTTCAAGTCACACGATAAGCGATGTCCTACCCTAAACATGGTCAGTGATAGCCGACAGCTCAGTGGTGAATGGTTTTATTTACCTATAAAATACTTTTCACATCTGCCTGACTAGCTAGTCTATGCCGGAATCAGAATCGCGGTCTGCAGGGAATGTTGTACCGAACTAAATGGAGTCGTACCATCGGGAAGGATGGCTAAGGATTGTTGATTTATATCGAAAAGCACTATTGATACTTGATCAACTGTATTTCTTGCTACGGAAGGGCTCTTGACACTTAGTGCACTCCGTGGAAGCGTATTCAATGGCGTTGGATTCATAAACTGGGAAAGTTTGAATAGTCTTGGACTTAATAAAGGTTAAATTTTTATCTATTTATGGTTGAACAAGAAGTACAAAAAACTAATGAAAACAAATACCCGATTCTACCTACAATTCAAACATAAACCTTCACACCGTATATCCCCTAAGGGGTTGGTAAAGGTACAAATACTTCTGATCATCACGTGACATTGTCACTTTGTGTTCAGAATACCCTCATTTTGCTTTGACAGTAGAATCATGTGATAAGGGACAGGACTATCGCCGTTATGTATGAACACACTGTCACCATACAAAGTAAAACTCAGCCACGTGGGTTTCATCACGATGTTTTCGATCACCCTTTACAACCATGATAAATTAACAACACATATGTCTTTAGAAAAGACAGTTTGGTGAAGCCCGACCTGGCATTTGAACCTTCATCGTCTGCACACTAATTGATGGTATTCCCACTGAGCTATCTCGGTCGTCTCAACTTACACTACGAGAAAATCAATTTCAAATTACGGAAAGTAAAGCAAAAATATGTTGCATCAATTAATACCTGGAAACTCATCCTCATTAAAGTGTAAGTATAATTTGAGTTATATGTCAGTTTTCTTTTCCAAATATTGAAGGTGTCTTCAATAAACGTTTTTTCTTTGTAGAATTTTGCGTATTTTTTCGGTAGATTATAGAGTTTTTCCTTTTAATAATAATAAAGACAGATAATATAGATATTAAGTATAGATAGTTCAGAAATATTTGGCCCCTCTGCACGATGGTGAGCCATATGTTGCAGATAACAATTGTTCACTAAGTACTTAATATTTAATGCGTCGGTTTAAAATACCATTAACCCTTAGGGTATTTGGACTTCTTTACAACTGGTTGACTGGTGTTTTTTACAAGTTTTCTAAATGCAATTTCCAAAAGAAATTGAGAAATTTCTAACTCTGAATCTCTAGCTACCCTTTTTGGGATTTATAGCCATGATTGTGTATCTATGTGTGTTTTATATTTGGGCAAGATACGTTTTTACGCAACCTTTACGCAATATTGTAAGAAGATAAAAACAACAACAAGAAACCGACATAACTGACTTATACTTTATCATGAGTAGCGTTTTCATTAAATAATAGCAATATTTATATATTTTTTTCTGTTTCATTGGCGAATTAATCTTCAGGCTCTTAAAATAATATACTTACTTATACTCACGCCTATTCTTTCCATTGGGGTAAGCAGAGACAATTGATTGCGACTTAGTACGATCTTGACAAATCTTTCTAGCTTCTCTTACATTCATTATTCTTCTCATACTCTTTTATTTTTTTCCTTCGGACCCCGCCTTTACATGAACATAAAAAAAAAACAAATAATCCCAAATCACACAAAAACGAGCATAATAATTCTGTCTGCAAAAAACTGTCTACTTCACCTTTAATTAGAACCCTTTTCTCATTCATGTGAAAAGCCAGGTTGAAAGAATAAAATACAAACTCTAACAATAGTTATAAATTGTGGCAAAACACAACATCATTAAGATTTTAGAAAATTTAATGTTCAATTAAGAGTTAGTAATATTAGAAAATCAACTTAATCATGTTAAGTTCTTGTTGCAACACATTCAGGTAAACAGCACCAAATTATCGTGGTCTCTCAGTATTATAGGCTATAATTCAATCTACAGGCCACAAATTTCAGTTACTACCCTCCAAAAGTAGTTTGGTTGTGGACACTTTGTGAGCTTTTCACATAAAGGTTGAAGTTTGCGTCATATTTTCAGGAAAATTGAACGAAAAATATTTTATTGACTGCTGCAAAATGTATTTTTAGTTCAAAAATATCTAGCGGAACATTTTGTGAGAGGATTGCCTATGAACCACGAGTTTCAAAAATATTGTTATAACTATAAAACGGATATTTGAAATTATAGTTCCCTTGGACAAATATTTTATATTATTTACAACTTTTGTCTTTGAAGTATTGAGAATATCATTGTTCACAGTATACAATTATGTATGGTTGTTGTATTCTGTATGTTGTACGTTCGTACGTTGGTAAGGATATCTAAACTACTAAGGTTGTTTCTATGCGCTTGAAGAACTATATTGTTTTAATACATTGCTACCTTTCTTGCCGTACCAATGACTCAATCCTTCAAGAACTAGTTGTCTAACAGCGCCTATCATCTATAGTCCAAGCTCGTATCCTAACCTTCTTCGGACATATATCTCGACGCGGCCGCATGTCAATCGAGCGACTGGTGGTACAGGGCAGAGAAGACGGCACCCGAATGCGTGGTCGATCACCAATGAGATGGACGGACCAAATCAAAGCAGCGCTGGATGACCCCCTGTACCAATGCACCAAAAAAGCAGCCCTCAGAGATGAATGGCGACGAATTGTGCGGCGGGTCACCCAACTGAGAAGACCTTACTTGCACTACAAAAAAAAGTCTTTTGTATTTTCGGTTGAAATTAATTAAATTAACCGTGTTCTTCCGGCTTAAAATATCACTAACCCTTTCAACTACCCCGGTTGTCCTAAGAGGCGACTAAGAGTGTGAGGCTTTTTAAGTTGTTTTTGGGCGAAGCGGTTGGAGACCAATCACCAACGATACTTTATTTCTACCATCTTGTTCCCTGTCAACTTCTCAATGTGGCTGAAGAGTTTCTAGCTCTAATGCTCTGACCACCCCTTTTAAGGATTTATGGTCGTGAGTATATGTATGTATGTATTAAATTAACATCAATACATTGAAAAATTCTATGTCCATACAGGTGCATGAAACACACCGTGTTTTTACAAAGCATGGCGATTACTGAAAATTCAGGCTTCTATTTTATACACAACGAAATTATAAGGTCAGAGTAAATGGCCTGAACCGCTTCGAGAAAATATTTTACGAAATAGAAATTTGAATTTGCAGTTTTATAAAATGTGGTATGGTCAAACATTATTTTTCAAATTGCTCTTATTAAGGCGTTAAGACACAAATATTAATTACAAAAAGTCTTAACTTGTCATTTTAAAGTAATCATTCATTATCATCTCCTAAATGTAACCTTTTTTTTCAAAGTATAATATGCGTAAAATGTAACACGAGTAATAAAATTGTTATTGAGTTAAATAGAATGTTTGTTATACCTCAAAATCTTTTCACCGAGTCTTTATCAAGCCAGTTTCATTTGGTAGCATATCATATCATACAGTAATATTTATATGGATTAAAAAAAACGTTTCATAATTTGAGGAGAGGGGACACACATTTTACGTCTTTTAGAAAAAAATAATATATTTAAATCCTATTAATTTCAGATAAAAATATGGTTTGAGAATATTTGATGTCATTAAAGACCTATCTTTAGATATGTACGGAACAGACGCAAAATCATTTTTTTTATAGTTGAATGCTGGTATGAGAAGCCCCCTAATCTCGTCTTTCTTTGTCCACAAACCGTGAACTACATATATAAATTTTCAACTACATAGTGTCAATTGCTGTGTAGTGTCGGCTTAGAATAGCACTACCCCATTTCTTGCGGTGGGTGTACGTAAGAGGCGACTAACGGTATTGGGGCTTTTAAGGGATTTTTGGCCGATGCGGTTGGAGACTCATCACCAACAACCTTTATTTTACCATCTTTTCCTCACTCAACTTTCCAAACGTGGCTGAGGAATTTCGAATTCTTTAGCTCTGGCTACCCCTCCTAGGGATTTAAAGCCGTGAGTATATGTATGTATGTATGTATAGTGTCAATAGATTCAGTAATAAATTCCTGTGACATACGGCCGAACGGACAGAGAGACATGACGTAACTATTCGATTTTCATTTGTTGCTACTTCGGCTACTAAAACCTTAAAGTATAAATTATACCTATGCATTTTAAGAAATACTTTTCCTTGAGATAAAACGACAAATGACTTTCATAAGCCAAAACGGTTGTCTACAACATCTGCTTTCTTATTATTAATCTGAATGGTCCACTCTGTTGAGGCAGGTAAAATGCTACTCTATGTAGTCTTAAAGGTAGTATAAAAAACAAAATTGCCGTCCCTTTTAATCTTTGTCCTTGTTATCAAGGACTTCACCTTATGGTGGATATAGTTTTAAACTTTTCAATGATCCTAAGCGAAATAGCGTAAAAGTAAAAGACATTGGGACCTTCATGACCAGCTTTACGAAGTTCAGCAAACACGAATGAAACTTATATTAGTTTAAAGATAACCTTCCATAAGTTATAATTGTGTAGTTTTATAAAATAAACATAACATAACATAAACGTTCACGCCGAATATCCCCGAAGGGGTTGGCAGAGGTACTAATACTTCTGAACATCACGTGACTTTGTCACCTGGTGTTCAGAGTACCCACGTTTTGCATGGACAGTGTACTCACGTGATAGGGGGCAGGCCTATCGCCGTTTTTGTACGAATACACTGTCACATGACTAAGTACAACTCAGCCATGTGGGTTTCCTCACGATGTTTTCCCTCACCGTTAACAACCATGATAAATTAACCACACATAATGTCTTTAGAAAAGACAAATTGGTGTAGGCCCGACCCAGGAATTGAACACTAGTCGTTTGCACGATAACCGAGTGTTCTACCCACTGGGCTATCACGGTTGCTTATAAAATAAAGTAATGGCAATATAGAACTAACAAAAATATATTATGGTTTTTGCACGTTATTATACTTCATAACATTAGTACACAGTGACGTAGGTGACTTCGACCATCACAGAATACACATTTGACACTTCTTTTTTATTAAATACATACATACATATACTCACGGCTATAAATCCCTTAAAGGGGTAGCCAGAGCTAGGGAATTAGATATTCCTCAGCCACTTTTGGATGTTGCGTGGGGAAAAGATGGTCATATAAAAGTGGTTGGTGATGGGTCTCCAATCGCATTGCCGTTCGCATCTTACGTACACCCACCGGAAGAAATAGGATTGTGCGATTCTAAGCCGACACTACACAGCTATTTACTTAATACCTACATTGTTATTAAGATTCTTGTTATTATTTTATACATAAAGTATAAAACAAAGAGCTTTCCGCTAAGATATTTATTTTAGCTGTGTAGTGTCGGCTTAGAATAGCACTACCCCATTTCTTCCGGTGGGTGTACGTAAGAGGCGACTAACGGTATTGGGGCCTTTTAAGGGATTTTTGGGCGGTCCGGTTGGAGACCCTTCACCAACAACCTTTATTTCACCATCTTTTCCCCACTCAAATTTCCAAAAGTGGCTGAGAAATTTCTAATTCCTTAGCTCTGGCTACCCCTAGGGATTTATAGCCGTGAGTATATGTATGTATGTATATTTATTTTACTTTGATATTTAACTGGTAAGAAAGTCACTTTATGAAATTTAAATGCTTCATATTCCCATACCCCACAATAATGCGCTTTAAAAAAGTACATGTAGACATCTCAGGTTTTAAATTACAGTATGACTCATCAGTGTTTGCCGTGGGTATTTTTCCATAGTAAAGGTCCCAATGTCCTTTATTTTTATGGAAACTAACGATCCTAAAATTAAATACTACAGCATACACGCCCAATAAAATTCCATAAAAAGCAGAAAAAATAAATTTTAGACCCTCATTCTGTAAAATAAATCCTTGATGTTCAATGTACATTGCATGTATAACATACATACATACATATGCTCACGGCTATAAATCCCTAGAAGGGGTAGCCAGAGCTAAGGAATTATAAATTCCTCAGCCACTTTTGGAAGTTGAGTGGGGAAAAGATGGTACAATAAAGGTAGTTGGTGATGAGTCTCCAACCGCATCGCCCAAAAATCCCTTAAAAGCCCCAATACCGTTAGTCGCCTCTTACGTACACCCACTGGAAGAAATGGGATAGTGCTATTATATGCCGACACTATACAGCAAAGATAACCTTGAATGTATAACAAATAAAAATTTACCAATTTAGCTTATCTACGAGTACCACGTAAGGCTCACCGAAACTCATCTGTTCCGAACGCAATTGGCTCAAATACATAAAACATCTTGCACTAATGGCCACAATAAATCACATATCCTCCTCTTCTGAGGTATTTTGTGTTGTGCCGTGATTCTGGTAAAGCTCGGCTTTTGAACGAATTATCTGGAAACCCTGGTTAGTAGCTTTAAGATTCTGTAAAAGCTATTTCGGATCTTACTATCTTTTTCGTGATCTTGTTTTGTATCTTGATTTATTTATATGATTCTTTCCTTGTAGTAGAAAACATTTTTTAACTGACGGACGCTTATTGTTTTATTTTAAATTTAATATTAAAAATATTTTACAAATAAATTAGATTTAAACAAAAATTAATGGAAAACAGCACTTATATCTCAGTGCAAACACCACCGCTTCTAATGCAAGAGATGTGAGTTTAAATCATGAGTCGGTTCTAAACTATTTTTTAGATAATATTTAAGATAATTTATCAAGAATAATAATAGTTTGTAAATTTGACGTGTTAAAAAATTCAATGAGGCTGGGCATAGCGTATAATCACAAAATAAAAATAGGCATGCTTCCTATCACGTGTGTACATTCGAGTTTTGGTTTGACGATCTCCTCTCTATAAGTATCATTCAGTTTTCATGATTCTTGTTTAAAAGCTAACGTTTTCTGCTACACAAAAACGTAGTAACTAAAACAGCATTATACTCCTCTAACCTTTCGGGCCTTTTCAGACACCGACTTATTTGTCATTAAACAGCTCCACTCAAACTTCCATTTACGGGCGTTGTAAATTATTTACTCTTCTTTCGATGTAATCAAGAGTCAAGATTACTGAAAATTTTATAATATCTATAATAATTTGAATGAAATGTCAATATTGACTTAGAAACATTTAACGGCGTGAGAATATGTATGTATGTATGTAAACAATTACTATTAAGTCTTAAACTCTTAAAACTTGTCCTCGATTCATAAATTAATTCCTTTGATTATTATTGATTGATTGGACCAAGAAAAAGCTATTTTCAAATAACACATAGGAAAATGTATTGTGTTAATTTACGAAAGAAAATTCCATTTAGTAAGAGAATAGCTAAAAATAGTAATGTTAACAAGCCGTTAAGCATCTGTTATCATGTCTTCCGGATTAAGCCGGATAACCGGGCGGTGAAGAATTATCCGGAAACCTTTGACCCGGTAATTCCATGTCGCTACCCTGGTTCTATTTGTCACTATAATCTTTTGTTGGTTTCAGATTTTGGGCCAAAAAATAAGCAATTGTCAATTCTATCGCAGTTATTATATATATAAAACTATTCCCTTTTAAAGTTCACTTATTTCCAAGATATCATAAAAAAAAGATTTTTCAAAAAGTTTAGTTCTTCTCACTTCCATAAATCTCAAAAAAGTAAATCAACGCTTCAGAGATAGGTATAGATATGCCAATATTGAAGGCTAAGGCTAAGTAAGAGCTCTTCATAATATTTATTTTATTCAGATATTGTGGTTAAAGTATATATAATCTCTAATATCAACTTTCTAGCCATCACGGTTTTTAAGATACATCCTGGTGACAGGCAGATAGACAGCAAACTAATAGGGTGCTGTTTTACGTAAGTATAGATTAATATCTTTGTGCTTTACCTTTAAGTTTGGAACCCTAAAAAAGTTTAAGTCTCTTGCTATATCACCCAAAAATTATTTTAAATAAGCTCTAAAACCTTAGTCCGCTCTACACAGCTCATATTTTTACTAATAAATTAAGAAGAATGATCGACTGAAAGTGTAATCAAAATATTTATCCAATTTTGCTTTAACGTGTATAAAAAAAAAGGAACCATAATCTGATCCAAAACCATAATTTACGTTTTACTGATCCACGAAGCCATTTCCTATTTACTCATATTTCAATTTAAGATCTAAGCTATATGTATGTATTACTGCGGAATAAAATGACTATATATAAAAGTACAAAAAAGCAATTCGTAGCTTAACAATGCTGTAAACATTTCTTAGCAGAAAACGTTGGCAACAGAACCTTATAGGCTTCCAGTCAACGCTATAATATCTCCTATTTATGCAAATACGTATGCTTTGCAGTTGTTCCGATGTTATTTCGTTATTTGAAACCGCAGTTACAGTTGCGAGGTTGAAAACATATGGAATGTGGCTAATGGACTGAATGAGTTTATTAAACCTTTCGATACGATCGGCTTTTGATCACAATATGAGGTAGCCTTTGAGGTAGTACTTTGGAATTCGTAGTCTCAAAACATCCATTCTTAGCTACTCGTTTTTTGGGTTTGTAGTGTATATGAGAAGATTGATGGATGTAATCGAAGCTAGAGAGGTTTGTCATGATCGTACAAAGTGGCGATCCAAAAAGAACTAATGGCGACTATGTATGTACGTATTTAAGTAATGGAAAAGGAAATTTAATTTTCGTGTAATAGAACGCTTAAATCTAGTAACATACATACATATACTCACGCCATTAGTTCCCATTGGGGTAGGCAGAGACTATTGATCGCCACTTCGTACGATCCTGACAAACCTCTCTAGCTTCGTTTACATCCATCAATCTTTTCGTACATGCTCTTTTATTCTTCAAACTTCGTACGCCAGCCTTTTTGAGCACACTCTCAATTTGGTCCAAGTGTGTTTTCCGTGGTCGTCCTCTACTAACATTACCATCCACACTAGCTCTATAGATCCCTTTTACCAATTTTCTATCATCCATCCTCTCTATGTGCCCAAACCATCTCAACATTCCTTTTTCTATCTTTCTTACAATATCATCTTTCACACCACACTTTTCACGAATAACACTATTTCTCACTCGGTCACATAATCTAACATTACAAATTTTTCTGAGGGACCTCATCTCTACTGCATTCACTCTGCTCTAATGCTTCTTCTGCCACACCCAACATTCGCTTCCATACATAAGCGTAGGAACAAGAACAGCATCATGCACAGCCACTCGGGCCTTTTCAGACACCGATTGACAGGTCATTACGCTATTCATTGCTCCATTTACCGCATTACCCTTTTTCACTCTTCTTTCAATATCTTCATCACATTTTCCATCCCTTGTAAACAAACTTCTCAGATATACAAACTCCTTCACCAGTTCCACATCCTTACCATCAATCGCAATCACGCATTCTGTCACATCTTCCTGTCTCTCAAAAACCATCGTTTTGTTCTTATCCACATTCACCCTCATTTCCTTTCTTACAAAAGACTCACATGCAATATTCATCATCTCTTGCAACTCTTCTGCCGACGATGCAAGTAGCACTTGATCGTCAGCATACAAGAGGCATTTAATGATGAATCCACTCATTCTTAGTCCATAATCACTTTCACGCAACTCTGTCAAACAGTCATCCATGAATAAATTGAAGAGCCACGGAGAAACTACACATCCCTGTCGGACACCCCTTGAGACAATAACACTATGTTGTTATTAACTTTTTATCGCAATCAGAGTTAAATCATATTACAGATATAATATGACATAGAGGTACAATCGGGGTCTTATCACCTTAAGCAAATAGAGAATGTTTATCTCTATTATTATTTTTATTCTATATTTTATTTCAAGAACAATATCAAATTCTTCAGCATATTTAAGCCTATTTACAATACCATTAAATTCTTGCATTCTTGCCTTTGAAAATAATAAAAGAATAAATCATACTAACTTGAATTAGTTTGGGAAAAAATATAGTGCTTGAAAATATATTCATTCGGAATCTATTTTTTATTTACGGTTCTATGTGCTAAATATGTATGCAAAAGTTGTGGAAATAGCACGGGACCAATTATTATTTCGATATGAATTTTAATACAGCATAAAACGTTCAAAAGGAAATTAACATAAATATCTGAATTACAAATATTCCTTTTTCTATTTATAAAGTTCAATGAAATTTTTCTTTTGTGTGCTAATAATAAGGAACGCCCATTTTAATAATTCATTTTTAGGAGTTCAACAAGTTGAAGAACTGACTTTTATTTATGAGAATAAATAAATGTCTTCTTTTCGTTCTTGATTTTAAATAACATAACATAACATAAACGTTCACGCCGTTTATCCCCGAAGGGGTTAGCAGAGGTACCAACACTTCTGAATTCTGAATCGAACCCCGCCAGTGTCGAAATTTTTCTTTCCTTTAATAACATCTTTTATTTATAAACAACATAGTTCCCTAGAGCTCTGTAGATGGCGTTGATGTAACTACGTTACTTACTTCAAACTTTCTTCGTGGCGTCAGTCGTGTTGCTACAATAATTTCGCCAATGTCAACTTTAAAAACATGTGTCACATCACCATGTACCCATTGCGCTTTACGATTTTCATCTTTAGGAAAAAGATGTATTCCTTCATTTTTACATAAATCTACAAGGCACAGACTCCTCTTCTTTTTTTCTAGGGACAATTTCTTTTTGGCGAGTGAAAAAAACAAAAAGAATGTAAAATATAAATACCGTCTTTGTTTATTTACTTTTAAGCTATCTTGGTTTAAACTGATATTTATTTAGAATTTCAAATCAGAACGTTTTTATGTATGTTCCGTTTTACGATATCATTACATCCAAGTGTGAAAAACGTTCCGTTCCTACCAGTAACATAGCAAGTCTGGCGCCACCTATCCTGAGAACAGGGAAGAAGAAAAAAAGAAAAAATGGAATTCTGTTTGTTGTTTTTACTTGCCAGAAAGATACTCTATGGTGATGTGACACATGTTTTTAAAGTTGACATTGGCAAAATTATTGTGGCAACACGATTCGACGGCCACGAAGAAAAAATTTAAGTAAGTAACGTAGTTACATCAACGCCATCTACAGAGCTCTAGGAAAGTATGTTGTTTTTTTATTTCTCAAAAAGAAAACCTCTCATTATCAGTCACTTTTGAGAGTTGAGAAGCGAAAGATAGTTTAGTAAAGGTTGTTGATATTCTTACTATACTCGTGGGAAGAATTGGTTTAGTGTTATTTGAAGCCAACACTACAGACCAAATTTAACAATGTTAATATTCACCAATAAAACCAGATTTTAGAGAATATGCAGAAGTTTATTTATCCGTGATGTGTTCTGTGAGCGAAATATTGGCATTTGCGGAGCGTGCTAACAAAATTACACAAAATGGCAATCGACTTGCCTTTTATGCCTTTTTATTTAGTAAATGTTGAGACAAAATGTTGTTACCAAGAACAGCAGTTCATTAATATCAAGATAAAGAAACGAGAATATGAAGTATGTACATTAAAATTGTGTGTTACGCAATATGTTAACATATAACAAAAAAATACTTCTAATTCGCAAGTGAATAATAAATGTATAGTGGCTTGATGAAAAACGATAAATAAAACCTCAACAGGTACCTGCGTACCCTCTGACCTAAGGAAATAATAGAAATAAAAATAATAGTCGTTAGAACTATTTAAGAAAACAAAACATTTAAAAGACATATGACCTACAGTATTATTAAATATACATACATACATACATACATATACACAGAGCTAACGAATTAGAAATTCCTCAGCTACTTTTGGAAGTTGCGTGGGGAAAAGATGGAAAAATAAAGATTGTTGGTGATGGGTCTCCAACCGCATCTCCAAAAATCCCTATTATTATTAAATATATTTTTCTATAAATATTCTCAAAGAATTTTACCGGGAGCCATATAAACCAACCACCCCTGCATGGACTGACGGGAATGTCCTGTTTTCAAATTTTTTGCTTTGCGCTTACCAAAGCTACCAGCTGACATTATAATTGTTAAATATTAACCTTTCGAAACATCCTTATCTTTAAGTCCAGTTCCATCAAACAACAATAAAGTAAATAATCTGTATCCATTGGTACTTTCACAATAACAAAAAGGCAACATCAAATATCTATCCAACACAAATAAGCTCTCAAAAGTAAAGTAATCTTCGAAAACAGTCACATCAAAAGGTCCCCTGATAAATGAACAACTTGCTAATACAAGTCCTTTCGAAGTGAACAAGGTCTTCTTAAAAGCAAACAAAGTTATCAAACTAAGTTGATGGAAGGAAGGTTGGTTTGGACCGTCCTCATATCTAACGCGTACGCCTACAGTCATCGAGACTTGGTTTCAAACTTAGTTCGAACAAAACAAAGTTTGATTTAGCACCCATATTGTATTTCAGAGCCAAATCACATACATACATACATACATATACTCAAGGCTATAAATACCTAAAAAGGGTAACCAGAGCCAAGAAATCAAAAATTTCTCAGCCACTTTTGGAACTGTGAGTGGGAAAAAGATTGTAAAATGAAGGTTGTTGGCGATGGGTCTCCAACCACATCGCCCAAAAATCCCTTAAAAGCCCCAATACCGTTACACTTACGTACACCCACCGGAAGAAATGGGGTAGTGCTATTCTAAGCCGACACTACACAGCACATCACAAATGAATTTTTGCACGGCAACCAAATCAGCAAATGATTTTTTGCAGTAAATTGTTACTATTAAAGTGACCCTCATTTTTTAAACAAACACATACTCATGGGTGTGATTTCAAAAAAGGGTAGTCAAAATTTGTCATTTGAAATGCCATAGCCATTTCTGGAATTAAGTGGAGTAAAAGTTGGAAAATAAAGGATGATTGGCCATCAGTCTCCCGTAACATCTCCCTACAATGTTACAAAAATACCTTAGTCTTAGTCAACAATACAATACATTATTTGTAGATTTGGAAATTGCAATACACGAAGTAAAGAAGAATGTAGAATAAATAAATTAAAATGGCAATAAATTCTCATACAAAAAAAACAATTATTTTGGCTATTAATAAGAAAAATTAATAGTTTAAAAAACACTAAAAAACACGCTTTTATAAGTGCACTTAAAAGTCAAAAATAAATTACGGGTCGTTCAAGTTGTCTCTATTTCTGGGCTGAAGTGTAAACTTATGTGCTTTTTATTATAATATTTGATTGTAAAAGCGGCAATAGGCCTGCCCCCTATCACGTGAGTACACTGTCTAAGCAAAACGTGGGTACCTTCTCTGGAAACTAGATGGCGCTTGCCATGTGAGTTCAGGAGTATGGGTACCTCTGCCAACCCCTTCGGGGATAAAACGGCGTGAACGTTTATGATATGTTTATGTTATGTTATGTAAAAGCGTGGGGCGCTGGAGCAGGAAAAACTTTCTTGTAAACAAATACACGAACAAGAACTCTACATTTTGCCACTGTTGACTAGTACTTTGAACAGACTGTTTAATATAGAGCCTCCAACTATTAGTGCTGCAACTCTAGTTAGAGTGCCGATCTCTGTAACCTGCTTCCCGAAACATCGCTTAACTTGATTTCTTAGCAAGGTAAACAAAAAATCTTTCCTTTTCCAGCGCCCCACGCTTTTACAATCAAATATTATAATTAAAAGCACATAGTTTACACTTCAGCCCAGAAATAGAGACAACTTGAACGACCCGTAATTTATTTTTGACTTTTAAGTGTACTTATAAAAGCGTGTTTTTTAGTGTTTTTTAAACTATTAATTTATTTTATGTTTTTTAGTCTTTGCTAATGACTTATTTCGCAAGGCACGTAAAGCCGTTGGTGCCGGTTGTTATCGTAAGATAGCAGTCTTCAAGCTTTGTCAGAGACCCAAACGGGCGGCTTGATAACATCTAACGGTAAGGTGACCACTAGCCTTACAAACCTCCACCAACCCGGCTGGCCCCCGTGGTGAAGTATGACTAATACCTTCCTCACGGAAGAGACCCGTGTCCAGCAGTGGGACGTTATGGGTGGTAACGATACATCGTATGCTAATATTCATAATGAAGTTTCAGTTCAAATCTTCCGGCTCCATCATCAGATCAGTTCGATACTACCATATTATTGTATTCAGACCTTGAAACCTAATCGTGGTCAAAGTTCATTTCGTGGTCAAAGTTCATTACAAGACCTTTCTAACAAGTCCAAATACGGCTATAATACGATCATCCATCATTAAGTTCCAGTTAATATCTTCCAGCTCCATCATCAAATGAACTCGACAGTACGAGTACCATATTATTGTATTCAGACCTTGAAACCTAATCGTGGTCAAGGTTCATTACAAGACCTTTCTAACAAGTCCAAACACGGCTACGATACGATATTTCATCATGGAATGCTAGTGCCCATCTTCCGGCTTCATCATCAGACCTTGAAACCTAATCATGGTCAACGTTCATTACAAGACCTTTTTAACAAGTCCAAACACGGCTATGATACGATCATCCATCATGAAGTTCCAGTTCATGTCTTCCGGCTCCATCATCAGATCAGCTCGAAAGTACCATATTATTGTATTGTCATCGAAATCACATACAACTGCCAATTTTCATAACGCTATGACCTTTAAAAGATGGTTAAATTAGTTTTCTTAGATTTGATTACATAGTTACATACATACAGGTCGACCTAATAAAAGTGTGTTAATAATAAAAAGAGGTAGCCATAGATTCAGAAATTTAAATTCCTACGCCACTTTTAAAACTTCAGTGGAGATGAAATTCTCATATAAAGATAGTTGGTTGCGGGTCTGCAGTCACATCGCCTAACAATAATTTATAAAGCCTCAACTCAATGTTGCCTCTTGCAACATTCGCGGGATAAAATGGAGAAGTGAGATTCTAAACTGACACTAAACAGCTAACCTACACCACCATAATTGCAAAAGGGGGTTCACAAATGATGAAAATGTTTTTTTAACGACCGATTTGTTCAAAGGTGTCTGGCGAACAGCAAAGCTAAAGAACACAAGATTTGGCAGACATCCAAAATGGCATTGTTGAGGTATCATAAATACGCTTGATCCTGCAGTTTATTTTCAAGTCACTGCGGTACTTGTCAAGTTAAACTTGGAAATGATTACCTTACAGCTTTGCTCTCCTAACATTTCATAAGCTTGGAACACTATTACAACATAAGTGCCACTATAAACTATTAATGTTTTGAAACTAAATATCGCCCCGCAGTAGGAAAGGAAAATAGTTTAACTATAAAAGATAGGAAAAGTTCTATTTTGTAAACGTTCATACAAACTATTGTATACTTACATTTAAATGATCATTAAATTATCAATTAAATGGTCGTAGGGGCTTAATACAAAACTTAAATAATTACAATATAGATTATGAAAAAAAATAAGGCATTTAGGTGGTAGATTACAAATTCATTATTTATTTATAAACAATTAACAATAATAATAATAATAATATGTTTATTTAAGAAGCAACTTGGCTCATGGTGTTAGTAACAAGAAGCGCTTAAGGACTATTGTTAGTATCTTAAAACTAATACTATTTACAAAAACTACAAATTTACAAAATGCCTAACCTAACTATGCCTACACCACCCACTGACTGGCGCATGTAGCATGCAGCAGTGGTTGATGTAAGCACAGTCGAATCGTTCTGCAATCATGCACAGGACGCTGCTGGAGCTGGCACGCACACGACGCACCAGACCTGCGCAGCGCTTTCGCATGATGCTGTAAAAGCAATCAATGCGCGCCTCTGCAAACATTCCTGATGCGCTGCAGTGTCGTGGCAGCCCCATCAGCATCCTGAATGCATGATTGTATTGTATTCGTAGTGCGTTGTATGCTTTTTGGGTATATTTGGCCCAGAGGCTGCATGTATAGAAGCTGGAGCAAAATGCTCTAAAAAGAGTGTGTTTCACCTTTTTACTGCAGCGTGAGAACCTCCGAGCCACCATGTTCGCCCTAACACACAACGCCCTACGCTCGCGCTCTATATCGACGTCATCTTTCAAATCCGCAGTTAACAGGTGACCTAAGTATTTAAATTGGGTCACGCGATTCAAAACATTACCGTTTAACCTGACGGGTGGCATGCTAAATATACATTTTTTTTGTGTGGTAAATATCATTGTCTCACTCTTTTTTACAATTGTATATCAAGCCGTGTTCCTTTGCATACATTTCGCAAATGGCGAGAAGACGATTAAGGCCACAAACCGACGCACTCAGCAGCACCATGTCGTCCGCGTAGCTTATGTTATTGACGCTTAGGCCATCAATATGACAGCCGACATGGGTGCTGCTGAGCTTGACGATCAGTTCATCCATATAAAAATTAAATAGGGTGGAAGAAGTTAAGCCCCCCTGACGAACACCACATTTCAACCTGTATGGTCCCGATAGACCACCCCCCCATCGCACTGTATTGATTTGGTTTGCATACCAATATTTGAGTATTCCTTGAATATTGGGTGATAAATTTACGCTACTAAGCTTATCCCATAGGATATCGTAGCAAACCAAATCAAAAGCCTTCGAAAGATCTAAGAAAGCTGCGAAGACAGGTGTTCCACGCGAGACGTAGTACCTTACTGTGTGTTTAAGACACAAAATTGCGCTATCCGTAGATAGGCCGGGCCTGAAATGTCTATATCATGACACTTTGTTAATCTTATAATAACAGATTCGTTTATTAGGATGCAAAATTGGTGCATAGTGATCGTCCACTTACGAAAAAAAAAACATCTTAACAATACAATACCAAAAAGTTGGTTAATTTGGAATATAGAAGCATAGTGTTTTTCATTTAAATATATGTATCCCTTAATACTTGAATTACTGCTAACCCATGAAATTTTTGCGTGATAATATATATCGCACCTTCGTTCAAATAGCGTCACAACTCAAAAAACCAAATTGTTGAGAAAACTGCGTTCGAAATTAACACTTTCTCTTTTTTTTACTTTTCTGAACTTATTATGAAAACTAAAAATTATACTATTATTAAAGCTATAAATATGCCAGTTTTTGAGATAACATTTTGATGTTTGGCAAACGTAATGATAAAATAAAGGGGATTTAACATTTTTGAGTTGTGACACTATTTGAACGGAGGTGCGATATGTAGGTATATAAACTACATTTCTTGTAATATATCGTTTATAGTTGATGAAAAAGACAGACAAACAAACCTTTTCTCGTTATAATAGGTATACAAATAGAAACATGAATACATGGCATTCATGAATATTCAGGAAGTCTTGCTAAAGGTTCACGGGTCTTAGTTTCCGAAGAACTTTCATAAGTGAGGATTACCATGCATTACTTTGTTGTATTTTCTGATCAAACTTTAAGCTTTCCTTCAGCATGAAACTAAGAAAATATCTTTGAAAGCTCCATATTCTTACTAATGTCTCCTTTGGTACTTGAGACAGAGTTTTTCATGAGTGTTTCTATATTGGACCAATATATTAAAGGTGCAAAATAAAAACTGGCATTAATTACTGTTGAAAAATACATACATCCATATACTCACGGCCATAAATCCCAAAAAGTTTGAGGTAGCCAGAGCGTCAGAGCATGAAATTCTTGTGTTAATGTGAATGGGAAATGAAGTTATATTTAGAAGTTGATTGTTGAAGGGACAAAATGTTAGAAATAAAGTATCTCTGGTGATGGGTCTCCAACCGTATTGCCCAAAAACTACTTAAAAAGCCCTATACCATTAGTCACCTCTTACGAAACCCTTAGTAGAAAGGGTAGTGATATTCTAAGTCGTCACTTATCGGCAAAATGTTGTAATTTTAAATGACAGTATATCTTTCACCAATATACTTTCATCCATCCTCTATTGCACCGCTTTGAGGTGTCAAGTAAAATATTTTATAGTAAATTGATTCTAGTTTAATAAATATTCATTTTCAAAATGTTATATTAGAAGTCGTATCTCAGAAGTCAACATCCTAAAACAGCGAATATTAAATTTTTACAATTACTATTTGATAGCAGTTTTAATACATTTTATCAATAGCGAGCATTTATTGATATCGGCACGTCCAAGGTTTGTTGGCAAAAACTTTTTCCATACATACATATATTCACAACATTAGTTCGTATTGGGGTAGGCAGAGACTATCGAGCGCCACTTTGTACGGTCCTGGCAAACCTCTCTAGCTTTTTCCGTCCTTTTATATAAATACATACAAAGTCGATAGCGACATGATAGTCCAGTGGGTAAGAACACCCGCCCGAAAAACAGAAGGGCGTGAGTTCCAATCCTGGGACGGGCCTACACCAATTTGTCTTTTCTAAAGTCATATGTGTGGTTAATTTATCATGGTTGCTAACGGTGAGGGAAAACATCGTGAGGAAACCCACATGGCTGAGTTTTACTTAGTCATTTGACAGTGTATTCGTACAAAACGGCGATAGGCCTGCCCCCTATCACGTGAGTACACTGTCTAAGCAAAACGTGGGTACCTTCTCTGGAAACTAGATGGCACTTGCCATGTGAGTTCAGGAGTATTGGTACCTCTGCCAACCCCTTCGGGGATAAAACGGCGTGAACGTTTATGTTTATGTTTATGTACATACAAAGTCTCTAAATATAATTTCAGTTCCCAAATATCAATTAAACAAAACCATAGTCTCAATTATCCTCAAACGTATGCAAAATACCTAAAACAAAAGATCTTTACAATTAAGTGAAGGCCAGCTAATTCTAATTAGAGGACAATGGGCCACATTTCGGTAAAAAACGGCCCATCTTTCCGCGCCTGATCCACAAATTGAAAGCGAAGTAGGAGTGGTACTGTCACTAACAAAAGTCGTTTAAGTGTAATTGTAATTAATTACAGTTTTAGCTGAGTAGCCCAAAATAAGTGGGTGTCTACTTTAAGTAATTTTGTACAATGGAGATTACGTGTGATGTTAGGGAGGTCGGTTGATTCAAGATGTTTGAAAGTTTTCATTTAGGCTAGTTTATCGAAAGTGAATTTGTAACTTGATTTTGACAGGTAAATAACAATAAAAAAAGGACAAAACAAAATTTCTCATGTTGATGAGTTAAATTAATTGCTAGCTCATAATACTACTAATAATGAAATGTCAGGGAGAAGGGGTGTAGTGTGATATTACTTGAAGGTGCATACTACAAACATACATACATATACTCACGGCTATAAATCCCTAGAAGGGGTAGCCAGAGCTAAGGAATTAGAAATTCCTCAGCCACTTCTGGAAAGTTGAGTGGGGAAAAGATGGTAAAATAAAAGTTATTGGTGATGGGTCTCCAACCACATCGCCCAAAAATCCCTCAATAGCCTATATATAGTGCTATTCTATGCCGACACTACACAGCATCTTATCATCTTTGCTATCGTCTCCCCACTTAAGGCGCCGTTGGTTCAGCGAAAAATATCATCTGAGGGGGTGCTGCCCCCGCGGGCGCGGGGAAGCGCCTACGCGCCGATCGAGCGGCCGTCTCCTCGACGCGACGCCGCGTGCGCGCGTTTTAAAAACATACAGTAGGGTAAGCAATACAGTTATTGTCAACTCGACAGTTTTAGCCACTCGCAAATATTTTCTATGGTATGGGTTCGAACATTTGTTTATGATTATTTACATTTTCTTTCTAAAATATTTACGAATGGTTGTAACAGTCAGGGTGACGAAAACTGTATCGCTTACCCTAGGTTATCAATTTCAAAAATAGTTTCTACCATGGCCGTTTACAATATAAAATATAAGATAACATAAACATAAACATAAACGTCCACGCCGTTTATCCCCGAAGGGGTTGGCAGAGGTACCAAATACTTCTGAACTCTCATGGCAGCGCCATCTAGTGTCCAGAGAAGGTACTGTTATAACCCTTATTTCTATGTACTTAGAGCTCAATCAGCATCTCAGTCACACTAGTAATTTTCCTTAGTATATTATTGAAAGTCAGCATTTCTTTGAATAATAGTTATTGTTTTATATTAATTCATTATTCTTAGTCAGTTAGATTCTGGACCTCGCGAGACGCGCATCTTGGCTTTAGCGCCTATCAACTTAGGAAATCAGTCCTTTGTTTCGTGTTGTAAGAATATTGGTGTTTTTCCTTTAATAAATTTTAGGGTGTATTTTGTAGTTTTTTTTAAAAAAGACTAACAGGGTCGGCCGCCTAACAGTACCCACGTTTTGCTTAGACAGTGTACTCACGTGATAGGGGGCAGGCCTATCGCCGTTTTGTACAAATACACTGTCACATGACTAAGTACAACTCAGCCATGTGGGTTTCCTCACGATGTTTTCCCTCACCGTTAACAACCATGATAAATTAACCACACATATGACTTTAGAAAAGACAAATTGGTGTAGGCCCGACCTAGGATTGGAACTCACGCCCTTCTGTTTTCGTTCGGGTGTTCTACCCACTGGACTATCCTGTCGTCGTCGTAGAAAATATAATGATACGATAGATTTGTCTACCCCTGTCAGTTTAACAAAATTATTACAGTGATGATTTCATAACTTTTGTCGTGTCGTGTCGGCTTAGAATAACCCTACCCCATTTCTACCCGTGATCGTAAGAGGCGACTAAGGGTATAGGGGCTTTTTAAGTGATTTTTGGGGCGATGTGGTTGGAGACCCGTCACCGAAATCATATATTATTACCATCTTTTCCCAAATTAACTTCCAAAAGTGGCTGAGGAATTTCTCATTCCAAAGCTCTGGCTATCCCGTTAAGGGATTTATAGCCGTGAGTATAAGTATGTATATAATTTTCAGTTTACACCTGTAAGTATTTAATATTATTAATTGAAATTAGAAGTTACTTTAACGGTTTTGTTCTTTTTCCCATTCCTAATAAATTAAACAATAAAATATAAAAATGAGTGCAATCTATGAATTGAATGAATTGTTTTATATTCGCTAATGCTAACCGTACGCACGGTTACTCTCACGCCTACATTGACGCGCATTGTATACAGATAGGTCACTCGCACTCTAACGGCGCCGCACGCGCGTAAATTGTAAGATCTGTAACACAAGGCGCGCGCGACATAGGTCCATCCCCTAAAGCAGCTCACCGAGCACTGAGCGGTACTGAGCGGGCGGCGGGCGGCGCTCGGGCACGAGTAGGACTGCAAATATCGATGTTTTTAAAATATTTGTTTTATTGAATTTATTAAAAAAGAAAACTAATCGCCAATTATTATTAGAAATACAAATGCTCAAATTATGATGCAAGTTATATGTAAGTAGGTAAAATAAATAAAATATAAAACCATTTTAAAGAGTGTAATTAGAGGTATGTTGGCGATTTTTTTCTATCGAGCGAAAATGTATTAATCATGTTTCGAATCGCCAATTTTACAGCAGAAAAGCCTCAAGATTTTGATGTATTTTTTTCAAAACCATATTGTCATAAACATACGCATTATAATGTTTCTAAAACTCTGTTCGCTGCACTAACGGCACCTTAACTTGCAAAACTGAAGCTCTTGCTACAAATTTTTGGGGTTTTATAACTGTTAGAATATGTATGTATGTACGTACTTATTTATCAAATTAAATTTAAATACAGTCTCCACGTGCATACTTATTACAGACGTGCACAATGCACATAACTTAATCTTTTATCATTTCAAAAGTGTCATAATATTTAGAACATCACACAAAAGTGAGCAGTGATCGAATATTCAATTGCAGAATTCTCTTAACAAACGCATTCTGAAGCGTTTACTTTTAAAAAGTATTCGTTATGATCCAATTTTGGTATTAAAAACGCATTGACTTAGTCATAAAAAATATATGCTGTGTAGTGCCGGCTTAGAATGTCACCTCTCTACATACGGTTGTCGTAAGAGGCGACTAATGGTGGCGGTATTGGACATTTTAAGTGGTTTTTAGGCAATGCGGTTGCAGACCTATCACCAACGATACTTTATTTCTACCATCTTGTCTCCTATCAACTTCCAAATGTGTTTTGAGAAGTTTCTAGATCTGAAGGTCTTGCTCCCCTTTTTTGGGATTTTTGGCCGTGAGTGTACGTATGAATGTATATATACTAATATATTAATACTATACTACTACATATTAATACTATATAACTATATTTATTAATTATATTTCTAAACGTATATGTGTATTTTGTTTAGGTATTTGTATTGCTTGTATATATAAAAGTATGTATGTGTATTTGTATTGTTATTTAAATTAAATAAGTTAGTTTTAAGTAAGCTTAATAGTTTTTATTATGTTTTTTTTTCTTGGCCTTGTTTTGTGCATCTACCCAAATGATTAATTTATCGATCTCACCTTCCAAAGGTTCATAAATAAAAGATGTTATTAAAGGAAAGAAAAATTTCGACACTGGCGGGGTTCGAACCCGCGACCTTCGGGTATACGCCCCCGTCGCTCTGCCAACTGAGCTACAGTGTATAACATCTTTTATTTATGAGTAATAATCCCCACATGAGGAATTCATGTCAAAAAACATTAAATTACTTCCAAAGGTTGTCTGGAAGAGATCGCTTTTAGCGATAAGACCGCCAATTGTACCTCACTGTAAAGTGTTTGACCATATTATCATTTTTGTAAATTCGTGTTTGATGTACAATAAAGAGTTATTCTATTCTATACATGTCCAAAACCAAACACTAGAAAACACCCTGCCCGTATGAAGCCGGGACAGTGCAGAAGGTAGTATATTATATCGAAGGTTTACGTTTGACTAGTACCGGATGGCATTCAATTGAACTAGTTTGAAATGTAGTTTAGCTGTCATAAACACGATAGCAATCCATATTGGTTTTTTCATTTCAGAAAAAGTTTATCTTATTCTTTTATGTTATATGTATATAATATTATTGTTACTATGCTTTTCGTATGAAATAAATTAAATCATTTTTGAGGATAGATGTTGTTTGCCGTAATACAACTGTAAAATGTATATTTTGCGATGGTTTCCAACGATGAGAAGTACTCTTCTTAATTACCTCTCCACAAACAGGAGATGGTAGAAAATCTCTACTAAGAATATAAGAAACTTTATAATAACAAAGCGGGATATCGTGTGGTAAAGAATGTGCTCTGGTTTTAACGAGAATTCCTCTAATAAAGGAAATATATTAAATACGGTACATACTCTTTTTAAGAAGATATGTTAATAATATAGGTTTTGATATATAGCCATAATATTCTCGTTTAATACGTTTGTTCTAACGGTCAATTGTCAGTACAGGCATACTGCGAAAAATTCGAACATGCATCTCGCTAAATTTTAATGCTCATACTACTTCTGAGCTATCACTTTTCAATTACGAATTTATACTAACGGTAATAATTATAGGTAAACAAGTATGGTTATGCTTTTGGTGTTTATATCTTAGTTCATTTTAAATTTACTCCATAATAACGCTACCAATTCAGTAAAAGCAGGTGTTTGAAATTCATAATATTTTCTTCATCACCGTACTTCAGGTCTGTTAGAGTCCTTTATCGGGTAATTGAATGAAAAACTTCTTAAAAAGTTTCAGCGCCGAAGGTTTTACATTGGAGTGATTTGAATTTATTGAATTACTTGAATTACTCGAAGGCTGACGTTATTTGTAAAGCATTCATGTTTTTCCTGTTCAGAAAAAGACATAGAAAAGTGGAAACCATTTTTAAATATGTTTTCTTATGTGGTACCTATATATTATTTGTACTAATCCTGCTTAGCTATTGTATTGGAAACGTATATTCACGGAGACCTTTTTGTCGTATTTGTTTAGGGTTCCGTAGCAAAAGGTAAAACGGGATCATATTAATTTAATGTTTTTTGACATGAATTCCTCATGTGGGGATTATTACTCATAAATAAAAGATGTTATTAAAGGAAAGAAAAATTTTTCCCCCCGCCAGTGTCGAAATTTTTCTTTCCTTTAATAACATCTATTATTTACGGGATCATATTACTAAGACTTCGCTGGCTGTATCTCATAAACCGTAGCTAGAAAGCTGAATTTTTTACAAATAATGTATTTCTGTTGCCGCTATGACAGACAATACTAAAAAGTCAAAAAGAATTAATATTAAGGGGGTCTTCATACAATAAACGAGTTTCATTCGCATTTTTGCTGAATATTAAAAACGGAGTAAGTAGACGCTTAATTTTTTTAGAGAATATTAACTTCTTTATCTCCTTTCAAAACAAATAATTAAATAAAAGTAAACTAAATATCAAAGGTGGTCTCCCATACAAAAAAAGTAAGTTATAAATGCATTCAATATAATTATAGGGCAACCGAGATAGTTTAGTGGATTCAACCCCGCCCATCGTGCCGGCGATGAGGATTCAAATTCCGGGTCGAGCCCACACCAATTTGTCTTTTCTAAAGACATATATGTGTGGTTAACTTATCCTGGTTGTTAGCGGTCAGAGAAAAAATCGTGAGGAAACACACATGGCTGAGTTGTACTTAGTCCTGTGACAATGTATTAGTACCAAACGGCGGCGATAGGACTGTGAATTCATATGGTACTTTCAAATTTTGATTTTGCCAAAAAATTCAATAATTTTTACAGAATACGTTCCTTGCTTTATTGTCCTAGAGTTTTGATTAGTTATAAATCTTAGCGAAGGGCTGAAATATAGTTGTTACAATATTAAATTCCACAAGAACTAGACACAAAGGCCGAAGCCCAAGACAAATGTCTCAACAGTAAGTTTGAACGAGATTAATGTTTATATTAATCTTGTTTTAATGTCTTAAAATTTAATATATTTGTTACTGGTCAAAAACAAACGTCTGAAGTATGAAGAATGAAAGGAATTGAATGAAACAATTAATGAATGTAGTGTGTAATTTACCGTATAGTGCCGGCTTAGAATGTCACTACCCCTTTCTACCCACGGGTGTCGTAAAAAGCGACTAAAGGTATTGGGCTTTTTAAGTGATTTTTGGGCATTGCGGTTGGAGACCCATCGCCAACGATACTATATTTCAGACATCCTGTCCCCTATCAACTTCCTCATGTGGCTAAGAAATATCGAGCTCTAAAGCTCTGACTACCTTTTTTTGGATTTATGCCCGTGAGAATATGTATGCATGTAAGCATAAATGTCACGTGACTTTAGAAGTTTTAGTACTTTTGCCACCCTTTCAAGATATACGGCGTAAAAGGCTGAGTTTGAGTTGCGTTTTTTATATAACTATTTATTAATCTAAATGTCCCTGTCAAAGTAATTAGTCAGATCACAAATTTTAACTTTTTTGCTGTATTTGTTTATGCAAAATACAGAGTAGTTAGAACTTAGCTAAAATTGTGATATTAAAATACAATTAATAAGTAATTTTAATGAATATTGTCTAAGCATTTTGGAAATAACGCTGAATTTATTCATTACTCAGCGAATGCTAAACACAGTGAAAGCGGTTCGAAAATGAATTATTTAGTATTTTGAAGTACTATTCTGATACTGTTTAATGGATGGTTTACGTAAATTAATATTAATTATTAGACATAGCTTTGATGACTATTCTAGATATGATGCAAAATATTAAAGCTACCTACTTTACATCAATACAAAAAAGATCAGCCTTGACATTTTTTTGAAAATGATAAAATTCCTATTTATTATTTATACATACACACATACACTGTGACGCTGAGTAGTGTTGGCTTAGAATAGCACTATCCCATTTCTTCCGGTGGGTGTACGTAAGAAGCGACTAACGGTACTGGGGCTTTTAAGGGATTATTGGGCGATGTGGTTGGAGACCCATCACCAACAACCTTTATTTTACAATCTTTTCCGCACTCAGTTTTCCAAAAGTGGTCTAATTCCTTAGCTCTGGCTACCCCATCTAGGGATTTAAAGCCGTGAGTGTATGTATATATGTACACACATACATACGTACACCCACAGCTATAAATCCCAAAAAAGGGTAGCCATAGCTTGAGAGCTAAGAATTCCTCAGCCACAATTGGAAATTGATAGGGAAAAGTATGTTTAAAATAACAATCTCTTACAATGCTTATCCCAAGCAGAAGGGCAAGCACGAGCCATGTTTAAACTAGTTATCGCGTGGGATAAAGCAGCCATCTCTTACGCACTTACTTAGTATCGTATACTGCCATCTCATTCTAACTGATATCGTGTCGATAAAATAGTGCTCGTGCTTGCCCAGCTGCCCCAAAAGATAGTTGGTAAAGGTTCCAACTATCTTTTATATCCGTCATATGAGCGTCAAATTATTTAGACTAATAAACAAAATGATAGGATTAAACTGGCAATTTATGCTTATTAAAATTCATTATGCGGCTGTTCAGTAGCTTTGTTAAATTTGAATTTAAATATTTTAATTAAAACGGTTATTTGCGATTACTTTTATGTCTTTTGTACTTGGCTTTTAAAATGTAGCTAAAATATTATTTATTTTTATAAGTTCTATATAGAATAGAATAGAAAAAGTGGGTATTACATACGCATTAATTTAGAACAAAATAAAAAAAAATAAAAAGGCAGGCGTCCGTAGTATGAATAACAAAACAGCATGTATGAAAAAATTTATGGATGAAACGAAGCTAGAGAGGTTTGTCAGGATCGTACAAAGTGGCGATCGATAGTCTCTGCCTACCCCAATGGGAACTAATGGCGTGAGTATATGTATGTATGTATGTAAAATAAAACCAGTCCCTTCCACGGAGTCTTTGGGTGATAAGGTAAATATGTGTTGGAACCTAAGTGAAGTTTTTGCCTACCATAGTCCAGTGTTGGCAGTTATTATAAATCGAGATAGATATGATAGTGATATGAAATAACGATATCGAAATTTTATTTATTTCCCCATAGGCGACAAACTTTTCTCAAATATTTTTGAACTTATTGAAAAATTTAAATTTTTCTGAACTCACGACACAGGCATTTCTACATACATACATACATACATATACTCACGGTACTACCCTAAAAAGGGTAGCCAGAGCTAGGGAATCAGAAATTTCTCAGCCACTTTTGGAAAATGCGTGGGGAAAAGATGGTAAAATAAAGGTTGTTGGTGATGGGTCTCCAACCGCATCGCCCAAAAATCCCAATACCTTTAGTCGCCTCTTACGTACACCCACCGGAAGAAATGGGGTAGTGCTATTCTATGCTGCTACACCGCTCAACACACATTTCACAGACATTTCTATTCTATTTAAATAACAAAAAAAAAATTACCAAATGATTAGTCATAGTTCACAACTTAACCATGTGGGTGGGTGTTCTCACCATGTTTCCCCTTACCGTTAATAACCATGATAAATTAACCACACAACTTAGAAAAGGCCAATTGGTGTAAACCTGACCCGGGATTCGAACCCAAGCCTGTCTGCACTATAGACGAGTGTTCCACATATTGGACATTCTACAGTTGTTTTCTATTTGGATTACAAAATAATAATTATTTATTTTTAAAACTAAATAAAGATTAGCGAAATCAGTAATTCAAAGTTATGTTCAAATATACACCATACTTCATACATACATACATACATACATATACTCACGGCTGTAAATCCCTACAAGGGGTAGCCAGAGCTGAAGAACTAGAAGTTCCTCGGCCACTTTTGGAAAGTAGAGTGGGGAAAAGATGTTAAAAATAAAGGTTGTTGGTGATGGGTCTCCAACCGCATCGCCCAAAAATCCCAATACCGTTAGTCGCCTCTTACGTACACCCACCGGAAGAAATGGGGTAGTGCTAGTCTAAGCCGACACTACACAGCACTCACTATTAATAATATCACTATTGAAAACTAAACGGCATCAAATCCTACAAATCTTTCTTCATCCTACAAAACTAAGATACATTATAACCCGGCTCACCTTTTTGCTTCCAATATCTGACTTTGATTGATGCCCACAAAAAATCGTAACTCGATATATTTGTCGAGTCCCAATATCGATCATTGCTCACTCGATTAAGGAATATTATTTATTCACAGTCAATTCGCTGTGAATGAAATCAGGTAGGTAGGTCTGTGACGTCATTTGTCACTGCTGTACAAAACACTAAAATATTAGCTTCGATTTGTAACAAATGTTTTTGATGCATTGCGCCATATGAACTGTAAACTTTCTATTTTGAAAAAATACTAGCTTTTCGCCCGCGAATTCTGCCACGAAAATAAATTTACTGTTTTTAAGTTTTTTAAGTTACCTAAGAATTAAATCAGTAATTGCATATTACTTTTTTAAGTAGATCTTTTACGTTTCCGCTCCATATTAAAGAATAATTCTTACATCCATTTTAGGATTTTTGTATCATTTTTGAGGATCAGTAATTTCAGCTCGACGTTTTCCGATATTCAATAGATTATCCGTAACAAAGTCGCTGTTTTTATTGTGACATAATAATTCATAACATAACATATTTTAAGAAACTAATATCAAAATTTTCATATTCTAGAGAACGGTTCATGGAAAACATTTTTGACATAATCACCCTTGTTATGCCACATGTTCAAAAGTCGTTTAATACTTGCATTTGCGTTTTTGTTGTCCAACTTTGCGACGAAAAAAACTTTGATTCAAATACACAGTGCCTCCGAATTTGATTTGCACTATCAAAAAAATAGGGTTTACGAAAATGTAGGTAAATCAAATAAAAATTTAAGAGTACTTAATAGTCTGTAATTACAATTTGGGGAAAGTAGTACTAATTATAACGCTTATTTGTACTGTCTACCTTTCAAAGCACTGCTTTGTAAAATAGATCACCAAACAACTGCCAAATACAAACATTTTATTACTGGGTGAGTAATTGAATAACGGAACTGACAAATTCCACTATTGGAATCGAGTTTTCAATACACTCCGAACTAAATTGATTTGGACCGGAATAAAAATACATTTCTGGGATGTCTGTTTTTATTTTATTTTTACATAGCTTCATCAAAATCACAACTTAAATATTGTTACGTACCGGGTTCTTAATTTGATAAATACCAGTCACACTTTCGTGCAATAAGGTGTAATTATATTTATTGACCAATAACGCACTTTACACAACACAACAAACACTATCGATAACTAACTATCGATACTCGCACTAATTAACAACACTAATTTACTCCGTTATAGTAACACTGTCCACACCGTTAAGCTTATTTCCGTAATCCGTATATCACTGCACTGTCGTATTTAATTTCTTCGCTCTAGTATTTCGCTTGTTCTCGCTTTAGTTCTTCGCACTCGAATAACTCCGTAGCACGCGTCGCTCTTTATATATGCCAAATCTCAAATACGCGAATATTACAGAAAGTTCTAGTACCACATTCTCGAAAAGTCGATATTCGAGAAACATCTAGTAATTCCTTTACTTATTAGAATACTAGTAACGCCATCTGTTATCTAGTAGTGGCAAATCCTATCTCCTACTTGCGAACAGATGTCGTAACATTACCCCCTCCTTACATTAATACTCGTCCCGAGTATTATTGCTTCCATGGTACTTCGCAAGTCGATCGATGTGAACTATTTTCCAAGCCCCTCTAGGTTGGCGTTGAATTCTGTACGTTACATCGTTTATTCTAGTGACCACCTTGTACGGTCCTTCCCACCTATTTTGTAACTTAGGGGACTTCCCTTTCTGGCGAGTTGGATTGTGTAACCAGACGAGCATACCCTCTTCGAAACGCGGCGTGTTAGCTTTACGGTCATATCTGGTTTTCATCTTTTCACTAGCATGTAAACCATTTTCACGCACTAGGGAATGTACATCTTGCATTCTTTCCCTCAAATCGCTTACATATTCAGTTACACTCTGCGGCTCATCTGGTGACCCTCCTGTCAACAAATCTACAGGCAATCGTAGCTCTCTTCCGAAATTGACGAAAGCAGGTGTTTCCTTCGTGCTTTCGTGAACAGCTGACCGGTAAGACAGTAAAAATAATGGAATGTGTTTGTCCCAGTCCTTCTGATGTTTTTCAACCATCTTCGCCAACTGTCTCTCCAGTGTTTGGTTGAACCTCTCCACCATTCCATCTGACTGAGGATGATATGGCGTCGTCCTGGTTTTATGCATTCCAAGCAGTTTGCACACCTCTTGAAATACTTGTGACTCAAAATTTCTTCCCTGGTCAGAGTGTATCTCCAGGGGCACGCCAGATCGACAGATCACTTCCTCAACCAGCTTTGAAGCCACAGTTATTGTTTCTTGATTGGGTATGGCAAACACTTCAGGCCACTTAGTGAAGTAATCCATCACCACCATGAAATATTTATTTCCGGACTCTGATTGTGGAAACGGTCCAGCCACATCAACGGCAATCCTCTCCCAGGGAGCTCCCACATTGTACAACCGTAATCCCCCTCTACTCCGGGTCTGCGGACCTTTCACCGCGGCACACGTTGTACATTTCCGGCACCAGTCCTGTACGTCGTCCCTACAATGAAGCCAGTAAAACTTCGCACGAACCTTCTGCAACGTACGATTTACCCCAAGATGCCCGCCCGAAACACCGTCATGTGTTTCCCGCAGTACATCTTTAACCTTGGCTCTGGGCACGACCAATTGTAGGTGCTCTTCTTTACCGTTGGGTTTCTCCCACCTCCGGTACAGTAGACCATTGATCAGAACCAGGCTGTTCCATTGCGCCCAGTAAGCTTTCGTACTCACTCCTGTGGACGCTACTTCACTCCAAGCCGGTTGATCGTGTTTTTCCTTCTTCCATTTCATGATGGGTCTGAGGTTCTCATCTTCTTCTTGGGCCTTCTGCATAGCTTCTGTTTCCCATCCATCCAATGGACAAATTCGAGTCACTTTCACGACCTCCTCCTTCGACTCTTGCTTCCTACAATGTTTACAGTCTTCCGGACACGGTCTACGTGAAAGCGCGTCTGCATTGCCATGAGATTTACCACTACGGTGCTCGATAGAAAAGTCATACTCTTGTAGCTGTTCGATCCATCGAGCTACCTGTCCTTCCGGGTTTTTGAACTGGAGAAGCCATTTCAGTGCAGCATGATCAGTTCGAAGCTTGAACGGTCTCCCAATCAAATACTTGTAAAAATGCTGTAAGGTCTTCACTACAGCTAGAAGTTCCTTTCTCGTGACGCAGTAGTTTCTTTCCGCTTTAGATAGAGACTTGCTGAAATATCCGATCACAACTTCCTTGTCACCTTGGATCTGTGATAACACTCCACCAATAGCCATATTACTAGCATCGCTGTCAACGATGTACTGTCCCTCTGGCTGTGGATATCCAAGGATAGGTGTCTCGCAAAGCCTCTTCTTCAGCTCATTGAAAGATAACTCGCATTCATCATCCCAAGAGAAGGTTTTCTTATCTTCAGTCAACCGATGCAATGGTTTGGCGATCTCAGAAAACCCTTTTACAAAACGTCGATAGTACGAGCAAAGGCCGAGAAAAGCTCGCACGTCTGTTTTGTCCTTTGGCGTCGGCCATTTCTGCACAGCTTCCACCTTTTCCGGATCCGTCTGAATTCCTTCTCGGCTGATTACGTGTCCTAAATAGTTCACTGAAGTTCTAAACAGCCGGCACTTCTTCGGATTCAGTTTCAGGTTTGCTCCACGAATTTTCTGAAAGACTTGTTCCAGGTTCTTGAGATGGTCTTGGAAGCTTTTGCCTATTATGACCACGTCGTCGAGGTACACCAGGCAAGCCTCGCCAACCAATCCCGCCAACGCACACTCCATAAGCCTTTCAAAAGTAGCTGGCGCGTTGCAGAGGCCGAAAGGCATGACGTTAAACTGCCACAAACCCTTTCCAGTTGAAAACGCAGTCTTCTCTTTATCAGTCGGATGTATTTCCACCTGCCAGTAGCCTGACTTGCAGTCCAGGGTTGAAAACCACTTCATGCCACTCAAAGTATCCAGAGTGTCATCTATTCTTGGCAAAGGATAGCTGTCCTTCTTTGTCACGTTGTTCAGTTGCCTGTAGTCAACACAAAACCGTGTGCTTCCATCTTTCTTCTTAACAAGAACCACTGGAGAACACCACGGACTGGAGGACGGACTAATGACCTTCTTCTTTTTCATGTCTTCGAGCAATTCTTCAACTTCTTTCTCTTTAGCGATTGGGATTCTCCTTGCTCTCTGTCTAATAGGTCTTTCGTCCCCTGTATCAATTCTGTGTTGCACTAAAGATGTTCTGCCTAAGTCCCCTTCTGCATTTGAGAAGATGTCAGCATATTTCACCAGCAACTGTTTAACCTTGATCCTCTCCAAGTAAGATAAGTCATCCTGGATCTCACTTAACAAGTCAGTTACAGTTGAATTATCGACTTTCACTTTGACTTTCCCATTTGGAGAATGACAGCTCCTCATCCAGACTACTTCTTCACACTGACCAACTACTTCACCCCGCTTAAGCTGTACATCTTCTTGGTCAAGGTTGACTACCTTCACTATTGCCGTCTTGTTGCTTGTAACCAAAGTTCTTGCTGTCAGAAATTTCCTTGGCCCGTTCTTCCCTGTCTCTTCAATCAACACACAACGATGCCTCTTCTTCTCGCTGTCTACAGGTAACATCACCGGAACCAACTTCTGAGAACGCGCAGGAATATTGATGGTTTTCAAGCATGTCACTTCACCGACGGGACCACCCAGTATAAAGATTTCTTCCTGGCCACACTTGAAAATTCCTCTCGTTATGTCAATCCGGCAGTTATATTTCTTCATGAAGTCCAGTCCTAGTATGCATTCATCCATTATCTCAGCCACAATGACTTGATGAGTATACGACGTCTCGCCAACCATCATCCTGACTGAGAGTTCACCAAGGACAGGTATTCGCTGGCCAGAGGCGGAGAGTAGCCGACACTTAGTATCTCTGCTATACTTGATATTCGCTGCTTTCACTAGTGCCGGATTGATCACCGTTCTAGACGCTCCAGTATCAAGGGTCATCTTACAGTCTTGATCATTGACACAGCCCAATATCACCAAACTGTTCCCGTTACAGGCTTGTGAGATGGTCATTGTCGGGGCTTTCTCCTCTCTAGCCAGCACCTGCCCCCCGGTCCTGGCTAATGCTCGTTTCCCTGGACGTTTGCGGCAGAAGCCTCTGCCTGCCTCTTTTCTTCCTTCCTCAGCGGGCAACTTAATCTCAAATGGCCCCTTTTCCCGCAGCCATAACAAATCGGTCCAGTACTCCTTCCGACGGGTGCTTTAATGACCTTGACGTCCTCATTTGCTTCCGCAATCTCACGAAGTCGATGAGTTTGGCGCGTATCCTGGCGGCAAGCTTCAACTTCTAGAGCGTTCGCCAAGGCATCCTTGAGAGACGTGTGGTGTTGAAGTCTCACCGCTGTTCTCACTTCGATATCTCTGATGCCGTCGACGAATGCTTGCACCAGGTTAATTTCCACCGTCTTCGGATCTACACTGGGATAGGCCTTGCGGACGAGCTTCTCGATTTCAAGGGCCCACTGCTGAAGTCCCTCTCCAGAACGCTGGACCCTATCACGCAGCTGAGCGCGGAACACGTGCTCCAGGTGTCGCTCTCCATAGCGAGACTCCAACGCATCCAGCAGGTCCTTGAAACCACCACTCGGAGTCGGCAGCGCCTCTATTACTGACAGTGCTTGACCTCGGAGCGCCACCGTCAGTGCAGTCAAACACTGTTCATCAGTCCAACCATTGGCAGCCGCAACAGTCTGGAACTGATGTCTATACGCCGACCAGGATGTTGTTCCGTCGTAGGGAGGAACCTTCACACGAGGACCATGGACAGCTACTACATTCTCACCGGAGACAACCTTGACCGGTCGTGATTCAAGCTGCAGAACCCTTTTCTCCATTCCGCGGAAGTCGGTCTTCATGTCATCGATATCTTTCTCAATAGTGGTTACCTGCTCCTTCATCTGCTCTACGTCTTTTTCCACAGTAACCACCCGACCACTGACTTCATTGACCGCAGTGAGAACTTGTGAGAACTTAGTTTGCTGTTCCTCGCGCAACTCACGAACTTCTTGTTTCACAACACCCTGTACCTCCGAATGTATGTTTTTTTTAACATCCTGTACCTCCGAATGTATGTTTTTCACAACATCCTGTATGCTTTGTTGTGCTTCACGCATGCTTTGTTGTGCTTCACGCATGCTTTGAAACATTTCAACTATCATCGTCAAGTCAGTATTAGTTGCGGCCGCCGGCGCCGTTGATGTAGACGGCGCGTTAGTCACCGCGGACGTCTCCTCTGGAATGTCACTCCGAGGGTTCGTGACCGATGAACTCATTTCCGACAGCTGTTCACCCTCTGCGGCTTTCTGAGCGCGTGTCTTCACACCCTCTCTTCCGTCTTCCTTCGGCATAACTGGCATCTTCAAATCCACTTCTGTCACCAATTGTTACGTACCGGGTTCTTAATTTGATAAATACCAGTCACACTTTCGTGCAATAAGGTGTAATTATATTTATTGACCAATAACGCACTTTACACAACACAACAAACACTATCGATAACTAACTATCGATACTCGCACTAATTAACAACACTAATTTACTCCGTTATAGTAACACTGTCCACACCGTTAAGCTTATTTCCGTAATCCGTATATCACTGCACTGTCGTATTTAATTTCTTCGCTCTAGTATTTCGCTTGTTCTCGCTTTAGTTCTTCGCACTCGAATAACTCCGTAGCACGCGTCGCTCTTTATATATGCCAAATCTCAAATACGCGAATATTACAGAAAGTTCTAGTACCACATTCTCGAAAAGTCGATATTCGAGAAACATCTAGTAATTCCTTTACTTATTAGAATACTAGTAACGCCATCTGTTATCTAGTAGTGGCAAATCCTATCTCCTACTTGCGAACAGATGTCGTAACAATATTTTTCATGGCTATATAGAAGATTTATTGAAAAATATTATGTAGAATATCTGAGTTACGTCAATACCATCGTAAAATAGTTAAAGATTTACTGCTTATTTGCAAAGCACATTTAATTTGCAGAGAGTAGTAAATAAAGAAAACTATTAACACTGCTACTGATTCGTGTTATACATATATGTAAACCGGCAGTTAGAAAAGTTAAAAAAAAAATACATACATATACTCACGGCTATAAATACCTAGAAGGAGTAGCCAGAGCTATGGAATAAGAAAATCCTCAGCCAAATTTGGATGTTATGTGAGCATAAGATTGTGAAATAATTGTTTTTTGTGATGGGTCTCCTACCGCATCGCCCAAAAATAACTTAAGAAGCCCCAATACCCTTAGCCGCCTCTTACAAACACCTACGGGAAGAAATGGGATAGTCCTATTCAAAGCAGACACTACACAGCTATGTTTTAATAAAGAGTAAATTTTAACAGAAAAGATTATTTCTGGATAATTGGACATGAACTCTGTCATTGCTTGCAGATCAAAGAAGTAAATAAAAATCAGTATAGTGTCGCTTTCGAATGTCACTACACAATCAATAATATGATAGCTTTAAAGTGAATACAATATAAACATTACTTTCATATGCTCACGGCTGTAAATCCCAAAAAAACAATGCCCAATAGTGAAAGTCGTCTCTTAAGACAACCACGATAAGAAATGAACAAGTTGTACTTTTATCTGACACACGTTTAACTTTAACAATTATAAACTCTCACGTTCATGGAATTATAAAAAGTTTTATGGTAAAAAAGACGTAAGAACATCAAAATTTAAAAATATATCGTGCCGTGTAGTGTCGGCTTAGAATAACACTACCCCATTTCTACCCGTGGGTGATCGTAAGAGGCGACTAAGGGTATAGGGGCTTTTAAAGTGATTTTTGGGCGATGTGGTTGGAGACCCGTCACCAAAAACATTTATTATTACCATCTTTTCCCAATCACCTTCCAAAAGTGGCTGAGGGATTTATCATCCCAAAGCTCTGGCTACCCCGTTACGGGATTTATAGCCGTGAGTATATGTATGTATGTATGTATGTCGTTAAGGAATTACTAAATATTTACAATAGATTGATATATGAATGCAGTTTGATATGGCAGCTGCTACAGTTTTGAATGATAGTTGATTCGACAAAACAATTTTATTTTTGATCGGTTCGTAGCGACTAGCGATTCAAATAAATAACAAACTACATGTTTGTGGACGAATATTTCAATCTGTACCCAATACACGTAACAAACTATGGATTTTTATACTGTTTTTTTTGTAATATAAATATACGGACATATTATACAAAGATTAAATTAGCCCCAAAGTAAGTTAAACTTGTATTATGGGATACTAACTCAATGATATACTTATACAGGGTGATTACGGGGTCGTGGAGCAAGAAAGAAGCATTTAACTTACTTTCTCCTAAGCATCACGATAGGTTAGAACTCACAGTACACCAGCGACTTATTTAAGTTTACAAAAAAAAACTGCGACTATTCGAGATCATGGTCACCCTACTATTTCCCAAGAATTGTTTTGTCGAGTGCATGGACTTAACAATCGTTGCAGTAGTTGCAATTGATATGACGATATTGATAGACAGATAAGAAATTTATTCGATGCCTACTGCGATTACGTCGATTACTCTGTCGTATTTAGAAGGAAAAGACGAATAACGGCGGAGGCATAATTTATTTATTTTATTTTAAATCTTTGTTTCGTTATTATTTATTGTTATCGTTTATTGACTTTGACGTGTTTTCACATTATTACTCATAAATTATTAAGTATTCTAACAAAGAGTTTGTTTTCTAAAAAGGTGTAATAGAAAAAGTAGGGTGACCACGCATTTAGAGTCAGTAAATAGAAATAAGTAAATAACAAATCATCTTTGTTTCAATTAAAATAAATACAGGTAGCATCGCAATCATTTACTGAGTCAGAAAAAAATGGTTGGGATCACGACCCCGAAATTACTCTGCATATCTGTAGGTGGTCCACCTCCACACATGTAAACCATATTATAACAATGTATCAAATTAATTGTCAGCACTTTTAAGTAAGCTGGCCAGTCAGTCAGCGACGTACCGCACTGTTATCTAGACATGTATTTTACAAGATTAATAAATATGCATTAAGTGAACACGCATTTCATTTGGGGTCACCCACACCTTCTTGTAGAGACCAAGGGTCGCTACAGTGGTGACCCCGACGTGATATGTCAGACGTGATGTGATTGACGTGAAGTGATATGATGTGATTGGAACAATTATTTCTGCCACGTGTTCGTGCCTCGTGCGCATAGCGTCACCATGAACCCGACGCCACCCGGCGCCGCTGCCGTTCCCACGCCGCCCGGCGGACACCTCGCTGTGCCAGCCGCACCGCCAGGTATCCAACACCACCAGGCTCCACTTCCTTCAAATTCGACTGCTGCTGTGGACGCGGTCGCGTTGTCATCACGACTCGCAGAGTTTTGGACGGACCAGCCCCGTGTTTGGTTTATCCGGACGGAAGCCATCATTTCCTCACAACGCCTCTCCGATGAAGCCAAATTCGACCTGGTTATATCGAAACTTAACAAGGAGGTCATCGCGCAAGTTACTGACATCTTAATCAATCCCCCAAGTTCCGACAAATACAAATTCCTCAAAAACCGACTGCTGACGATTTACGAAGAGTCACAAAACCGTCAGATCGAGAAATTGATCAGCGAATTAGAGTTAGGAGAGCAAAAGCCCTCCCAATTATTACGTAGAATGAAGGAGCTCGCTACCAACAAATTTTCCGACGACACACTCCGTGTACTCTGGCAGAATCGACTTTCATCTCAAGTTCGTGTGGTACTTGCCGTCTCCGAAGGCAAAGACTTGGAGAGCTTAGCAGCCATTGCCGACAAGGTTGCGGAGGTCACGCAACCAACTCACGTCGCCGAGCTAGCTCAACAACCACAGTCATCTTTCGATGCAGCACCGATTCTAGCGGAGATCGCGAAGATTAATAGTAAGCTTCGCAGTCTCCATCCTTTTCGATCTCGATCCATGACACGAGGAAGAGGTTTTCGGAGCAATGGCCCAAACCGCAGCATGTCAAGGACACCATCAAGTCGCAGTGCATCACGTAACAGGGATCAGTCAGAAAACCGTGTATGTTATTATCATAAACGTTTCCGTCAGAATGCCCGTAAGTGTACCAAACCCTGTGCATGGAATGATTCGGAAAACTGAGTGGGACGGTACATGAACTGGTGGACACATGTACCATTTCACCCAGTCACCGATTATGTATAACCGATGTCAATTCAGGTCTTAGATTTCTTATTGATACAGGCGCTAATGTCTCTGTACTACCGGCAACAAGAAAACAACGACAAAATGTAAGTAGTGATTACCAACTTTTTGCCGCTAACGGCACTGTAATCAAAACATTTGGTGTTAAAACTTTAGTCTTAAATTTAAAGCTTCGTAGACCATACAGATGGCAGTTTATTTTGGCAGATGTCAGACAACCGATTTTAGGAGCAGATTTTTTAGCTTATCACAAAATATTAGTCGACGTCAACTCTCGAAAATTAATCGACCAAGTTACAGAATTAAATGTAGTTACATCTATTGCCAATATTACACAGCTATGTGTAAAGTCTATCGACGAGAGACATCCCTATTATGACTTGTTATCAAAGTATCCTAAAATAACTATGCCAGCGTCATTCTCGGAAATTCCTCCACACTCTATTATGCATTATATTGAAACTAAAGGCCCGCCCGTATACGCGCGAGCGCGCCCGCTTGCCCCCGATAGGTATATAAAAGTTAAAGAAGAATTTCGCCTAATGCAGGAAATGGGAATCTGTCGTCCTTCGAAAAGCGCGTGGGCTAGCCCGCTGCATGTAGTTCCGAAGAAAAACGGCGACATTCGCCCATGCGGTGATTATCGCCAACTCAACGCAATAACAAAGCCCGATAGATACCCAATCCCTCGACTGCAAGATTTTACGTATATTTTAACTGGTAAAAAACTTTTTTCAAAAATAGATATAAATAGATCGTATCATTGTATACCTACAGCACCGGGAGACATAGAAAAAACCGCGATTATTACACCATTCGGTTTGTTTGAGTTCCCCAGAATGACGTTCGGTTTGCGAAACGCAGCCCAAACCTTTCAGCGTTTTATGAATTTTGTACTTAGTGACCTTGATTTCTTATATTCATACCTTGATGACGTAATTATCGGTAGTTCGGATGAAATAACTCATAAAAAACATTTAGACATAGTTTTTGAAAGATTGCAAAAGTTCGGTATAACTATTAATTTAGCAAAATGCTCTTTTGGTCAAAACAAGCTCGATTTCTTAGGATACGAAGTTAGCCCCGCTGGAATACGACCTTTAGGTGACAAGGTACAGGCTATTGTTAATTATCCTAAACCGCAAACCATTCAGGATATGAGAAGATTTTTGGGAATGGTTAATTTCTATCGTGCACATTTACCGCATGCTAGTAGTTATCTTAATGAATTAAATAAGTATTTGTCAAGCGCGAAAAAGAATGATAAGTCTCCGATTGTTTGGACGGATTCCGCAAACGATGCATTTTCGCAGTGTAAAGCAGGTCTTCAACAGGCCGCTACATTGTCGTATCCCGATACGAATGCAAAACTCGCTTTAATGACAGATGCCTCGAACACTAGCGTAGGTGCAGTTTTACAGCAGAAAAGTAATAACATTTGGGAACCGTTAGGTTATATGTCAAAAAAGCTAACAAACGTTCAACAAAAGTACTCAACTTATGACCGCGAACTTTTGGCTATTTTTATGGCTATTAGGCATTTCAGGAAATTATTTGAAGGTCGCCAAATAACTATTTATACTGACCATAAACCTTTAACATTTGCGTTTACAAAAATCACAAAAAGCGAAAATGAAATACCACGCCGCGTGAGACATTTGTCATTCATAAGTGAATTTACTACGGATATACAGCATATAAACGGACCCGACAACAGTGTAGCCGATGCTCTGTCGCGCATAGAAACTGTATTCTGTCCGTCAGCAATTAATTACGACGAATTAGCTGAATCGCAAAAAAACGATGAATACATATCACACATTTTGACGAACAAAGATAGCGACACTAAAGTTAAATTAAAGAAAATATTTATTCCTTCATGTAACAAAGATATTTATTGCGAAATATCAACATCCCAAGCCAGACCTTATTTAACACAACCATATAGACGCGTAATTTTTAATAGTCTCCATAATTTGAGTCACCCTGGAATCAAAAGCACAAAAAAAACGATTACTTCGAAATATTTTTGGAAAGGGATGAATCACGATATTACCCAATGGACTAAATCGTGTTTACAATGCCAACGAGCAAAAGTTAGTCGACACACTTTCGCACCGCTTAAAAGCTTTGAAACAGCTGATCGGTTCGAACATATACATGTTGACATTGTAGGCCCGCTGCCTACGTCCCCCGACGGATATCGTTATTGCGTCACCATAATCGATAGATGCACAAGGTGGCCAGAAGCTATTTCCATTAAAGATATCACTGCAGAAACCATTGCAAATGTCATTTTTAAAGAATGGATTTGTCGTTATGGTTGTCCGATTAAGCTAACAAGCGACCAAGGTCGCCAATTCGAGAGCAGTCTATTTTCAGAACTAATGAAACTATTAGGGATACGCAGGATACGCTCTACCGCGTACCATCCCCAAAGCAACGGCGTAGTCGAACGATGGCACCGCTCTTTAAAAGCAGCACTTTCGGCTCGCCTTATTGCATGTGATAGTTCATGGGTAGAACAACTACCAATCGTATTACTCGGACTTAGAGCAGCTTATCGCAGTGACACTGGTTATAGTGCAGCGGATATTACATTCGGTCGCAATTTACGTTTGCCAGGAGATTTTTATGACTCTAATCGAATTAACCTTAGTACCGATTTTTACAACTTAGTTGATAATATTCGCGACGCAATTAGCAAATTTAAGCCGGTTGTTAAATCGCATAGTAACTCTAGATCATTTTTTGTACATCCCGATTTAAAAACATGCGATTATGTATTTATAAGAGACGACACCGTACGTAGGCCTTTGAAACCCCCTTACGACGGTCCCTACCGCGTTATCAAAAGAGGACCAAAGGTTTACAAACTGCAGATAAATAATAGGCAAACTTCGATTTCCATAGATAGGCTTAAACCTGCGTACGAGTACGTAATAAACAGTGACGATAACGATGCCCAGGCGAAGGCGCCTGCTGACGCGGCTCGAGACGCGCCGGTAGCCGATCCGCCGACATCGACTTCGACCACACAAAACGTGACGCCAAACATTTTAAAAACACGAAGTGGACGCTTAATCAAGCCTCCTTTGCGTTTTATAAATGAGAGCACTTAAAGTAGGTTAAGATTATTCATTTAATGTTTAGGTTAGGTTTGCATTTTTATTGCAAATAATCGAATTATAAATAACAATACTTTCGTATATTTGATTTTATTTCGCACCCATACTCAGCTTGTAACACAGATAGTAATTATATCTTTATTTACAATGGGCAATTATCAAGAAAAAGAATTCATTGTCAACCAGCAAAGTGAAGTAGCCGATAAAGTTAAAGAACATTTTAACCAATTGAGCATTTGGCTAGTCGTAATTGCTAGTTTGTTATCAGCAGTTATACTATTTTATGTTTGGAAACGGAGCTGTCATACTTTGAAAGGGTGGTTGCGCAAACAAGCCACTAGTGTAGCGCTATCCTCGATACAGCATCAGCATCAGAATCAGTTTAGTCCACCAACTGCAAACGTCAGTATGAACCCCGCGACATCCGCTGCTGATCCTGTTCGCGTTGGATACGCATAAGTTAATTATAAGATGTTTTTGTTTTCTTCAAGTGTTTGAAATCTTAATAATATACTATATAGTCTCTAAGTTAAGCAGTGAACAGTGAAATAAAGTGCGAACATTCAATTCATATGTGCTATTAAAATAAACATGTGTTTCTCTTAGACTATGTTGTAATGTTAATTATACGTAGTGTAATGTTTTGTTTAGCTACGATATAATAAGTAAGTACGATATAATATTGTAAGTAAGTAATTGGATCCAATTGTTTAGACTAAGCATCCGGTAGCCGGTATTCAATGTAGCGTAAGATAAGAAATTGTAACTTTTAACTTGTAGCTTATACAGCGTAGGTAGGTAGACAGGTATCTACTTCTTTTCTTGTATTGTGTAAACTTGTTTCAAATATTTTTTTTTCTGTGCTAAATTTTTTTTTAAAGAGGGGAGTATGTAGGTGGTCCACCTCCACACATGTAAACCATATTATAACAATGTATCAAATTAATTGTCAGCACTTTTAAGTAAGCTGGCCAGTCAGTCAGCGACGTACCGCACTGTTATCTAGACATGTATTTTACAAGATTAATAAATATGCATTAAGTGAACACGCATTTCATTTGGGGTCACCCACACCTTCTTGTAGAGACCAAGGGTCGTATACTATAATAAGACTGTACCGAGGTCAAAACTGTACATTAAAGAAAAATTAAAAAAAACCGGTGAAATATGTTTAATTTTCAATACTGAAGCCAAATTTGTGCTTTTTGAAAATAATGTCTGTCTGTCTGCCTGTCTTTCTGTCTGTATGTCCGGTCATCACGTTAATTCTACCAGACGGATCTTAATGAAATTTGGTATGAATGTAGCTTATACTTCTGGCCAACATATAGGATATCGTTTATCCCGGATTTTGCAAGGGTTCCCACAGAAGCATAAAAAACATAACTTTTATATGGCTCCCCATATTTACACGATATTTTTTTTCATCGAACGACTTTATCAGACTCTTCATTAATTGTCTTTTTGGGAAAAATAAGGGTTTCATCCATTTTCATCAAAATAAATGTCAATTAAATTGTTTGTCAATAGTGTGACTATTAGATATATAGCTTATTGAAAATTTGAAGTCAAAACTAACGTCTTCGTGGCGTAGCGGTATACCGTTTGGTTAATACTAACCGAACGGAAGAAAGACCCAGGTTCGAATCTCGGGGACCACAATCTTCTTGGTTTTTATTTAGCTTAGAATGATATGAAGCAATATTCCTTCTTTTTCACATGCAACTATGCGAATATGTATGAATAAAGAAAATTGAAAGTATATTGTATGAATTTTGCGTATTCATTTGGTAGGTCTGAGAATATGTTTATAACTTTTATTTTTTCAACTATTTTTAAACTAATATTCCCATAGATATATTATGCTTTACTAATGCATAAATTAATATTCTGTTTAAGCCTCAGACTGTCTAGTTTGTAAATAATAGCACATATATCTTTATTTTAATTTAGTACCGCCATCTATGACTGATTGGCTGCAATGTCTCACACATCACCAACGGTCAGTGTAGGGGGTCGCACCGGACAGTATACAGATTTTTGACATTTCTGTATCTAGAAATTTGAAATTTATGATTTATTGAAATTTATGCGATTGACTGATATAACCACTGCAAAAAGGAATATATTAAATTCGTCTATCAATCATTCATGAGTATATACTGTTGGCTATAAATCCCAAAAAAGAGTAGCCACAGCTTCAGAGAAAGTAATTCTTTATCCACTTTTGGAAGTTGAATGGGGAAAAGGTAGTAAAATCATTTATGCTTATTACACAAATGTTGCCCTCAGCGGGAATCGATACCGCAACCTCCGGACCGAGAAGCTAGTCATTTATCTACTTGGTCACGGACGTCGCCAACTAATACATATTTTAATGTCATCATCATCAGCCCACACTCGTCCACTGCTGGACATAGGCATCTCCCATGGCGCGCCACCTCTTCCTATCCTCGGCCAGCCTCATCCAACCACTCCCGGCCACCTGCTTTAGGTCGTCGGTCCAGCGGGCTGGAGGGCGCCCCACACTGCGTCTGCCAGTGCGTGGTCTCCACTCAAGAACTCGTCTTCCCCAGCGGTTATCGGTTCTTCGGCAGATGTGACCAGCCCACTGCCACTTCAACTTGCTGATCCGATGAGCTACGTCGGCCACTTTAGTTCTCTGTCGGATCACGTCATTTCTGATGCGATCCAACAGAGTGATGCCGAGCATAGCTCGCTCCATCGCTCTTTGAGTGACTTTGAATTGGTGGACTAGTCCAGCCGTGAGTGTCCACGTTTCCGCACCATACGTTAACACTGGCAGGACGCACTGGTTGAAAACCTTAGTCTTCAGACATTGTGGGATGGCCGAGGAGAAGATATGCCGAAGTTTTCCAAAAGCAGCCCAGCCCAGCTGGATGCGTCTTGCAGCCTCTTTGTCGAAATTGTTTCTACCGAGTCGTAGCGTCTGACCTAGGTAGACGTACTCCGGCACAACTTCGAGCTCTGCTCCCTCGACAAGAACTGGTCTTGGCTGAACAAGACGATTGAACATGATTTTCGTCTTGTCCAAGTTCATGCCAAGCCCCACTCGCCGAGAGGCTGAGTTTAGGCTACTAAGCATCCCGCCGAGATCCTCCAGCGTTTCTGCCATAACGACTATGTCGTCCGCAAACCTGAGGTGTGAGATGTACTCGCCGTTGACACATATACCTTTTCCGTTCCAGTTCATCATCTTGAAGACGTCCTCCAACGCATTCGTGAACAGTTTCGGGGATATGACATCCCCCTGTCTCACCCCTCGCTGCAGTTGGATGGGTTCCGTCTTTTGATCCTGTACTTGGACGGTCATGGTCGCAGCATTGTACAGGTGTCTCAACACCTCAATGTAGCGCCAGTCGATTCGGCAACGCTGTAAGGATTGTAGAACAGCCCAGGTTTCGATGGAGTCGAAGGCTTTTTCATAGTCCACGAATGCTAGACACAGCGGCTGATTATACTCTTCGGTTTTCTGTATAATCTGCCGTACTGTGTGGATGTGGTCTACGGTGCTAAAGCCTTTTCGAAACCCAGCCTGTTCCACGGGCTGGAACTCGTCGAACCTCTGGGCAAGACGATTCGAGATGACCCGTGAGAACAGCTTATATACGTGGCTCAAGAGCGCGATCGGTCTGTAGTTCTTGAGAAGGGTTTTATCTCCTTTTTTGAAGAACAAGACCACGACGCTCTCGCTCCATGCCTCCGGAATAGTTCCACTGTAGATGACGTTGTTAAACAGATCTTTCAGGGCTCTCAGTACAGGTGTACCTCCTGCCCTTAGAAGCTCTGTCGTTACCCCGTCATCACCCGGAGCTTTGCTGTTTTTAAGCTGTCTCAGGGCCGATCTTATCTCGTCCAGGTCGACGTCTGGGATATCTTCGGTGAAGTGGCGAGTTAATGGAGTTAACATGATTCTATGTTTTATAGATTATGAAAAGGCATTCGATCGAGTCAAGCATCAACAACTCTTGAGCCTTTTGAGTTGTATCGGACTTGACTTGACGGTAAAGACGTCAGAATCATTCGCAATCTGAACGAGAAACAAGTGGCTACAATAAGAGTCGAAGACGAAGAGACAGGCGAATTCGAAGTCTGTCGGGGAGTCCGTCAGGGTTGTGTCCTCTCTCCATTACTATTTAATATATATTCGGAAGCTATTATATCTGATGCTCTAACTGGACTTAAAGCTGGAATAAAGATTAACGGCAAGGTGGTAAATAACTTACGTTATGCAGACGGCACTGTCCTAATTGCAGCCTCTGAAAGTGATTTGCAGACAATCGTAACCAAAGTCCACGAATACAGTGAAAAAGCCGGACTGTCTATCAACACCAGCAAGACCAAGTTTATGCTTGTCTCGAGAAACCCGGATTTGAACCCTGTAATATCAGTAGCCCAAAGTCAACTGGAGCGGGTACGACAATACAAATATCTTGGGGCTTGGGTAAACGAAGATTGGACATCCGACCAGGAGATCAAGACCAGAATAGAAGTTGCCCGAGCATCGTTCAACAAAATGCGCAGAGTACTGTGTTGTCGTAAATTGAACATAAAGCTCCGTGTCAGGCTGCTGTTGTGTTACATTTGGCCAATTGTCTTGTATGGCTGTGAAACGTGGACTTTAAAAGATGACACCACAAAACGCTTACAAGCATTCGAGATGTGGTGCTACCGTCGGATGTTGCGCATTAGTTGGACACAGAGAGTTCGAAATGAGATCGTGCTCCAGCGTGTTCATATGTCCCGGAAATTGATGCCCATCGTGAAAAAGCGCAAAATTGAATACCTTGGGCACGTGTTCAGACACGAAAGATATTCACTGCTCCAACTGATCATGATGGGCAAAGTTGAGGGAAAGAGACGCGCTGGGCGCCGGCGAAAATCATGGCTCCGGAACATACGGGAATGGACCGGCATAACCTCCGTCGAACAACTGTTTCGGTTGGCTACTAATAAAGAGGAGTTCAAGAAGCTGACGGCCAACCTTCAGAATTAAAGAGGCACTTGAAGAAGAAGAATGGAGTTAATGGAGCTCTGGGGTCGGTGTCGTGTTCCTCAGGTGGTGCGGCATGACTGGCATATAGCCTTCCGTAGAAGTTCTCAACTTCCCGGAGAAGCTCTGGCTTCGAGACAACGATCCTGCCGTCTTCCCTCTTAAGCTTCGTCAGCTGACTTCGTCCAAGCTGCTGACTGAACACTTTGGACCCCCGGTTTCGCTCTATGGCCTCTTCAATGAGGCGCGTATTAAAGCTCCGGAGGTCTCGTCGAATCAGCTTTTTAATGTGCTTGGACAGAACCCGATGCTGCGACGAATGCTCTTGAGTATACGGCAGTTCGCGTCTTTGTCTCATAAGCTCTAGAGTCTCCTGGGAAAGCTTCGACTCCTTGCCATCGCGCCGCGTTTTAAAATGTCTGTGGCCCACTTCACGTAGAGCTCCTATCAACTGGTTGGCCTTCTCGTTAACGTCGTCTGTGGTGTCCAGCGAGTCAAAACGGTTCTGTAGGTCCTTTTGGAAGTTCTCGCTCCCAGATAGCAATTGGCGCAGGTTAGGGCGAAGAGTAGATCTCATAAGACGTTTGCGCTCGAGCTTGTAGTTGATACTTAGAGTGCCTCGGACAAGTCGGTGATCGCTTCCGGTATTAAACCTGCTAATCACTGAGACATCTCTAAATATGTGCCGCTTATCCGTCATAATGAAATCTATCTCGTTCGCCGTTCGACCATCGGGGCTTCGCCAGGTCCACTTTCTTTGGGGTCGCTTCTGAAAGAAAGTATTCATCAGATACAACCCCTCGTGCTCGAGAAAGTTTACCATCATTTGTCCCCTTTGGTTCCTGCAGCCAATGCCATGTGGACCTACCCTCGTTTCGTCGCATTCTTGTACTCCCACTCTGGCGTTGAAGTCTCCCATAACAACCGTGAAGTGAGTCTTTGCGGTATCGTTGATAGCCCGGGAGATATCTTCGAATACCGCTTCGACTTCTGTGTCAGCGTGAGTCGAGGTCGGTGCATAAACCTGAACTACCTTGAGAGAGTATCTCTTAGTAAGTTTTATAATGAGGTATGCTACCCTGCTCGACACATTGCTGATCTCCACAATACTGCTGATGAGAGGCTTTTTGACGAGAAAGCCAACGCCGCCTTGGGATTGATGGTCTCCCTCTCTGAAGTAGAGCAGGTGTCCGGATTCCAGGACTATCGTATCCTCCCCCTCTCTTCGGACTTCTGATAGTCCCAGGATATCCCACCGTATCTTGGTAAGCTCCACCTCGAGTTCCTCCATCTTTTCCGCCGTCCGCAGTGTGCGTCCATTGTACGTAGCCAGGTCTAGTTGGTGTTGGCAGCCGTTTCTAACCCGGTGATTCTTAGCACCCTCTGCCCTACCGGTGGGACCCTGATATTTTAATGTATGTATTGTTATATATATTATTATAATGCTTAGAATAGCACTACCCCATTTCTTCCGGTGGGTGTACGTAAGAGGCGACTAACGGTATAAGGGCTTTTAAGGGATTTTTGGGCGATGCGGTTGGAGACCCATCACCAACAACCTTTATTTTACCATCTTTTCCTCACTTAACTTTACAAAAGTGGCTGAGGAATTTCTAATTCCTATGCTCTGGCTACCCCATCTAGGGATTTATAGCCGTGAGTATATGTATGTTTGTACGTATGTATAATATATAATGATGTAAGATAATTAAGCTTCGGTTACGGATATATGCAATTGACGTATTTGAAGCGATGCAAATTATTCATTGATCACCAAAAAAAATATTTTTTAGTTTTCTGAAACAAGAACTTTGTTGCATTCAAATGAAACTTAGAAATACTTTTAGTCAGTTTTAAGTACAACCCACAAATAACAACCCTTTTTTACAGCGATCTTTCACGACTCCTACAAAACAAAAGGGCTGACAATTCACCACACTAAAATCCTCCTAATGTTGCCATTAAGATAACTTTACCACTCTGACGTCATTTTGTTTTACCTTTGTGTAACACTAGCGGACCCATTTTAGGACAAAGGTTTGTGTAATGTAAAAAACCGTGGAAAATGAGAATAGTTTGTTTAGATAGCAGCCAAGTAACTGGTATCAGAGTAAATCATCGTGTGTGTAAATAAAAAAAATAATGATTCTAAGCTTCTTGCATCTGTACATTTCTTTTAGAATCATCATGGAACATCTATAAACAAGTGGGTTATCTGAGCTTTAGTTGGCGAATGCTCTTATGATGCTCCTAAATAAAAAAAGTACTTTTGCTACCACTTCAAAGACAAACGGTTTATCAGACGTTGTGATTAGCGTTGAATCATTTAGGTTTGAAATAGAGCTGAAACTGCAAATATTTTCTATCGGATATTTCACAATTTGGTGGGCAAACCTATATCACTTTTACAAACGTCGCTTTTTACCTGCTAATGGTAACTGACGAAATAGTGATTCTTTAATTCTATCGGTCCATTAATTCACACACATTTATTTTTTTATTTTTCTGACAGATGTTCAACTTCATTCATTTATAATTATTATTACTAATTGATTCGTATTTTAGTTTCACCTCATTTCATAAGCCATTCAACTTGTCTGGTCTTAATTTGATAGCATAGATAGTGGTTTATTCCATTCCAGTCCGAGGCTGCAATTTATTGTACAAAATTATATCAATAAACTTTATTTTTTTGGAAAGAATCGCATTCTATCACTCGAAAATGGATAAATACGAATATGGTCCTGAACTTTGCAAACTTCAAATTTAATAACTGGACACAGATTATACCACTAATATTTACCTGCACCAACCTAAAAAAGGAAACATTTATGCAGTAGCCAACTAACCATGAAAGCCTCAAGAATGTTTTGAACTTTTATCTTCCACTTTTGGTGAGTCTGTTTGTTTCCGAGCAACACTATTTAATGGGTTTGCTGAATTTAAAAGAGGACGGGGATGTCTCGAAGATGAAGCGAAGACAGGACGGCCACCAACCGCGGTCACGCAAGAATACTTTCGTGCAGTCGAAAAACTTATTCGCGAAAACTGACGAATTACATATGTAGAGCTAGAGCGAGAACTAGGAATTGGATCAGCAGCGATGCAAACCATAATTCTCGACCACCATTCTCTCCGTAAACCATGTTCAAGATCGGTGCCGCACAAACTTACCGATGAGCAGAAAGACCGTCGGGTGGATTGGTGCCTATTCATGATAGATTAATTCAACGGAGGCGAGAAAAAACACGTATATGATATACTGAATGGTGACGAAACATGGCTATATAACTATGATCCCGAATCAAAGCGACAGTCTACTGTATGGTGCTTTGAAGGCGAGCCAACTCCAACGAAATGTCGCCCTGCGCGAAGCTCACAGAAACAAATGGTCACCTCGTTTTTCTGCAAAACGGTTCATATTGCTACTGTTGTGCTAGACAATGAAAGAACGGTGGACTCCTAAACTCCTATGTGACAGTTTGTGCTCCAAAAGTAATATTAGCTTGGTGTGACAAGCGACCGAAGTCAGGAATCCGGCACCTTCTCTGGCACCACGACAATGCGGCGCCGCAAACGCCTTCCAGAACACTAGACTTATTCAACTCGAAAAATGTGTCAATTCTCCCTGACCCGCCATATTCCCTGACCTAGCACCTTGTGATTTTTACTTGTTTCCAAAAATCAAAGAAAAACTAAAGGGAAAGAGGTTTGAAAGCAAAGAAGATGCGCTGGTTGCCTATAATTTCGAGATTTCTAAGGTATCTAAAGAAGAGTGGTCACAGGTATTTTCCAATTGGTACGAATGGAAAAGTGTAAACTTGCTCAGGGTGAATACTTTGAAAAGATCGATACTTGTAATAAAGAATAAATTTTATAATTTTTGAGTATCTAGTCTCTTTTGGCATGCCCCTTGTACATGGCTAAGTTGGACTTTGTAGAAACTACGAATGGCTTGTTCCCTAGCACGTGAGTATACTGTCCAAGCAAAGCGTGAGTAACTGAAAACCAAGCGAAAATAATGTCGCGTAATGTTCACAAGTATCGTTTTTCTGCTATCCCTTCAAGGAGACACGGCGTGAACCTTTGAGTTTAAGCTTGAGATAAGTTAAATATTTCTCACACAGTTTCTAATAAAAAACATAGCCTCAGAGGGAATATTTTCTAATATTATTTTTATATACTTCAATCATGTTTAAATTGAATCTGACATTTGCTATTTCTGGAATAACCCTCTGAATTGTGATTACGACACATTATCCCGTGTCGAATGAACGCACAAACACTTACTGCCCATACAAAGCCCCAAAGAGTTATTCTACCTACACAAATGATGTGGACCTTACAATTTGTCCGCATACGAACTCTATCATTATGGTCATCCTAGTCTAATTGCTTGTGGTACAATTTGCAATAAAAGGTTTCTACCATAGATTTCAATTAAATTATTTTAAAACTTGGTGGCTGCTAGCCACTTCTATGAATGACAGCAGTAGCGCACTCTCAGAACGAAAGAGGCTCAAGTCAAAAATAGTGATATTGAGTTACATACATAAAGAGGCATAAAAAAGTATGTTCCAAAACAACGGCACTTATTGTTATAGGGTCAGAAAATTCGCTATCCTGTTTTTTTAACAATTAGTGCCATTGTTTTACTATTCATCGGATTGAGAATACTTTTTTATGTCTCTGTAGGATTGTAACTCAATATCACTATTTCTGAGTTGAGCCTCTTTCGTTCTGAGAGTGCGAGATGTTAGTACGAGTATTATCTAAGCCTACAGTTATGTAAATTGTTAAAACGATATAGACCTTATTAAGCGATAAATATGAACAGATCTGGAAAAATAAGTCAGTATTTGAGAGTAGTAATTCCCGTTTTATATAGTACTCCGAAAATTCGTTTTTTTTTATGATTTTCGATTTGACTAATCGTATTAAGCTGGTTTTGGTTACGAGTCTAAGATAAAGGGAGAATTATGTTATCAAATTTAGTTTCTATCGCTTAAATGAACCGAAATATGGACATCCATATTTTGAATCAATGAAACCTTTTGCCATATCGAGAAACAGCTGGTATGGTAAATGGTGTAAGAATTTCACGGAATGTTTGAAAAAAAACACCCTCGCTGGGTCATGGACACTAATTCAGATAATACAAAGTGTCTATTCCCTGACTACATATATATATATTTATATACCCTTATTCATATGACATGATCATATGCACCAAATACAACTATTTTTCTTTCTTTTAACTTCTCTTTCTTTACGCTCTGAGTTTGGACCACACAAAAGATTAATTACAATTACGCTGCCGTAACCCAAAAGTATTCTGGTCAGTAAGTCGGATGTAGGTAAACTTATCACCTGTAATTGAGAAGCGGTCCTTTGTTTTTGCAAATAGCTATTTCTGTCCTGTGTAATTGAAGGAAAAAATGTTCAATTAATATGAGACACAAATGAAAAAGTTTTTTGTTTGCTACAACATACGGCTTGATTGAATTCATCACATTTGTTTTCTTGTTATTATTTTGATAATACGTGTAGTATCGATAACATACACTTTGATTTAGATTCGGGTTTATTATAGGTATAAATTAAGTCAAGTAATACTCTGACATACATACACACTTTTACTCCAACAAATAGTACATAATCGTACAAACTTTTAGTCACTTGTAGTTGTTGATAAGAGAGAAGATTATAAAATGGAGTAGCGTTGGTAAAGGGTATCCAGCCACATCGCCCAACACTATAAAAAGAAATGGGTTAATGCTGTTCTAAGCACAGTGAATATCCGCGTCACATGATTAATTTATTACTCAGCTATATAAGTTTCATCTTGGTGATTTCCGTTTTAGTTGAGAGCATTATAAATGCTTTTAATGTGGGTTTTTGCTATTCAAAACCAACGAATTTAATTGCTTTTTTACTAATCATAATCACTCATCTAGTCAGTGAAACTAAAATTTAATAATCGAAAAAAACAATTCTATTTATCCACACAACACTAAAGTTAAACTAAATATTTCAGCCCAGAAAATCCTTTTGACAATATTTAGATACAAAGGTGACTTAGCAAACATTAAATATTTCCCCAGGAATAAAACTGAGAAAACATATTACATAAATATACAAAACTAAACCTTATTTCAACGGGATAAGAGTCAAACGGATACAGATACATCGATGTATACCCGGCAATGCCTTTGGGATATTTTGAACGTAAAATATTGAATTGATCCGTATTTGTCGAGTAAGATTATATTTTATGGGTGCTACCTTCTTTTTACTGGACCATGTTTGACTAAGTTTTGAAATTCAGGCCAAAATGTTAACGGACCCATATTTTATGAGTTGTTTATTCACATACATACATACATATACTCACGTCTATAAATCCCTAAAAGGGGTAGCCAGAGCTGTGAAATTAGAAATTTCTCAGCCACTTTTGGAAGTTGAGTGGGGAAAAGATGGTAGAATAAAGGTTGTTGGTGATGGGTCTCCAACCGCATCGCCGAAAAATCCCTTAAAAAGCACCAATATCGTTAGTCGCCTCTTACGTACACCCACCGGAAGAAATGGGGTAGTGCTATTCTAAGCCGACACTACACAGCACTTATTATTCACATTTACTGTTTATTCACATTATTGATATATAGTTTTTAAGCAACCGCGATAGCTCATTAGGTAGATCACCGCTTATAGGGCAGATGATAACTGTTGAAATCCCGGGTCGGGCCTGCGCCAGCTTGTATTTTCTTAAGACATATGTGTGTTTAATTAATCACGGTTGTTAACGGTTAGGGGAAAGATCGTGAGGAAACCCCCATAGCTGAGTTGTACTTAGTCATGTGACAGTATATTCGTATAAAACGGCAAATATGGCCGCTCCCTATCACGTGCGTACACTGCCCGAGCAAAACGTGGGCACTCTGAACATCAGATGACAATCACTGCCATAATTGGTATTACTCAGCTCAGCTGTTGTATTAAATTTAATTTGACTATTATAAAGATGTATAAAAAAAACTTTTATAATACATACATATACTCATACATACATATACTCACGGCTATAAATCCCTAAAAGGGTAGCCAGAGCTAAGGAATTAGAAATACCACAGCCACTTTTGGAAAGTTGGGTGGGGTAAAGATGTTGAAATAAAGGTTGTTGGTGATGGGTCCCCAACCGCATCGCCCAAAAATCCCTTAATAGCCCCAATACCGTTAGTCGCCTCTTACGTACACCCACTGGGAGAAATGTGATAGTGCTATTCTAAGCCGACACTACACAGCATTACTTTTATAATACTATTAGTATTAATTTATTTTGAAATAATGATATGATATATTTTTGATAAGTATAGTATGTTATTATGAATTGTGCTAAGTTATATTTAGGACCATGTGTGATAATAAAATTGAAATTCAGTTATGTGTTTAGTTATTATGTCTAAATGCCATTAGGCCCAGAAAAGTAATCGCAAGTTGATTCATAATGAAAGTAGTTATGGAAGAAAAAATAAATTTAGCTATCTGAAGATATTAAAATAAACCATATTGCTCATAGGCTAAAACAAAGCCGATACAATATTTACTTTTTATTTATTTTCATGCTTTAGTTTAAATCAGGGTAAAGAGAATGTATGTATATCTTCAGGATGTTCAGAAGTTAACATACAAGTTTAACATACATACATTAGTACCTCTGCCAACCCCTTCCGGATATACGGCGTGATCATTGTAGTTGAGTCTTGACTTAAAAGCCTTTGTTTTTGGTATTCGGTCATCATTTGCTTATAAATGCCCATTTATTATATTTTTTCTTTACCACAGAATCTAATATATACCCTCTAATATCTTTTAATAAGAGTCGTTACGCAAACGTAAGTTTTCAATTACGGAGAGCATTGTTGTATAACGGGTACAAGATCAAAGTCTCCAAAGGACTTCCCAAAAGCTCTTTGAACATACGCCAGTGTATTATTATCATGTTACGTGGAAGCCTTTTTGTTGCGAGAGGAAAAGTTTTGCAACTATTTGTTATATGAGCTTCATACGCGTGTCCTTATAATGTAGGATTAAGTTGAGCTCGATTTATGTAAATTAAGATTTTATTTTATTTTTAAATATAATTATGTTTTTTTTTATTATTATGTGAGTGTCATTTTTTTATAAGTTTCCGTTAATATTATTTATACTGTGATAAGTTAGAAATAATGCTAGTATGTTCTGTTATTGTATAAAAGTGTATTTAAATATTAATAAGCGTATTAAATCAAAAGTATGAAGTATAAAACAAGTATTATTACTTAGATTAAGTATGTTTTGCTTTTTGTACATAATAAGATATACTCACGGCTATACCTATATTATAATTAATCAATTAATAAGATCGAAAATTGGGTAGTTAAATTTTAAGAACTTAATATTATATTATACTTAGTATTTTAATATTAATCATAATATATTATGATAATGAATGAATAATTCGCAACATTTACTTTTCATAATGATTTGCAACAAGAGGTATTTGTGATTTATAGAACAAAATTAAATACAGTATGCATATAGCCCGGCTGTGTTAAACTAAAAACAAGTATGTCGTTTTCGGCAAATTTTACAGGAGAGCGAAAAAACATTATTTTTCTTTAAATTTAAATATTTCCTAAACTGATTGTCGGATCTTGATGATTTTTGGATATGTCCGACGTGATGTAGTTTCCTAATGAAATTTATATTTTTTTTTACTTGACCTTTACAGTAACGCCAATGCAGAATGAAAATGCTTTTAGCATAGTGTTACCCTATTATTTTTATCAATAGCGCCTTAAATAAGAAGATATTTTGAGTTTTAATAATGTAGAAATAAGGGTCTTTCTATGACGAATCCAACGGTGTAAAAAAAAGCAAACGCTCAAAAATCGACATACTTGTTTTAAGCTTAGAGCAGCCGAGCCATCATGTCAAAAAAATATTAAAGCAAAAAAGGAGTGCGTCAAAAAAAAAACAACGCGTTTAAAACAATTAATATAGTACTATTAAAGTTTGAGTCTATAAACAAAATGTTTTCTAAGTCATCACAAAATCTTTTTTCAACTTAAAAAAAAACTTAATTAGCTCCATTTTGTTTCGACATAAAAGATAGCCGCAAACTTTTCTTTGTTCCTATAATAAGATAACCATAAAGAAGTTTAACTTTGAAGCCCTAGTTAATTGGAAATTATTGTTGTAACAATACTTATTCCTTAGGATAAATGTCTCAATTATATTCATTTTGATTCCTAAGATATCACTTTTAGGTAGGTATTGGTGCTGCCTTCGCGTCTTAGAGGCTACCCTCTTGCGTATAATAGCGTGATAACTATCCATGTGTGCCTCTGCAAACATGCTTGACGCACTATAGAAACGTGACAGCCTCAACAGCATCCATAGCAAGCACGAGCGCTATTTTATCGACACGATAACGGATAGAATGAGATGGCAGTATACGATACCAAGTAAGTGCGTAAGAGATGGCTGCTTTGTCCCACGCGATAACTAGTTTCAACACGGCTCGTGCTTGTTCTTCTGAAAGCGTTGTTATATAGGACCCGTAGGAAACTATTATAGTAATTGGATTGTTGTGTGTGTTTAAATGTGTTGTATGTATGTGATTGTTATGATAACACGAATAAAGATTTTATTTTATTAAAGATATTATATACGTATATATACCTTATACTCATGGGTTTTAGTTTGAACTGTAGGTAGCCAGGTATTCAGAATTACAAATTCTTCAGCCACTTTTAGAAGTTGAGTGGGCAAAAGATTGTAAACCAATTTTCAACTTTTAGTGTATATCAAATACCAGCCAGCCAGATAACATAAATGCCCCAAGGAATATCAGCTAGCCTAGAATATTTATCAAAGATCATTGGTTACACGTTGCCTAAAATAAAAATAACGATCATCTTCAAAACCATAATCACAATATCAGGGCAATGATTTTTTATATTACATACATACATATGATCACGACTATAAATCCCTTGAAGGGGTAGGCTTTAGGTTTGGAATAAGAAACTCTTCAGCCACTTTTGGAAGTCATGTGGAGATTGGAAAGAAAGGGTTTTGGTGGTGGGTCTCCAACCGCATCGCCCAAAAATCAGTTAAAAAGCCCTAATACCCTTAGCCACATCTTACGAACACCCATGGGAAGAAATGTGGTAGTGCTATTCTACGCCGACACTACACAGTTAACCCCCTAAAATATAACGTCGTTTGGTCCATTGCAATATAAAATCTATGACGAATACTTCTAAATAGTTTACGTTCACTAAAAGAATACAGCATATTTCTCTCTCCATTCATATATCCAAATAAAATGTGCGTAAAATAAAACGAATAACTCCGAAATTGGAGTAAAATATTTTATACACAAAAGGTTTTATAGGTCGTAAAATTGTCTCCAATGAACACATTCAAGATTTATATAATAACTCAGAAATATCGCATGCGTATTATTCTAGCAGATTCACTTTATACGTTTTTAGCTGACGCTATTATCTAAGAAGAGAAAATTGATTATAATATATCGATAACAGTGATGATTTTGTAATAGGTCAAATAATAGTTTAACAACTTTTGTAAATAAAACTTGGAATATCGGTTATAGTACGCGACTATATTGATATTGTTGCTTCAGAATAATAAACGTCCCATACATACATACAAAGATACAAATACATACAGCCTTGAATATATCCCAAAAAGGGTAGCAAGAGTAGTAAGTGGTTGGAGACCCATCATCAACCGTCCTTAATTTAACAATTTTTTTCCCATTCATCCTCAAAATTCAATGCAGTGTAGTGTCGGCTTAGAATAGCACTACCCCATTTATTCCGGTGGGTGTACGTAAGAGGCGACGGTATCGGGGCTTTTAAGGGATTTTTGGGCGATGCGGTTGGAGACTCATCACCAACAACCTTTATTTTTACCATCTTTTCCCCACTCATATTTCCAAAAGTGGCTGAGGAATTCCTAATTCCTTAGCTCTGGCTACCCCTTTAGGGATTTACAGCCGTGAGAATATGTATGTATGTCATCTTCAAAAAGTGGCATACACTTATTCCGAAGCTGGCCCTTTGTGGGATTTATATCCGTGAGTACGTAAATTTATATATAAACGTAAGATAAATCGACCCTATCAACTTCCAAATGTGGCTGAGGAGTTTCTAGTTCTAAGGCTTTAGCTACCTCTTTTTGGGATTTAAAGCTGCGAGTATATACATACACATACATACACATACTCATGGCTATATTTCCCTTGAAGGGGTAACCAGAGCTAAGCAATTAATTATTAATTCCTCAGCCACTTTTGGAAGTTGAGTGGGGAAAAGATAGTAAAAATAAAGGTTTTTGGTGATGGGTCTCCAACCGCATCGCCCAAAAGACCAATAAAAAGCCCCAATACCCTTAGTTGCCTCTTACGACACCCGTGGATAGAAAGGGGTAGCGACATTCTAAGCCGGCACTACACGGCCGCGAGTATATGTATACGTATGAAAGATAAAACAGAAATTTTAGCCTCACGAAATCCAAAACCAAGTTATTACTGCGACGTATGCATTCATGACTCATTCGTGTAAAAGGTAACGAGAGTCAAGTGCTAATCGCCGCTCGGACCGAGACGTGCGGGGAATATGAAAGCTTTTGAGTATGAACCATAGAGTAAGACACAGTTCAATAAAATTTTTCTATTTTAACAAACATTGAATGAATTTTACAAATATATCAATACATAGTATAAAACAAAGTCGCTTTCGCTGTATGTCCGTATGTATGCTTAGATCTTTAAAACTACGCAACGGATTTTGATGCGGTTTTTTTTTAATAGATAGAGTGATTCCTAAGGAAGGTTTGTATGTATAATAAATGCATAATATAGTAGAGAAATACTGATAAATTTAAAGGTTTCTAATGTGATGTCGTAAATAAGCACGTTTTTTTGCGCTTATATTGCAAACGCTGGCTGAACCCTACGAGATAGACCAAAATAATGTACTACAGTATTGTTCACCTTAGAAAGTTCAACAAAAAAGTCCGCGATGGTATATGTCTATCTCTTAGGGATAACCCAGCATAACCATTTTTATTCTTTACTAAAAAATGATTATTTACGAAGTGATTTTAAACAATACAGCATTAATCCTTATCCAATGAAGTACCTTAAATAAATTGTGCATTTATTATAGATCAATATGCTTTTTACAGCATGTAATTTAAGTGTGAATATTACCGAAGATATTACAAATTTAAAATGCAGGGTCGTAGTTGTTTGCGCCGGGCGGCGCGTGCCTATAAATAGTCTAAGCAAAACATGTTTGTATTGGCTAATGACAAAAAAGCTGTGAACGTTGTGTATAAGGACATTCTGTAGTAGGTATATTTTGCATTGCACCCGTGCGAAGCCGGGGCGGGTCGCTAGTAAAATATAAATAAATAAAAATTAGTGGGAAAGGAGGAGGGAGACACAGATTTGACTATTTGGAGCTTTTTATCTTTCAAACCCTTGATTTTGTAATAATATTGCTTGAGAAGCCTCGATGTCATTTGGAAAACTTCTTTCCTGTTACTCCATAAAAAAGGGTTCAATATTTTTTTTTATTGATAAATCATATATGCCCCCCAATTTTTATTTCTAAATCCTTAATACCGTTCAATGATTATGATCACATCTATCTATAAATTTTAAGCAAGTTGTCTCAAAAGTTTCGGAAATAAATTGATGTGGCACACGAACAGATAGACAAACATATAGGCATGATAAAACTAGGTTTTAGTTTCTTGCCATTTGGCTAGGAAACCCTCAAAAACATAAGTCATCAGTGTTTAAAATTGATACTGGTGCATAAACAACGTAACTCTATGGTCATACCGAAATTAAATTGGGTTATTAAGTTTAAAGGTTTTGGTTTCCTAACGGGTGAATATGATATATAAATATAAGTTTCACTCATGTAACTCAAAATAAAGGCTAAGTAAGCAATCTAATTATTTCTTTATCATTTCCCTTATCATACCGTATTTCACTCCACACCCATCTAGAATCACTTTTAATAACCTTGTCTTATCTTAATAATTCTTTATATCTGTAAGACTAGCACGAACGACGTTTTCATTAGTTATCGCGTGGTTTAAAACAGCCATCTCTTTCACTCTTCCATAGTATCGTATACTGTCATCTTATTCTAATAGATAACCTGACGATAAAAATTGCGCTCGTGCTGGGGGGTTATTTTTGGAGTGTAGAAATGCTAACTGGCTAATATATGTATTGAAATTTTAAAGTGAAAATTTATTTAGCGTATCTTTTAAATATCTATCCAACATCATACATACATATACTCACGGCTATAAATTCCAAGAAGGGGCAGACAGAGCTAAAGTATTAGAAAATCCTCAGCCACTTTTGGAAATTTGAGTGGGGAAAAGATAGTAAAAATAAAGGTTGTTGGTGATGGGTCTCCAACCGCATCGTCCAAAAATCCCTAATAAGCCCCAATTCCGTTAGTCGCCTCTTGCGTACATCCACCGGAAGACATGGGGATGTGCTATTCTAAGCCGACACTACACATCAAATCTATCTATCTATCTATCCAACAATGGTAAACATGAAGTCCTACGTCAAAAAAGTGTTGCAAGAAAAGCCATACTAATTTTGAAAAAAACATATTCGGTAACTGTATAATGCTCCTTATTTTGATATTTTTCTATTCTATTCTATTAAATTAAAACTACATATCCTGTAAAGTACATTAACATCAAAGCGGTACTTTTCTGAGAGCCTTATTTTTGACACGAACGAAATTAAACATAGTTTACGAAAGCTGCAGTTTTACGGATCAATTAAAATCATATATTCATGGACATACGAATGTATCTGAATATAAACTCTAAAAAAGGAAAATAGATAGGAGGGAAAAGGAATAAAAGGAGGAAGAAGGGACGATATAAAATTATCTTGAGTCTTCATCCTACACATACTATATTTTTGTAGTATCCGTTGTTATTTTAAAATACGTATAAAACAAAGTCTAAACTAAGAGCGATAGCCTAAAAGTAACATTGACATAACATACATAACCTAACATTAATAGGGTTAATTTGGTTGCTTAATTGTTCTTTAAAAGTACATATATACATATACTCACGGCTGTAATTCCCTAGATGGGGTGGCCAGAGCCAAGTAATTAAAAGTTCCTCAGCCACTTTTGGAAGCTGAGTGGGGAAAAGATAGTAAAATAAGAGAAGTAATTACTGTGTATGCCATTTAAAAATTAGGTTTGCAAGAAATAACCGCTAATAAATCATGTGGTTAGCATACAAAGATTTTGTTAGCAATAATTAAAATCAGGCTGCAATTCGTGTTCTGTAAATAATCATGACAATGGTCTGTAATTTAAACACAAACTGGTAGCGAGTTTTATTTTGTATCTGCAAAATAAACAGTCACTCCGCAGAATAATTACTTGGGCAGCAAGATTGTGCATTAGGTCAGCAGAGAAAACATTTCTACACGCAACTTATTTGACTGTATAGCATATTTTAAATTTGGATGGCAATTTAAATAATTGTTTTGCGTATTTATTGAAAAATCAGTTATAAAATAGCTACTAATTGTAAAGTTTTCGACGCACAGTGGGAAAATTTTAATGATTTCAAGAAACAAAATTTTAGTAAGTGGCTTGTCTCACTGCCAATTGAAACAAAGGAATGAAGAGAGGGAAAATGTGACTGTCCAGCTTTTTTTAATTTCTACGTATGTAAACACGTGATTGTCTTAGCGATCCGCTTAAAGCATGTGGTGCCTCTAATTGAAGCAAAGAATATTCCCATAGGGGAAAAGAGGAAACGTGGCCGGCCTTCAAAGGCAAAACGAGCATTAATTATACAATAATTAAAAAAAGTAACTGTTTCTTGAATATAATAATTATAAAACTAAAACGGCTTCTTTATTATTCCATCAAAATATCTCTGCTTTAATACTTAATATAACCTACTTACTGAGAGAGAATGAATAAATGAATCATCAGTAAGTGATGCGCCCATTTAGTGCTTTTTAAGTATGATATTTATTTATTATTTGCTAGACTAATTTTAGCGGCACTAAACTGATTTTTTTGCTTATTCTCTGAGTGCTTACCAAAATTTAATTAACTACAGGTCACTCATTGCAGCTTTGATATATACACAGCTTTACAAAAAAAATTACTGCTGTTCAGAATGATATATATTGCAGACTGATTTATTAATATTTGCTGAACACAAGTTGCTGTCCAACTATCAATTTTAGCTTACCAATTAAATATTTCTGCTCACAAATATGCCAATACTTTGCTAACCGTTTAAATAACACCCGTAAAATAAAGGTTTTTGGTGATAAGTCTCCAACTGCATCGCCCAAATATCCAATAAAAAGCCCCAATACCCTTAGTCGCTTCTTACGACACCCGTGGGTAGGAAGGGGTAGCGACATTCTAAGCCGGCACTACACGCCACTAAAAGTACACTTTTTTAAATTATCTCTCTATTAGAACCATTTTCAAATATACCTTTTTTTTCTCACAGCCCATATTGTCCCCATCAAGGGGCTCGAGCCTATCAAGATAGGGTGATTTGTCCATAGTCCACCACGCTGGCCATGTTGTTAGGGTTAATAATAACGATTATTGTCGGGTACTTGTGTTTTTGAGCGAGACGCTGCGTCGTCTCTAATACGTGAGTCTGAATACACTTGTGTTGAAGGAATCATCGTTTTATTCATTGTTCTAACACCTCGACAACTAACAGTGGCGCAGTCGGACCTACGTTTAATTACTTTGTTAAACTATGGCAAAGATATCGGTCGGGGTTAATAACGTGTTCAACCATGAAACTCAAGATTGGAGTTTATATAAAGGACGGTTGGAGCAGTGGTTTCTCGCCAACGAGATCGACGATGAAACGGACAAGTGCAGCGTGAAAAGACGAGCCATTCTGTTAAGTGGGTTGTCAGAATCAACGTTCAGACTCATTCGCGATCTATCTCTTCCCAAGGATGTCGGATTGTTAACTTACAAAGAAGTCGTAGTGCTGTTTGATTCGCATTTCGTTTCCAAGAAATGTGGATTTGCAGAGCGGTTAAGATTCCACAGTGCGACACAACGAGCTGACGAATCAATGGCGGAGTGGGCTGCGCGGGTGCGCGGTCTAGCGGTGGATTGCGTGTTTCCGGCGGCGTCTCTGGATGAGACTCTGCGGGATCGCTTCGTGTTGGGGTTGGTGGCTGGTGCGGAGCGGGACCGCCTGTTCAGCGAACCCATGGAGCAGTTATCGCTGAACAAAGCATTGCAGCTGGCGGACAGTGTACGGTGCGCCCGCGAGGGGGCGCGACAGCTGGATGTGGGGCTCCACGCCATTGCAGCGCGCTCAGCTCGATCGACGGCGGTGGCGGCGGGGGCGGTTAATCGTCCAAAGGTCACTTCGAACGTTGACATAAAAAAGTGCGTAGTGTGCGGGTATGCCGGACATTTACGTAATTCGTGCAAGTTCAAAAACTATAAATGTTCCAAATGCGGTGTCGTAGGACATTTGAAACGCGTTTGTGTTAGTAAAACTGAGGCTAATCAGCATTTTTTAGAGTGTTACTCGGATGATGGTAAGCAATTTAATTTTAATATACGTTGTGTTCGTGGGAACCCAATGCAGGAGTCCGTTTTGGTGGAGGATCACATGATACAGTTCGAAGTAGATACAGGTTCAGCAGTTACAGCTATTAATGATCAATTATATTACAAGTTGTTTCATAAGTTTCCATTAAGAGATAGTAATAAAATACTACAAAGTTACAATGGTAGCCGGATAAATAACTTAGGGTTTATTTCGTTGCGATTTACGTATAAACATGCTTCTCATACATTAGATGTTTTTGTTGTAAGAAATGGAGGTCCGCCGTTATTGGGACGGGATTTTATCAGTAAATTTAATTTGGAAATAAGTCCAATTAATTACAATAATTCGTGCATTGAATTGTTTCAACAATATCCGGAATTATTTTCCGAAAAATTAGGTTGTTGCAAAAATACGGAAATTAGATTGAAATTAAAACCCGATGCTATTCCGATATTTAAAAAGGCTAGACCGGTTCCTTTTGCGTTGCGAGGAAAGGTGGAAGACGAGATAAATAGGCTAGTAAATATTGGTATCATCGAACCTGTCGATTTTAGTGAATTTGCCAGCCCGATTGTCCCAGTGATAAGAGCGGACGGCCGTATAAGGTTGTGCGCCGACTACTCAGCTACACTGAATACGCAGTTGTTAATCGAAAAACATCCTTTACCGCGTATTGATGAATTGTTTTCCAAACTACACGGAGGGGTACAATTCTCTAAAATTGATCTTTCAGCCGCGTACAATCAGTACCTTTTATCGGATACCTCTAAAAACATGACTACGATCAATACGCATAAAGGTTTGTTCAGGTTTAATAGACTGGTGTTTGGTTTAGCAAGTGCACCGGCGATTTTTCAAAAAAATTTGGAAAAAATATTGCATGGTGTCCCTGGAGTCCTCCAGTTCCTGGATGACATTTTGATAACGGGAAGAAATCGGGAAGAACACTCGGCTAGAATTCACGAAGTTCTGAAACGGTTACAAAATGTGGGGTTAGTCTTGAGGAAAGAAAAATGTTTTTTCTATCAAGATTCCATAAGTTATTTAGGATTTGTAATTGATAAAAACGGGTTACATAAATGTCCAGACAAAATAAGGGCGGTAGTGGAAGCCAAGCGTCCAATTAATGTGTCAGAGTTGAAATCTTTTTTAGGGCTAGTTAACTATTATAGGAATTTTATTAAAAATGCATCCTCGATTTTAGCTCCTTTTCACGAATTACTACAAAAAAACAGTATATGGCACTGGGATAAACAACACGATGACACTTTTAATTCCATTAAAAATGTTCTGGCTTCCGACATGACTTTAGCGCATTTTAATCCGGACGCTAAAATTATCTTAACGGTTGATGCATCTCCGTGGGGTCTAGGAGCTGTGTTGTCGCAGATCGACAGTGACGGCTTAGAGAAACCGGTTTCATTCGCGTCGCGGTCGCTCTGTGCAGCGGAGAAACAATACAGTCAGATACAAAAAGAAGCTACTGCTATCATATTCGGCATACGCAAATTTCACCAGTATTTGTATGGTAGGGCAGACCCTTTTATATTAAGAACCGATCATAAGCCTTTGTTGTCGATTTTTAAACCAGGAAAGGGCATACCCGAAGTTTCGGCTAATCGTTTACAGCGTTATGCGTTATTTCTTTCGGCTTATAACTATAAAATTGAATATGTAAGTAGTAGTGACAATAGTGCTGATTTTTTGAGTCGTTCTATGAACCCGTTAGATGGCGAAAATTCCGAGGGCTCGGCGTTAAGTAACGAAGACATAGACAGTGCTACATATATCAATTTTGTATGGCAATCTGACGCGCCTCCGGTGTCTTTATGCGACGTTGCCGTGGCCACTAAACAAGATAAGGTATTATCGGAAGTATGTTTTAATACATTGAATGGATGGCCTACGAGAAGTTTAAATAAGGATATAAAACCTTATTTCGGTTGTAGGTTGGAATTAGCCGTAGAACGGAATTGTTTGATGCGTGGGGATAGATTGGTTATTCCATTATCGTTACGTAAGATTATTCTAAAAGAGCTTCATAAAGGTCATATGGGCATCGTAAAAATGAAATCAGAAGCAAGGAGGCGGTTCTGGTGGCCGGGTATGACGTCAGACGTAGATGGCGTAGTGGAGACGTGCGACGTGTGCAACCAGCTGCGCCCCGCGCCCCCCAGCGCGCCGCTCACACCGTGGCCGTATCCAAAGGAACCGTGGTCGCGAGTTCATTTAGACTTTCTGGGCCCTTTTCAAGGTAGGACATACCTAGTGGCTGTTGACGCTTACTCCAAGTGGGTAGAGGTATTTGATGTTACCGCGGGATATAGTTCCAAAACTGTTATTATTAAATTATGCGAGTTGATGTCTAGATTTGGCTTGTTTAATACGATTTGTACCGATAACGGACCTTCTTTTATCTCTTCAGAGTTCAGTAATTTTTGTGTTAAGAATAGTATACAGCATTTAACGTCACCGACGTTTCATCCGGCAAGTAATGGACAAGCAGAAAGCTATGTTAAAATTATTAAAAAAAGCATTAAGAGTATTTTATTAGAAGGTTCTTCCATGAAGGATCTAAATGTAAGGCTGCTTGAATTTTTATTTAATTATCGTAACTCTGTCCACTCCTCTACCAATCGTTCTCCTGCAGAAATATTATTCGGTCGTAATTTGCGTAATAGACTCGATTTATTGCAACCACGTAGTTTAGCTGTACCCGATGTAGCACTCTCAGACAATGTTGAAAAATCTCAGTCTTCACAGATTAGGAATTATGGGGGAAGAAGAGATATTAAATTTAAGATGGGACAAAAAGTTTTAGTCAAAGTTTTTAAAAATAATAAAAGTTTTTGGACTAATGGTGAAATAAATAAGAAAATAGGAAAGTCTGCATACTTAGTTAAAATATCAAATAGTGAAAAGATGCTAAAAAAACATATAAACCAGTTGTTGGAAGACAAAAGCGATATACCGGTGTCACAACTCACGTCAGAGGGGAACGCAGAGACGCACGTCACTTTTAGGGAGAACGACTGCGACGAGTTTCAAGACTTACAGTCGACTCCTCCCGCCGATACTGAAGTCAGTGAGTTGACACCCGAGAAGGAACCTAGTAGTCCTAGTGCTGAGGAGAGGCAGGACGTTTTCTCGTCACCAATTTCCGAGGTGGAAACAGATCCTCCTCGTCGTATTTTGAGACCACGAAAAGATTTTAGTTACAAAGGTTTATAGTGAAGGGTTGTTATGTAATATGGGGGAGGAATGTTAGGGTTAATAATAACGATTATTGTCGGGTACTTGTGTTTTTGAGCGAGACGCTGCGTCGTCTCTAATACGTGAGTCTGAATACACTTGTGTTGAAGGAATCATCGTTTTATTCATTGTTCTAACACCTCGACAACTAACACATGTGCCATCTTTAATTTTCCTATTATCAGTTGATTTAAGCCTAAAACACCTTAAACATTGTGAATTATTTGATCAACATCAACCAAACTGTCTAGGAGCAATTTAATGAAATGCAAAGTAAAGGTAACTGCAGCTTTGCTTGAATTAACATACATACATACATATACTCACGGCTATATTTCCCGAGAAGGGGTAGCCAGAGCTAAGGAATTATAAATTCCTCAGCCACTTTTGGAAGTTGAGTGGGGAAAAGATGGTAAAAATAAAGGTTTTTAGTGATGGGTCTCCAACCGCATCGCCCAAAAATCCCTAAAAGCCCCAATACCGTTAGTCGCCTCTTACGTACACCCACCGGAAGAAGTGGGGTAGTGCTATTCTAAGCCGGCACTACACAGCAATCGAATAAACACCGCGCTAAATTAGCATAGCAATCAATATTTTCCATTAGTTTTATCAGTTAATAAGAGTAATAATTCGAATATTTTATAACTCAATTCAGATGCCACTTCACAGTATATTTTTGAAGCGTTTTTCATAAATTTACATCGTGATGTTCAATATCGGATGAGACTTTTTATGATCTTAATTGTAATATAAGCAACACAACGATTTTGAAAACACCGTAGAATCGTCATTTTCCTCTGATCTATATTCGTCATTTTCCTCTGATGTATGTTTAAACAAAATAACTTAAAGAGAGGTTTACAGATACAATTCACTAATGAGGCTAATTATTTAATCATATTTGTTTTGAATGTATTTAGTTTTTAAATGGTCAGGGACAAGATCATTGGGGAGCCTAAATGTCCCATTTCTATTTATTCATGAGACAGTCTACCAATCTCCACAAAACTGCGATCATTTTATTGATTATTAAATAAATCTCTTTTCCTAATATATTAGGTTATAATAGGTTGTCTGGAAGAGATCGCTTTTAGCGATAAGACCGCCAATTGTACCTCACTGTAAACTGTTTGATCATATTATTATTCTTGTAAATTTGTGTTTGATGTGCAATAAAGTTAATCTATTCTGTTTTAATTATGACTGTCATTTTTCCATTTTTTCTTCGTATTTTATGCTTTATTTAACCAATGTACGAAAACAGCCTCGATTATATTAAGTAACTAAAATATATTTTTTCTCAATGATATTTGACTCGTTGTTATAAATTGGAGTAACAGCATGTTTTATAGCTTACATAAAATATTTAAAGATCATTTTGTAAATACACAAAATTGACTTTATGACAAATGGAATATTTGACTCCATTAAATTTCTTTTTAATGTTCCTATAAAATTTTAATTAACTTTCAAGTCATCAAACGTTAATTTAAAGTAAAAAATTTACTTACTTTGTATTTTTTCCGTGTATTTTATCCTCCCTAAGTTTCGGAGGGAAGTCATGTCAAAACAATTAATGAATATAGGTTTTTAATATTATCAAGAGTAATCAAGGTTTATGGAGAATAATAATGAGAGCTTTATATTAATATCCTTGTAAGATGTAGTTCATTTTTTTCCTTACACTCTAGCCAGTTTACTAAATCCACCGTTGCAGTGTCCGAAATTGTATGATGGGCTGAACGGAGTTTAGCACTCCAAAATGACTTAATTATCTGTTTCCTCAACCCCCGTACTGTCTGATATAGGTATATTGTAGAAAGTAATTTCGCAAGCTTTTTGTCCAAATCGAGCATTACTTCTTATGACTGGCGGCATGACAGCCAGGTTTTTCGATTTTGTCACATGGTCTTTTTACAGGTGATTTGCTGCGTCCTGAGTTCGGAGTAGAATTGGTGTTATTATTCATTCTTTATCATTATTGTTCATTGGTATATAAAGCCGTTTTTTAAGATTTTAAAATTGTGAAAGAAAATTCATTTCGGTAATTTCAGTTTAAAACCTCTGTAAAACAATTTTACCGAACATTCAAATTTCAACCTGTATTCGATTTACTACGCTTATAAAAAAAAAAACTTTGTGACACCATCCCTGCGTGAAATACGGTTATTGGTTCAATTAGCGGAGCCTATTTCAACCGCTATCTATGCCATAGCAGCTATAAACTTAAAAACACTGTTTTGAATAAAAATATTTTTGAAAGAAATTGCTGACGAGTTTTATTGCTGACAAATTATAATAATTTAAACATACCTTTGTACATAGAAATACTCATGACTATAAATTCCAAAAAGGGGTTGTCAGAGCTTTCAGAATTCAGAAACCATTTGCACTATCAAATTATTATATTGTTAGTAATGATTTAAATTTGAGCTCAAATCACATAACACTAGAAGTGACAAGTATTTGTTTGTGAAGAAAATAGTATGATGAATAAAATTAAATTTCCAAAGGTAGACTTGGGTCACTGAAAGTTTTTGCACTAACAGACACAATAAAATTTATTCCTTCTATCATCGGGAATACCAAAAATAAATTATAAAATACATTGGCACTTAACTAGCAACAGTCCTTCAAAACATAATCATTGATTCGGTTCATCAAAATAATGTAGCATGTTTGCTATTTTATACTCGCAGCACTTGTGAATGCAGTTTCACACCTTTGATTGCATTTATTGCAAACTTAATTATAAGCCAACAATACGCCAAATGCAGTGATTATAAATGTATGTTCTCAATCAGGTTCAGATGAATTAAAAATTCATTTACGAAACACGCGAGAAGATAATTGAATACATTGAATACCTAGAACTTGAATATAATTATAAACGCAGCAGGCTGACGAGAAGGCGCATGATATCATAAACTGGAATATTATGTACCAGTAATTAAATTCGAAATCTCGCAGATATTGAGATTACTTACATACATACATATAGTTACGGAGAGACTATTGATCGCCAGTAAGTATTTTGTAATATTGAAATTATTGTGTTATTTTTATAATATTATTTATTGAGAAATAAACATGTTCCTTGTATGGAAACCCTCTAAAGAATGTAATTTATTTCATTTTAATCACAACCGAAATCAACAATGTGTAAAAAAGAACTGTCTTACTATCATGATTTATTTGACACAGCTTGGAGACAGAAGAACATTACAAAGCATAGCTTGAGTAAACAATTAAGCGAGACGGATTTCGGTACAGAACCCCTAAAAAATACACAAATATAAAATCAAGGCAGTATTCTGCATATGGGAATTTATTAACCAGTGTTACACAATTATCCAGATCTTAAAATAAAAAAAAACATTTCCTTTTATTTCTTTTCTTTGTTAGAGGAGAGTCCAACAAAGTGGCAAACATTTCTTTAGACACTGCTTGCTACAAATGTAAGATCTATAAAGAAAAAACCACAAAAAAGCGATTAAAATTTAAGGAACCATTTTTTGGAATATATGAATATTCTATTATAATTCCCAAAGCTAACAAAAACCATAAATTTCTTGGATTAGTTTCGCAAGTTGAATTTGCTTTTATTTGATTTATCACTAATCTAATAACAAGTAAATCACATCAAATATTGATATTAGAATAAGCAACAATATTACCTGATATTTCCATCAGCATTTTATGAAAACCAACGGCACGAATTTAAATACATTAAAATGGATTAAATAATGCCTGCAGTTCTAAATCCCATTATCATACAAAGGAATGGTGAGTGAATGATAATATGCAGTTCCAAGTTTATTAAGACTCATTCAGACGTTAACGTACAAGAGCGCTCCATTAGTACGCCGCTCTATGGTTTCACTGTTTTCATTGTCAACATGGAATCAGAATTGTTAAAGATTACAAATTAATATAATTTATTTTACCTAAACTGGGCATGATAAAGTTAAAACAGGACGATGTTTATCGCCGAGTGGATAGGTAACTAGCTTCTCGGTTTGGAGATTGCGGGATCGATTCCCTCCTAGAGAGCAACATATATATGATGAACATAAATTATTGTTTCTTAGCCTTGGATTGTTATTTTAAGTGTGTTGTATTGGATAAAATATATAGTTGAGTAAGCATCCTATAATACAAGTCATTCATCTGTGTATAAAAAATCCGAATCATTGTTTATAAAAAAAAGGAGTTTTGACCTCAACTTAGGCCTACGACCACCTATCACTATAAGTTACTAGGCTCTAGACAAAAATTCATTTTTTTGTGCGTTTATTATAGTATGATAAAAGGAGAGAAAAGGAATTATAAGATTGATGAATGTAAATATAGCCCAGAGGTATCTCAGGATCCCACAAAGAGGCGATCAACAGTCTCTGTTTGTACATACATACATATACTCACGGCTATAAATCCCGAGAAGGGGTAGCCAGAGCTAAGGAATTAGAAATTCCTCAGCCACTTTTGGAAACTTGAGTGGGGAAAAGATGGTAGAATAAAGGTTGTTGGTGATGGGTCTCCAACCGCATCGCCCACAAATCCCTTAAAAGCCCCAATACCGTTAGTCGCCTCTTACGTACACCCACCGGAAGAAATGGGCATATATATATAGCACAGCACTCTGTTTGTCCCAATTTAATTCCATAATTACTACTACATTTACAGTTATAAATTTGCCTATAAACTGAAACTACATTATAACAAGAAGAGTAATACGTAGGGCTGAACAGTGGTTCGTATTCGCTTTTGTCGTGGAGTAAAATATTTTATAAAAGTTTTTTTTTGCGGTGTAGTGCCGGCTTCGAATGCCACTACTGCTTTATACCTACGGGAGTCGCAAGAGGCGACTAACGGTATAGGGTTTGTAAGTGGTTTTGGAGACCCATCGTCAATAATACTTTATTTCTACCATCTCAACTTCTAAATGTGGCTGAGGAGTTTCTAGCACTGAAGCTCTAGCTACCCCTTTTTGAGATTTATGGCCGTGAGTATATGTATGTATAAAAATATTATTGGTAACTTATTTCATAGCATCTTATTGTTAGGATTTTCTCAGTTTTAAATTCATACTTTTACTTGTTATCCTTGTTTATAACTATATATTTGTTTCGCACAAACGGCGAATAAACGATTTTCTCTTTGTAGCACTAGTAAATATTAAAAAAAAACAACTGTAAGAAATTAAACTAACATAATAATTCAAACACTTAACTTTACTCTACAATTTCCTCATCATTGGTTTCTCTAAGTTGAAATTAAGAAGGTAGTTAGCCGTTTCCATTGTAAATGAGACAAAGCGGACTGCAGCCTCAAGAGTTGAACTTCAGTTAAATTGATATTAATAGTATATGTTGAGAACATTCTAGACGTTCACAGATGCTAGTTCTAACTCTGGGGCATCCTTTGTGTAAAAGCGTGCTACCAAGCATGTGTAAAGACAGGAAAAAATACTTTTGTATTTTATTTGCTGCCATGGAGTGAGGATAAGGTGAGTTATAAAAGTAATCCTATCTTAATCGCTTTATTATTGGAATTGTATAAAAAGTGTTGGCAAAAAATAATTTATCATTTGGAAACGAATTTAATAATTTGTATATTATTTTTATGAATATAATAAACATCCTTGCCATTCCTAATTTTTTCTTTGTTTACGATTACAATAATATAATGACACAATCTTAATAGAATGGAACAAAAAAATATGTCAAACATGTTTAGGATAGTGGTATATTTTGGTATTGCAATGAATCTTTTATTAACCGGTTGATAATTTCTGTATGTCAATCATTTCAAACTCAAAATTAGTAGAATCTAAGAGATTTTGTATAAATGCGACAGTTTTAAGCGTAGAGGTTAGTAAATGAGCGCACTGTGTTTGTTCATATTATTTGAAAGAATAAAATATTTAAAGAAGAATAAACGAAAATCGCGTCATTTATAAACAATACCAATATTTACCGGTGCTACTGACATAGATACTATTTCTTCTTTCTTTTTTTGACTAAGTCTTGTTTACTAATAAATTTTTATGGATATTTTTATGTCTAAATAAACTTTTTAATTCATTCATTCATTCACTTAACTTTCATGACGGGCAATTCGGTATGCAAATTTTTTTTTTGTTTTTTATTAAATATTTTTATTCGATAGTAAACACGAAAATAAAAGACTAATTTGAATATTTTCCATTTAAAATGAGTAATTGTAAAGTTATGATTTTTTAAAGATTGTTCAACTTTTATACCTAATGACATGCAAACGAAGCCAAATGTTTTAAAAAAATGTTGCTGATTGCAAAATTGATCACGAATTTGTGATGTCAAATGAAATTATGACGATATTATACTAAACAAACCTATGATTTTCGATATTTTATTAGTAAACTACAAAACCGTATGTCTTTGAAACAACATTGAAGGTCAAACACTGTTACAATTTTTTGATAAAATAACAGTCATCTTAGCTTCAATTGATATAATTCCAAGAAAATATTGTTTATAACCATAATATCTCGAAATGGTTTTGTAATCAGCATCACTTTAGTAAAACTTTGCATACCGAATTGTGCTTTCTTTATCAAACACCACGAGGAAACTCAAAAGCCAGTGATTCTGTGTTTCTACAAAGCAGAGATAAGCTTGCCTTATACCACTTGAATTCACTGTCCTGGCATAAAATGAAAACTTATAACATCAATATTTAAAAAAAAAACTATTTGACTTGATTATAATTAATAATTATAATCCCCTTTCTTCAAAAACAGCTTTATAGATTTTGAACATGCAATTAGTATACAAATAAAACTTTAAATGAAATTATAACAATCAAAGTTAGTTCAGTACAAAATATATTAAAGTAAGTAGAAAATATTCCGCGTGGAAACAAAAAATTCATCGATTATGTTTTCAAATTAAAACAAATCGAGGGAATTATTAAACTGTCGTTCTCAAAACACGAAGAAAGCGGAAAATGATAAAGCAATTCGAAAAAGTTTCCTATGAGAAAATTTTGTCGACGTTTCTGTCTTATTCACAGGAATTCAATATGAAAATTTACTGGAAATAATTAACTTGAACTGTTAATTATTCTGTCGACGAGTTTTGAACTACATCTTCTTATTCATAACACGAAACAGCTATGATGAGAAATATGGAAGTTTTCCTCTTTATAAGAAACTAATTAGTATGTTTGATTCTTCTTGAGCTTTGGAGAGATAAAACATAACATAACATATATTCACGGCTATAAATCCCTAGAAGTGGTAGCCAGAGCTAAGGAATTAGATATTCCTCAGCCACTTTTGGAAATTGAGTGGGGAAAAGATGGTAAAGTAAAGGTTGTTGGTGATGGGTCTCCAGCCGCATTGCCCAAAAATCCCTTAAAAGCCCCAATACCGTTAGTCGCCTCTTACGTAAACCCATCGGTAGAAACGGTGTAGTGCTATTCTAAGCCGACACTACACGGCAATACTTTGGAGAGATAGTTACAGAGAAATAGGTAACTTTGTTTTAAGAAACGAAAAATCAGCGTATTTTTATCTAACAGTTTTTGATAGTGGCATTCACGTGAAAGAATATTTATAAATATATTTTTTAGATGTTTTTTTTTTGATAAGTGTTATTTTGTAACAACCGTGATAGCTAAGTGGGTAGAACTCCTGTTGTCGTACAGACTACTTTGGTTCAAATCCCGGCCTACACAAATTTGTCTTTTCTAAAGGCAAGTGTGATTTTAATTTATCTTGCTTATTAACGATATAGGCTATAAATCCCTAAAAGGGGTAGCCAGAGCTGAAGTATTGAAAATGCCTCGGCCACTTTTGGAATTTGAGAGGGGAAAAGATGGTAAAATAGAGTTGTTTGGTGATGGGTCTCCAACCGCATCGCCCAAAAATCCCTTGAAAAGCCCTAATACCCTTAGTCGCTTCTTACGTACACCCACGGGAAGAAATAGGATAGTGCTATTCTAAGCCGACACTACACAGCATATATATATATATATAGGGAAAAAATCGTGAGGTAACCCACATGGATGAGTTGTTCTTAGTCATGTGACAGTGTATTCGTACAAAACGGCAGTAGGCCTGCCACTTATCACGTGAGTACACTGTCCAAGCAAATCTTGGGTACTCAGAACACCAGTTGGCAATATCACGTGATGTTTAGAAGTATTAGTACCTCTGCTAACCCCTTCGGAGATATACGGCGCGAACGCTTGAGGTTAAGTTTAATACTGTTTTATTTTTTTGTACATTTCTTCAACTTTTCTATTGAGTAATGAATCATGGTTGTTAACTATAAGTGAGAACATCGTCGGGAAATCCACAAGGCTGAAATGTATTGAGTCATGTGACAATGCATTCGTACAAAACGGCGGTAGGCCTGCCACCTATCACGTGGGAACTGTCCAAGCAAAGCGTGGATACTCTGAAGACCAGGTGAATGTCACGTGATATTCAGAAGTATTAGCATAGCACTTCTTATAGATTAACTTAGATTCGATATATACGGCGTAAATGTTTAAGTTGGAGTTATGTTGTAAGAATTAAAAGTAACACCACGTTATCGCTTTGATGATAATGCTTATACAAAAGCATCCATTCTTATAAATGTTAAAAAATATATAAACTTTTAAATAACTTGAAATGTACTATTTTTATCTATTTTATCTATCTAGGATAGAGTAATTTTAAATTTGTTCTCGAAAGGAATCTTTTTTGTATTTGTTCATAAAACTAAGATAAGAAGTGTATTATTAATTTAACCATGGAATAAATTCGAAAAATTATGTCTCTTCAATATGCTGCATCGCTGTTAAAATTTCCGTAAGTTATAATTTGACATAAGTCTCAAATAAGTTTGAAGTTTTTGAATTCATCTGTAGAATGCGCAGAGCTACTAAAATTTCATTTTACACTACCGAAACACGGGAGTTTCTTGATGTATTCAACGCTTATTAGAAAAAGCAACGTCGAGCTTTAGTGCCATATTTTAAACTTTGAATAATAAAGTTTGGTGACGTTTAAGTTTACTCTTTAACTATGCTGCAATTGAAATTAAATTATTTTGGAAGTTGGAATCTTCATCATTCGAATCATTTAATATTCAGTTGTAATTATAAACATGCACACATAAACTCACGGCCATAACTCAGAAACTCCTCAGCCACATTCGCAAGATGATAGGGGAGAAAAGAGTATCATTGGTGATGGGTCAACTATCACATCGTCCAAAAACAAATTAAAAAGGCCACAAAACCTTAGTCGCCTCTAACGACACCCTTAGGTAGAAAGGGGTAGTGACATTTTAAGCCGGCTTTACACAAACATACATATACTCACGGCTATAAATCTTTAGAAGGGGTAGCCAGCTAAGGAATTATATATTCCTCAGCCACTTTTGGAAAGTTAAGTGGGAAAACGGTGGTAAAATAAAGGTTGTTGGTGATGGGTCTCCAACCGCATCGCCCAAAAATCCCGTAAAAGCCCCATTACCGTTAGTCGCCTCTTACGGATTCCCACCTGAAGAAATGGGGCAGTGCTATTCCAAGCCAGCACTACACATCTATCGTTGTAATTGTAATTTGAAACTCTACAACAAATAATAATCCTCTCAGCCCATATAGGTCCCCACCAAGGGGCTCGAGCCTACCCTATATAGGGCGATTTGGCCATAGTCTACCACGCTGGCCGTTTGCCGGTTGGCAGACTAACGACTACTACCGTAATAGTAGCCGGGACCGACGGCTTAACGTGCCCTCCGAAGCACGGAATCATCTTAATTTTCGGATAATCAGGTGATTCAAGCCTGCAATATCCTTCCAAAGTGGGTTAGTAGCCACCCCCGGGGATTGAACCTGAGACCGCCGTACTTGAAACCAAGCGCTTAACCGCTCAACCACGGAGGCAGTATAATAATATAACTACAAGAAATAATATTAATTGTTATTAATAACTCATTAATTGTTTTCATGAAACACACCTTAAATAACTAGAAATTACAAAATATATGTGTGTATATCACTAAATTATACATACATACATTCATATACTCACGGCTATAAATCCTTAAAAGGGGTAACATAATTCCTCAACCACTTTTGGAAAGTTCAGTGGGGAAAAGATAGGAAAATTAAGGGTTTGTGATGGGTCTCCAACCGCATCGCCCACAAATCCCTTAAAAGTTCCAATACCGTTAGTCACCTCTTACGTACACCCACCGGGAGAAATGGGGCAGTGCTATTCCAAGCCGACACTACACTGCTGTCGTTGCAATTGTAATTTGAAACTCTACAAGAAATAAAACACACCTTGAATAACTAGAAATTACAAAATATATTTATGTATATCAATAAATGATATAATTAATAAAACGCATAATTTAAAAAATACAAACAATTGTGTTTTATTTTAATGCGTATTAACCATGTTCTACAACCAAATTATAAATGGTAAATTACAACATACAGCAAATTACAAATACATTCATCAGTTTACGTCACGTTGTTCATGTGACATTATGCACAATTACATTTAAGGGACAAAAACATCATTAGTTTTAGTCATTTGAGAAGAATTTAGGATAACATTTCATACATGGGCACAAAAATAATGAAACGAACAGAGCAAGACAAATAGGTGCGTAGCAACCTTATATCTGTGTCAATATTCCACTAAAAACAACCCTTAATTCTTTAGATTCGTTTCTCTAATATCAACCTTAAATGAAAGTGAATAAGGTTAAAATGATGAATTCGATAAAAAGGTTTAGAGGTTTTTGTTCAAGTGACCACAGGCGGTAGAGTGAACAATTATTTTTGTCACAATAGCCTGAAGAATGTAACTCATCTTTCTTTTTAGGGTTACGGTATTTTCATTGTTAGCAAATATTTTGATAAAAATAATAAGGAAATATCTTTGTTTTCTAGATGTTACTATAATGTTACTTTTACTGTCTTTAATTTTTTACAATATTTATGTCATATTATTACACAAAAACCCTCATAAATGTTAAAGGCAAGGTATGATCGAAAATTCATTGTTTTTCACTTCTATTTGAAGCTAAGTAAGGTTGAAACTATGGTGGTCGCTATATGCCCTCTGCCTTATAAAGGGTTTAACATTTCCCTAAAATTAAGAAAACTTTGTACACCTATTCTTTTAACTAATCAAACCCAGACTGGAATCACATTTGTGTAATAAACACGCTTTATCAATAAGTAATTAAATATCATTATTATAGTGGACTTATTACAGTTGAAATAAAGAACACATGCGGATACACTAAAATGATAGAATTTAACCCAAAAAAACCTAATACTAACGAGTGATTTATTGATTACATCCAAGGCTATAAAAATATTAGAATCAACACCTCAATGTTTGCCTCCGCCCAAATAGGAGTTGCAAATTCCTTAACCAGTTTAATGGCAGCTGAACTAATCAACTGTATACGTCCTTTGTCAAACGTGTAGATAATATATTACAGATCGCTTACACTGGAGATAAATCAGAATAGCAACATGGAAGGGTAACAGATGTCTACGATGATTCAGAACAGAGGAAAACGACGACCCAGTACATGTCTAATGGCCGATATACCAGCATCGCTGTAACTATTGATTGTAGTGATCTGTGCGTGTGTTATTAATAGTCATTTGTCTTGTTTTTGCTATTATTTTTTGTCTTGTATTACTTATTAATATCTTAGAGCTTTACGGATACCATGTATTTTTTGTGAGTGAAAATTTATATATACATAATTTTGTTTATTTACCTTTATGTATCTTTGCCCTTACTAAAATAATGAACTTTGTTGTGGTGAATGTTTTTATAACGTAATTTTTACCGTGTGTTCGGCTACAAATGCAGTGTAGCGGCGGTATTACAGTGATTTATAACGAGATGTTGTAAACTAAACGTTATATTCTTTATTTTTTAGTATAGTACAATTTAGTTTCTCCTACGTCGGTAACTACGCAAGTTTTTGATTAAAGACTACGAAAGTTGCAACGCGTAGACTTAAAAGTTGTTACGATGAAAGTTTGATTCCGTAGACTTAGGGCATAGTTGCGTAGACTACAGAACTTTCGCTTTGGCAACACGTAGTTGAACAAAATTTGTAGTTCTTTTACTACCTGAACGTAAATTGCCTAATTACATGATATGAAAATTCATTAATCATACCTTGCATCAAAAGCGATATTAAACTAGAGCTGTACAAGTAGAAACAAGTTGGAAGTGTCTCGTCGCTAGAGACAGTTTCAGACTAAATGAGAAAAGTTCAAATACCCCTGTTTACGATTCGGTTGAAGATATTTTGACCAACTGGTATGAGAACTTTGGTCTACCTAATTACTTTTGTAGATCAGACTATCACAAATACTTTTGGCAGTAGCTTCCTTTAATGTCGCAAGTAAATAGTCTTGGGCAAACTTTAACGGTAATTAAATTTCGCAACTAATTATACTACATACATACATACATATACTCACGGCTATAAATCCCTTAACGGGGTAGCCAGAGCTTTGGAATGAGAAATTCCTCAGCCACTTTTGGAAGTTGATTGGGGAAAAGACGGTAATAATAAATGTTTTTGGTGACGGGTCTCCAACCACATCGCCCAAAAATCACTTAAAAAGCCCCTATACCCTTAGTCGCCTCTTACGATCACCCACGGGTAGAAATGGGGTAGTGTTATTCTAAGCCGACACTACACGGCATACAAATTATACTCTCATACAAAATTATTATTTGTAAGTATAAATATGTGTAAAATAAATGTACACGAATAAGAAGTCAAAGATCATTTTCTAAGAACATGAAAGAACGATTATTTATTGCTGAGTTCATCTAATTAAGAAGAAAAGGATATTGTTGAAAAAACGCTTATGAAGTCGTCTGAATCGTCGGTTCGTCTTTTAACCACACGTACGTGAGGAACCATTATTTGCAAGAAGACTCAGATTTGCCTCTTATTGAGGGCAATTGAGAGATCATGTAGTATAGTCCAAGTGAAGAGCGTTTTGTAAATACTATATTTTTAAAATCAGATGATTTACCAAACTAGAAATACTTATACAGACCTTTTACACTGAACAAGCTAGTCCCGAAGTAATTACAATTTAATGACTTGTAGTATGATATCAACTTTGATGGCTTAGTAAAGAGAATATTTGCTCATCATGTAGAAAAGCGTGGGTTAAAATCCCGAGTCGGGTCTACACCAATTTGTGTTTGCTAAAATGGCATTGTGTATTCATAATTAGTATTTTATTGTTTGTATTGGTCTGTTAATCTTCCAAAGAAAATAAAATAAAATAAAAATAAAAGTTATATGAGTTGTTAACTTTTCATGGTTGTCAAACGTTAGGTTGAACATCGTGGGAAAACCCATATGGCTAATTTGTACTTACTTTGTATTTAATGCAAACATACATACATACATAATACTCACGGCTATAAATCCCTTGAAGGGGTAGCCATAGCTAGGGAATGAGACATTCCTCAGCTACCTTTGGAAGTTGCGTGGGGAAAAGATGGTGAAATAAAGGTTGTTGGTGATGGGTCTCCAACCGCATCGCCCAAAAATCCCTTAAAAGCCCCAATACCGTTAGTCACCTCTTACGTACACCCACCGGAAGAAATGGGGAAGTGCTATTCTAAGCCGACACTACTCAGCAATTTATTTATTGCAAACCTTGTATATATAATCCAACAATGTGCAAACGTTTCTATATGTAATCCACCAATATACAAAAAATAACAACCATTTGTCAATAGACTTTTGACACAAAGTTTTTGCTTCTGGAATAAAAATAAGCTGTTTTCTAGTTCAACTCAAACGTTTACTTCAGGTAAAGTTAAAGTAAGCTACAAAAAAATAGTGCCGTTTTAGGAATAGATGAGCTGGTTTTAATTCATAACTATGCATACATACATACATACATATACTTACGGCCATATCTCAAAAGAAAAGTAGCTAGAGCTTGAGAAGCCCTTAGTTACAATTGGAAGTTGATAGGGAACAAGATAGTAAAAAAAGTATTGTCAATGATGGGTCACCAACCGTTTCGCCCAAAAACAACTTATAAAATACTAAATACCCTTAGTCGCCTCTTACAAAACCCGTAAGTAGAAAGGAGTAGTGACATTCTAAGCCGGCACTACACAGAAATAGGTTCATAGCTATGAACACCATATTTTGATGTTTTTACTAACATAGTATAGGCTGACTATCCTATAGTGTATATCTTGTAGTTTTTAACTTGTACCATAAAACAGGGAGTGAAACTGTGTCAATCACAAAACGCTCCACAAGAATGAGTAGAAATCTTGTCAGGAAAGTATTTTCTTTTCTTATGAATATCATTTACTCATAAGTGTGTCATATCATTTGGATAACTAAATTACTTCCTTTGAAAAAACTGGTTTTTAAATCAAAAAACTGTTTTATTTATGTTTAAATACTGACTATGATAATAAGTTTAATATTAAATGCTTTGTCAGGGTGAAGAGAGCGATTTCATCAGAGATTTGCAAGAGTAATAGAATATAATAGAACACTCTTTTTATTGCACATAAAAAAGGAAGAAATAAACAAAATTACAAAGTATAAAGATAATGTGTTTAAAATCACATCGTTCCTACGCTTATGTATGGCAGTGAATGTTGGGTGTGGCAGAAGAAGCATGAAAGTAGAGTGAATGCAGTAGAAATGAGATCCCTCAGAAAAGTGTGTAATGTAAGGTTATGTGATCGTGTGAGGAATGATGTGATTCGTGAAAGGTGTGGTGTAAAAGATGATATTGTAAGAAAGATAGAAAAAGGAATGTTGAGATGGTTTGGGCACATAGAGAGGATGGATGACAGTAAATTGGTGAAAGAGATATATAGAGCCAATGTGGAAGGTAATGTTAGTAGAGGACGACCTCGGAGGACACATTTGGATCAAATAGAACATGTGCTCAAAAAGGCAGGTGTCCGCAGTATGAAGAATAAAAGAGCATGTATGAAAAGATTGATGGATGTAAACGAAGCCAGAGAGGTTTGCCAGGATCGTACAAAGTGGCGATCGATAGTCTCTGCATACCCCAATGGGAACTAACGGCGTGAGAATATGTATGTATGTATGTATGTGTTTAAAACAACAAATAGGATCTTGATTTACCTATTCAAAATGACGCGTGGCTAGTTAAGCATGTTTTATGATAAAATTATCGAAATGATTCCTATTGCGTTAGTTTATATAAATATTATATTGCAGGATGTAAGTACACAGACACTATCGTATAAAATATTACTACGACCAGATGAATGTTATGTCAACTACAAAACTTATAATTATTTAATACATCCCCAACAAAGCGATAACTCCTCCAATATAAAAAGCCCAGAAACAAATCTCGTTAAGGCTGTAACACGCGTTGTCATGTTAAAACCCCTAGAGTTTCTTAACTGATAATTCAAGCAGAAAAGCGCTGACAAAATGTTCGAGCTAAGTGAGAATAAGCTGAGCTTTTATTGTTTTCTGATATAATTAATTACTGCGAGCCACTCACGCAGCGCCATCAGATATCCCATCAGTTGATGTTTTATATAATGCGATCATTTCCCCACTCAACTTCTAAAAGTGGCTGAGGAGTTCCTAGTTCTCAAGATTTAGATACCCCTTTCAGAGATGTATAGATTCAAGTATAATGTACGTTAATATATACAAAATAAACAACATCATGCACTTGACTGATACACTCTGAATATGGACGAACCGTACCTACTTGTAGTTTGAAACAGTATTAGATAAGATATATACAACACAAGTAGGAAAGTACCGTTCTGCAGGGCAAGCACGAGCCGTGTTTAAACTAGTTATCGCGTGGGATAAAGCAGCCATCTCTTACGCACTTACTTAGTATCTTATACTGCCATCTCATTCTTACCGTTATCGTGTCGATAAAATAGCGCTCGTGCTTACCCTGCTGATAAGATATTAATTGTTGCCAAAAGTGCATAATTATTGTACTTTTTATTTATTTCAATAAATATATATACCAACGCATATCATTAGTTCATATTCGGGTGGGCAGAGACTATTAATAGCCACTTTAAACTAGTAATATTTTTACCTATTTATTATTTTTTAATTATCGTTTGTAAGGTCTTCAGCCATACTGCCTAACATACATACATATACTCACGGCTGTAAATCCCTACAAGAGGTAGCCAGAGCTGAGGAACTAGAAGATACTGCCTAACAATCACTTAAAAAGTCCCGTAACCTTTGTCACCTCGTAAGAAACTTGTGAGAAAAAAATACTTGTAATATCCTAACCGGCTCTAAACAATATTCTAAGCTTTTTATCTACGAGTAACAGCGTAATATATAAAGCAAGACGACAGTGTCAGATCAAAATAGCTCAATAATAAGAAAATAATACAAAACTTTTTATTTTACATCATAGTTATAACATTTTACAGACATTATTTGCTAGTTTATTAGTACTTACGGCAATCATATCCATTAGAGCAACCACTTCCGAACAACTAATGCATGGTGAGGTCAGTAAATTAATAGTAATAACATACATGCATACATACATATACTCACGGCTATAATTCCCTAGAAGGGGTAGCCAGAGCTAAGGAATTATAAATTCCTCAGCCACTTTTGGAAGTTGATTGGGGAAAAGATTGTTATAATAAATGTTTTTGGTGACGGGTCTCCAACCACATCGCCCAAAAATCACTTAAAAAGTCCCTATACCATTAGTCGCCTCTTACGATCACCCACGGGTAGAAATGGGGTAGTGTTATTCTAAGCCGACACTACACGGCAATAGTAATAAATGGTTAAAAAAGGCTTCTTTAATCATTTATGTAGAGGAATGATTATTTGAAGCTATTATTAAGTTTAGTTTCATTTCACTTGTATACTATAAAAGCGCTGTTATGCTACAGAATATGAAATTAGCTATCGCACATAGATTGATTTAAGGGCTTCCAAGCGGATAAATATTCTTTCCACGATTTCAACTTAAATCATGAAAGAAAAAGTTAGCACGGAATACTGTCATTCGCGTGACAAAGCTAAAGATGTGATGTTGGGAAGAGATTTATGTGATAAATTCTTTGTATGCCACGTTTGGCAGCGATATGGCGTGACAAAATGTACATTTCTTCTATTTAATAAGTTTGTAGGCTTTATCTTTGAGACTACTGAACCGATCTAGAAAATTCTTTCATATATCTTGCTCGTTGCCCATATGTGTCCCCGCATATGGCCCTCCCTGTATAGGTTAATTAGCCAAGTATGGGTTGGCAGACTAACGACTTCTACTGCAAAAGTAGCTGGATTCAACGGCTAAAGGTGCCCTGCGAAGCAAGAAATCATTATAATATTTCAAATATATATACAAATTATATTTGTGACTTTATCCCCCCAATACTTTTTCCGCTTGACCACAGAGGTAGTTTGAACTTTTTTTTCTTCAACTTTCACCTTAGATTGTTATATTGTTTCTGATTGTTGTCAGCAATATGATTCATGCCTGCGTGAGAAATACGACTGTCTGCTTGTGGTCTCACTGTTATAATATTGCTTTTATTCATAATTTAGCAAGAGCCTCGTATTCGATGCTTGGCGGTAAATTTACAAATTAAATTAGTAAACTTAACCTAGTATGATGGGCCGCAGGAGGAATTTATGATAAAAAAAAATTCATTATATACATACATACATTAATTGACGGTCATAAATCCCAAAAAAGGGTAGTCAGAGCTTCAGAGCTTGAAACAACTCAGCCACATTTGGAAGTTAATAGGGGACAAGATGGTAAAAATAAAGTTCTAATTGGTGATGGGTCCCCAACCGCATCGTCCAAAAAGCGATTAAAAAAACCCATACCCTAAGTCACCTTCTACGACAGCCGTGGGTAGAAAAGAGGTAGTGACATTCTAAGCCGACACTACACGGCAAATAATTAATTATATATGAAACATCATCAACACTAATGCGTCATTAACATCTGACCGTGCAAAATACATACAATCAATTAGGAAATTTCCACTTCAGCTGGTCACAAATCTGTTTCAGATGTTCTTTTATCAGCATTATGTTAGATCCTTGGTCATTATTGGAATACAAAGCGTTGAATTAGATTAGTTTTTGCTCGAACTCGCTTCTCGTCCTAATTGTGTGGGATAGACAGCTTTAAGCCGTTGATAAATAGTTGCTGAGGAAAGAGTTATAAAGGAATTTCACCATTATCAAAAGTCACTTATTCACTTCACTTACATATACTCATGACTACAAACCCCACAAAGGGATAGATATAACTTCTGAATTGGGAATTCCACAGCTTTTTAGGAGGTTCAGTGGGAACATTATTGAAAAATAAAAGAAGGTCTTCAGCTACATCGCCCAAACAATGTCGCCTTTTACGACAAACGAGAATAAAAACAATAAGGTGCTATTCTAAGCCGAATACATACAGCATTTTCCTTATTTTTTTATTTTTTTTCAAAATTTGAATTTATATCCTTTAAATATTTCTAAATTGTCTGAAAATTTTCTGTCTAACTGTTTTATACGTACCATACTGTAGTATGGCTAAGTTGTTCTTTGTTATGTGACAGTGTATTCGCACAAAACGATAGGCCTACCCCCTACCACGTGAGTACCCTGTCCAAGCAAAACGTGGGTACCCTGAACACCAGGTGACAATGTTACGTGATGTTCAGAAAAATGAGTACCTCTGCCAACCGCTTTGGGGATATACGAATACTTTAATAAGATGACGTAATAACTGTTTCTAGTTTTATGATACTAATTATACATGCGTTACATCACATCAGTGCTGTCGATTCGTGAAAGGAGGGCGGAAAAAGATCGGACCGTATATCACAACTTCATAATCTACCATGTTACTAACACTCATGCATATTATCTCAAAACAAAAACAGTAGTAGGTATCAGCATTGCTGGTTAACTATGATGACGAACGAGCAATAAGCTCGATAAAAAACCCAAAGAACTTATATATTTAAGTGGTAGGTTGGTGCTATTTCAATATACAGTTTTATCTCTAGCAAGTCTATGGGATTTTCAGAAGTAAAAATAATTAAATTATATTATACACTAGGGTTTTCGCTCGAGGCGAGAAATCTCGAGAAATCCACGCCAAGAGACGAGTAAAAATACCTTAAGAAGTCGAGAACTCGAGAAATGAATGGACAAACAAAATTAAAATTAAAATCCCGCAGTTTTTGGCTTCTGCCTCGGCGCAACCGCGGAGCGCCGCGTCGGTGATCACGAACACCTAATCTTAAAAATATACATACACCCCTATTAACTGTAAAACCCACCTCAATCGAAAACGAAACAGTTTTTTCTATATCTGGGAACATTATCACCAAAATACGCAACAGATTCTCTGCAAAGCAATTAATGTTAAAGTGCCTTTAAAAGCCAATTTTTTAAGAAAGTAGAAATTATATTGACTAGCTTTAAAATAATAAGATGATTAGGGCCAGCGCTGACTGCCGGCATGGCATGGCATGGCATGGCAAAGGATTTCGGTATAGATATAGCATTTTTAATCTTATTACCATGAGTATAGAATTCATTTTACTTCATTTTGACACAACGATGCCGACGTTCTGTCCTACCGCGGCCTCCCTCGGCATCGTTGTGTCAAAATGAATTCTATACGCATGGCAATAAGATTAAAAATGCTGTATCTGTACCGAAATCCTTTGCCATGCCATGCCGGCAGTGAGCGCCGGCCCTTATGATTGATCTCTAAACATTCCATCCAAAGAATGACAAATTATACCTCTAGTAAAAGAATACATACATACATACACATATATACTCACGGCTTTAAATCCCTAGAAGGGGTAGCCAGAGCTAAGGAATTCGAAATTCCTCTGCCACGTTTGGAAAGTTGAGTGGGGAAAAGATGGTAAAATAAAGGTTGTTGGTGATGGGTCTCCAACCGCATCGCCCAAAAATCCCTTAAAAGCCCCAATACCGTTAGTCGCCTCTTACGTTCACCCACCGGAAGAAATGGGGTAGTGCTATTCTAAGCCAACACTACACAGCAAGCAATAGTAAAAGAATGTGATTTATAAATCCTAAGTTAAGTTTATTTGCTTAGCTACTAAGAATTAAGATTATTGATAAGAATGTTTTGTTCATGGAAACTTCATATGGGGATTAATACCACTCCAACCCACGACCTTCCTTTACTTAATCGATTAAGACGAAAGTATTGAGTATTGAGTATTGAGACTATGGAACTGAATATAAAAAAAAACTTCGAATAATTAAAGACTGCGTAAAGTTAATAATAAATATTGTTGTTGTTTTCGAAATTGAATTTTTATTTTTTATATTTACAAATTTTTTTTCGAATTCCGTGGCTGTCGAGAATTCTCGAGCCTCGAGAAATAAAATATGTCGAGAAATCGAAAACCCTATTATACACGTGCCACAAAATGTATAAAGCTATGTTAAACCAACCGCAAGAGATATAGGTAGATACTAATTACTTTGTCGTATTTTATCACCAAGGAAAGTGTAAAAGGTCCCTTTGTAGGATCATTCCGATAATTAATCTTGATTGTGGGTAGAATCTTAAACAAGGGTTGGTACTAGGATTTTAAATTACGTTATTATTTATTTAAAAACTAGCTCTACCATAATCTGTATGGAGTCAGCTTAGAATAGCCGAATAGTATATAAAATACACATGTTTATTGTCCAACAATTACCCGTTACCTTCACTAAAGTAGTTACTACTACTTCATGATTTTTTTTTTATCTAATTAAGAAGTTTAGCCACTTCATTCATTTCTTAGAGATTGAACTTAAAGTCAATTAGTTCAATACTAAAATGAGTTATGTAAAAACATCGATCGTGAGGCAATCGACCCTCTCAGTGTGTGGTGTATGTGTGTGACCCTTACATCTTATAGCTATTATATTAGCATTAATTTTAAGGTAATGTTAGTAGAGGACGACGAAATAGGAAAGGTCCTCAAAAAAGCAGGTGTCCGAAGTATGAAGAATAAAAGTGCATGTATGAAACGATTGATGGATGTGAACGAAGCCAGAAGCGAGGTTTGCCAGGATCGTACAAAGTGGCGATCGATAGTCTCTGCCTACCCTAATGAGAACTAACGGCGTGAGAATATGTATGTATGTAAATTTTAACCATTAATACAAATTAGATTCATGTATAGATTTATTTTTGCCAGGCAACTTTTCCGTTGTGATTGAAATTACTACATTATTTCCCTGAGACAGTTAATAACGCGAAGGGGGTAAAGGTGCAAATATTTGAAATAATAAATAACGGATTAAGTGGTGAAGATCATTTTTATCAGCTCATAGATGTCCAGTACTGCACAAGGCTTACTTCTTAGATTTCCACAACGACCAGTACTGTGCTTCTCTTATTCATCGGCTTTTGATTGCTGAACAATAATTGCATTTATAAATACGATCACAGTTTTGATTCAGTTATAATAAATCGGAATACTGCAATAATTGAAGTCATTAAAAAATTTGATGTAAATAAATTATGCTAGCTCTGGCAAGAAGAATGAAACACAAAAAAAATAAAAATAATTTCATCCTTTTAAAGGGTTCCAACTGAAGAATTATTCGAAATGGGACTAAATGAGACCTATTTTATTTATATCATATATACTGTTTTAAATAATTTGTGTGTGAGTTGGACAAAGGAAAATAATGGACAGCATTTGTTAAAATAAATCACAGCGGGTCCTCGAAACAATATCCCGTTATTTGGAAGAGTCTGAAAAAGCGGGCCCGCAGCTCTTTGAGCCTTTGATAAGAATATTTTGATTTAATTCGTTTTTATTATTTTATACTTATACAATACAATCTACATATACTTCCGGCTATTATGTATCTGAAGAGGGATAACTAGAGCTTCAGATAAGAAATACGGCAACGGATTATGAAATAAAGGATGGCTAGTGATCGGTTTCCAGTCATATTACCCAACAGCGTTAGTTAATTAGGCTAATTATATAAAAAATATGTTTATTTCATATGATTATTTTTAACAAATACACGAAAAAATAACAAATAACCCAATAAATATGTAGCCGACAACATTACGTTTATATTATTATCCTTGAATAAAATAAAGCTAGTATTGAATTCTTGCTTAAATTTATTTTCATGCATAATACTTCTGCAGAAGTCCACTAACAGAAGCAGACTATATCATAAATTCACGAAGGTAATTACTGGGTGGCGCTAAGTAAGTTAATGGGTGGAAATTTTAATAGTAAATCACCAGTAACTCTCTCGATCTATATTGAGCTTTCACCAAGTAGCCAACTGAGTGGTTAGTAAAACTTGTCTATATTATGTTAATAAGATGAAAAGTATTTATAATTATACTGTAAGCTTATAATAATGAGTGTGCTATGATTGGCTATTATACTGTATAATTTATACTATTTATAATTGATAAACTGTATAGTTTTATTGTGTAATCATATTATTTACCTATTTAATAAGTATTAGTGGTATCGTGTATGAATAATGAGATACTTGTTTGACTTTACTTCAAAACAGCTCACGCTGATTAAAATAATGATTGTAATTAAATCCATAATTTTAGTAAATACTCATTTCTAAAATGTTATTATTTATTTGTAAATGAGTTATAATAATTATTATGTAAATTTGAGTAAAGTATTATTAATAAGACTGTCAGTTGATTTGAGGTTAGGTAAGGTATAAATATACGATCTCTGTTTTTGCGGGGGCAATTGTCAGTAGTCCGTTGTATCGGCAAGTGGTTGTGAAAGATGAAATTATACGAAGTGTACCGCTATTTTGGGTTTTTATTTCAAAACCTCCACACTCCCTGAAGTTGACCCTACAACTCAGAAGTGAGGATAGGCGAAAAATATCACGTTTTTCGTACTGCGCCTACGTAAGTACCCTGTTCTTTTTTTTGTGTTTGCGTAATTAGAATCCTTGGTATGTTGAAATTGCCTTCTTCTTTATAAAATAGCATCCATAAACAGTCGTAAATAATAAAGTCTATTTCAATTGAAGGCAAGAAAGTATTTTAAAAGAATTTTCATTTATTCTCAAAAACATAGGGGCGATACATAAGAGTGTTAATCTGTTACATACTTGAGCCTGATATCTAGTCCTTTTATTCCCGATAGCTGAGATTGTTTTTTTTTTCAAAGCTACTGTTTGTCAACTTATCGATCTGAAGATTGGTATAGAGCTCTGATTATCGAATAATATTGAAATGTTGGATCGATATACCGTATAGTGAATTTTCTAAAACATTTTTCGTTTATGATTGTGAGTACACGTGCGAAAACAGTACACTTTGAAATTATGACATATGGCATTACAACATCTGTTTAAAGCATTACATGTGATGCTACGATCTAACAATTCCTACTATCAGGCGTGTGGTGTTGTGTAATTAATTAAATATTTCGTGTAATGGGAATATAAATATATCACATGAGGTAGAATAGCAGTGTTATAGGTAGTTATAGAATTACGTGAGCGAGTAAGACGGGATTAGAGAAGAAATGTATCCATTACTTTTTAAATATTTATACGTTTTTGAATAAAGTTATTTTGTCATCATACTTTTACTCGCGTTTATCTAACTCAAGTGTGGTCCAGGCTTAGGACTAGCAATGTGCATGGATTCATTTGATGTTTACAAAGATTCGAAATGTATGTCAAGATAACACGATTTTAAATATCAAACAATTATCAAAATCAATCAATAAATTATATTGAACTTGATTTTAGAAATAAATTGAATGTCCCGGTGCTAATCCAAAATTATGAAAACTTAATGCATTAGTTGTAAACCTAGAAAACTACAATTTGATTTTAATGTAGCAAGAGTTTTAGTTACACTGAATATAAAATTCATGCCTGAGACGAATGTTGACGGGATTCATCGATGTTAACCGAACTCTTTGAATACAATTTAAAACTTTTTGCTATTATAATTAAAACAACTATTGACTTTAGGATATTTTTATTGCTATCGTTTTAAATATCATTTTCATTTGCTTACCCATACGTTCGTTACCGATCAATCACGCAGCATCACACTGCAGTGCTCTATGGTAGTGTAATGGAATGAAATGTAGTGCCATGCTAAGTGTGATGTTTGGAATGGTCGAGTAATGTGTAATGTATCAGTAAGCGTCCGAGCGATATTACGTGTGATGCGCATTGCTTACACCATGCCTGGTTGTGAGTATCCAGGTTGTTATTTTTATATTTTGTACAACTCAACTGCAAACTTACTATAGGTTTACTACAAATTACTACTACTACCGCTACTAAAATTTTACATACATACATATACTCACGGCTATAAATCCCTAGATAGGGTAGCCAGAGCTAAGGAATTAAAAATTCCTCAGCCACTTTTGGAAAGTTAAATGGGGAAAAGATGGTAAAATAAAGGTTGTTGGTGATGGGTCTCCAACCTCATCGCCCAAAAATCCCTGAAAAGCCCCAATACCGTTAGTCGCCTCTTACGTACACCCAACGGAAGAAATGGGGTAGTGCTATTCTAAGCCGACACTACACACCTAAAATTTTAGCAAACCTGTAAGTTTAAAAAAATAAAATAAAAAAATATTGAGGCCTTTTATGTTTATAAATCTAAATTTGGAACATAATACGAAGGAACACATAGTTGTTTTAATACTCATCATGATGCATATTATCTTTATTATTTATTTTAAATTTGATATAGTCACCCGCTTATTGTAGTGTCTTCATATTATTCACGTAAGAGGTAAAAACGTCAAAATCAAAATATTCTTTATTAAACCAAGTAGGTATTATACATTTTCTTCGGCCCCCTGTAAAGCTGTACAAAGCGTGTGTAAGATAATACCGTGAATCCGTAAGAGAATTACATGACCAAGGATTAATACAGTAACTGTTTAAATATTAGTTTGCAATACAAAGTAAGAATTAAACATTTTGAAACTTTTAACAACTACCTTGTAATAAAATAGTCAGCCGTACATTTGTTATCAGTGAAATATTTAAGTTGCATTTGCGAAGGTCGCCTTTAATTTCAATAAAAGAAAATTGGATTTGCGTTATACAAATTGTTAGGCCCATTGAGATCAAAGAAGCTAAAGTATGTGTACTGAGGGTTGGCTTGATTGTTTACTAAGCTGAAATTTGTCAGTTTCAGTTCTCCACCATGGATCGAGAAGAGAGCAGGAGTCGTAGCCTCAGTTACGATAGATTGAGCGCAGAATTGGCATGGAGGTGCCAAAAAAAAAAAAAAAAAGCCAGTCAACACGGAGGTGTTAGAGATGACAGGAAGCGTTATGCTGAACGACCGTGGGTATTACGGGAGCGTGGTACCGAGGTCAATCGACAACCGTGGGTATTACGGGAGCGTGATACCGAGGTCAATCGAGGTGAACAGGTGAACAACGAATAGTCCAATAACAGCGGAGAGGTCTCTTCGTAAGCCGGTTCGGCGTACACGAGAGCGTTCGCCTAGTGTAGAGGCGCGAAGACGAGAAAATAGCAGGGAGCGATGTTCACAGCATTGTGCACGCAAACGCGAGGGTGGATACTATTCCAAAAACAAAATAGACAGTAAAAGCAGCTCTTTGGTTGGGTCGCTTAGTTTGAAACGACGTAGGGTAAATGATAATGGATGAACTATTGTTTATTTTGTCTGAGATGCTGGCTGAAAGAGTTCAGTACGGAGAATCGCTTGATCAATATTATTACGCCAAAAACAATCTACTAAATTAATGTAAAATTAATGGGCGCCAGGATGTAGATTGTCTGCTGCACGGTGTAGGGTAGGTGCTCAGGCAGCTGCTTAAACCCGAACAAGTTTTTAATTTCTTTAATACGGTTAAAGTTGGTCAATATGGTGACCATCTTGAATGATTCTCAAGGCGAAAAATTGATCGCAAATGTACTTTGCTTTTGCGATGGACAAGATGCTTCAAATTCAAATTTATTTACCGAAAAGGGCAAAATACAACTTGTAATTATTTAACTATATAAACTCAATTAATGCTAGGTAGATTTACAAATTCTTAACAATGTAAGGTTTTACGAATATGTTTAATTGTAGCTCAATCTAAAATAATAATAATAGAAAACGATTTGAATTTTCGGGTAATTTCAAAAAGTTTGTTATATTTGGTCTCCGGACTGGGCGGACCTGTTGGGCAGATGCCGGAATTTTCACTTTGTCGCGGAGGCCTTATTGATGTAATGATATTAAAACCAATATTTAATATTTACATCAAATGGGGACTACTACTGATTTAATAAATTGAATATTCTGTTTCAAAAATTGATCATAGTTACAATTTGTGAATGTATTGTTCCTGTTTTGTATACATTTTATATTTTTTACATTAATATTTAGTATTGCAAATTAATATATATATCAATAATAATAAGATAGTGTACTTAAATATCAATAATAAAACTAAATTCCATTACTAAAATTAAATAATATCAACAATATCAAAGATAAATTATTATAATTATGACCGCCTTGTTCACCTGGTCTGGCTGGAAAAGTCTTCTCATTTGTCAGTTCATTGCAGCGAACAAAAAAAATATATATACATACCAAGAAGGGTAATCCGAAGGATAAAAATGAAAAACAATGAAATAGCTCAAGTTCAGCTTTAGACCTGGAACTTGATAAATACTTAACTGACATCAAAGTAAATGGGGTAGCACTAAATTGCTGTGTAGAGGTTGTAAGTCACGCTCTGTCATAAAACCTACTAAAGCCAGAGAGCTCAACTTTGATATGATAGTTCCAAAGGGTATACCTCTACTCAGGGCTATAGGTAGGGCTCTGATAAATCCCGTGAGCATTACAACTACAACGTAGAAGTTCAGAACGTAAAACGAACGATAAAGACGTACATCGGTGGAGACTATGTTTTATTTGCCATATAAACCAAATCAGCATCAAACATTCAATACTTTTCTTCTGAAGTTTTCTTAAATTTTAAGTAATTTTTAGCCAAAATCTTTAGTAGCTTTGAGATATCTTAACCATAATAGATATGCTGGTGTATAGGTGCATGGGTTGGTAGAGAGTGATAAACATCATAGCATAAACGTCAACAAGGGTATACCTCCTGTATACCTGTGATCCTCTCGCGGACACGATAGCTGCCTACAACGGCTTAGGCATCAAGATGAACTGTCTGTGTGAATTATAATTGTCTTATTTTTGTTAATTCTGGTATTTATGTCATAATCATAAGCACAGAATCTAAATCCATTGCATATCCTTCGGGAAATATTAAATTTTTAGCTATTCATGTCCAAATTAAGACTGTAATTATTACCATTTTATATGCTTTGCTTTGGATCCGAAATAAAAGATTTCGATGCAAATATATTATAAAACAAATAATAACTTCTATCATCACAATATATCAATTACGATATAGTGTACGAATGGGCTAAAATGTCAAATACGTGAATTTTTATAAGGCTAGTATAGAATCCGCCACACTAGGGTCACCCACTCACACTTATTTAAGCACACCGTGTATTATTTTTGGATATCGCTGTCACCTTTGTCTTGTCAATCTATATACATAAGTGAAGCACAATTAATATATAATCTTAACATTGTTTCTGTACTTTAAAAGTGTCGCTCATCATAACTGTTAAGACTATAACTGTAGATTTTACCTCAAATCTTCGCCCTGCTTCCATTTGTTAAAAATATAATTAGAACTACGAGCAGGGGAAGGTAAAAATTTTAAAATGGTATAAATCAAAATTATGTACATTTTACCATAGCTTAATATTTATTAGAGAAACAAACTGAACACAATATTTCAAGCAAGGATGACCTCTAAAGTTTCTACTAATAGTTATAGTATAGTATACTAATTTTGAAGTTGATATAGAAAATTGCAAATTAAAATAAGTATTTAAAACAAAATAATTGTTCATCGGCTATGATATGGATAGTTTATAGAGATGAATTCGTTTGAAGGCATCAGATTGTCATCCCTACCAGACCAAGCGAATATAACAAAATTTTAAAAACATGTACATGTCTTATTAATTATGATATTATTATTATTAAGTATACCTAAATAAGATTCTTTGTCATATATGGTACTAATTTTGAAGTAGGTATATTTATATTTAAAAACTGGTAATAAACATCAAATACAAAAATAAATATATATGTAAGATAATATATAAAGTTATCCATATTGAGGGAATAAAAGGGTAATTTATGTTACAAAAGTTTATTCAGTAATAAATTCAGGTGGTGTAATTTAAACACAAAAGTAACAATAATCAATCAGAGAATAAATCAGAAATCGCTCAGCGTAATAGTGTGCTATGCGCGCGATTTATTAATCTAGCAACTTAATAGGTACATGTCAGCATAGGTACTAAGACCAAGAGTGGACGGGCAGTTTTTCCGGGAGCAGAATGCTCTTGAGTCAAATCAGAAACGGGAAACTCCTTTCTATTGGCCATATGAGTTAGTTATAGCAAATCTCCGTGCAGCTATTATTTTCCAATTAAATTATTGTTTTCGGTACACAATCAATAAGAGCTTATTTAGAACTAGCTTACCATTATCATAAAGCTTACTAAATAAAAGTCAAGGTAGGAAAAAATAATAAACCCTGTACATTAAATTATCATGGTCAGGCATATATAAACTTAAAAAAGAAAAATTTTATATTATTAAAAAAAAAAAAAACCTAACTTAAAATCTAAAAACATCTTCCAGTTCCTCTTATCGGGAAAGGGTACCTAAGATGCTGGAAGCGTTACCGCATTGTATGGCAAGATAAGATACATATATCGATGGATAAAAGTACTTAAAATACATACTTTAAAATAAATAAATTCATAATCTAAATAATTATATCATGAGAAAGTTTTAGGACTCGAACATTAAAGGTTGATCGGCTGATTCAACAAAGTCCAACTGTTTACAAAAGTATTTAAAATGAATAAATGCTTAATAAAAAAAAAATGTCAGCTTCGGAAAATGGGGTGCGGAATGTGAATCGGATTCTAGTATTGTAGGACGAACAGCTGAAGTTTAACCTTGATTACAAGCCCTTTTTATGGATGGTTTTCATTAAAATTAGTTGATCCCTAGTGTCCTTTGTACATCTTAAGGGTTTTAAAGTTAGAACGTCCAGTGGCTGATGATGATGATGATGATGATGATGATGATGATGATGATGATGATGAAGTTAGGAAGGTTGTCTAAATATGGAAATCTATAGTGAGGTGTTTAATACACTTATTTCGATTTCGTTGAAGCATTTTTAAATAAACTTGATACATGGGGTCCCATACAGTATAATAAATTTCCATAGCAACCACCATAGTAGTTCTGATTGTGACATTAAGGCTCGTACGGACCGCGTCTTAAAAGCACTCCCTAATGACAGTCATACCTAGAAGGCAGTAATGATCTAAACGATTTAAATAGTGAATAAATAAAAAAAAATATATAAGAAAATCACATAAGTACGATATAATATATAAACAAATAATAAATAATTAAGTTATAACCTCACGAGTATGTGAGTTGTGAATCTGCCTATTCTTTTTACTAACGTATTGATCTCTCCATTGAAGAGTTGTCTGGAAGAGATAGTTTTAAGCCACCAATTGTGCTTCTGTTTAGCAGTGTAATCTTTGTAAAATGTTTCAACTGTGATGACTGCCTCCGTGACCTCGCGGTTGAGCGCTTGGTTTCGGGTGCGGATGTCTCGAGTTCGATCCCCGGGGGGGTGATCACCTTACAAATTTGATTTGTAAGATTTGACCGAGTTTGGAGGGATATTGCAGGCTTGAATCACCTGACTATCCGAGAATTAAGATGATTCCGTGCTTCCGAGGGCACGTTGGGCCGTCGCTCCCGGCTACTGTTGCGGTGGTGGTCGTTGGTCTGCCAGCCCGCAATTGGCCGGCGTGGTGGACTGTGGCCAGATCGCCCTATGTAGGGTGGGCTGGAGCCCCTTGGTGGGGACATACATGGACTGTGAGGAGGAGGTACGTGATGAATACCATTATGGGTTCTATTCTATTCTATATTTATGTGCTTAATATTACAATTCGTATAAATAAAAAATAAAAAAATACATTGTAAGTGTGTAATGTGTAGAATATGTAAATTATTATTTTTATTATTAATCTTTATTAATATAAATGGTTACATTTAATTATAACAAAGCCCTGCAAAACTGTTTTACAGTTTGTCTGCAGGTAGAGTCTCTTTTAATAAATTTTTATTTAGTTACATCTATGGTAGTGAGTTAAGAAAATATTTTTTTAATTTGTTTTTAAATTTTTGTCTATTAGACTCGAGGCGGATGTCCTCGGGCAGACTGTTGATCAAGTACGGTAATCGCTTTTTAAGCGTCCTGTCCCCGTAGTAATTATTTACTCTGGGACCTCCAGCCTGCCCGCCGACACCGACCTCGTGCCATAGCTATGACTCAGTTTCGTGATATTCTATTAATAAAATATATATGTATATTGAATGTGTAAATAATATGTAATTGTCTGTAAAACTATGTGTATGATATGTATGTGCATATATATGTATAAAAAGTTAATGCAATCGCAATTATGAAACATTAGTACGGATTAACACATTAGGACCTGTTAATTTTGAATCACTTGTTACCAGGATTTACAAGTTATTTCAAGAACTTACCTATGTATAAAAAAATATATAAAATAATAAAGTTTTATTAATTCTTTAAAAAAATATTTCCAAAAGCGAAGGGACTCGCTTATAACAGGAAGGCCGAGCTGTAAGCTTATAATAATGAGTGTGCTATGATTGGCTATTATACTGTATAATTTATACTATTTATAATTGATAAACTGTATAGTTTTATTGTGTAATCATATTATTTACCTATTTAATAAGTATTCCGTAGTATAAGTAAGCGACATGATAGTCCAGTGGGTAGAACACCCGCCCGAAAACACAAGGGCGTGAGTTCCAATCCTGGGACGGGCCTACACCAATTTGTCTTTTCTAAAGTCATATGTGTGGTTAATTTATCATGGTTGTTAACGGTGAGGGAAAACATCGTGAGGAAACCCACATGGCTGAGTTGTACTTAGTCATGTGACAGTGTATTCATACAAAACGGCGATAGGCCTGCCCCCTATCACGTAAGTACACTGTCTAAGCAAAACGTGGGTACCTTCTCTGGAAACTAGATGGCGCTTGCCATGTGAGTTCAGAAGTATTGGTACCTCTGCCAACCCCTTCGGGGATAAACGGCGTGAACGTTTATGTTATGTTATGTTAATAAGTATTAGTGGTATCGTGTATGAATAATGAGATACTTGTTTGACTTTACTTCAAAACAGCTCACGCTGATTAAAATAATGATTGTAATTAAATCCATAATTTTAGTAAATACTCATTTCTAAAATGTTATTATTTATTTATAAATGAGTTATAATAATTATTATGTAAATTTGAGTAAAGTATTATTAATAAGACTGTCAGTTGATTTGAGGTTAGGTAAGGTATAAATATACGATCTCTGTTTTTGCGGGGGCAATTGTCAGTAGTCCGTTGTATCGGCAAGTGGTTGTGAAAGATGAAATTATACGAAGTGTACCGCTATTTTGGGTTTTTATTTCAAAACCTCCACACTCCCTGAAGTTGACCCTACAATACATACATACATACATATTCTCACGCCGTTAGTTCCCATTGGGGTAGGCAGAGACTATCGATCGCCACTTTGTACGATCCTGGCACACCTCTCTGGCTTCGTTTACATCCATCAATCTTTTCATACATGCTCTTTTATTCTTCATACTGCGGGACACCTGCCTTTTTGAGCACATTTTCTATTTGATCCAAATGTGTCCTCCGAGGTCGTCCTCTACTAACATTACCTTCCACATTGGCTCTTTATATCTCTTTCACCAATTTACTGTCATTTATCCTCTCTATGTGCCATTTATAATTATAATTGATAATTATTATCCAAGCTTCATTATTGAAACTTAAAGATAAGACACTAATCTTCCCCAAACGCATATCAGTTGTTATCCTGTCACTACAGGAAGGGATCGCTTTTAGTGATAAGACTATCAATTATACTTTTGCTTTAGTGACTAATAATTTGTAAACGTTTCTTTTGTGATGTGAAATAAAGTGTTTTATATTCTATAATACTAAACATTTGATGTATTTTTTACAGAATGAAATATAATCTGGAATTAATTCCTTGTTCATGTATTATCTTACCATGCCTCCGATTTTCCATTGCATTCCTTCACCTTGATCGTTAGTTTTTTCAAGTACTATAGACGTTTTCCTAACAGAACAAAACGTTGATTGTGTTTTGAAATAACTTATTTGAATATTTCATTGCCATGATGAAAATATATATTGAAAGTAACATAGTTAAACCTAATAGACAACGAGCACAACGAGTGTCCTGTTACTTGGACTGAGGTTATTGCTTTTATTGGTGGGGCACAAAAAATTAATCTCTATAAAAACCGGAAGAGACGCCTCAATAAAAAACAGGGGTTGAGAAGGGGCAGTATTACACTCAAAAGCCTTGCTGTACTAAGCACAACTCAGCCATGTGGGTTCCGTCGCGATGTTTGACCTCGTCGTTAACAACCATGATAAATTGTCCACACATATGTTTTCACTCAACTTCCTAAAGTGGCTGAGAAATTTCTAATTTCTCAGCTCTGGCTACCCCTTTTAGGGATTTATAGCATATGTATGTATGTATGTATGTACATATGTTTTTAGAAAAGACAAATTGATGTAGGCTCAACTCATCGTCTGCACCATAAGCGGTGTTGTCCCCAATGACCTATCGCAGTTGCGGTAGTGTTCAATCATCAATCCAATATTTACAAATTCATTATGTTTCCCTTTTTAAAAAATATTTTTTAAAGCTAAAATAGTTAAAACTGACGTATGTTTAAACACTATACATAGCCTAAATCTCTGAGATCAAACAAATTTCAATTTCGCTTGAAACAAAAACTCTTTGAAACGATTTAAACCCAGACATGAAAACTGCGCAACAAACTTTCTACTTTTCCAGTTGAAGTCATACAATCTAATTATTCTGAGTAGAATGCGTTTAGCTGAACTTCAGCAACATGCACAGAGCACGAGCAACACTATGCCAGACACACTCGTCTGTTATGAAAACTTATCCGTGATTAAAGTCTTAGGAGAATGAAAGCTACTGTTATTAGTGTTGATATGCAATTTTACTGGTAATATGCGTACAATATCTATGTTATACATAAGAATAATATCACAAGAGTAACAATTGAAGTGGCTGTGAAAACCTCGGACTTATGTAGTCAATATCTTTGGCATCGATAGTAGGCGGAAGCTTACCCTAATGGGAAGTAATGGTTTAAATATATGCATAATGAATGTAGGTAAGCTATTTAATTGTATTAATTAGGCGCAGTCTCATAGCTTTTTATTGCTGTAAAGTGCCGGCTTAGAATGTCTACCCCTTTCTACCTGCGGGTGTCGGAAGCGGTGACTAAGGGTGTGGGGTTTTATTAAGTGGTTTTTGGGCGACGCATTTGGAGACCCATCACCAACAAACTTTTATTAAACTTTCTTTTCCGCCCTCAACTTCCAAAAGTGACTGAGGAACCCCTTCTGGGAATCTTCTCCCCTTTTAACTTCTGAAAGCTGAGAAGTTTCTAGCTCCAAAGCTCTGGCTTCCCCTTTTTGGGATTTATGGCCGTGAATATAGGTATGTATGTATGCACCAAAGATACTCTACACTAGGGATAGGCCCTAAACACTCTCAGAGCGTAGCAGGGGGCGTGGCCTATTGGCACTTAAAATGGCTGACCTAGGGTTGTATCATGCAAGAATCAGAATAGAAAAATATCGATAAATTTGCCAACATGCTTATGTAGAAATATTTTATTTCAACAGTGGGCAAATACTTTTAATTTAAATCTAAATATTTTAACACCAGTTTTAAACCTTCGTTTCGACACCATGGATTTAACTCATGAACATTTTCGAGCGATAATTTATTATGATTTACGGCGTGGGGTAAGTTAAAAGCAGTGCATCGATCAGTGGTTCAGTGAGATTAATCATGGGTGTCATATGCTCAAGGACGACTTTAAATCAGTTGTCGTACACATTACATATACTATACTTACGGCTATAAATCCCTAGATGGGGTAGCCAGAGCTAAGGAATGACAAATTCCTCAGCCACCTTTGGGAAGTTGAGTGGGGAAAAGTTGGTAAAATAAAGGTTGTTGGTGATGGATGTCCAACCGCATCGCCCAAAATTCCCTTAAAACGCCGTTAAAAGTCCGTTAGTCGCCTCTTACGTACACCCACCAGAAGAAATGGGGTAGTGCTTTTCTAAGCCGACACTACACAGTTGTCGTCGTACACATACAAGAAAAGTGCTTCACTTGTAGGAAACCTGAAATTATTTAATTTTAGTTATCAATAACCACCTCATAAGTAACAAATGTAAATAAATAAATAAACAAGTGTAAATATATAGAATTTTTTTGACAAATAACAATCCGGACAACATCAAAATATTAAATTCATCACCATAGCAACCGCATCACTTACTCGTAGCTCCGGAACAGCCGCTACAGCGCTCTAACGCTAGACGCCCACTATACGATAATCACAACTATTGAAAATGCCGGTCATTAAGTGTTCAAGATGTCTATCGGTAATACCAGATAAATTTTACCTAATATGTGTCACTTGTAATATGACCTTCGATATACAGTGTGGTAATGTGTCTGAGAAGAGATTTCTATTAATGAACAAAGATCATAAGCGTAATTGGAGGTGTGACGAATGTATCTCCAAGAAAATCAAAATAGACAATACGAGCACGACAGTCCTTCCTTCTCCAACTATAGTGCCGCCGCTGTATGCTAAGGAATCAAGTGTATCATCTCAGTCTCCAAATAATAACAATGTTACTACTCGGTCCAAACAAGCACGCCTAGATGAAGTGAACCGTGATAACTTTGTGACAGAGGGTAAACTCAGGGATATATTAAAGGAAGAATTTAATGGGGCTTTAAAAGATATTATTAAAACCTCCCTTTCATTGGAGTTAAAATCAATTAATGCACTTATAAGTGAATTCCGCGAGTCTATGTCTTTCTTCAATGAGCAATCCGAAGTTATGAAAACAAGCCTTTCTGAAAAAACTTCCATTATTAAGGATCTTCAAACTGATAATGATGGCCTCAAAGCTACAATCAAAGATCTCTCCGGGAGACTTCACCTAGTTGAACAGCATCTGCGGGAAAACAATATCGAGATAAACGGCATACCCGAGAATCGTTCTGAAAACTTGACGCAGACTATGGTTCAACTTGGTAAAACTATAGACCAACCGTTAACACATAATGATGTCCTGCATGTAACCAGAGTTGCTAAGATGAACAAAGAGAGTAATAGACCACGAGCTGTTATAGTTAAATTGAGGAGTTCATTCCAGCGAGACTCGGTTATTGCAGCGGTTTCCACTTTCAACAAAAAGAACCCGAAGGAAAAACTTAACTCTCACCATCTTGGCTACGGGGGTAACGTTTCTCCAGTCTTTGTCACGGAACACCTGACTCCTACTAACAAGGCCTTTCATGCATCTGCCCGAATGAAAGCAAAAGAAGCTTCATACAAATTTGTATGGGTTCGCAGTGGACGAATCTTTGTTTGAAAGGACGAACATAGCCCATCGCTTCAAATACGTAATTCCGAGTCTATACATCTCATGACATAAGTATTATTTTACATAGTTTTTGATTCAACAATTTATGTGAAACATTATTATAAATAAATACTACAAAATTCGATATTTACTACCAAAATTTAAACGGCATAAAAACCAAGACTAATAATTTCTATCAAAATATACTTCAGACCAACTACAAAATTTTAGTTTTTACAGAAACTTGGTTAAATTCAAGCATTGCAAGCAGCGAATTGTTTGACTCCAGATATACAGTCTATCGTTGTGATCGTATTTGTTCTAAGGATGGTAAATTGGATGGAGGTGGAGTCCTAATTGCCGTATCCCGAGATATTCCTTCAACTCGTATTCAAAATTGGGAAACAGAATGTGAAGATCTATGGGTATCTGTTCAGATCACCGTAAATAACGATATAAAAAAAATTATGTAGTGTGCTGTCTACCTACCTTCACCAGTAAAACTGAAGTCTTTGGAAACATTTATGGAGAACTTAGATATTGTTATGAATAAGAGTGATAATGTTTTGATCTTAGGAGATTTTAATCTAAGTTTTATTAAGTGGTCTACCACATCTCATAGTAAATATACAACTCCTAGCAATTACAATTGTAATTTAGGCTATGCGTTGGTGGATTTCATGAGTTTAAATAATTTATACCAAAGTAACACCATACTCAACAAAGACAACCGTATTTTAGATCTCGCTTTATGTACTTTACCTGATATTGTTGTTTCTAAGCCCCTAGATAATCTTAGCAAAATTGATCCGAAACATCCAAATTTACTTGTATCTATTCCTTTTTTAAATATCACGTATCTTCGTCCAAATATTCGTAGTGATTACAACTATTATAAGACTGATTATCTTAAGATTAGATCCGAACTAAATCATATCGACTGGAACAAAGAGTTTTTACATTGTACTAATGTCGACACGATGATTTCAATATTTTACGGTATTGTTTATAACATAATTGATAAACATGTCCCTAAACGCAACACACGCAAATCTAAATACCCCAGTTGGTTCAGTATTACCCTTATCAAATTACTAATGGAGAAGGAGAAAATAAGGAAAAGATATCGTAGATACAAAAATCCCCGTGATAAAATTGAATATAATATTTTAAGAGAACGCAGCCATCTACTAATCGTTAATGATTATAAAAAATATAAAATACGAATTGAGACAGCCATTTCCTCCGATCCAAAAACTTTTTGGAAGTTTATTAAAGAAAAAAGGAAAAATCAGTCAACACTCCCTTCTGAAATGATAATGAATAACATTCTTGCCAATACGGGACCAGATATTGCTAACCTATTTGCTGATCAATTTGCTTCTGTATACCAAAGGCCCACAATCAATAACGAAAATACCTCTGACCATGTATCAATAAATAATGATTATAACTTAATAAACTTTACTAATATAAGTTTTAGAGAACCGGATGTACTAAAAAAAATTAAAGTACTCAATATTCATAAAGGTGCCGGTCCGGATGGCATACCACCTGTCTTTATAAAACGTTGTGGGGCTTCACTCGCCTTACCGCTAGTCTTGATTATAAACCGCTCTCTTATAGACGGAAAATTTCCCGACGAATGGAAAAATGCAAGAATCGTGCCTGTATTTAAAAAGGGTAATGACATGGAAGTTAAAAATTATCGTCCCGTTTCTATTTTATCTTGTTTTTCTAAGCTTTTTGAGTCCTTAATACTAGATATATTATCTCCACAGTTAAATAACATTTTATCAGATTATCAACATGGTTTTATAAAAGGGCGCTCCGTTCAAACTAATCTTGTCAACTTTATTTCAGACATTTCTTATGAAATGGATAAAGGTATAGAGGTTGATGCCATTTATACTGACTTCTCTAGTGCTTTTGACTTGGTGAACCACACATTACTCGTAAAAAAACTTAAATCACTTGGTATAAATAACCCGCTGTTACAATGGTTCAAGTCGTATCTATCAAACAGATCTCAAATTGTTTCAGTGAATGGCTTTGACTCCAAACCCTATATCGCTAAATCAGGTGTTCCTCAAGGATCCCACTTAGGCCCACTTCTATTTCTAATATTTATTAATGATTTAACAGCCGAAATAAAACATTGCAGCTTCTCTTTTTTTGCAGATGATTTAAAAATTTACAAAACAGTTAACTCAATAATAGACGTAAATCTTATTCAGGATGATCTTAATAATATAAAAAAATGGTGTGACCGTAACAATATGTTAATTAACGCAAATAAATGTTATTATATTAAATATACAAAAAAGAAATTACCGTTTCCATCTTCTTACACCATAGGAAATACAAAATTAGAACAAACAAATGAAATCAGAGATTTGGGTGTTATACTTGACAGTAAACTCAATTTCATTTCTCATTACGATCATATTGTCCAAAAATCTGCTCAAATGTTAGGGTTCTTAAAGAGAAATTCTAAAGATTTTCGTAATGCAGGCACAAAATTAATGCTATATAATGCGCTGGTCCGCAGCCAATTAGAATTCGCCAGTACCGCATGGAGCCCTCACTACTCTGTACACTCTCAGCGGCTTGAAAGTATCCAAAGAGCATTTACCAGATACTTGGCATATACTTCCATAGGAATATCGCATAGAAACACCTATGACAATAGACTTAATTTTTTTAAAATGAATACATTACGTGACCGTCGCATTTTACAAGATTTATCATTTCTCCATACAATTTTCTCAAATAAAATAAAGTGCAATCATCTTACCGAGAAAATTAAACTATCAGTCCCGTTTAATCACCCCAGAAAACAAATACAAAACTTTTTCCAAACCACTTTTTCTAGAACTAATACTGGCTTGTACGCACCTCTTAATAGAATCTGTCAGGAATTTAATGAAATTAATAGAAAAATTCCAAATATTGATATTTTTAATGATTCTTTAAAAACATTCCAGGGAAAAATACTGCATCAATTCAAAATTTAAGTTATCAGATATTTATAAATTTATTTTTCATTTTATATTTTAATTTAAATTACTAGGTTTAAGGTTTGTTGTATTTATGATTGTGCAAGTGTTGTGTACGCCTTTAATTGGCATACAATATTAGAATAAGACTTTAGTTATATATAATCATATGATTGTGTTAATATGTATGCTGTTGGTGTTCCTTAAATAAATAAATAAATAAATAAGAAAAGTGTAATCTATAAAAATAATGTTACCTACATTTTGGAAGGCATTTAGATTGCTAATAGGTTAACCAACCAACCAACTTAAACCGAATCTGATAGTACTTAAACATCGATAATACTAAATGATCAGTGTTTCACATCACTAGGTAAACAATGAGAGGAAATAATTTTGGAACAAATCATGAAAACTAAGCCTTTAATGGCGAAACTATTACAATGATCATGAAGTTTCCTCTGATCACATCGAGGAAGCACGAAATACACCAAAAAATACTCTTGACCGAAGTGAAAACAAAGAAAATAATTACTTACTTGTGCAAAGATAATTGAGGCTGATTTTCGCTATTACGGGCGCCACAATTTTTAACAGAGCAACAGGGCATTGTGCATTTATCTTACTTATGTAATTGTATGGTCCAAAACTTGATTAATCAATGTCCAAAACACAATAAACACAATCAACACTTTTGTTTACAAAGCAACTTGACAGATCAAATGGCGACTAAGATGGCCGATCTGGGTACGCGCTATCATAATCGTAACGTCTTGACAAAATTTTCCCATAAACAACAAGAAGTAAACATGTATTGTTCTCTTTTTCAAAAGATTAAACTCGGAAGGTTAGAAAGAGAAAACGGGAAATGGAATATTTCTGTTGCGATATGATTATTATTTGCATAACGTTGTTTAGATATAGTACCACAGGGCCCATCCGTAGTGTAGAGTATCCTTGGTATGCACTCTTATAGCGGTTACAGAAACACATAATATTTTATTGATTAAATTGTTTAACTTTAACTGACAAATTTAAATAAAATAGACAACATGATAAAAGATAGGTGGTCAAAGTGGGAAGAAAACAAAAATGTAAAAAAATTTATGAATAACAAAATGCACTACCCTTTCTAGCATCGTACACAGTAGTCATAGATAGTATATTCCTAAACTGATGGGAAGTAATGTCCTGGATATTTGTGTGTATATTTAAATTCGTATAAACTTTTCAAGCAGTTTCTTTTGTTTTTTAATGCAAAAGCAAACTAATTAACAGGCTTCCTTTTTTGAGTATTGCTTTTATTGTAAAATACTAATATTAATAAATGTATTGCTATGGATTTCCGCAAAGTAACGCCTGATTCAATCCAATATTTTATTGTAAAAGTCAAAGGCTCTAAAAAGATCACCATGATATTTCGAAAACAAATTTATTCCAAAAACATTAGTTGTAAACTTATATTTTTGTTTGATTTCCAAAGTTTTGGTTTGCGTTTAGACTAAGTTAAGTTAAACTTGCAACAAACCGTTGCAAATTGAGCGGTGCTAATCCTACTGAACTCAAAATGTTTTTAGATTTTCATGTTTGAGTTTGCTTTTGCTATATCGGTACATTTTTGTGATAAGAGCAAGCCATGACTTCTTTGGGTCCCTATAAAAAGAGGTCACCATCCTCCTACTTGTTCTTTCGAGTTAGACATTCCAACTTATTAATATACTCATACGTATGGTTATAATACAAATGAAGGTTTAGCTTTACAGTCATTTAAAAAGCTTCAATAATCAATAATTCTAGTTGCCTCAATCTAATCCACAGAAGGCATGAGTTACTTACTTACTTACTTATACTCACGCCCACCATTCCCATTGGGGTAGGCAGAGACTATCGATCGCCACTTAGTACGATCTTGACAAACCTCTCTTGCCTCCCTTACATTCATTATTACATGAGTTTCTTTTATTCTAATCCGATACTAATCCCATCCTATTATCTGAGTTATACAAAGGATCAATCAGATCAACCAATATTCTATTCCTATTTACATTACTCGTCCTTCCAAAGATGTATTAATACCGCCTAATTAACAGTTTTCCGATAAAGGTAAGATTAAACGGTTCAGAATTTACGGATCACGTGATGGCGCGCCAACAATTCCGATCTCCTGAAGAATTTCGCTTTCATTGATGTTTGCCTTTAATTTGGAAGAGTTATTTCTTCCTTAAACTGAGAGTAATTGATATCAAAGGGTTGCGTAGAAAGTCTAAAGTAAGTTAATGCATACGAAAATTATGCTATGTAGTTGTTATTTGAAAATAATCTTCCAAGAAAATCTGAAAGATCTTTTTATTTTTTAATTTATTAATTTGTTTAGTTCAAATTAATGTAGCTCAATTTGAGGATAATAAGAAACTTGGGTTTTTTTTATATATTTTTTTTCTCACACTAGGATTTTCCATCTGCATTTCCGAACCTGAAAGCAATTGCGACATAATTCTTCGTCTTTTTTCTAAGTTCTCAAGATGATTTAAGTGATATCATGAAACAACCCTAATGGCATAGTAGAACTATTAATAAAATTTATTTATACAAAGTAATCGAAATATGATTTCACATCCATCTGCCATTACATCTGCTTTAACAAAAAAAATAAAAATATATTGTACATATACATACATACATATACTCACGGCTATAAAACCCAAAAAGAGGTAGCCAGAGCTTTAGAGCTAGATACTCCTCAGCCACATTTGGAAGTTGATAGGGGAGAAGGTGGTAGAAATAAAGTATCGTTGGTGATTGGCCTCTAAGCTCCTACCGCATCTATAAAAAAACCCATAACATGTCTTACGACACCCCTGGATAGAAAGGTGTAGTGACATTCTAAGCCAGTACTACACAGCAAACTATTAAATGTTTTAAGATATTGGATTGAATCAGGCGTTACTTTGCGGAAATCCATAGCAATACTAATATTAATAAATTTCTTTGCTTAATTCCGCTAAATAATACCTGCAGTCTTCATGCAACATGCACTGTGCACCGCCCGCCCTCCCACTTACAAGAAATCGAAAAGCAGACAATGCACCACACACACACCCGCAATCGAAAACCACAGGCAACCACAAACATGCGACGCGTTTCGACTCAACACGAGTCATTGACGAGCAGTTAGTAGACAGTTCGGCAGTTAGTAGACTCGGTGGTCAGCTGCCGAACTGTTCTCATCTGATGAAAATATTCGTGGAATACAAAAGAAAGCAAGGAAATATTCACTAGATACTATATCATTTGCCAAAGAATCGTATTTTCATCAAAGACTGGATACATTCAGATCTGAACAAAATAGTGAGAAGTGACACCTCTTCAACAATTCTGGGAGATCGAAGAGCAATACCCAAGGAACTCAAGTAAGTTTTTATTAAATGGTAGCAGAGCGTTATACACGAACAATGTTAATTAAAATAATATAACATAACATAAACATAAACGTTCACGTCGTTTATCCCCAAAGGGGTTGGCAGAGGTGCCAATACTTCTGAACTCACATGGCAGCGCCATCTAGTTTCCAGAGAAGGTACCCACGTTTTGCTTGATTAAAATAAAATTATTATTATAGTTATCAAATAATACAAAACAATACCACCTTTGATTTGTATATTGCCTATGCCGCAATGTCTATAAATTGTATATTATTACTACTGTTGATTTTTCGGTATGAAACGATATCATAAAAATATATATTAATTATTATAAGTTCTATAATTATTTTCATATTTCTTATGAATTTTATCCCTACTTTCATAATACATTACCTAAGTACACAAAAGAAATTCACGAAAAACACGCATGTTAAGTGGACTAAGATAATATATTCATAACACTGTAAACTTTTCCATTAGGTCTTGTAAAATATTGTTGTAAGAAAAAACGGTATAAAGAAAAAAAACAAAGTTCGACTGACGACGGAACATAATATTATTGGCAAAGAATGTCATGGGATATAATTCATTTAATTGCTGCTCCACTATTTTATTCAGAAAATTTAAAATAATTGATAAAATAAGGTCATGTTTTTATTTACTTAAAACTTGCTAGATAATATGTAGGTTAAAAAAAACTCGTATAAACGAGGGTATGTTATGACATTTTATTATTGTTAGTCGTCAGTATTTCATACCATTATACAAAGCTAGCAAGAAGCCAAAAACCAAAAACATTGATAAAAAAATCACAAAAAAGTCGTCTTATTTCTGAAATGGTCTTCACAAAACGAATCACGATATAAGACAAGGGTTTATTGATTTCATTCATTCTGAAAGATGGAGTGTTAGCGCGATAAACGGCCTAAAGATAAAAGGAACTCCGAAAGTCTTTTTTCCCGATTGACTCAACAAAAACTGCTTTTTATGGCTTAACTTTGGCAAAGTGTCTACTAAATTATGTCTTTATATTAACGTAAAGTGTCGGGTTATAATACCACTATAAGGTTTTATTGCGGAGTTCCTAATAAAAAAAAAAGAACAGGTTATTCCCTGCTGCAAAAAAAACAACAATCACTACTTAGCAAAATGCTGTGTAGTGCCGGCTTAGAATAACACTACCCCATTTCTTCCGGTGGGTGTACGTAAGAGGCGACTAACTGTATTGGGGCTTTTAAGGGATTTTTGGGCGATGCGGTTGGAGACCCATCACCAAAAACATTTATTTCACCATCTTTTCCCCACGCAACTTCCAAAAGTGGCTGAGGAATTTTTAATTCCCTAGCTCTGGCTGCCCCTTCATGGGATTTATAGCCGTGAGTATATGTATGTATGTACTTCTTAGCTCTATCATAAGACTTATCAATATACTCTAATTATCACATATAATTTAAATATGCAGCTAAAAATCATAGGTGTAATATATTATTGCAGTATTTGACGAGACAAATCAAACTAAACGGTTCAACTAATACTAAAAAAACTAAATTGCAAAAAAAAAACAAAGTTTACTTGGAATTAATAAAATTTATGAACAATGTTTTCAGTGCTCAAAATAAATAGATTATTATACATTTAACCTTTAGTTACAGTTCTGAAAATTACGATTTAATTTCTTATCAATCACTATTTAACCAATAAAAAAGACAATTTTAATATGATCTCTATCTATTCCTTCCAGATATGTAAGTATTATAGAAAACGTATAAATAAAATTAAGCGGTGAGAATAAAATACCTATTTTGACTTAGAATCGCTTATCAAAAAACCTGTAGATGTATTTCAATACTACTTAATATACTGTCTTTGTCTATAAATCTGTTCCGCTTTATTTTATTTGGGTATTTGTCGAAGAAGTAAATGTTTTTGCCGAGCCAGCTGCAGAAGAAGCCTTATTATATTTGAAAATCAAAACCGTTTCCGGTAATCTCGGAATGTTTTATTTGGTTTTTGTGTGGGTGGTGGATCTGCTTTTCCTTAATGTGCTTCTCAGTTATAAAAATACTAGCAGCCCGTCCCGGCTTCGCTCGGGCATGAATTATCATTAACATTTTGTTTTTTATTTTATTACATGTATTATTATTTTAATATATTTTTTTTTAAGTTTTAAGCTATGTTTGTGTAGTGTCGGCTTAGAATAGCACTACCCCATTTCTTCCGGTGGGTGTACGTAAGAGGCGACTAACGGTTTTGGGGCTTTTGAGGGATTTTTGGGCGATGCGGTTGGTGACCCATCACCAACAACCTTTATTTCACCATCTTTTCCCCACATAACTTCCAAAAGTACATACATACATATACTCACGGCTATAAATCCCTAAAAGGGGTAGCCAGAGCTAAGGAATTAGAAATTCCTCAGCCACTTTTGGCAGTTGTGTGGGGAAAAGATGGTAAAATAAAGGTTGTTATTAAAGGAAAGAAAAATCTCGACACTGGCGGGGAATAATCCCCACATGAAATCCCCCAATAATCCCCACATGAGGAATTCATGTCAAAAAACATTAAAATAAAGGTTGTTGGTGATGGGTCTCCAACCGCATCGCCCAAAATCCCTTAAAAGCCCCAATACCGTTAGTCGCCTCTTACGTACACCCAGCCGTACCCCTTCGTGACGCCTGCAACAACTTACTATGCATAGCTAATCGAGCGGAGTTTTATCTATTTTTTTAATTCGAGATAACTTTCGAATGGAATGTTCGAATTGAATAATTCAAAAAGTAATATAAGGGTATTGAAGTAGTCTGAAATAATATATACGTTTTTTATAAGGATTAGATAGGTACAAATAAAGAGCCTTTTCTAAAGCAGGATTTTAATTTAATTTTTAAATAATTTTATATAATGACGCTTGTTGTGAGATAACTATAATAGTTAGAGACATGCTGTCGGGGCATTTTTTTTAGATAATGATGTGTTCTATAAAATTGTAGTACATAATTTTATTCTATTGTCAGTAGTTTTCGCAGCGCACGCGATGTAAGGATTTTTTTTGGTATTTCTTTAACACCTTGGGTTACATTTTTGAAGTTTACGTAAGGATCCCTATTTTTTTTAAAAATGAAATATAGCCTATGTCACTCGGGAATAGTGTAGCATTAAAACAGTGAAAGAATTTTTCAAATCCGTCCAGTAGTTTTGGAGCCTATTCAATTCAAACAAACAAACAAACAAAAAATCAAACCTTTCCTCTTTATAATATTAGTATAGATTGCGAGCGTTAAGTGGTTGAGTGCAAGTGCTACTTTGAGTGATTTGATATTATATTTAGAAATTTCTACAAACATCAGAAAAACAGAATGTATTTTTATCGTATTCCATATTTAAAATTTATGCATTTGAGGATTTTCAAACTGAGTTAACTGAAATTTATTTATAGCTTTGTATTAAATTTAGTTTTATTGAAAGGCTTTCAAAGTTAAGGTTAAATATGAATTGCGAGAGTGGTGTTTACACGACAAAAATTTGTTTGGAATATAATACAGCTATACAATTTAGTCGTATAATATGTAAATTAGATAATGAATTATAACAGTTTTTGGTGTTTTTCGTTTAATATAATATGCTGTAGCTTTGTAGTGTTGGCTCGTAGTAGCACTACCCCATTTCTACCCATGCTGTTCGTAAGAGGTGACAAAAAGTTTTTAAGGCTTTATAGAAGTTTTTGGGCGATGATGATGATGATGTGGCTGGAGACCCATCACCAATAACCTTTATTTAATCACATTTTGCGCACTCAAGTTCCAACACAAGTGGCTGAGGAATATCCCTAGAATAGCCCTAGCTTCCCTTTCTAGGGATTTATAGCCGTGAGTAAACGTATGTATGTATGTTTAATATCCAAACTTACAGAAAAATAAAAAAAATGCATGTTTTTTCTAAAATAGTTGTACAGAACCGATTAATAATGCAAGAAGAAGGCCTGCTCTTCACGCCGAAAACGATAATTAGCATACTTATATCTTCTACCCATATTAACATTTATTTTTTTCTCCCTCGCACGATCGAATATTCGGATTTTGACATTTTGATATGTATAGAACAATATAAATATTGGCGCCTTCTATTCGATGAAACCAACGACAACTACGGAGGTACCTTTGGTTTCGTCGAACTTCATCATGTATTCTTATATATCAGAATGTGAAAATACGAATATTCGTTTCGTGTAAGCGAGACAGAAATAAATTTTGATGTAGGTTAGAAGATATAAGTATGCCTCGTTTCCTATGTGAAGACCGTCTGGCCTCTCGGAACTTTTTGACTAAAATGTCAGCAAATTCGTTTTACTTTTGGATAATTCAACAACAATTAATGTATAGTTTTAATTTGTTTTATTTTAATTACTTACGAGGATGTCTCTGTGAGTATTTGTATATATTCAAAATTAATTATTTTATTTACTTGCATAAATAAATAATATACAGTAAAATAAATATCAGTGAGGGAAAACATCGTTAGGAAACCTACACGGTCTCGTACAAAACGGTGAAAGACCTGGTCCTTATGACGTGAGTCATTGTCCAAGCAAAAGTAGGAACGGTGAATACCAGGTGATATTATTTGTTATCACGTTATGTTCTAGCTGTGTATTGTCGGCTTAGAATAGCACTACCCCATTTCTTCCGGTGGGTGTACGTAAGAGGCGACTAACGGTATTGGGGCTATTAAGGGATTTTTGAGCGATGCGGTTGGAGACCCATCACCAACAACCTTTATTCTACCATCTTTTCCCCACTCAACTTCCAAAAGTGGCTGAGAAATTTCTAATTTCTCAGCTCTGGCTACCCCTTTTAGGGATTTATAGCCGTGAGTATATGTATGTATGTATGTACGTTATGTTCAGAATTATTATTACCCCTGATATTCGGAGATTAACAGCGTACAGTTTTGAATGGCTTACTTCATTAACAATAATAAACATATAATTTAATGTTTTTTGACATGAATTCCTCATGTGGGGATAATTACTCATAAATAAAAGATGTTATTAAAGGAAAGAAAAATTTCGACACTGGCGGGGTTCGAACCCTACTTGAACACTACTTGAACGTGTAAAAAAGAAACAAAGGATAGAGAAATTTCGCGCTGGATGCCAACTGACACTGTAGCTCAGTTGGCAGAGCGACGGGGGCGTATACCCGAAGGTCGCGGGTTCGAACCCCGCCAGTGTCGAAATTTTTCTTTCCTTTAATAACATCTTTTATTTATGAATAATAAACATATCCAATATTTTATAATATAAAAGACTTTTCGTAACAATAAATCTGAAACCACACAGGACACAATCCTATATCGATTCTATTTCAAATGATTTGCCCCAAATAGATCTACTTTGAAAATGTTCGTTAACCACAATGAATGGTTTCCGGTTTTATGCAGCCGAATTGAAAATCAGAATACAATTTAATCCAATGGGCGTCTGTTTTGAACTTAATAATTAACCGTAGGTTTGGTAGTAACTATCGATAGTGCTATATTTTTTTTTCATCACTACTCATATGCATTAGTTTTCACCGAGGGACTTCATTTCTCCTTAATATGGTGTTTTGGCTGAAGTTTGGTTGGACTACTTTAACGACTACTCCTGTCATAGTGGTACGGAGAAATTCCTCCGTTTTGATAGAAACATTATATTTTTTGGATATGCAACCAATTAGAGCTTTAAGAGCTTATTCCATTACACTTTGTCGTTGCTGAATTCAGATGTCCTTCGAAGTTACTGCCGCAGACGCTTGTTATTCCACTACACAAATTTCAGTTTGAACGTTATTCCACTAGTCTGAATTCAGATTTTGTGGCTTTCAGACGTCTTCATTCAGACAAATGGAATAAGCTCTTTAAATAAATATTTCTTATTCAATTGGCCTAGACCTCGCTTTTATAATATACCCTTTTTATATTATAAATCGATAAAGGACATCAAACTAAACAACTTTGCCCATGAAATGCCTATCTAAAATATTGTAATTTTCAAAAAATAATAATAATTAAAAATTGTCGTACCTAGTTCAAACTGAGAATGTATAGAATGAGATTCCTTGCTTCAGTGAAAATAAGAAATTAAAAAAAAACATTTGATCTATGCTTTTCGCTCTGTAAACAAAAATATAACTTCTTTCGGTATTTTCCAGTTGTATTGATCGTCGTTGAAAAATAATATCATGAAAATGAACCGGTAAGCGAGCGATTGAACTGGAAAATACAGAAAGAAGTTATGTTTTTGTTTACAGAGCAAAAAGCATAGAACAGATGTTTTTTTTTTAATTTCTTATTTTCACTGAAGCAAGGAATCTCATTCTATACATTCTCAGTTTGAACTAGGTACGACAATTTTTAATTATTATTATTTTTTGAAAATTACAATATTTTAGATAGGCATTCCATAGGCAAAGTTGTTAAGTTTGATGTCCTTTATCGATTTATAATATAAAAAGGGTATGTTAAAAAAGCGAGGTCTAGGCCAATTCAGTGATTCAAGTTAGTTAAATTTAAATAACAGCAATCAATACCATCAGAATTTATACATGATTAAGAGTTGGCTCTTAAAACGAAAATTCTATCTCAGAAATTGGTTTCCAGATTATGTTTCATTTCGCAGCATCGATACCACAGATTAGCGAGAATGTGATGTAAGCTTCTTAAAAAGATCTAAAATTTATTTTTACTGTAGATCAATTTAGTAAAGTAGCCATGAAAATGAGTTGAATGTTATGTGCATTATATTTTTAAATGGTTTTTGGAATAATTTAGTGCTTGCAAGATTTAGACTTCGTAAGCCGATATATATTATATTGACAGCCTTTTGCTATCGTCCAATGTTGCATAAAATAGAATACATCAATGGTTTGGCATGACTTAAACACGACTAGATAATATATATTTTTTACATTTTAATTTTGAATATCATAAGTTAATCGAAATGTAAATCAAATATTGTTGTGTTGTGCTTACTTATATTCTTTTTCTCTCGTAAAAATGGATTCGAAAATCCAATTCAAAAGGTAAAAATCTTCAATGGGTCAGTACTTTGCAGGTTTCCCTAATCCACGACACCTCTCACATCATTTTCTCCAATAAAGAACCCTATTACCAAGTAACAAAAAGTCCAATTTGTTCTAATCACAGTCCTCGTTATCCAAGAAAGATGTAATATCAAATATTATTACATCTGTGCGTATGTGACTGTCGTATTAAGAACGTAAGGTGGTTTACGATTGTGCCGTGATTATTTTACGTGATAGAGATCCCATTTTGTGGCTTTGAAATTATTTATTATAGCTGTAAGAACTGAGGATCTAATAAAAATAGATCAATTTTCATAATTGAATTTGGTCATAACTTAACGTTATTTAGTTGTAAAGTTGTGCGTTATAGTATGGAAATGATGCGGAGCAAGAATAACAGACAAAAGTTTTTTAATTCATACTATAAATTCGATTTTAACGTAAGATATTTATAAATTGTATACTCATCAAAGCCATGCTCGAATATGTCTCAAACTACCGACATGACATTATGACTACCTGACCTGACATAGTTAGTGTACGCACTGTGGATAGAAAAGTGTGACTTTCTAAGCCGGCACTAGTAAGTAAGTAAATAAGTAAATTAAATGTTGATTTAGTATTAAAAACAAAATTATAAACAGTAATTAATAGTTAAATACAACCTGTAATGATATCAAAAAGGTCTTGGCTCAGCATAAAATTTACACAGCGCAAGTCTCGTAGGACACAAACGCTGAGTACGCTGGTTTTCAGCCAACACCTCTAACTTATATCTACTACATACTAACTAATACATAGAGCAAAAAATTTAAATTAAACTAAACAAATACTGTAACAGAGAAAAAAGGAAATAAACCTACTCCATCTATGGTTATAGCTTATTACTACACGGCTACATGTATAAAATGTATATAACTTCATTTATACTGAAAACCAAACTTATTGTGCCCAATATATATATCCCGAACAGGTCCTAATCGTTTTGAATATTACGTTTTATTTTAGTAACCCGATGTTTACAGAGGCAAAATATTTGTTTGAATTCAATGGTAGCTCTGATATTTCGGAAAAAACTAATGGGTTTTTCCTGGTAAAATCAAATAGTAGTTTTTTTTATTTATTCTTTATTAAACTTTATTGCAGTTTCAGAGAACCTCAAAACTTCTGAGTTTTATTCCAATATAATAAAGCGATGCTAACATCTCAGAACATCACTTGTCCTTGGACAGATCAATTTATTGATGGACCTATAGCCGTTTTGTATGGATATACAGTCGCATGTCAGTCGGCTTAGAATAGCACTAAACCATTTCTTCCGGTGGGTGTACGTAAAAGGCGACTTATGGTATTGGGGCTATTAAGGGATTTTTGGACGATGCGGTTGAAGACCCATCACCAACAACCTATATTATTACTATCTTTTCCCCACTCAAATTTCCAAAAGTGGCTGAGGAATTTCTAATTCTTTAGCTTTGGCTACACCTTCCTGGAATTTATAGCCGTGAGTATATGTATATGTATGTTATTGTTCATATATGTTATGCATTCTATAACGACACTACACGGCAATGTAATATAATATATAAGGGATAAAAAATAAAACAAATCCAGATTAAGACACTATTTATTATTTTGGTACTCTGAACACCAGGTGACAAAGTCAAGTGATGTTCAGAAGTATTAGTACCTCTGTTTATAGTTTAACGTTTATGTTATGTTATTATTTTAATAGTGCCCAGTGAAAGAAGTATGATACCATTTTTGTATCCCTACCAGCACAAGTAGTAGCATATGTACAGTTTCCGAACTTCTATCCAGTGTAAACTAATAGGTCAAATATATGTATGCTTTTATGCATAATTTTTCGCACATTTCATCAAAAAATTCAAGCAAAGCTCAACTACTAGTTGCATGACATATAGAAATATACCTCAAATATTCCACAATGAATGAGAAAGAAACCACAACATTTTATAGTAGTCAGTGAAGTTGTCGTTTAGGTCTCTTGTGGAAAAACTAGGAAGTCGACGACCGTGACTGGCTCTCCACATATTTACAACATTCTAGTTTTAGTGGGGACAGATGCCGCTTTTAGTATTACACTTGAAGACAAAAAAAGGAATGTGAAAGTGATTGTATTTACGGTGTATTGAAAAGGGATCGGTGAGGACTTATGGTTTAAGGTTCTTCGAACTATTGTTGGGTGATATGGCTGGAGTTCCATCGCCAAATATATTTTATTTTACAAACTTTTCCCTACTTAACTTATAATAATTACTTCGGAATTTTCATATCTTAAAATATCGCTTAAGATGCTGGTCAACCCATTTTAGGATTTATAGCTGAGAGTAAATTTATGTCTGTTTTGGTTACTACTGATATAAAATAGCTATTTTTGCATATATTGGAAAATTTATCTCAAACACTTAAACGTTTGCGCCGTATATCGAAAGAGAGACAGAGTTACTGACACTTCACTGATCACGTAACATTGTCAACTGGTGTTCAGTGTTGAGAATTAATCATCTGAGTAAAAAATATTATTTGATAAATCATTAAAGCGAGCCAGCCCACTGTATTGGCACGCAGTGTACTCGATAAACGCTTCTGGTTGTGGCGCCCATTCTTTTTATTTGAGCAACAAACTAAGACTTTACCGACATGAAAACAGTAATAGAACTAACACTCGTTTGCTGGTTAGCTTTAAACTGACAAAACTACTCAAGTATCTTTTGTTCCATTACGAATAATTAAATATACATGTTTGGTTGTAAGAAAGGATGACTATGTATTCAGAAATTTAATCCCCGAAAACAAATAAATTAAAACTCAATTTACCCTTAGTTTTAACGCAGATAAGTATTTTTTGGGACGGCATTTATGATATTGTGTGTTTTATCATTTTGTGTATGCCACTTTTTATTGTCTCATGTATACAAATACTCCCAGCCATAAATCCTAAAAAGGGGGTGCCAGAGCTTCAGAGCTAGAAACTCCTCAACCACATTTGGAAGTTGATAGGGGTGCAGATGGTAAAAATAAAGTATCGTTGGTGATGGGTTTCCAACTACAAAACACTTAAAAAGCCCCATACCCTAAGTCACCTCTTACGACACCCGTAGATAGAAAGGGGTAGTGACAATCTAAGCCGGAACTACACTAAACTTCTATAATTAAAAATTACACAGGATTTTCAAGTTAAGTCGGTGGTATGTGAAGTTTATTTAATAAGAAAGTTATTAGTATATAATATTAAAAGAAACCCTGAAACCTTAGTTATAATTGTGTCTACTGGAAGTGTTATCAGTATAGAAGCGATGCTAGATCTGCCCCCTATGACTTGGTTATATTGTCCGGCCAAAAAAGTGACAAAACGATATTCATAAATATTTGAAGATAACTAACTATTTTTTAGTTTGCTGTGTAGTGTTGGCTTAGAATAGCACTACCCCTTTTCTTCCGGTGAGTGTACGTAAGAGGCGACTAACGGTATTGGGGCTTTTTAAGGGGTTTTTGGGCCATGCGGTTGGAGACCCATCACCAACAACCTTTATTTTACCATCTTTTCCCCACGCAACTTTCAAAAGTGGCTGAGGAATTTCTAATTCGTTAGCTCTGGCTACCCCTTCTAGGGATTTATAGCCGTGAGTATATGTATGTATGTATGTAACTAATGTTTTGTTAATGATAGGAATCAAAGGAAATAGTTTTTTTATACATATCGTTTAGTTTTCTTTTAATGATGGAAAATCATTTAATTTTTTTTTCAGATATGGTACTAAACTAAACTAAGGAGTAAATGTGAATGGTATTGTTAGTAGAGGATGGCCGCTTAAGACGTTTGAAAACCAGATCGAAAACGTTCTGGCGAAACTCCGTAGTGAAAAGAATAACGAGCATACGTATATGCATGTAGATGTGACAAAAGCAAGAGAGATCAGGTCAGGATCTTGCAAACTGGCGATCTATAGTCTCTGCCTACAACAATGGGAACAACGGGCGTGAGTATGGATGAGCAAGTAAGTAACTAAGGAGAAAAGAATAACAGACAAATATCAAGAAGAACGGATATTGCTAAAAGGCGTGTAAAAGCTGCTACGTTTCTTGAAAATAACTATTATGATGTGGTGTACATTTACTAGAACAATTTCTCTGAAAAATCGTAAATGTCCTATAAAAGTTGAGAGGCAATCGTGTGCTGTAATCTTTGGCAATAAATGTCGTCTTTGGATGATATTTTATTGCGCCATACCGCTCGGCTGTCGATACACAACCTTTTACTCCCTTGACTTATTTTCAGGAACTTACATATGTTTTATACTTAGATGAAAGTTTAAACATAAATGCATGTTGGTGCTATAAATTTATTTGTGTATTAAATTCTCAGATTTAGATTAATACATACATATACTCACGGCTATTAATCCCTAGAAGGGGTAGCCAGAGCCGAGAAATTAGAAATTCCTCAGCCATCTTTGGAAAGTTGAGTGGGGAAAAGATGGTGAGATAAAGGTTGTCGGTGATGGGTCTCCAACCGCATCGCCCAAAAAATCTTTAATAGCCCCGATACCGTTAGTCGCCTCTTACGTACACCCACCGGAAAAAATGGGGTAGTGCTATTCTAAGCCGACACTACACAGCAAATAGCACATTAATCATTACTACATATGATTGAAGTGACGTGTTGAATTAAGTTGAGTTATGAGGCTGATAATTGATTTTTAATTTTTTCAATCAAACTTTTGCTTTTACAGCCGTGTAGCGTCGGCTTAGAATAGCACTACCTAAGGGTGATTTTAAGAGGCAACTAAGGGTATTGGGGCTTTTTAAAAGTGACTTTTGCCAAATACATTTACTAACTGTCTTTTCGCCACTAAAATTCCTAAAGTTACTGAGGGTTTTTGTTCCTCCGAAGCTTTTGCTGCCTCTTTTAGGGTTTTATAGCGTTGAGTGTATAGTAGTTATAATATAATACACTATATTAGACTTAATTACTGTGACGTTGTCTATGGTGGCTGTATACTTGGTCGGACTAAGAGGTTGATACAGCGTGTACAGAACGCATGTGCACGTTTATGTTTTCATATCCCACCTCGTTCCCATGTCAGTCCATACTTGAATGACGCAGATTTACTAAATATAGCATATCGCGTAGAACATTGCACCTTGGTTTGCTTTTGTTTGGTATTATAAATAATAAAAAGCCTTCCTATCTCTACGAAAAGCTAAAATGGTCCAATCAGTTGCGACATTTCAAGAAGGACACTGTTGCCTACTTATCGTACTGCAGCTTTTCGGGGTAGTTTTGAAGTTGCGGCATCCAAGTGCTGGAATGACCTTCCCCCTCCTATTAAATCTGCAGCTGTTAAATCATCTTTTACGCTGCAGAAGAACCCCTCCTCTTCCATCCAGCACACTTTTTTGTAAGTAAATTATGTTTCTCGTGATATATTTTATGTAAATAATATATAATAGATTTGTAAAATATATAAATGTGTTTATTATTTATTGGTTTCGCGAATAATATAATAATATAATGTAATATGATTATCCCGGAGGGAGTATAATATGTATGATATCAATTTGTGTATTATATGCATTATGCAGGATATTTGTGTATAATATATATTTTATGTAAATAATATATATATTATATTTGTAAAATATATATGTGTGTTATATCGATATGATATTTTTATCTAGTAATATGTATATATATAATTATATATATAGTATAGTAACACATTATTGTTTTATTAAGGTAGTCCGTGGCGAGACACATTATGGTTCTGGCTGAAAACCAGTTTTAAAGGCATATGCCTTTAAATAAAGCTGAGCCAGAAGCCAATTCTTTGCCTTTGTGTGCTTTTATTCCTTCTTAGTTTTTTTTAAATTTTGTTTTTTTTTGTTGTTATTTGTTTTCGATTATTTTACCACGTACTTTTAATATGGCGATAATAATTTGTGAATTGTTTGTATTTTGTCACAGTTGTGCCCTTAGGCAATAAATAAATGCTATCTTTCTTTCTTTCTATATTATAATAGTTTATTTTGTGCATAAACCCGGAAACAGGGAAACCAGAAAGAGTAAACTAGAAAATTTAGTGGCTGACACCGAGTGGTTTTTTTTTTTTAATTGTCACTCAGTGCGAAGCTAAACCCTATTATCTTGGAGGCAGGAGGCAGATATTTTAGTCATTGAAATCTTAAATTTTCTTTTTCATTGCTTGCTTAACAAGTTTCAGAAAGGGCTCAAATTTCTGAACTCTATTTCTATTTTTAGCTGAACTTAATCATTGTATAAAAGCTTTGCTTAACTTGGGTACCTATACTTAATTAGCCTTAGTAAAAAATATATCGTGTAGCAGCAAATCAAGTAAATAATTGCTTTCAGAGTAATTCTTTATTTACTCAATTTTATTCAATCATGAATTGGTTTAATTTTGTACAACTCAACGTGCGTCGACGTTGTTTGCATGTTAAATATTGACTCTTCCCTATGTGCTGATAAATACGGGTATGTTTATTCGAACTTATATGTGAAACCATGTATTGGTAATGAAGTAAATTTACATACATACTCATGGCTATAAATCCCTTAACGGGGTAGCCAGAGCTTTGAAATGAGAAATTCCTCAGCCACTTTTGGAAGTTGAAACTTAAACTTTTGAAGTCTGAAGTAAATTTAATAAAGATTTTAGTTTTTGGAACCATTAAACCTTTGGTACACGGTATATATTGTTTTAAAACAGTACAAAAGTAAGCTCTAAACCCAAATTTCATCTTTTAAGAACTTTTTTGTCAACATAAACTTGCTAAAAGTATTCATTGAAAGTATTTGAAGTTTATCAATAATCATTTATTTGAATGAATTATTAACCACTTTATCAAAATAGACATAAAGAGCTCAACTAATAGAAATATAAGAAAGTTTTAAAGTCAGTTTTACTGACAACGATTTGGTTAAAACAATTAAACGAAGTTTATAACCAGACAAACGTCTTTTAAACTAATTAATTAAAATTAAAAACTGATTTCTACTCCAACTAGGATCTTATCTGTCTGTTAAAAGAGGACTTATTATAATGAGGGATTACACTCTTGTGCCTTTCTTGTAATAACAGACATATACTTACCAGAGAGTAGCCAGAGCTAAGGAATTAGAAATTCCTCAGCCACTTTTGGAAGTTCAGTTCCAACTTAAGTTCTTGTAATAAATCTTTATTTTTTAGTTAGGAGAACACTTTGTCAGGAGACCTACATTATTTATTTACCGACAGAGTTATAATACATACATACATATACTCACGACTATGAATACTAGGGGTAGCCAGAGCTTTAGAATAGAAAATTCTCAGCCACTTTTGGAACGCGGCGATTTTTCTCATCTCTATCATGTGAAAGCACAAATTCTGTTTTTTTTTATTGAAGTACTTTTTGAAGTTTTATCGTAAACTTCTAAAAGTGTCTGAAGAATCTACAATTTAAGCTCCGGCTATCCCTTTTTGGGTTTACAGCCGTAAGCTTATGTGCGTATGTAAAAAAAATGTATAGTGATATTCATCTCGACCAAAATATTCACCCCTTTATTTCGATTCATGAACGTGTTGTGTTCAGTTGAAAGGTACGGAATAATTTAAATCAATGTTTACTCTGAAACTTACGGCTGCCTCGGGTGAAACAAAACTAATTATTATTGTGTTTGAATTTATTTATGTTTCTGAACAATCGCTTCAGGAATGTTTTTTAAATTATATAACTGTATGCGGCGTATGCCGTTTTGATGTAGTGGTTGAGCGCACAGCTTTAAATACGGAAGTCTCAGGTTCTGTAATCTCAGGGGGAAAATTTAATTTAATTTGTAAGATTTAACCACGTTTGGTTGAACTGATTGTACAAAAATAATGATTATGTAGTATTCGCTAACCTGCCAACTGCCTGCCTGCCTATAGTTAAATTATACTATTTAGTTGTTGGGACGTAATAAGGGCTAGGAGAATGTTCCATGTTTATGTTGGTCATGGACTTACGGTGGTTACTTATATTGTTGGTAGGAAGTAGACATAATAACATTTGAATTAATCGAAATTTATAACTACAAATACATTTTTAAAATACTTATTACTATTTATTATGTCTCGGAATGAACTCAGAACTCTTAGCCCCGAGATATTTCTGGCGATGTTTTCATACTGATGACTTAGGCCTAACTTAGTATTTAAGCTCACAGTTGTCAAAAATTTTCCCCAGTGTATTTGTATTGGCTTCGAAGCCATAAACTCTCAAGTTTAGTTTTCAATTTATTAAATACCAGGTGACTCAAGTTTTCTTAACCAAGCCATCTGTAACATCTGTCACGACTTTCTATTCCGGGATGCCTGTGGCTGTGTGTGTGGTGAAGCAGTTGTACTGTGATATTTAATGGGACCTCTGTCTAGCAGCGCTTGCCTATTAGCTGATGATGATAATGATGTATAGATCAACGCAACAACTGCTTCTGTGCTGCGCTAAGCCACCGGCATAAGGCGAGAATGATTAGTCTCATTCTATGTCAACACGGCCTAAAATCAACTTGAAAGCATAATTTTATTCATACATGTACCCACGGCCATAAATTCCAAAACGGGTTGCCACAGCTTTAAAGCTAGAATTTCTTCAGCTACATTTGGAAGTTGATAGTTGACAAGATGGTAGAAAAAATGTATCGTTGATGATGGGTCTCCAACCGCATCGCCCAAAAACCACTTAAAAAAGCCTTATACTGTTAGTCGCCTCTTAAGACTCCCGTGCGTAGAAAGGGGTAGTGACATTCAAAGCACTACACGTCCACAACGAATACATAATATATACAGAAAACACTAGAAAGTTCACGAGAATCCTTTTAAAGAGTTGTTTAAAAGAGCAGCATTCTTTACTAAACAGCATACATAAAACCCGCTTAAGCTAAAAAAGTATCGCTTTAAACCGACGCAAGTGACTTGGCACCAAAAGCTGGCCTAGTTCAGATAAATTACAGCCATTATGTAAATGTACTTACTCCACTTCGCCCTGCGAGCTGTTGTGTCGATATTTATCACCATCATTACTACTAAAATACACAGTTCACTTCTATACGGAAAGATTTGATGTAGTCATATTATGTTGAAGGAAAAATAATGGTATATCTGAAGTAGAGTATATGGTTGAATTATAAATGTGCAGTGTATCATAAGAACAGTTTAAATTCTTGTCTACTCATAGTTGAATTGTATTAATTGTTTGGATTGGTACTTCTGAAACAATTGCTTAATAGTCCTTTTTTTTTATTCGAAACTTGATAAATATTTCACAAAGCATTTTGCTCATCACTTTTCAACTTTTCATTAACATAGCCTTCAGAAACATCTAAATACCACACATTGATTTCCGCAAATACACAGTAAATTCGCAAAGCAATATCTCTGTTTGAACAACCGTAATAATTGATCAAAATATCTAGCGATTTCGAATCGACATTTAGAGCTGTTTGAAACTACACTTAGTAGTATTAAATTTAAATTACGCATCGATTGGTATATGAAAGAAATACATTGTGACAAAATTCATTTTCATGATTGAGGAAAATCTTTTGGACATTATTTGTCCGTGAATCCCTATATAATGGAGGAAAAATTAACTCTTTTTATTAATTTATCTAATGCCTCTACTACTGAAGAATATGCATCCTAAATATATATTTTCTATCATTGTGAAAAATTCGCATATAAATTTTACCTTGTTAAATATGGGTAAAAGATGTAATAATCTGAAAACACTTTTTTATATAAGTGACAAATCTCATAATATTTGTAAGTCGATAAGCTCGAGGGTAGATATTTGAGACAAGAAGCACGTACTTGGTTCAATAGCGCAATTGCAGGCGACATTTATTCACAGAGGTACTCTCGATTCGATGACCTAAGCGAAATAGTCTATCAAATAAAATACAGCGTATGTCCGAGAATTATAAGTAGGGAAAAATATGGCCTCGAATAATAATTTCGTATGGTATTCAACTAAAAATACATACACATTCATACCAATATAACAATATTTTTCACGCCTAACAGATGGAAAGAAGTGTTGTGAAAAATAAACGAGACTAAGCCTACGATTTGGTATGTCAATTTTTTTCTTATTTTATTTATTTATCCGGCGAGTTATGGTGCACACAAAATGAGTATTTTTAGTTTTGGCTTTGTAATGTCGGTTAAGCAATAATAACTACGCTATTTCTTTACGTTGATACTCGAAGGAGGCGACATATGAGCGATTTTTCTTTGATGTGGTTTGAGGCCCAGCCAGCCAGGAGCCACTATTAACAATGTTTCCCTATTGAACCTTCAAAATGACCGAAAAAATTATAGTAATGAAACTTTGTTACACATGTGTGTAACTCTTAAAGTTTATAATACTTTTAATGTCTCTAAAATAAACTTAATTTGACGGGATTAAAACTTAATGATTAACATAAACTGCTTTTATTTTAATGTTAATTTATACCTAATTATGTAAACTCTTACTAGTAATAAAATAAAAAACAAGGTGTTTCCATTTCATTGTATTGTATAGTCTACAATATAAATAAAAAATAGATGACGTTAGACTTTCTCGAAAAAACTCTACAAAATCACAAAAAACTTTAGCCAAAGTCATTTATTTTAAATAAAAGCGTTGAAAAATAAAAACAAAACACGCCTTCCAATCGTTTCGAAAAACGGTATTGAGAACAACCAAATGGACGTCACTAACTACGCTGCAGGAGTGGTTCTGTCGGAGTTGCAAACAAATAGTTTAGACCAGATACATAAGTTGGTGCGTGTGTAGAACAGCACTGGTCATTTCGCCGACTGGAGTCGGGAGGGACTTTCATGTTAGTTACTACTTTTATGTGGACCAATACATCGGCTTAAGCGATTACAAGAGAAAAAGAAGAATTATTTAATTTTTTTGAAGTTTTTTTTTACGTTACAACTGGCGTACATGGAAAGCTGAATTTTCTTAGTAAACAATACTAGTACTCATAAATAAAAGATGTTATTAAAGGAAAGAAAAATTTCGACACTGGCGGGGTTCGAACCCGCGACCTTCGGGTATACGCCCCCGTCGTATTTTTCTTTCCTTTAATAACATCTTTTATTTATGAGTAATAATCCCCACATGAGGAATTCATGTCAAAAAACATTAAATAATACTAGTACTGTTAACTTAGTAACAGGTTGTCAGTACAGTGACCTATGGCAGTTTCAGCAGTTAGAGTATACTGTGTTGATCACTGGCTAACTGCTTAAGCATACCGGTTTTCGAGTATGCTCAAAAAGGCAGGCGTCCGAAGTATGAAGAATAAAAGAGCATGTATGAAGAGATTGATAGATGTGATCGAAGCTAGAGAGGTTTGCCAGGATCGTACAAAGTGGCGATCGAAAGCCTCTACCTACCCCAATGGGAACTAATGGCGTGAGCATATATTATGTTATGTTTTCAAGTACAGAAATATGTACCAAACTCTGTTACTGTGAGACTGTCAGTTTTCTCAGGGCTCATGAAATAATGAACCAACTATATATATAGTGTCTTGTAAGTACTTCTTAATTTTTTAATTACATATATCCTCTTAAAGTATTTTTTTGATAAATTTTACAATAGTTTCGCCCACAGCATGAGTCCCAAACAGAATCAGTAAAAAAATATACTTAAAGAAACCAAATAAGGGTCAAGATTCTGTTCTCCTTTTCATCCATGTTATAACACAAACTTGGAACCTTAGATGGAGTGAATATTTTTTGTCAGAAATGACCCCAACAGTTTTTTCTGATATCACCCTTAAACCACTAATATAATATAAACTTTCGATTTATTTATTGTTGAATACCAAATTTATTGTAACAGCACAAAGTACCACATGATACAAATAATCAAAGAAATACTAGACCAATGTCTATCGCAAACGTATTAGATCTTCAAAAGGTCTTACAGTCCCTTGTTATCCTATCCTGTGAAATGTTCAGGAATTCTATGCGCATCCTTTCCTTCTTGAGAAAACTTGAATACGCACAGTTCTAAACTAAGGGCTCTTGCGCACTAGCGGTTAGCCGCCTACATAGAGTAAAGTAATACACTGGATATAGAGAGCCAACTTGCTGGATTTTAATGTCACCTAGTTTATAATGCAAACTTATCGCCATCTCGAGGCATTCCACCCGAACTTCTGCTACAATTTAATCACCTACATATATATCTATAAGTATATTGCGCCTTAATTTCAATGTACTGTCTGTATGGCTAAGAATATATAATATTATAATATTAACAAATAAAAAAATAGGTAAAAAAACTTTTTAAGTTAAACGGTTTTATTATTAACATACAGAGCAATGTTTAAGATAAATGTACTAAAAACCTAAAAATAATAATAAAATAGATACAGTCGTGGGAATTATATACATATGCATAGACTAAACTAAAATAAAACCGTGGGGCACGTCAATTGTCTACAAATTATAGACTTAATGTGCGATAGAAGAAACGTTTAATTCGTCGTTGGGCAGTTGGCCCGCAAACGGTGAGGAAATTACTTACTATTTTCTTGCTCATGGAAATTCCAATAGTCATACACTCCATGTAAATAAAAGAGATGTTTCAACTAGTTTCTCGTTGGAAATTTACACTGTTGGCTAGCGATGAATCGGTTCACTGCTCGCAGTTTGTCTTTAATCAACAAAACATATGATAAAAGTACTACTCGCTCAACAGTATGAAACCCTAAAACTCGCTTATAATCGAGCTTGCTAGCTTGTTTCCACATTCTGCCCTATTTATCACATGTCCATCGTTGTCGGTTGAACAACTGCCCAATAATAGTGTAACATTACAAAACAATCATTTTAATCAACGATTGTAGACAATTGACGTGCCCCACGGTTTTATTTTAGTCCAGTCTATGCATATGTATATAATTCCCACGACTGTATCTATTTTATTATTATTTTTAGGTTTTTAGTACATTTATCTTAAACATTGCTCTGTATGTTAATAATAAAACCGTTTAACTTAAAAAGTTTTTTTACCTATTTTTATTTTCTAGTTTTTAGTTTTTATTTCGCATTCTGTTTAATTCATATAGTGCTTCATTATTGCAAGGATTCTTGCCCGTTAGTTTATTGCAGTCCAACTCCTCTATACGTAGTCCCTGCAAAGATCTGACTCTACTAAGAGTACATATAATTTTTATCCACCCTAATGCCATACAGTTCTCGGCGCGTTTTAACCTTTCACCTTAACTTGGGTGGTGTACCGCTAACGACGTATATTTTTTAGCCACCCTAACGCCACACAGTCCTCAACACGATACAAAATCTTGACTTGGGTGGTGGATTCAGGCTGGATTAATCAGATACCTAAATAAATTACATATTCAATTTCTAAATTTAAATCTTATTACTATATGCCATTTAGTGGCTGCGCCCATCTTAAATATTGATTTGGTATAGGGAACTGTATGGCGACCATCTTAGATTTTAATTTTGCATAGTAAATTGTATTATACTTGTTGAGACCTTTCATTTGATACCCATGTTGATGGGATTGATATAAAACCTAAGTTATCCGCCATTTTGTAGAGGCCGCCATCTTGGATTTTAATTTTATATAGTACATTGTATTCTATTGGTAGAGCACATTCATTTGATACCCATATTGATGGGATTGATAAAACCTACGTTATCCGCCATTTTGTAGCGGCCGCCATCTTGGATTTCATTTATTTTTATAGTATATTGTATTCTGCTTGTTGAACCCTTTCATTTGATACCCATATTGATGGGATAAATAAAACCTAAAGTATTCGCCATTTTGTAGCGGCGGCCATCTTGAATTTATAATGATAATGAATAAATATAATTATATTGTCACCAAAATCCAAAGTGTGTACAAAATTTCAGATTAATCGGTTGATAGGAAGAGGGTGAAATTTGAATTACTAAATTTGACCCAAGAAAGAATAAAACAAACGGGGTGTGCTAAATAAAACCGTTTAAAAAACAAAACATGTCGAAGAAGTAGACACGATTCTATGCCGTTTTTCGTGATTTTCCTTATAAAAATATTTCGTAAAATTTTACGTTTATATACTCTAATAAAGAAGAAATCATACCGCGATGTAGGAATTACCAACAGTGCCATCTATTGATGAATAAGCAAATTACGGCGCGCTTTTTTAATAAGTTCAGGTGGAACTGCAATAGAGGCGCTGTTAAAAATCACAAAGTGAGGATGTAAGGAAGTTTCCAGCCCCTGGCCGCCTAGGCGGTTTGTTTGAGCGGTCCAACCGCTAAACGCGGTTTCATTGCGGCTGACCGCTATGGCGGCCAACCGCGAAGAAACCGCAATGAAATCGCGTTCAGCGGTTGGACCAGAGCGGTCCGCGTGCCCCATAAACAAAATGGACGCCATCGAGATAGCTTGTGTTATTTATTATTACTCCCGAAAACAACGAAATAAAAGTAAAAGAAGTTCTCTGTGTCGAAGTCCATGGCTGCAACTCACGTACAAACTCATCGGCGGCTAGCCGCAAACTGAAACCGCCAGTGCGTATAAAGCGCCCAGTACACAATGGCCCACGATGGGCCACGCTTCGCAATTGGCAATTGTAGGCCACGATCAATTGGTGTTCACACAATGGCCCATTGCTCATTACTGCCTGGCAATCCACTTGCGACGGACGTCGAAGTAATTATGGCTGCAGCTATTTATTTATTATTATGTATATAAGATATTTTATTTATGGCGCTATTTATGTTATTTTTACGTCATATAGTGATTATAAATACATTTTGAAATAAAATATTCCAAAAAAGTATAAGTATCTATGAGCGGTCGGTGACGAACTAAACAATGGCCCACTGTGGAAACACCACCGGCCATGCTACGCCACGATTCCTATGAAGTGTGCCCGAAAAACCGACAACTTCGCCATTGCGCGCCACGATCGGCAATTGTCCGCCATCATGCACCATTGCCCCCTGTACACAGTGGCGATGGCGAGCAGTGGGCCATCGTCCGCCATTGTGTACTGGCCGCTTAAGCAATATGGCGGCCAGCCGCGGAGCGGGCCGCAGCTCTCCATTCAACCGCCGCGGTTGAGAATTTGCGGCGGTCAAGTGCGCACAATCACAGGCGGTTGCATATTAAACTGGGGAAGCGGCAGACCGCGCGGCTAGCCGCCCCCGCGGCTGGCCGCTAGTGCGCAAGAGCCCTAACACTGCAAAGTTACTTTACAAAGCAGTATCTCTTCTGGGGTAAATTTTGGCCCTTTGTTCGAGTTACCAGTGGTTCAGAATTTTTAGTTATTGGTAGTTAGTTGTTTTAAAACTTTTTCATATATATATAAGCAAGGCTCTGGATAACGATAATTTGTCTCTGTATTATAATGGTTGGTGCGTTGGAAATCGGTATTAAATTGTTTAGCAATTCGGTATGCAAAGTTTTTTTTTGGTATTTATTATATATTTTTATTCGATAGCAAACACGAAAATAAAAGACTGATTTGAATATTTATCATTTAAAATGAGTAATTGCAAAGTTATGATTTTTTAAAGATTGTTTAACTTTTGTACCTAATGACGTCATCGATTGAAAATATTACGTAGCGACATGCAAATAAAGCGAAATGCTTAATAAAAATGTTGCTGATTGCAAAACATTTCACGAATTTGTGATATCAAATGAAATTATTAGGATATTATACTAAACAAACCTATGATTTTCGATATTTTATTAATAAACTGCAAAAACGATTGACTTTGAAACAACGCTGAAGGTCAAATACTGTTACAGTATTTTGTTAAAATAACGATCATCTTAGCTTTGTTTGATTTAATTTCAAGAAAATATGTTTTAAACACATAATATCTCGAAATGGTTTTATAATCAGCATCACTTTTGTTAAACTTTGCATACCGAATTTCGCATTATATTGTACCAGTAATAATAATTAATAATACGCCTAATCATGATAATAGTATGTCTAAATATGCTACAAGTCTCTGTAAGAAAAAATATATATTATTTTTTACAATACACATGCACAAAAGCATTGTCCAGGTAAAGAAAAAATCATTTATTTCAAAATAAAAATAATAGTTCTCTGTCTTTTGAACGTCACAATTAACTTACGTGTAAGTTTAATCTAAATCTACTTCGGCTTCGGATTGTTACGAGAAGAACCCGTAAAAAAATCGCCAGGTTGTGGAGTCAAGAACGATTTTTACCATAAAATGAAAATGTAAGATTACTTTAATTTATCTATGCTAGAATTTGATTTACATACACACAAACTTATAATTTATTAAATAAAATATAAAATTATGAATAAAACTATACTTTAAGTGCTTCAATTTCTTTTGTATGAACATCTTATACTTTTTTAGATCTATTAAATCCTTGTTAATGTGTTACATTTAACAATAAGTTTAAAAATGTTTTATAGTATGATGCTCAAAATATACGAACACCAAATACTTGTACCACAGTTCAATTAACAAAGACAACTCAGCTGTCAACTCGCGCTTCCGTGCAACAAAACAGGAACACAGGAAACGCCAGACGTATGTAGGTACTGACCACATAGACAACTTCGCAGAAAAATATATGAAAGAATTAAATAACATAATACTTACATATGTGGGAACAGCAAAGATATACTGGCCAGTACACCCTGCTGTGTACCAACTTAGAATTTGTATTTATGTTTAGCTAGAGAAACATTTCGATACCGCGATGTACAATTTTTTATGATGCTGCTTGTGTGCGAGTGAGTTCGCCGTCTAACGGTCGCCACAGTACTCCCCTCCTAGTCGATAGACGATATCAAAGAGCTAGGAGGTACCTGTTACCAATAGTAGAGAGGGACTAGTATGCGAGTGAGTTCGCCGTCTAGCGGTCGCCACACATACATACATATAATCACGGCTATAATTCCCTAAATAGGGTAGTCAGAGCTTTGGAATGAGGAATTCCTCAGCCACTTTTGGAAGTTGAATGGGGAACATATGGTAATAATAAATGCTTTTGGTGACGGGTCTCCAACCACATCGCCCAAAAATCACTTGAAAAACCCCTATACCCTGAGTCACCTCTTACGATCACCCACGGGTAGAAATGGGATAGTGTTATTGTAAGCCGACACTACACAGCAAATAAAACAAACATATAACATTCTCTTTAACATATAAAGCAAGGCATGTATACGTTAAACAAATTTTCACATCTGCTGTCCAGAATGAAATCATAGAATTGATTATTTATGGCGTAGTTCTGTCCCTTGTATTTTTTCTGTCAATGAATGAATGAAAATGAAATCATCAGTTTTCATTCAAAGTTCCATCTTGTCACAGCTTCTATATGTCCCCAGCGAGATGGTTGATTTGAGCATGATTCACCACACAGATTGTTGCTGCGATTGACTGCTCAGTATGCCCGCTGTCTTCACAACATTTTTTTAACAATGTACAATAAAAGCACAAATGATTTTACACTACACTTCTTTCAATTGGAAGTAGTGTCATCCTATCACATTCACATTAGACAATTTCTTTTATATATTTTCTGTTATTATAAATAAATATATTTCTGAAATCCAGGTGAAATAAGAAATGTAACAAGTATTTTAAAATTTAACTCTTTATTTCAAACTCCTGTTTGGTCACAGGCTAAGTGGTCGGTGTAAAGGACACAGCGGTGCACGGATGCGGCGAGCTCATTGTCGCTCGAATGTCGATAACTAACTTATACTTTTACTAATAGTATTGTTCTGATGTTCACAACTTGCTTTCACTTCATTACAAAACATATTTCTGAACATACATTGCCATGTAGTGCCGGCTTAGAATGACACTACCCCTTTCTACCTACGGGTGACGTAAGAGGCGAGTAACGTTATAGGGCTTTTTAAGTGATTTTTGGGCGATGCGGTCAGACTCTCATTACCAGCGATACTCTATTTCTACCATCTTGTTCCCTATCAACTTCCAAATGTGGCTGGGGAGTTTCTGGCCCTAAGGCTCTGGCTACCCCTTTTTGGAATTTATGGCCGTATGCTTGTATATAAATAAGCGTGTTGGTTACTTTGCGTATACGGGTAGGAAATGATTACTAACCATAACCGTGTTAAATGTCCTCATTCATTTCAGGAGCGATTTGGAGGTAGAACTAGAAATAAAAAATGCTCAAAACTAATAAATTTATTTTTCTGTCTTGATTTCTATGACATCTTTTCAAATCTTATCATCTTTTTATCTAAAAGGTTCAAGTTATTACTACAGATGTTTAAAAATAAATAGAACCATATTTAGTTATGATCTAAAAATAAACTTGATATGATACCAGTTAATATCTTTTTATGAAAAATTTTCTTGTTTAATATGTTCTTTGTCTTCGGTATCCACCAGACTTACTGGCAAGGATTTAAATAAATAATTTGAACATGTAGGAACCTCATTGCCTGCTAAAGCTTCTTCTTCAGCCCTAAAAACAGACTCAATAATTTCTCTCTGAACTCGTAACTGTAGATGCTTTGGTAATTTTTTTGTCTTTTTCAGCAAACTGGAAAATAAATCATCCAGCCCATCTTCACCATCTCCGTCACAAGACGATTCAGAACGTATTGTTTTAGTTGGCTTGTAAGTTTTATTATTTTGATCACGATAAAGATTATCACTTTCATTTGTTGGCAATTCAGTTACAACAAGTTCTTCCGGAGATTCATATTGAATTAAAAATGACGCATCATCGTGATTTTCAGTTTCTTTTCTTTGAGGAATAATAAAGGACATCAATTCTTCATATTTCCATGGCTTTATCATGGACGTTGTATTTCTTCGACGCCGCAAAGCCTCCCTGTGACTATCGCGCAGCCTTTTCCACAGCAACTTCGCCTCTTTACCTTAAACAAATAAGCTGGGTAAGAAATAATTTTGTTTATTGTTGTGAACCGCCTAAGGGTTGACAACTGAAAAGTTTACCATTTGTACACTCTTGCTATTGCGTTCCAAGCAGCCGTTTCTTGTTTCTTTAGTTGAAATGCGCAACCTTTGTAAACCAAAGTTATGAAAATTTTGATTAATGTTTTTCACGTACAATAAGGTAGCTTTTTATACTTATTTAATGTATGTAAAATGTAAGTAATAGGTTCATATCTATATATTTTTTTACTTATGTAAAAAAACGATCTTCTGGCTTAAAATTTATGTTGTTTTTCGCACAACCGAGTAGTATTTCATGTAAAATATATAATATTTGTAATATTTTAAAATCTATTTATGACTTATAATAAGAGTGGGTAAAAAAATACAGTAAATCGCATTTTTTTGTATAACGTCATGGTAACAAAAATATGACTGTTCCGAGAATGCGGCTGACATAGACGATTTATTAGATTTCAACATGCCAAAAAATGCAATGCAAATAAGTCAAAGAATCCTGAACAAACAAAACAAGCTCCCATTCTGACAGGTGGAACAGAAATATTTCGCAGCTTGTTGGTGACTTTGGTTATACTTTTATGTTCATAAATAAATTAAACTATTTTCGCTCGAGTATTTTTCCATTCTATTTAGTTCTCAATCTCATTGGTAATTCATATTACTGTAGTAAGTAATATTATTCACATCACAATTTCATCCTGATCCGTCTAAGCTATATTGTTTAGTTCAATCATTTATTAGACTGAAAATTACTAAAATAAGGTACTAGACTTGAACCAAACAGCATAATCCGCTGTTCTTATTGCAAATTTGGTTGTTACTGTTTCCGATTCCTAGCAACCAATTTTCTTTGGAAACGAACATTGGTCGATAATCCTGTATCTATTTTTAAAAGCCAGTCGTGAAACCTACCCTATTTGTACTCATAGAAACAGACCTAAAAAGAGTTAGCAAATGTTTCACATCAAGCATTCCTTTTGTTAGCCAGAATATTACTTGTGTTTGTCAGTCTTATCTATATCTATACTTATAATAAATCTGTAGAGAGGTCAATTCTGTACATGAAATATATTTTCAAAATAACTATCAGGTGGTGATTAGGGATCGATACTGATGCCAAAAATGCAATCAGTAAAATTTTTGTCTGTCTGTCTGTCTGTCTGTCGGTTTGTATGTTCCTTATGGAAACAAAAACTACTCGACGGATTTTAACGAAACTTGGCACAATTATTCTTCATACTTCTGCGCAGGTTTTTGTATACTTTTCAGCAGAGAAGTAAAGGGGAATTTTGGGAAATTTGGGGAAAATGGGAGAAGTTACTCCATTTTTAAGCTTCCGTCGCGTGTGCAGCCTTAATGGTTAAACTTACATAGAAATCATGTATGACGGAAATATTCTTCATAAAATTATCTAAAAAAAAATCCTCAACAGTATATGTCTATCTTTTATGGTTGACTCACAATAACACGTGTAATTCCTGATAGCTTAGCAGTTCGGAACATCCTGATTATATTTGTTTACTCTTACAATTGTAAACCTCTCACTCATCCCTAATTTAAAAAAGGTAACATTATTACCTATTCAATAAAAAAGAATCATAGAAATCGGTAGACAAACACCGAAATTATACATAAAATAAGCCATCGCGCCCGTGATCGAAACCAAATCGTTACTAATTTACATATTACATACTAGATGGCGCCAGTAATTGCATCCTACAATACGTAATGATTTCTTTTTTAGATTATTATAAATACTTAATAGCGTTTTATTACAAAATTTGCTAATAAACGGAAATACAAAACCGTTCATTAAAGCGCATTGAAAATCACCAAACTACACTGTTAAGGGAGTGCTATAAATTTAATAAATTGAAAACATTACGCTGAATTTCACAATGCTTGAGCAGTGACTGAAGAAAGAAACCTCTGATATTAAAAAAAACAACGCTTCCCGTGCGAAGCTGGGACGATCCACTAGTTATAAATATAAAGCTGTCTTATGTTGGTTTAGAATAGCACTAACCTATTCCTTCTCGCGGGTGTCATTAGAAGGGACTTACGGCTCACCATCTTATCTTTTATCGAACGATCATTCCCCCACTTAACTGGCTGAGACCCCATGGAAATAGCTGAGGAATTTCCCATTCGAAAGCTCTGACTTTTAGTTTATAGATTTAGTTATAAATCGTCTCTCTCATACAAAAAAACATAACAAGTCAATTTTTGTGCCCATCTTAGACAATACAAAGTCAAAGAGCAAATAGTATAACTAAAAAAATATCCCTATAACAAAACCATAACGAGGGCCCTTTGTCCTCGACCATAGGCTTCCTGCGACTGTAACTGTAAGTGGTGCGTCATAATGTGTTCTTACCTATTAGAAGGCCTACCCAATTACCCATTCCGGGTTGTCCTTAACGTGGCTCCACCAGAAACGTTAAACCTCACTCCAACGGCTACTAGATCAACGTGCAATACGAAAAATAACACTATTGAATACTTTAAATGAATTAATACGTACCACTCTCCATTCCATGACCAATAGCCAATTGTTTCCAAATCGCATCCTTTAGTTCGAGGTCTCTATACATCACGTCCATTTCATTCCATAAACATGGATTTGCTCGAATTTTTTCAATAAATATCTCAGTTTTTCTACTCATAATTTCAAGCACGCAAAACGAAACCTTATTCGTTGAACCAAACACATTGAATGTCGTAACCAAACAAAATGGCTGACAGCGTCATGCCACGTGCCTCACGCTCACCCACGATCGATTTCTCGCAAGCTATATCTGTCCTTGTCACTCGCACCGCGCTAACTGAGTATGCTATCTCTATCTTACGTGGGTCGGCGCCCATTGTACATGTGCGTGCATGGCATGGCGATTCGATATAGCGTGTTCATTTGGGACCAATGACAGTGACTTCATTCTATTGTTGTCTATAATTGTTTCTAAGTGGCAACCCTTTTAGCACGGTGGAAGAGAACCGCCTGATATGCTAAAAAGCTTAGGATCAAGGCCTGAAACAAGCTAAATCTCAGTGTGCAATGGTTAATTATTTTCCTAGAGTACAAACAGTGAATAAATACAACGTTATAGCCCAGATGCGTTAAATATAGAAACATGCATACATATACTCACGGCTAAAAATACCTAAAAGGGGTAGCCAGAGCTTCGGAACATGAAATTCCTCAGCCTCTTTTGAAAGTTGTTGGGGATGGGTCTAAAACCACATCAACCAAAGAACAATTAAAGGCCCTAATACTCTTAGCCGCCTTTTACAAACACCCACGGGAAGAAATTGGGTGTTATTCTAATGTGTATATGTCGTCTTAGAATAGCACTAACACCTTTTTTTCGTGGGTGTCGTAAGAAGAGACATCTGGTATTGGAGCTTTTAAAGTAATTGATGATAACTTTAATTTTACAATTATTGCCCACTAAACGTCTAAGGGTAGCAGAATAATTCCTAATTCTTACTTCTGGCTACCTCTTGATGGTATTTATAGCCGTGAGTATATGTAGTATGTGAAATACACAGTGATAACAATGTTTATATCTATAGAGCGTTCTCAAACTCAAACGTTCATGAATTTTATTGTGTAGATTAATGCATAGTTATCAGTTTCACCATGTTGTTGGACATCTATCTCACATGACTTTAATTTATTTATTTATTTATTTGGAAGACTTCCAGCTAAATAATAACAATATAAGTAACAGTACATAACATCGATGCCAATTAAAAGTCTTCACCAGTAGTTTATATAAACGAAAAAATATAATAATTGCGCTTGATTTGCAACCATTATAGTGCCTATTCTAAAACAAAAACGTATTTATATGTATGTTGTTAACAAGTACAAAGAAATATGTATATAAATAATAACTTTTTTTTTAACTACGACATAATATATAAAACTCTATTGAGAGCTTTCTTTTGAGAAAAACAAAATAGTGAGTAAACGCTTAACCGTTGAAGTGCTGGTGTTGAAAATATCAATGTCATTATGAACCAAATTGTATTCACGACAAGCGCGTATCAAAAATGAATTTTGCCTATATCTCGTCTTTGCCGGGGCTACATGCACCATGGACCGCTGACGCAGTGCTAGCTGGTTTGTGCGGAGACATATGTGTTGCAGTAGCTCCGGACAGTCGGTTGACCCGTTTGCCACTTTGACAAGGCAACATATATCCGATATGTTACGCCTTATTTCAAGCGGAACAAAATGATAAATTTCACACCGTTCGGCATAACTTGATATAAACTGTTTACTTTTAAAATCAAGATACCTAAGAAACTTCCTCTGAATCGCTTCTATTCTTAATTTATATATTTGGTACTGGGGATTCCACACGGGCGACGCATATTCTAAGTGACTGCGAACATAGGCGCAATAAAGAACTTTAATGGCTTTAATACCTCGAAAATCCGACGCAGTTCTCATAATAAACCCAAGTGCTTTGGTGGCTTTTTTAACTATATGGTCAATATGTTTGTCAAATATTAACTGGCTGTCAAATATTACTCCTAAGTCTCGCATTGAGTCAACTTTCGTAATTACTTTATTACTAAACGAAAAATCTAAATTCTGTTTTAACTTTTTCCTAGTGAAAGTAACATGGTAACATTTAGAGACATTAAGATCTAGCCTTTTTTGGTAACAATAATTTTGAAAGCGATCCAAATCATTCTGTAAGTCATTTACATCCTCATTATTATTAATATATTTAAGAATTTTCATGTCATCAGCAAATAGTATAATTTAGTGTTAGGAAAACATTTAATTTTTATATCATCTATACTTATAATAAATCTGTAGAGAGGTCAATTCTGTACATGAAATATATTTTCAAAATTACTATCAGGTGGTGATTAGGGATCGATACTGATGCCAAAAATGCAATCAGTAAAATTTTTGTCTGTCTGTCTGTCTGTCTGTCTGTCTGTCGGTTTGTATGTTCCTTATGGAAACAAAAACTACTCGACGGATTTTAACGAAACTTGGTACAATTATTCTTCATACTCCTGCGCAGGTTTTTGTATACTTTCCAGCAGAGAAGTAAAGGGGAATTTTGGGAAATTTTGGGATAACGTGAGAAGTTACTCCAATTTTTAAGCTTCCGTCGCGTGTGCAGCCTTAATGGTTAAACTTACATAGAAATCATGTGTGGCGAAAATATTCTTTATAAAATTATCTAAAAAAAAATCCTCAACAGTATATGTCTATCTTTTACGGTTGACTCACAATAACACGTGTAATTCCTGATGGCTTAGCAGTTCGGAACATCCTGATTATATTTGTTTACTCTTACGTTTGTAAACCTCTCACTCATCCCTAATTTAAAAAAGGTAACATTATTACCTATTCAATGAAAAAAGAATCATAGAAATCGGTAGACAAACACCGAAATTATTTATAAAATAAGCCATCGCGCCCGTGATCGAAACCAAATCTTTACTAATTTACATATAACATACTAGATGGCGCCAGTAGTTGCATCCTACATAACGTAATGATTTATTTTTTAGATTGTTATAAATACTTCATGGCGTTTTATTCCAAAATTTGCTATTAAACGGAAATACTGAACCGTTCATTAAAGCGCATTCAAAATCACCAAACTACACTGTTAAGGGAGTGCTATAAATTTAATAAATTGAAAACATTACGCTGAATTTCACAATGCTTGAGCAGTGAGTGACTGAAGAAACAAACCTCAGATATTTAAAAAAACAACGCTACCCGTGCGAAGCTGGGACGATCCACTAGTTTATAAATAAAATAAACAGAATTGGCCCAAGTAATGACCCTTGGGGCACACCGGAAGGTACATTGGCCCAGCTTGACATGAAACCCAGCAGAGCAACAGCTTGACTTCTGTTCGATACATAAGACACAAACCATCTCAACAGATCACCGTGAATGCCAGCATCGGCGAGGCTTTGTATTAGGAGAGGATGAAAAATTCCGTCAAAGCATTTTTGGTAATCGGTGTAAATAACCTCTACCTGAACCCCATTGTCCATGCCCTCACTAATAACATTCGCCGCCAACAGTGTTGTCAAAAAACCGTGTTGATCTTCACTAAAACCTCCTTGAAGTGATGAATATAATTGATCAAACACAATCTTTTCGAGTGTTTTAGCAAAGAGACAAAGTTTGGATATTGGTCTATAATTCTCTATATCTTTTTTATCGCCCTTTTTGTGAATGGGTGTTATAAAACTGCTCTTCCATATTTTGGGTACATAGTTATCACTAAATGAGCGTCTGAACAGAAGACATAGAGGTGTTGTAAGGCTTTTGGCACAGTTGACAATGAACAGAGGTGGAACGTTGTCAGGACCTCCTGACTTTTTCATGTCTAAGTTTTTTAATAATTTAAACACCGTATCATCTATGACTTCAATCGAAGAAATGCTATTTTGGGAGTTGGCTGCGTTCTCATTATAAGATAATGTTGTGTCATTAGTTGACAGAAATGTTGATGTAAAATATTGAGAAAATAGTTCAGAGATTTCCTCACCATTGTCAGAGGATCTACCATTAAAGTACATTGATGAGGGATACGCTAGAGACGAGTTTTTACTTTTTGCGTACTTCCAGAAATATTTCGGATTTTTAATGACGGAGGATTCCACGTTATCAATAAATGTATCATAACATTCCTTCTCTACCACTGTCGCTCGCTCTCTTAGCAGAGAGAATATGATGTAGTCACTCATATTTTTATATATTTTATATTTTTTATGGTATTTAGCCTTTTCTTTCATTATTTTTATTAAACATTTATTGTACCACGGCGGATATGACGTGTTCACGATGGCCCGTTTAGGTATATATTTATCTCTGAGCTCGTAGATTTTCTCGTAGAACAGTTCAACGGCGCGATCCAGACTCACATTGTTGAATAGCGAACTCCAATTAGTATTATCTAGCTCAGCGTTAATCGGGGGGTAATCACCCTGGTTGTAAACATAAATTATACGGGACTGTTCCTTTAAGAGCTGAGGGCTAGAGTAGTCCACAGTGATATATAACGATCGGTGATGAGCATCTTCGGGTACAAGTGCTGTTTCAGATGTTCGTACAGAAAGTGGGACATTAGATAATGCCAAGTCTAAAATTCTCGAGTTGGAATTGCGCGCGGAGTTAAACTGATGAAGTCCACATAAACTAATAGTATCCATAAAGTCAGTTATCGCATTGGAAGTTGATTCATAGTTGAGTATAGGCTGCAGTTCCGCGACCCCACCACCGGCCGGTAGTCGCCAGTCGATCTTATCTCCGAAATTAAAATCGCCTAGACATATAAAACTATCACTTATATTATTTAAAACCAAATCGTTTAATTTCTGAGTAAAATACTGCAATTGAGTACTATATGTGTTACCAAGATTCTGTTCGCATAAATAAAGTGTACATATATGCAAATATTTGTGCTTTGACCGGGGGGAGGAATGATTTACAGAAATAGTGATCCAAATGTCCTCGGCCGAACTACGCCAATCCACCCTTTCAATTACCGAAATCTCACGTTTAACGGCTATGAGAACGCCACCACCCATTTTTTGATGAGTTTTACAATAATCCCGATCCCGCCTCCAAACTAAATACCGAGCATCAAATATTTCTGAATCGAAAATGCTATCTACAAGCCACGTTTCCGTCAAACAAACGATATCATAGTCGTTAAGATATATGTTTCTAAGAAAAACACTTGTTTTCGTTCGTAAACCACGAACATTTTGGTAATAAATGCTAAGTGACGCCATCGAAATATTGAGTTAGTATAATAAATAAATCTAGAACAAACAATAAATAAAGATCACTAAGTAATTTTGTAAAAAACGTGTATAAAAATAAAAACAAGTGTAAATAGTCATAAATTATCATCATAACAAGAAATAACTGCGTATTTTTATTGAATAGACGAGGTGAATGTCCGATAACAAAAGATGTAACCTTGGCCGGGCCGCTGGCGCAAACCTCAGGTAGAAAAATTATTGCAAGCGACTTTCGCGGTTCCGTGATGGTAATAATGGCGTAATTACAATATATTGTTTGGTTAGAGCAGCTCTATATAAAAGATATGAGTACAAGCAATTTTCTCGGTTTAGTATAAATAATAAGAATCATATTAGAAGTATGATGACAATTAGTGAATATCAGAAGCAGGTGCGGTGATATGATTGATGATATGATTATTGACCTCTCCATTTAAAGATTGTCTGGAAGAGATCGCTTTTAGTGATAAGACCGCCAATTGTACTTTTGTTACTTAATTCAGTTTATTTGTAATATTTTTTCCTTTTTTTGATTTGCAATAAAGAGTTTTCTATTCTATTCTAATAACCCTGACGGGGCTGGCAGAGGTAATAATACTTCTGAACATCACAAAACATTGTCACCTGGTATTCAGAGTACTCACGTTTTGCTTGGACAGTGTACTCACGTGATAGGGGGCAGGTCTATCGTATTCAAATCTGTGCATATATAAAGGTTACAACTATTTTGTCATTCATATTCGTAACGTCCTGGCGGGCGACTGTGTTAAAGGTTCTGCAGAAAATCATGAGGCTTTGTAATGCCACGCTGCAACATAAATCGGTTACTACATACATATACTCACGCTATTAGTTCCCATTAGGGTAGACAGAGACTATCGATATCCATTTTGTAAGATTCTGAATCACTTTGTTATTACATTGTTGTGTAATAAAGTTTGTACTCGAAATATTAAATTCATAGTTATTTAATATAAACTTCATAGGAACCTCTTTCGCACTCCATTCAGTTTACTGATGGTTTAGACTCTTTTGCTACATTCAATGATCCCTATCTGGCTGAACATAAGAGATTGTCTTTTTATACATATCTTCTCACATTCATACAATTCAGTTATTAAAAAATACATTACTCAAATAGCATTAAGAAATACAAACAGTGCAATTCTAAGTCAGGGTTCCTTTCCAATAAAAGAGCTTTACATTCATAACGTATGGATGATTCTAAGACGTTTTTTTTTTTAATAAGATAAGATTAAATTTAAACACATCACCCAAACACCAAATAAAAACTGCGAGTATACATCAACACCAAAACTTACAAAAGTTCGTTGATTCTAATTCCCCGCCTACTCCCTTGAAGGATTACAACTGTAAGTGTATGCAGAGCCTACAGTACCAGCTCGCGATTTACAACCGGAAGTTACTGCCGTGGAAGCCGCGCACGCCTGCCCTTAATGACGGGTGGTTCTAGTTTGAGCTATATTTAGAATAATATACAAAAAATTGGTTATTTTTATAGTCTGTAGCCTTGCCGTATCGCCTTAGGATTTCATACTATAGTTCTTCTGTTGATGTTTTATAAGGCGACTAAGAGTTTGGAAGTGGCTAATGACCCAAGTAGCATTTTGGGTTCTTTAGTGGTTGTTTGTTATTTAACATTTATTCTTTGAGCTAAGATACTAAACAATCATCGAATAAATGCTGCTCCCAGCGGGATTGGAACCCATGACTTCTGAAGCCACAAGCTAGCCACCTACTAACTAACAAGGTCATAGGTATCCCCATTTTAAAAATAAACCAAAAATATTTCTTTATTTGTTAATATAAAAGGTAAATTCGGCTTTTTCCATCATTTTCTAAACTAGTTTCAGCCTAAACCATGTATTGAATCGTTTGAGAGAACGCCGTGTCACGCACTCGTTTCGCGGCGGAAACTCTCTACTTTATGGCAGGAAGGCGCCGCGGGCGTGTGAAGGAAGCAGGTTCGATTCTACTACGGGACCGCTTTATAGGTCATGGAGTCATTCAATATTCCAGGGTACTAGAAGCAATTTTCAACAGGATATGATATTATTTATTGTTGAATTATGGGTTATTCCATTTGGGTAAATTATGTACATTTTTGAGTACTTACTATCGTTTCAAAAAAGCTTGCACAGTTGTATTTTTTTTTCTTTTATATCTTGGAATTAGTGTGTATGATATTGTCTTTTATTATTATTTTTCTGTGTGTTTTTATATACTTATTTTTGTGCTGTGTCTTCCTTTGTACGTGTGTAGCAGCGAATAATTGCTTTTCTTTCTTTCTTTCTTTGTCTCAAAATTAGAAAATACAAGCAAATAAATGTGAGTACAAGGGCATGTCCCAGACTATTTACAAGAATGACTTGTGAAATAAGATATTAACTCAAAGAGCGAGGTAACAAACTAACCATGCATTACATGCCAGGCTCCATCATCCCAAAACATATATGTCCCCACAAAGGGCTCAAGCCTACCCTATAATAATAACATAACATAACATAAACGTTCACGCCGAATATCCCCGAAGGGGTTGGCAGAGGTACTAATACTTCTGAACATCACGTGACTTTGTCACCTGGTGTTCAAAGCACCCACGTTTTGCATGGACAGTGTACTCACGTGATAGGGGGCAGGCCTATCGCCGTTTTGTACGAATACACTGTCACATGACTAAGTACATACAACTAAGCCATGTGGGTTTCCTCACGATGTTTTCCCTCACCGTTAACAACCATGATAAATTAACCACACATATGTCTTTAGAAAAGACAAATTGGTGTAGGCCCGACCCATGATTTGAACACTGGTCGTTTGCACGATAACCGAGTGTTCTACCCACTGGGCTATCACGGTTGCACAATATACCTATATATGGACATATTGGTAGTCTACTACGCTTGCCTAGTGTGGGTTGGCAGACTAATGAATACTACCGTGATAGTAAACAGGACAAACACGCCAGGCTGAGAAATTATTGTTTGATGATGTGTTTGTAGCTGATTATTCAATTATTCATAGAAGAATCGCATTTTGTATTTAAAAAAATACACAAAAAAGTTTTGTAATTTAAGGTTGTGTGATCGGGTGAGAAGAGAATGACGTGACTTGTAAAAGATACGGTTTAGAAGATGATATTGTAAAATATTGCTGTGTAGTGTCGGCTTAGAATAGCACTACCCCCTTTCTTTCGGTGGGTGTACGTAAGAGGCGACTAACGGTATTGGGGCTTTTTAAAGGATTATTGGGCGATGCGGTTCGAGACCCATCACCTTTATTTTACCATCTTTTCCCCAAGCAATTTCCAAAAGTGGCTAAGGAATTTCTAATTCGTTAGCTCTGGCTACCCCTTCTAGGGATTTATAACAGTGAGTATATGTATGTATGTATTGTAAAAAAGAGAGAAAAAGGAATGTTGAGGTGGTTTGGGCATATGAAGAGGGTGGATGATAATAAATTGGTGAAAGAAATCTACAAAGCCAATATGGAAGGTAATGTTAGTAGAGGACGACCTCGGAGGACACATTTTACCTAATAGAGAGTGTGCGCAAAAAGGTCCGTAGTGTGAAGAATAAAAGAACATGTATGAAAAGATTGTTGGAAGTCGACGAAGCTAAAAAGGCGTGCGAGGATCATACAAAGTGGCGGTCTATAGTCTGGAAGGTGGTCTTAAAATAAATATTGTTTGTTCCCCCTGATATGAAAAACATTCGCTTATGTTTACTTTGCCGGTATATTTTATATATAATTTTCCAGGTAAATTCACTCCATAGCTGTTTTTATGAGCGAGTGCGCTTTGAGATTGCCAACGATTTACGAGGAACTGTATCCCAATTTGTTTTTGTTTGTGCGGTTATTGATACATGAAGCGTAATATTACCTTCCTGGTTGTAAGGTTTAGAAAGCGGAAAAAAATACATTAAAAATGAACTAACGTTGTACGACGGTCACATGATACTGAAATCATACGTACATACATATACTCACGGCCATAAATCCTAAAAAGGAGTAGCCAGAGCTTTAGAACTAGAAACTCCTCAGCCACATTAAGAGGTTAATAGGGAACAAGATGGTAGAAATAAAGTAGCGTTGGTGATGGGTCTCCAACCGCATCGCATACTCACATCCGTGGGTAGAAAGGGTGATATCATCTTACAGTGATAACTGGTTTTTGAGGATAAATGGGTAAAAGATGGAAAAATAAAGAAGCAGACTGTTAGGTATTCGACCCCATTTCTCATGAGTCACTTAAAAACCATACAGTTTGTTATTTAAACTTATAGATATGGGATTTGACGAAGTAGGACTTAAAAATTTAAACACAATTGTATCTCAATCATGGCTAGCACCCAGAGTTTAACAACTGTTCTAGGAACAGTAATATTGAAGTTGAATTACAGTTGCATATCCAACAGTACACGTTTTCAAGAATTTCATAGAAACAAAACGAGCCATTGATTTAATACATGAAATCTTGCTTTTGATAAATATAGGGTATTAACTTTAGTACCTGTAACTTAACCAAATAATCAAAAATGATTTTAGAATGAAAACATGAATTTAAGAAATAATAATAAAAGTATTCCATTAATCCCATATCACAACGACATGACCTATATCAGTAAAAACTCTAGTTAATATTATTATAGCCTAATTCACTTCCCACTGCTGGGCAAAGGCCTCACAATTTTGAGCCCACACATCTCTGTTTGAGGCTGTACACCACCACCCTGGATCAAACCTGTCCAGGTCGTCCCTCCATCTCCTCCTAGGCCTTCCCCTACGCGCCGGTGCCCGTATACAACCAAAGCACAGCCAATATCAAAACATCAGCATCCTCAGGTCCGTCATTCCAAATAGAAAGAGGTGTGAAACAGGGAGACCCTCTGTCTCCAAAATTATTCACTAGTACCCTCGAAGAGGTCTTCAAAAAGTTGGCAGTTTCTTGGCAAAACAGGGGCATTGCCGTCGGCGACCGAAGGCTGAAAAACCTTCGGTTCGCCGACGACATTGTACTGTTTGCATCATCTCCATCGGAACTCGAGAAAATGCTTCAAGAACTGAGCACTGCTAGCCTTGAGGTTGGACTGAAGATGAACCGGTCAAAAACCCAACTAATGACCAACGGCGCAAAGCGTAAGGTAGTGGTCGATGGGCAGGAAATACAATACGTCGACGAGTACATCTACTTGGGCCAGATAGTGTCCTTCGCAAACAGGCAGGACAAAGAAATCGATCGACGCGTTTCGAACGCCTGGAAGAGCTACTGGTCCATGAAGAAGCTGATGAAGGGTAACCTTCCGTTAACCCTGAAGCGCAAACTTGTCGACATGTGCATCCTGCCAATCCTAACTTACGGCGCTCAAACGTGGTCATTGACCGAACGTCAAAAGTCCAAACTCAAGGTTTGCCAGCGAGCAATGGAGCGCAGTATTCTGGGTGTGAAACGCACAGATCGCATTCGAAACACCACACTGCACTCAAAAACTGGTATCGCTGATGTAGGAGTTCAGCCTGCCAAACTGAAGTGGACCTGGGCCGGACACGTCTGTCGAATGCATCCGGAAAAATGGGCTAAAACAGCCACTGAATGGGTGCCTACAGATGGGCTAGTTAATATACGTCGTCAATATTAATTGTGTCGATTGTGGGTATTTTCTCCTAATTTTTTTGTCGATTGATTTTCACATCGTAATAAACCTCTGTAACATACAAAATTTCCCTGCGTTCTTCTAACAGTGTTTTATTAAAATGCATAACGATATATTGATATTCTGGCGAGCGTGTTTCACCAATAGAATTGTAATTTATCAAAATGCCATTGATATTACACGGTGAGTTTAAAACATCGATTGATACAACACATAGATTAGGCATCAGTTTAAAATTTAGAATTTCATTTCATTTCATTTATGAATTCATTAACAATATCATTGTATCTGAATGTCACTTAATCTTAACAATAATTAATTAGCATAAGCATAAAGCATAAAAGCATAAACGTTCACGCCGAATATCCCCGAAGGGGTTGACAGAGGTACTAATACTTCTGAACATTACGTGACTTTGTCACCTGGTGTTAAGAGTACCCACGTTTTGCATGGACAGTGTACACCTATCGCCAGTGACAGGCCTATCGCCGTTTTGTACGAATACATTGTCACATGACTAAGTACAACTCAGCCATGTGGGTTTCCTCACGATGTTTTCCCTCACCGTTAACAACCATGATAAATTAACCACACATATGTCTTTAGAAAAGACAAATTGGTGTAGACCCGACCCAGGATTTGAACACTAGTCGTTTGCACGATAACCGAGTGTTCTACCCACTGGGCTATCACGGTTGGTTAATTAATTACATTACTAATAATATAAAAAATAAATTCTTAAAAAATAAAAACGGTATATATAAATTAATATAGTAAATTAAAATTATAAGAAATTATGTTCATACATTATTAAGTTCATTAATGTCATACAGGCTCATGTCAATCAAAAATCTTTTTAATTTCATTTTAAATTCTTTTGGTGAACTTATCAACCGCATCTCGTTGAAATTTTTGTTATATAAACTAATAGTTTGAAATATTATTTGTATTTATATTAAACTATAAATTTAACTGTATACGTTTGCAATTATTTCATTTTGGTTTTTTCTGTTTAAAGATAATATTTAGGGATAGTTTTTATTTATCATATTACGTACAGTAAAATTCAAATTAATATTGCATTTATAAATTCTATCACATTCTAACCCATTGCGGAAATGTAATACTCAAACACGTAACTCGAATGCTAACATATAATACTCGTATACCCCTTAATGGGTGGCAGAGGTACTAATACTTCTGATAATAGTGTTACATTACTGTATCCAGGTTTTAAGAGTTGCCCACATTTTGGTTGGACAGTATAATCACGAGATACCCTAATCGCGGTTTTGTTAAAAAAAACAACGTCACATGACGAAAGTAAACTTTAGCCACGTTAGTAGTAGTAGTTAGTAAAATAACGATTTTTTCCCCCACCGTTAATAATCATAAAAAGTTAACCAAATATATTTAATTTATTTAGGCCTACTCGCGATTTGCACCGTTTATCTGTGCGGGTAAACGGTTGTTCTCCCGACTCAACTGTCACGGTAGATTTTGTAAATCTGATACAATCGTTCTTAAAGGGCGATAGGCCTGCCCCCTATCACATAAGAACACTGTCCAACAATGGACAATGTCACGTGATGTTCAGAAGTATAAGTACCTCTGCCAATCCCTTCGGGGATATACGGCGTGAACGTTTGAGTTTCAGAGTTCTTAAAGTGACTTGGCAGAGAATATTCTATTGAAAATCTTAATGAGGTCTCTATATTTTAGATCAGTGTTCGAGAGTATTGCAATCAGTCCAATTGTTCGTGCGGTACCAAATTGAAATTCGACCAGTTGCTCTAACCGATGCAGGTACGGCCAAATCGGTGTTCTATTGCTATAATTTGCAAGCATGTTTCATTATAGTCTATAGTTTATGAAATTTATTTAACAGAATTATTTGTTGTATTTAACATTGCTTGTCAAATGGTTACTTAAAACTGTTATTATCAAAACTTTCCACACATATTCTTCATGAGTAAAGATTTGTGACCTAATATTGTAAAGAGGCTAGGCTAATGTTATCGACTAAACCATCCACGTTGATGCTCTAGTCTGTTGTATTAACTTTCATCCATGCTATCTATGCGCCCAAGCCAAGACATCATGCCTTGTATCTTGTATTATGCAAAATGTATCTTTCACTCAATAACGTCGTGACATAACACAAGCATTTTGAAATAGGTGTGTAGGAACTTGAATGTTCAATGAATTAAAATTATTAATTTTTAAATTAATTACTTAGAGAGAGGATAGTTTGATAAAGGTAAAACAGATTATCAGTACACAGTACATATGGGTAGAAAGACCGCCCGTCAATTCAGAGACAGGTGTGAGTTCAAATCCCGTTCAATTTGTCTTTTCTAATCTCATATGTATGGTTAATTGATCATCGTTGTTAACAGTGAGGGAAAACGTCCTGAGTAAACCCACATGGCTAAGTTGTACTTAGTCATGTGACAGTATATTCGTACCAAACGGCGATAGGCTTGCCCCCTATTATGTGTGTAGACTGTAAAGCAAAACGTGGGTACTCTGAACACCAGGTGACAAAGTCAAGTGATGTTCAGAAGTATTAGTACCTCTGCCAACCCCTTCGGAGATTTACGACGTGAACGCTTGAGACTTGAGAGTTTATCAGTATTTGATTATTAAAATCTTCATGAAGAATAATTAATTTTTTTTTTTTTGCAAATAACTGTTCAACAATAACGCAACAATAATTAAAATTTTCGAGAACTACTGGTAACACTGTACAACATGAATATATTTCCTTTTTTAATTTGACACCGAACCCGAGGTTAAACCAATCAGTAGCGAAATTCCATTGAAAATATGCTATTTATCAGATAAATAACATAACATAACATAACATAAACGTTCACGCCGAATATCCCAGAAGGGGTTGGCAGAGGTACTAATACTTCTGAACATCACGTGACTTTGTCACCTGGTGTTCAGAGTACCCACGTTTTGCATGGACAGTGTACTCACGTGATAGGGGGCAGGCCTATCGCCGTTTTGTACGAATACACTGTCACATGACTAAGTACAACTCAGCCATGTGGGTTTCCTCACGATGTTTTCCCTCACCGTTAACAACCATGATAAATTAACCACACATATGTCTTTAGAAAAGACAAATTGGTGTAGGCCCCGACCCAGGATTTGAACACTAGTCGTTTGCACGGAAAGCGAGTGTTCTACCCACTGGGCTATCACGGTTGTATATATCAGATAAATCTGTCGTTAAAACAAGTAAACCTAAAAGTGAATGAGAAAAAAGTGCTGAATTTTAAAACAAAAATATGTTCAATAGCAGTTTTCATCGAAAAAATATTGATATGTGCCTAAGTGCCAAGTTCTAGTATAACTATGATGAAATGCAATTTCTGTATCATATATAATTTTAATTTTAGATCTGATAGTGTTTATATAAGAGCCCATAAAATATCCTAAAATATTTATATAGGCATACTTATGTAAATATACTTACGGTTATAGATCCCAGTAAGTGGAAACCAGCCAACCAACCAGTAACTTTTAAAGGTTTAGTGAGAAATCATTATAAAAAAAAAGATTGGTGATGGCTCCAACCACATAGCTCAACAATCACTCAAAATCCCCAATTCTGAAAAATACGATTATTGATAAACATGCTGAAAATATCACTTTCAAACAATTCCTTATCTCCAAAACTAAAATGTTGAAGTCGTCGAAAAGGCTTGTAAGTACTTACAATTGTAAACTTTATGCCACTTAAAAGTATGTAGAAGAGCGACTTGCGGTTGAAACCCACCCGCAAGAACTTCCAAAACTGCTCCCTTTAGTTTGGCCTGGCGTGTAATTTAAATGTAAATTGCCTTCTACAGGAACAGACGCGTAAGTGCAAACATCGTAGATTGACAATATTATTTGAAATCAAGCCATTCGTTTCCTAGTTTTAAATGGCCAACAGCGTGTTGGTATACGCACAAAGCCATGCTTCGGGCATTACGGAAGGAAATATTGAACTCGCTGCTTAATTATTAGGGTGATTTAACCAGATGGCTGTAATATAGGCATAAATTTAATTATATAAAGCAATAAATATGAGGAACAGTCCATTGCAGAAGTCCTTTGAAAGTACTTACAAGTTTCCGGTCATTTTGAAGTATGAACCACTTGAAATCCGTGTCAAAAAACGATGAAAGTTTGTAAATGTCATATTTGTTTATTTTACATACATACACTTACTCACGGCCATAAATATCAAAAGAGGGAAGCCAGAGCTTCAGAGCTAAAAACTCCTGACGTGAAATAAAGTATCGTTGTGATGGGACTCCAAGCGCATCGCCAAAAAACCACTTTAAAAAGCCCCATACCGTTAGTCACCTGTTACGACACCAGTAGGTAGAAAGGGGTAGTGACATTCTAAGCTGTAACTACACGGCAAAGTAAAAACATCAGTTTAATTGGTTCTATGCCTCAATTTGCGAAAAGAAACATTTCAATCACTGCCGTACCATCCTTTTCTGGAACCGTTTCGCCGCATTTTCAGGGCCCCATTCGAGAACTTCTGCATAGGATCAAAACGCTGAAATGTCACCTAGAAATTTTTAATCACACACTTGAAATCCAAAATTTCAAGTCGGTAGATCAATCAATGCCGAAGATAAGCTAATGCAAAGTTTCGCATTTTCGACACTGACTCACTGACTCACTGATCATCAAAATAGAACTAGTACTTCCCATAGACCTAGAGAGCTGAAATTTGGTACAGAGGTAGATTTTAACGCCCACATAGAGAAAAACCTATCAGAATAAGGTTTATGGAAGATCTGGACTACCTGGTGACGCTGATGAGAAAACATAATAAGAGTACTGCCAAACTATAATAAGCTTATTTACGAGAAATAGTAGTCGATTAACTGTATTCTACTCAACAAATGAAAATATTCAGTCCAATAATTATTATTTATGTACTAGCACTCACCCGCGGCTTCGCTCACGTTATTTAGCATTAGTACCAGTACATGTCACTAGATGACGCTGACTATATTTTAAATCCCGGTAGCGTATTTATTTAGACATTTAAAAGTTTTTTTAGTGTATTTTAAAGATTTGAGAAGTCGTGGAGTTTATTTTTATTTGATTTCAAAAGATAATATAATAATAAGAAAATGTGACCATTCAATCAGTCTACGTCCTGTCAAAAAGAAGTGAAATCCCACAAAAAACATTCTGTAAAAAACTAGCCAAGTCTCGATAGTTAGCGATATTATAGTTAATTTTACGTGACTTAGCCGTCGACTTGTAATTAGTAGATTTGGATTAAAGTTTAAGGGAAACATACCAATATAAATCGCAGTAAGGAATCTTACACTTGGCTCCACTTATTTAAGAGATTTCATTACTTTTTAGAGATAAACAAGCAGCTCTATCGAGACTTGGCTAGTTATTTACAGAATGTTTTTGGTGGGATTGTAATTTATCAAAAATATAATAAAAGTAATACAACAACTTTACGTAGTTCGTCTGTTTGAAAACAATAACTCTACGGATTATTGCCAAAACGCGTCCGGCGTTGTTTTTACTCACAGCTCAGGATAAATTTATTAGTTTTTACGCTCTTAAATTTTGTACTGTTACTTTTTTCATCTTGATTCTTGAATTGTTTTCAAAATAAACGGTTCAATTAAGCTGTCTTAATGAGTTTGTTAAGAATTTATAAACCGTTTCAAAATAATAACAGTAATAATTTTGCGTATCCTTTTAAGCTTATTTAAATAATGAACGGTTACTGTTTAGGCCCGTGAGCCTTAATATCTTATTTTAGGGTTCTACACGGCTTAGTGTTGTCTTCGCTCATATATGTGTAGTTTATGAAAATAGGTTTCTAACGCTAAATATAAATTTACTATCCGTGCTTAATGCTAGCAAGCACTACCGCTATTCTTACCAAGGGTGATCGTAAGAGATGACTAAGGGTATCGGGGCTTTTTAAGTTGCTATTGGGCGATGCGGTTGAAGACCTATTCCGAAAAACATTTATTTTACAATATTTTTCCGACTTAACTTCCAAAAGTGGCTAAAGAATTTTCTGATTCTGAAGTGCTGGCTACCCCTTTTAGGGATTAAAAGCCGTAAGTATATACTCACATAGTCCAAAGGGGTGCAAAACAGAAGCAGCAAAGGGCAGGGCACATGGCATGCAGAATTGACGGCCGTTGGGCTTCAAAAGTCTAGAGTGGCACGTACCGGTTGGCCACCCACAAGGTGGAACAACGACATGGTGAAAAGCGTGAAAAGTCAATGTATGAGTGCAGTATAGGACTGGAAGTTTGGGACATATTTTGGGGGGTCCATGTCCGTCCAGCAGTGGACGTCCACATGATTATGATGATGATAATCCATTATCAATTGCAATTCAAATAATGTACATGAGGTATCCCTTATAAATTGCCTAGCCGAGGTGCTTGAGCGTGCTCTAATTAGTTTCATCATTATCATCTGCCACTCTTTTGGTGTTTTATGGCGTAAACGTTTAAGTTTTCGTTTAATTTAATGAGTCTATAGAGTTTTTATGCATGTAAAATGTTTTAGTGTGAAATGAAATGAATAGTTAATTTATAAGAGCATGGAAAGCAAAGATTTCACTTTTCTTGTGTACTTAAGGATTTTAAAATACTACATGTGTGGTATTATTTTTGTAGTCGAAGACTATAGACAACCAGGCATGCCAAAAGAAATTAGATACTCTTTTCTCATTTAATTGACACTAGCGTGCTATACACCATATTATAAGCTGGTTTTTTATTGACATATTTGAATATAGAACACACTTCTTTTATTTATTTTTTATTTGAATGAGCATAATTTTTCCGAGAATCTGGCGGGGATTCATTTGCAACAATGGAGCTCAATCGACGTGATTTTAAAAAAAGTTTAAAGCTTCAAGAATGTTTTGAACTTTTAACTTCTACTTTTGGTGAGTCTGCTAGTTCCCGAGCAACAGTATGCAATTGTTTGCTGAATTTTAAAGAGGACGGGGATGTCTCGAAGATGAAGCGAAGACAGGACGGCCGCCAACCGCGGTCACGCAAGAAAACGCGTGCAGTCGAAAAACTTATTCGCGAAAACCGAAGAATTACATATGCAGAGCTAGAGCGAGAACTAGGAATTGGATCAGCAGTGATGCAAACCATAGTTCACGACCATCTTTCTCTCCGTAAACGTTGTTCAATATCGGTGCCGCACAAACTTACCGATGAGCAGAAAGACCGTCGGGTGGATTGGTGCCTATTCATGATAGATTAATTCAACGGAGGCGAGAAAAAAAACACATATGATATAGGTACTGACTGGTGACGAAACATGGCTATATAACTATGATCCCGAATCAAAGCGACAGTCGACTGTATGGTGCTTTGAAGACGAGCCAACTCCAATGAAATGTCGTCCTGCACGAAGCACACAGAAACAAATGGTCACCTTGTTTTTCTGCAAAACGGTTTATATTTCTACTGTTGTGCTAGAGAATGAAAGAACGGTGAACTCCAAATGGTATGTGACAGTTTGTGCTCCAAAAGTAATATTAGCTTGGTGTGGCAAGCGACCGAAGTCAGGAATCCGGCACCTTCTCTGGCACCACGACAATGCGGCGCCGCAAACGTCTGCCAGAACACTAGACTTATTCAACTCGAAAAATGTGTCGATTCTCCCTCACCCGCCATATTCCCCTGACCTAGCGCCTTGTGTTTTTTACTTGTTTCCAAAAATCAAAGAAAAAGGGAAACAGGTTTGAAAGCAAAGAAGATGCGCTGGTTGCCTATAATTTCGAGATTTCTGAGGTATCTAAAGAAGAGTGGTCACAGGTATTTTCCAATTGGTTCAGACGAATGGAAAAGTGTATACGTGCCCAGGGTGAATACTTTGAAAAGATCGATACTGGTAACAAAGAATAAATTTTATAATTATTGAGTATCTAGTTTCTTTTGGCATGCCCCTCGTATATTATACGATCTATTTTCCACTAATTCCGGAAACCAAAGTTTAGAATTTATAAATCTTGACTAAAACCGAGATTGCGGGCGGGTCGATGGTTTTACGAGTCTTTTGATAAACGAAAACATACATATACTCACGGTTTTGAATCCCTAGGCGGGGTAGCCCTCTGGCTCAGAAAGCTGCAGCGTAAGAAATTTTTCAGCCACTTTTTGAAGTTGAGTGGGAAAAGGATTCCAAAGTAAAGGTTTGTTGGTAATGAGTCTCCGAGTCAGTGCTTTTTAAAGAATTTTTGAGCGATGTGGTTGAAAATAAGTTTTTTGATTAATTATTTATAAGTTATTACTTGCATATAATTGTGAAATAGTATCCTTTTTATTGGCTTTTATCTTTGTGTTCACTCCTTTCCTTTAAGATTTACGTACAACAACCCGTACTGAGAAGATTTTTCGGATTGATGCCAGTTTGGCATCTATTATTCTCTACACCTATTGCCGCCTGATTGCATTCCTATGCCTAACTCTTATATTTCTTGTCTCATCTATCGGCTTCACCAAGTTCTAAAAGCACTAGAAAGGTAGTCTTAAGAAAATGTATCGTTTATTTCTTTGCCGTCACTTAACCACTTTTGCTAAATAAAAGTAATTGCTGATATTGTATTATTGAAAACAAGATGTTTAATGGCTTGGGATTAAGACTGTGTGATTTGGTTTGAAGGTTTGCCAGGATGGTACAAAGTGGCAGTCGATAAAATCTGCTTACACCAATATGAAGTAATGAAATAAGTAGGTATGTGTATGTATGTGTGCAGTCCGATGTAATAAAATAATTATAATACATTAAAACAAGATTAAGCACTCTCCTCATTCATACATATTCGTATACTCACGGCTATAAATCCCTGAAAGGGGTAGTCAGAGTTTTAATAAAAGAAATTCCTTAGCTTCTTTTGGAAGTTGAGTGGGAAAAGATTGTAAACATAGGTTGTTGGTGATGCGTCTCCAACCGCATCGCCCAAAAACCACTTAAAATTACTAATTAACCATCACCCGCAATGAGAAATAGGGTAGTGTTATTGTAAGCCTACACTACATAGCTACTACTAATAAGCACTCTGAATATTTATACAAAACAACTTACTTACTTACTTACTTATACTCACGCCCATTGTTCCCATTGGGGTAGGCAGATACTATCGATCGCCACTTTGTACGATCCTGACAAACCTCTCTAGCTTCGTTTACATCCATCAATCTTTTCATACATGCTCTTTTATTCTTCATACTTCGGACGCCAGCCTTTTTGAGCACACTCTCAATTTGGTCCAAGTGTGTTCTCCGTGGTCGTCCTCTACTCACATTACCTTCCACGTTGGCTCTATAGATCTCTTTCACCAATTTACTGTCATTCATCCTCTCTATGTGCCCAAACCACCTTAACATTCCTTTCTCTATCTTGCACACTACGTCATCTTTCACACCTAAACGTTCACGAATTACACTATTTCTCACTCTGTCGCACAACCTTACATTACATATACTTCTGAGGGATCTCATTTCCACTGCATTCACTCTACTTTCATGCCTCTTTTGCCATGCCCAACATTCACTACCATACATCAGCGTAGGAACCAGTACAGCATTGTGAACTGCCATTCGCGCCTTTTCAGACAGGAACTGCCTCGACATTAGACTGTTTATGGCTCCATTTACCGCATTTCCCTTTTTTACTCTCCTTTCAATATCTTCCTCGCATTTTCCGTCCCTTGTAAACAAACTTCCCAGATATACAAACTCTTTCACTTGTTCCACTTTCTTGCCACCTATTGTAATCTCACATTCTGTCATACTTTCCTCTCTCTGGAAAACCATTGTCTTGGTTTTGTCCACATTCACTCGCATGCCCTTTCTTTCAAAAGACTTACACGCAATATTCACCATCTCTTGCAACTCATTTACCGTTGATGCAAGTAATACTTGATCGTCAGCGTATAAGAGGCATTTAATGATGAATCCTTCCATTCTCAGACCATAATCACTTTCGCGTAGTTCTTTCAAACAGTCATCCATGAACAGATTGAAAAGCCACGGAGAAGCTACGCAACCCTGACGTACACCCCTAGAGATTTCAAACCAGTCCGTGTTTTCTCCGTTTATTCTTACACATGCACTGGAACCCTCATAGAGTGACTCCAATGCACGTATAAGTTGGCTCCCCAAACCGAACTTAGACAACACCTCCCACAAATTCTTTCTTACTACCCTATCATACGCCTTCTCCAGATCAATGAAGGTGCAATACACTTTTTGGTTCTTTGCTAAGAATTTTTCTGTGATGCACCTTAAGGAGAAGATTTGATCCATACATCCCATTCCCTTTCTAAACCCTGCTTGCACATCCCAGATTTTCTCATCAGTTTCTTTCATTACTCTTTCAATCAATACCTTAGCATACAATTTACCGACAACACTAAGTAGGCTAATACCACGGTAGTTTTTTGCTACCTTGCGTGACCCTTTCCCTTTATATAGGGGCACTATCACCGCTCTGCACCAATCATTTGGTACCTTGCCAAGTGCCCAACACTTTCGAAAAAGGAAGAACAGCCAAGAAGCCACCAACCCTTTACCAGCCCTTAGCATTTCGATATTAACTCTATCATACCCTGCCGCTTTCCCTAATTTCATACATTTCATCGCTTTTACAATTTCTTCCATACTTATCACACTTTCACACATATCACCCAACACTTCGTTACAATTAATATTAATATCAATCAAAACAACTGTCAGCGAATGCAAACAAAAGCAATTAATAATTAGGCAAGCAATATTGTTGAAAGTTGGTTTTGCTCTGCAAATTAAAGTTTAAAAATTCATCGAATTATGCCATTCAATGAGCACGATAACCAAACAGTAGGAAAATAGGTCTTGCATTTCATTTTCCGTCGCTGTTTAAACAAAGGAACTAACACAACGATGCTTACAATCATATTCACAAAGAGATGCAATTGTTTACTAAAATCAACACAAATAAAAATTTCCAAACAAAGCGAAAACGTATTTTAGAATATCAAATAAAGATGACAAAAGCTTAATATTTTATGTTGTCTCAACTTTGAATAGCACTTTCCCTTTTCTTTCTGCGGGTGAACTAGGAGGTGATTAAGAGGTTGCAGGTTTAACACATCACCAATCATTACTTTATTTTACAATCTTTATCCCATTCAATTTCTTAAATTGGCTGAGGAGTTTGTAATTCTAAAACGACCGTGGTTTTGAATTTCCAACGGCGATAAGCCTGCCCGTACACGGGAGTACTCAGTCCAAGCAAAACGTAACGTCAAAAAGTATTCGTACCTCTGCCGCCTATTTGGGGATAAAGGGTGTGATTTATTAAGTATTTTAATAACTATAACAATATAATTCACATATAAGAAACAGAACGATCACATTATTTAATAATAAATATTGTACACACACACTACGCAGATCAACATAATATAGAATAGAATAGAAAGCTCTCATGCTACTACTACTACTATTCTAATACTATAAAAATACAATTATGATTCTCTGGTCAGGGATACAAATTAAACGATATATTAATAGATTGTGTGTCTATTTATTTATACTCGATGTTTGGAGGCGTGCTCCGAAATCGTATTAACTGTTACCATTGCAGAGGTCTGCAGTCGTGTTTTCTACCCATTCCGACTTTTAACTCATTTTACCCGTTGGCTTTTCATTTTATTGTATTTATCTATAGACCATTGTTTTACGTTACCGCATTCGGGGTAAATTGAATTAGGGTCCAACATTTTAGTTTTAGAATTTTAATATGTTTATTTTAAAGTTGTGTTGTGTCGGCTTAGAATAAAAGTACCCCATTTCTGCCGGTGGGTGTACGTAAGAGGCGACTAACGGTACTGGGGCTTTTAAGGGATTTTTGGGCGATTTGGTTGGAGACCCATCACCAACAACCTTTATTGTGCCATCTTTTCCTCACTCAACTTTCCAAAAGTGGCTGAGGAACTTCTAGTTCCTTAGCTCTGGCTACCCCTTCTAGGGACTTATAGCCGTAAGTATATGTAGGTATGTATGTTTAAAACATGTATCATTAATTTATGGGGAGATGTATTTATATATTTCTCAACTCAAACTTTCACGCTGTATAACCCCGAAGGGTTTTGTAGAGGTACTAAAACTTCTGAACATCGCGTGACATTGTCACCTTGTGTACAGAGAACCCAAGTTTTGCTCGGACAGTGTAGTTTTATGATAGGGCGTAGACCTATGGCCGTTTTGTACAAATGCACTGTCCCATGACCAAGTACAACTTGGACATGTGAGTTTCCTCACGATGTTTTCCGTCACCGTTAACAACCATGATATATTAACCACATATATGACTTTAGAAAACACAAATTGGTGTAGGCCCGACCCAGGATTTTAACCCTCATTGTCTGCACGATAAGTCACGATAAGTGGTGTTCTACCTACTGAGCTATTTTTATTTTTGTGTATATTAGTATAATATTATTAAATATTAGACTTTAACGCACGAAGAGATGAGTTCAGGTACTGTAATTCTTAGCCGGTACCTAATACAATGTTATCCGTATCTGCTTATGTATAACCTGCATTGTCCTATAATAACAGAATACTTTATTACTCTCCAAGGTTTACGTACAGATTGATAATTGACGTTATTCCAGCTATGAAAATTTCATGGAATAGCGTCCTTATATATTATGTAATGTTAGGTTATGTGATCGAGTGAGAAATTTGTGAAAAGTGCGGTGTGAAAGATGATATTGTAAAAAGATAGAAAAAGGAATGTAAGGATGTTATGGGCACATACAGAGGATGGATGATAATAAATTGTTAAAAGAAATTTATAGAGCCAATAATGGATGTATGGTTTCGTTAGTAGAGGATGACCTGGGAGAACACATTTGGACCAAATAGCGAGTGTGCTCAAAAAGGCAGACGTCCGAAGTATGAAGAACAAAAGAGCATGTATGAGAAGATTGATTGATGTGAACGAAGCTAGAAAGATTTGTCAGGATCGTACAAAGTAGCGATCGATAGTCTCTGCCTACCCCAATGGGAACTAATGGCGTGAGTATATGTATATTTATGTATTATATGTATGTACTTGTGTATTCGCAACAAACGGCAATATGCCTGCCCCCTAACAACTTTAATCGTATACCCAAGCAAAAACTTGGGTACTCTGACACCAGGGCAAGCACGAGCGCTATTTTATCGACACGATAACAGTTAGAAGGAGATGGCAGTATACGATAATAAGAAAGTGCGTAAGAGATGGCTGCTTTATGCCACGCGATAACTAGTTTAAACACCGCTCGTACTAGCCGGGCAGGTGATACAATTTCACGTGAAGATCAGAAGTATTATTACATGTGCCACTCCTTCGTACGATGATATACGACATGAACGTTGAACGATGAGGCCCCTCCATTTTTGTTTAATCATAATAAATTAGTTCATCATTCTACGAACTTATGTTTTCAACTAAATTAGAATTCTTGACCAATTTTTAATAGTTTTCACATAATACTTATTTTAACGACCTTCAGGCTAATGAACATTCATTAATGAAATGAAATTTCTAAATTTGGATTATTCAAACGTAAACAATATATGCTCACTGTCTTATCTGTACCTAATATAAACAGCTTCTGTCTAACCTTTCCTGTGTGCCTGTGTTTATACAATAAAGTCAAAAGCAAAAACCCAAATAAATAAATTATTAAAATACCCCAAATACATAATATTAACACCGCTGTATTGACACTGCGGTCGTTTAATGTCTCCGCCGGGATTTTTGGGAGGCCTTTTAATTTATGTACATTAATTAATTCACCATTTATCTGCGGTTAACATTCTATATTAAAATATGAATTGTGGAACTAAATACGACTATATAATGAAATTTACATACATACATATACTCACGGCTTAAAATCCCAAGAAGGGGTGGCCAGAGCTCAGGAATTCGAAATTCCTCAGCCACTTTTGGAAAGTTGAGTGGGGAAAAGATGGTAAAATAAAGATTGTTGGTGATGGGTCTCCAACCGCATCGCCCAAAAATCCCTTAAAAGCCCCAATACCGTTAGTCGCATCTTACGTACACCCACCGGAAGCAATGAGGTAGTGCTATTCTAAGCCGACACTACACAGCAAATAATGAAATTTATATTGTGTCTGTTTATCCTCGCTTTTTAGGCTTCGCAATTTTAGGTTATAACAAGATTGTAGCTTTTCATGTAAGATGAACTGCAAACTTTTTAATGTAAGGAATGGAAGAATCAACTTCCAAATGTGGCTGAGGAGTTGTTAGCTCTATGATGCTCTATCCCTTTTTGGGACTTATAGCTGTGATTATATGTGTATATGTATGTATGTGAATGAAAAAAATCGCAAACGGTACAAAAAAAACTGTAAAGAAATCACATAGAGGTATTGTGGACAATAATAAAGATACATTACTATTAACTAGATCTATAATTAGTAGCCGTGTAGTGTCGGCTTAGAATAGCACTACCCCGTTTCTACCGATGGGTGTACGTAAGAGGCGACTAACGGTATTGCGGCTTTTAAGGGATTTTTGGGCGATGCGGCTGGAGACCCATCACCAACAACCTTTACTTTACCATCTTTTCCCCACTCAATTTCCAAAAGTGGCTGAGGAATTTCTAATTCCTTAGCTCTGGCTACCCCTTCTAGGGATTAATAGCCGTGAGTATATATGTTACTATTAATACTATTAAAAGAAAGGTCACACAAAAATTCACTTATATTAAGCGGGTACAGTATATAAGTGTATTTTATATAGTCTTACATAGTTTTATATAGTAGTTTTTAGTTTGTAAATAGCGAAAAATGTTTATAAATATTATCCTTGTCAAAAATAACTTCCCATATTTACTTGTTTTGAAAAGCGTTAAGTAAACGAATACATATCTTTTCATTTGGTCTTCAAATAAATACTTGGGATGATTGCCTCATGACCTAAATGGTACACCACCATAGTGCACTTCGTAAAACGAATCATTATCTTTTACAACGCTGGTTCTTAAACCACCCTTGGTACACCTGCCCCCGTAGCATGAGGCGTGTGAGAGCGTGTATGTCGCGTGAGAAGTGAGAAACTGACAGATTGTTCATACAACATCTGTCAGTACCTCACTTCTCACGTGATATCTACGCTCTCACACGCCTCATGCTACCTATACTGGTTGAATTTAGACCTCCTCAATATAAATGTGGATAGTAGAAAACGTTCCCTTTTCATTGAGTAAAAATTATGTTATCTTTTTTACTACCTTTATTGTTCTGAACTGACAGTAAGCGACTATCGACCGATTTCTGGATTGAGTATTCCAGCTGAGAACAACTTAAGTATCTTTCTGTCGCATTGAAATCTTAACAACTGAATGAGAGAAAACGATACTTAAGTCGTTCTCAGCTTGAATACTCAATTCAGAAATCGGCTGTATATGACTTATGTACCGAGTAACTATTTATAGCTTCAACTTGAATTGCTTAAAGAGAGGAGTCTTAGCTAGGGGCCAATTAAGGCCAAGAAGTCGTTAAAGGGTTATAATTTTTTGCGGGGTGTTTTACTATAATTTTTCACTTATCGATATAAATTTTGTGGCCCAATTAAAATAAGGTAAATGAAATGGTGTCTACCCACTGAAATTTTGCTAACGTCGTAATAACTTCTTTCATGACGTACATGAGTCCAGTCATTTTAATCAATACTGACTGACCAAATATAGTGGATAAATATATTGATAATTAATATTAGTTTTAATCCATAAATGCAATCGTAAATTTCAAAATCCAGTTACAATATTTATGGCGAGTGTTCGTGTTGTGATGTGACCAAAACATACATCGTGATATATCCACTGACGCAAGAATTAGTAATTTATGCTTTAACTACTTAAATTTGGAAGCTCGGCAAAAATTACGGACGCCTGCCTTTTTGAGCACACTTTCTATTTGATCCAAATATGTCTTCTGAGGTCGTCCTTTACTAAAATTACCATCAAAATTAGCTCTATAAATTTATTTTACCAATTACTTATCATCCATCGTCTCTTTGTGCCCGAACCATCTGAACATTCCTTCTTTTATCTTTTCTATAAAATCATCTTTAACAAATCACGCTGTTTCACACTCGGTCACATAACTTAACATTACGAACTTTTCTAAGGGACCTCACCTCTACTGCATTCACGCTTCTTCGCCCGTAGCCAACATTTACGGCCATTTATATAAGCGTCGAAACAAGAATACCATCATGTATAGCCATACGGCACTTTTCAGTCACCGACACACTGGTCATTAGCCTATTTAGTTGTTCTTATCTATTTATTTTATAGTATTGTATTGTAAGACAATGGCAACTGCAATTTCATTACTTCTTTTCTTACAATAATAACCATTAATTCACTAACCTTATCATCCAAATGGTATTACAAAAATTTTATACAATGATGTAATATAAATTCCATATGTAATATTTATTAAACGTTTACGATACTTTTGTCAGTACCTGTCGGTTTAGGGGCTAATTAAAGATCAAACGGAATAATTTTATTGAAATTCAACGTCTAAGAGTGGTAAAATTCATTCCTGTATTGTATCGATATTTGGGTAACAAAACACGCAGCAGGTTTGAATGAAAAAAGTAGTCTACTCTGAGGAAATCGCAGACGGAAAGTCTATCTATACAGTTATTGAGACAATACAGCAATCACAGGTATAAAACTACATTGAAATATTTATTTTCAACCATTTTTCAAGTTTTCTGGTCAAAATAAATATGAACGGAACAATGATATAATCCCGCACTGTTTAAATACAATATGCAATCCGAAGTTCAAATATTAACCAGTCCGAAATTGCGAGCAGCCATCACATCCCTCGGATTTGGAAATCATTTCGGATTTGAATTTGGAACAGTCTCGGCAAGTTCATTAATCATTCGCTAGTTACATCATGTGTACCTGTTTCACTAAACCACATGATGAATTAGTGATTTACACGACGAACAGTGGCGGAGATAATTACCTTATACTGTTTAGGTCCACCTATATTCTCTAAGATATATTATTATCTCAGCCAAGTAGTGTAGTGTTTCATGTTTCACAACCGTGGCCGAATGGATAGGTCCAAAAGTTGCATGTTCGATCCCCGCTGAGACCAATATTTATGTGATGAGCATAAATAATTGTTTTTTAGTCTTGGATGTTATTTATATGTGTATTATATAATATCATCATATCATAATACAAGTTTAACTTAGTTTGGGGCTGGGGCATAACATACATAAACATAAACGTTCACGCTGAATATCCCCGGTTGGCAGAGGTACTAATACTTCTGAACATCACGTGACATTGTCACCTGGCGTTCAGAGTACCCACGTTTTGCATGGACAGTGTACTCACGTGATAGGGGGCAGGCCTATTGCCGTTTTGTACGAATACACGGTCACATGACTAAGTACAACTCAGCCATGTAGGTTTCCTCACGATGTTTTCCCTCACCGTTAATAACCGTGATAAATTAACCACACATATGTCTTTATAAAAGACAAATTGGTGTAGGCCTGACCCGGGATTTGAACACTAGTCGCTTGCTCGTTAATCGGTGTTCTACCCATTGAGCTATCACGTCGTGTAGTGTCGTCGTGTTGGGGCTGGGGCTGTGTATAATACGTCCGTATACATTTATGTCGTCGCAGCGCTGGGAGTCTGTCACGCCATGTTGCTATTAAAGACATCTTTAGGCGGACCCATACAGCTATCAGCGTACCAACTATCTTAAAACAAGTAGGAGACGACGTGCGGAAGACGCTCGTGTGGGGCTGACGCCTTCGCATTCCCAGGCCTTTAATAATAATAATAAAAACTCTTTATTGCACATCACAAAAAAACAACAATTACAAAAAAAAAGATCGGTACAAAAGCCAAAGTACAACTGGCGGTCTTATCACTAAGAGCCAACCCATGAATGGAAAGATTTGCTGGATTAAAAACATGTTCGGTAGATGTCCAATAAATTAAACTGATTGGCTTAAAAACTAAAATTATTCGTCAAACTATTATCAATCTATTTTAAATATTTACCGTCATCATGTAGTAAACCTGACTGTTCTAAGATAGTTGGTACGTTTATAGTTGTATGAGTCCATCTAAAGATGTCATTAATAGCAACACGGCGTGTCAACCCTGACCTAGAGGCAGGGGCAGCGGCTATAGCTTCAGCTACTGAAGCTGAGGGTCTGAAAAACACGAATATACTTTTCTTGACGAAAAGTCGCAGTTATGTGTTCTTGGTTATAATTGGTCTTTGTACATATTCAACTATTTATATTTTTAAACCTAACCTCAACTCAACTCAAACGTTCACGCCGTATACCCCCGAAGGGGTTGGCAGAGTTACGAATACTTCTGAACATCACGTGACATTGTCACATTTTGCTTGGACAGTATACTCACGCGATAGGGGCAGGCCTATCGCCGTTTGGTACGAATACACTGCCACATGACTAAATATAACTTTAGCCATGTGGGTTTCCTTACGATGTTTTCCCTCACGGTTAAAAACAGTGTAACAATAAAATAAAGTAACCACATAACTTAAGAAAAGACAAATTCATGTAGGTCGGACCCGGAAATTGAACCCTTATCGTTTGCAGGATGAGCGGTGTTCTACCCAGTGAGCTACACAGTTGAGCATTTCGAAATTAAATCTTAATAGGATAGCCAATATAAAAAAGATGACTACACATATCGATACGCACCTCTTGTACTCCACATTTTCTAAATTTTATTATACATACATATACTCACGGCTGTAAATCCCTAAGGGGTAGCCAGAGCTAAGGAATTAGAAACTCCTCAGCCACTTTTGGAAAGTTGAGTGCGGTAAAGATGGTAAAATAAAGGTTATTGGTGATGGGTCTCCAACCGCGTCGCCCGAAAATCCCTTAAAAAGCCCCAATACCGCTGGTCGCCTTTTACGTAAACCCACCGGCAGAAATGGCTTAGTGCTATTCTAAGCCGACACTACACAGCAAATCATATCCTATTATGTTTAGTTAAATTTTTAAACGAATCACAAATCTACGAGCATATTATATAGAAATCTATCGCGTAAACAACTAAAGTTCTGCTAAAATTTGATGATTAGAATTAGAAACAAGTTTGAAAGCCTAAAAGTTAAATTAAATTTACAACTAGAATATTACAATCAAAAACCCCAATTTCCGTTCGAAATTAATTGTAAAATTTAGATCCTAAAATGATAGATCAAAAGTAACAGACGGATTGAAAAACATTTATTATGATAATAATTTGAATGTCGAGACCAATCCTATTTTGCTGTTTAATTACTGTTCAAATATTGTCACCGGTAATCAGTTCTTTATTGTAATATGATATATACACTGAAATATTGTTGTATTAAGCATTTTTTTTTTCGTTTTAACAGTTTAACTAAAGAAGAAAAAAATATATGTCGACATGCATTAATTTGTTTGCTTACTATGTACATCGATAGAAAACAGATATTGAACCCACATAGAATAATAAAAACTACATACACTCACGGCTATAAATCCCAAGAAGGGGTAGCCAGAGCTTAGGAACTAAAAGTTACTCAGCCACTTTTAGAAAGTTAAGTGGGGCAAAGATGGCAAAATAAAGGTTGTTGGTGATGGGTCTCCAGCCGCATCGACCAAAAATCCCTTAAAAGCCCCAACACCGTTAGTCGCCTCTTACCACCGGCTGAAATGGGGTAGTGTTATTCTAAGCCGACACTACACAGCAAATAAAAACTATATGTATTTTTTTTGGTTATCGTTTCAACCAATAGATTTTCGTTGGACCAACCAGTTTATTGCCCTTTAGAGTTTTAAAAAACTATCGGGTGGTTCGTTTCTCACTATTACCGAGCCAGTTTACCGGTAGCTTGAGTCTTGACAGTCTGTTGCGTGGATTATTAAATTTTCTTTATGTAAAGCTATTAATATACAGAAGCAAGAGAGATTAGATATGATTTTATAAATTAACGATCAATAGTCTCTGTCTGCGCCAGTAATAATTTATTAATATGAGATAGTTAAAAATAATAATAATGCAAAACGACACTATCTGCTCTATTTCTGCTACATACAAAATCTAATGTGTAGTGCCGGCTTAGAATTTCGCTACCCCTTTCTACCCACGGGTCATAAGAGGCGACTAAGGGTATTGGGGCTTTCTATTGGATTTTTGGGCGATGCGTTTGGAGATCCATCACCAAAAACCTTTAATTTTACCATCTTTTCCCCACTCAACTTCCAAATGTGGCTGAGGAATTTATAATTCCTTAGCTCTGGCTACCCCTTCTAGGGAAATATAGCCGTGAGTATATGTATGTACAAAATCTTATCACCAATTTCTTGACAAAATTGCGACAAATATATCGATTATATTATCATTATCACTAACCCGTAGTTGATTTAATAGATGAACTTGAGGTTTAAGGTTTTTTTAAGCTTGTTGGGGTTAGTTGGAGACCCAACACCGATCATCGTTACTTTTACAAGTTTTTTCAAAACTTCTTAAGGGGTTGAGGAATTAGTAATCCTGAACTTCTGGCTATCCGTTTATGAGATAAAAATATATTTATGAGTATGCGTATGTATCTATGTATATTATCTACCATAAAACAGTTCCTATAATGTCAACATTTATACGTTAAATACGAGAAAATATGTGTTTAAACGGGCCGGCTTTGCTTTGGGCTGTATAAATAACTACGTCTGAAGAAGAAGAAGAGTATTACTGGCCTCCAATGGCCTCCAATCACATTGCCCAATAATTCCTTTTAAGGCCCTAAATTAAGTCATCTATTACTGCAGGAGGGACGAAATTGGCTTAAGATATTCTAAATCAACTCTACACAGCCTTAAACAGGCACAAACAGTATCTAAATTGCTATATAGATCAAAAATTCTTCCATTCTCATTGCTTTAATGTCTGACCTTTAATGTAACACAAAGGACCAAATATAAGCCTAAAAACTACTCAAACCCTTTTTAATCCCTTTCGATTGAATGTATGAAAGAAGTAATCGAACCTTTCAGAAGAGCCTCTTCAAAACTCCGTATAAGCCTTTTAAAACCATCACATAAATTTCAAAGGATTCTTTATGATTCTGTAATAATAGCCTATAAGGGTTCTCCTGAACTAGAGCATTTAATGCCACACTGGTCAAAACATTATGTTATTTGTATTTTATGAATAATTACATACATTTTGATGTAAAAACGTCTTGTTATTACATATTCTATGCGCTTATTGAAGCCCCTGTTCAGCTTAAATGTTGGAACATCAATTTAAAACAATCCTAATTATTATAATATTAAAGATCATATTTCAGATTTATTCGTCCGTAATTATGATATCAGTTCCAATACTTTTTTAATGTTTTTTTAAAAAAAATATTGACTCCCTTTTGGGTGATTTTGAAAACTTTTTGCATTCTTTTAGAAAATACTTCTAAATCATAAGTATATATCTATAGAACAAAGATTATATAAAAAAAAATATTTGAATTTAACCCAAGAAATATAGCCTTATTTCAATGTACACAAAAGTTAACCATACGCTTCACAGGCGCATAAATATGATTATTATTTAATTAATTACTTGCTAATTTAATTTACTTACCTAATTATTTGAGTTCCAGACTAATAAACTAACAGTGAAAATGTGTTTTAGGGAAAATATTATTTCATTTGTTTTTAATTATTTTTAAATGACAATTAATGATTTTTAAAGATAAAAACTATACTGATGTATCTACCTGCCGCATACAAAATTGTAAAATATTAATTTATGGAGCTGTAGGTCTAATTGTTTCTTTTATAATTGTGTACATGTAAAATGTTAACGACTGTTTGTTCCCTAAATAAATGAAAATAAAATAAAATAACAAATTAATCTAATTCAAAGTTTAAATTTATTATCAGTTTAAATAAATTCATACTTCATACTTTTCTATGAAAAGCTAACTGTCTTCTTTCTTGAGTGAAAATAACATAACAAATTTATGCTCGGAGTTGATAGATCGGTCTGTCGTACACTTTAATTTCAAATGTAATATATGTTATACCTATTTTAGCTTCGTATTTATGGTAGTAAATTTATAAATGTGAAACCCCCTTTACGCAACGCTATTCGATTCATTGCATATTAATATTAACTTCAATGTTGTTAATTCAAAATCTTAATGAAAATCGAAGCGCATAAATCATCCAGCGCTTCCCAAACAGTGTCACTCACCAACACGACCTTTGGAGAGCATAAATTAATAATTAATCACTGACCGAATGACCGCTGGCTCTCAACATTGGCTTAGTTTATAGTGTTTCCACTAAGATGGAAGTTTGGATCTGTATTTATGATCGGAGTTAGTTCCGATCGTCTAAAGTTTCACTTGAGTTGCAAAACAACCTTAGGCAAATGTATTTTTAGATTAGTTTTGAAGCTAGAAGAAATATTATGGAAACAAAAAAACTTTTCTAAATTACACAGCTACAGTCTAAATATGTGAGTATTATCCATGGGGAAGTGTAAATTATAATGCTGTGTAGTGTCGGCTTAGAATAGCACTACCCCATTTCTTCCGGTGGGTGTACGTAACGAACGTATTAAGGGATTTTTGGGCGATGCGGTTGGAGACCCATCACCAACAACCTTTATTTTTACCATCTTTTCCCCACTCCACTTTCCAAAAGTAGCTGAGGAACTTCTAGTTCCTCAGCTCTGGCTACATCTTGTAGGGATTTACAGCCGTGAGCATACGTATGTATGTATGTAAGTGTAAATTACACTAATAATTATGGATAACAATCTTAGTATTATTGGCGCACGTGTTACAAGATCTAAACTAAATAAAATATATATGTAATTTTATGGAACACAAGTCACAGATTTTAACCACAGAAAACTTAAACTGATATAATTGTTATACGAGTTTAAAATACAAATTGGGTTTGTTGCCAGCGTAGATCGTAGCAAGAATATTTTAATTACAATTCGCATTATCTATACTCACAAATTAAATTGGAGTTTCTCATATGCACGGTATCTATAAACAAAAAGTTTTTTTTTGTCTTAATGTCTATCTCCGAAATGGAAACACCAATTTCGATAGGTATTTCACTGGTAAATACATGTATTAATAATATACCTATCACTGTGATATATTTGACATGTCAAAAAGCTGATCTAGTAAAGATTAACTTAAAAGCATTTGAATTATTTTTTTATTACGATTATTATCTTTTTGGTAATGAGGCCTTTTTAAGTGAATGTTGGAAAAAGAGGCTGGAAATTTATCTCTTCTTCCTATGCAACCCCAAGTGGCGGAAGATTTTCAGATGCCAAAGCCATGCTAAGCTTTCATTATATATCGTTATATGATATATATTTTTAAAATAATAAAAGAGTTCTTTAGCAAGTAGTAGTATGCAGACCTAGCTGCAAAGAACTAGCGCTATCTTAGGCGAGGATGCCTTTTCGGGTACAACACAACTCACTACAAGCCGGATGAAAGAAAATCCTCACTAGAGGCCACTCTAAGATTCAACCAATACGTATACAAAATGAACTGTTATTAACTTTATGGCGGAACTTGGTCTTCTCGGAATCGGAATCGGTCGGAATCTATCAGAAAAACCTTTTCAGTGCACAGTGCAATGTCTAAATATTCCAGCTAGTTTTGCTAACTCATTCACCAAAATTATATGTCATGTATACATATACTCACGGCTATTAATCCCTAAAATAGGAAGCCAGAGAATCAGAATCAGAAAATTCAGCCACTTTTGGAAGATAAGTGGGAAAATGATTGTAATTTTTTTTATTATTTTGTTGAGATGGTATCCAACCGCATCGCTCAAAAATCACATGAAAAGCGCCCGATATAAAGTCGCTTCTTACGATTGCCAATGGGGAGAAATGGAATAGTGCTATTCTGAGCCAACACTACACAGCAATTAAATATATTATAAAGCAATAAAATTATATGAATCATTATGTAACCTTTAAAATCATAACAAAAAACTGTAAATAAATATGACAAAGATAAAACATACAGCCATAACAGCTCAATGGGTAGAACCCCGTCTATCATACAGTCAGGCCTTGGTTCAAATCCCGGGTCAGGCCTACGCCAATTTATCTTTTCTAAAGTTATATGTGTTGTAAATTTATCATAGTGGTTAACCATGAGGGGAAACATCGTGAGAAAACCAACATGGTTAAGTTGTATTTAGTGATGTGACAGTGTATTTGTACTAAACGGCGATAGGCCTATCTCCTTTCACGTGACTACACTTTCCAAACATAACTATGTACAGTATAAGTAGAAGTAGAAACAGAAGTATCTCTGCCAACCCTTCGGGATTATACGGCGCGAACGTTTGAGACTTAAATGTTTGAGAAAAACTAACAAAGATGAAAAAAACTGCAATACTAGTAAAACATACATACATACTTACTTACATACATATACTCACGGCTCTAAATCCCAAGAAGGGGTAGCCAGAGCCACTTTTGGAAAGTTGAGTGGGGTAAAGATGGTGAAATAAAGTTTATTGGTGATGGGTCTCCAACCGCATCGCCCAAAAATCCCTTAATAGCCCCAATACCGTTAGTCGCCTCTTACGTACACCCACCGGAAGAAATGGGGTAGTGCTAATCTGAGCCGACACTACACAGCAAAAAAGCTACTACTAAAAGCTTTTTAAAAACTGACAAAAGGCCTTAAATTCATATTTTACAATACATTTCCCACAAAGCAGAACTCAAAGATAAATGCCGTTGTAAATTGGAATATTAAACCAAACTTTGTGATTGAGTTGTATAAGTCAAACTTGCTAAGTACTTATGAATAAAGGGTTTCCAAATTTGAGAACCGCTGACTGAGTAATTTGGGACCAATTTCTTATTTGTACATAATTGATATTTTGACTAAGTTTGCTTCTCAGTAATTACCTAACCTATAGCATTTCTATGGAAAAGGTAGATATTTCAAACAACGGAGGACACATCTCGACCAAATGGAGAGTGTGTTAAAAAAGGGAGGCGTCCGAATTATGGAGAATAAAAGAGCATGTATGAAAACACAATAGTGAGTATATGTATGTGTATTGAAAAGTAACTCGTTAACTATTTATTGGCAATCGGTGATACATTGTATTCCCACCTTTTTATAATCAGTTATGATTATTTTTCACTATATCGATCTCTTGATATTAAGGTTTCAACAAAACATAATAAATTAATTTGTAAATATTTTATTATTATTTATTAAAAAGAAAACTTTTATACAGATTACTAGTTTTTTTAAAATAAATTCCGTGTAAAGAAAATACCTATCCACTTTCAAATACTTATTCAGTTTTCCTGGATTGAAAAATGAAAAAAGTGTTGAATATAAGACGATATGTTTATCACAGAACATTGTATTTACTCACGGCTATGAGTCCCAAAAAGGGGCAGCCAGAGCTTGATAATTAAAAATTACTCAGCCACTTTTGGAAGTTAAGTGGGGTAAAGTTTGTAAAAAAAGGAATAATATAAAAAAAATGAAAAGTGTCGTTGATGATAGTTCTCCAACCGCATCGCCCAATCATCCTTTAAAAAGTCCCGATTCGCCTATTACGAAAACTGCGGTAAGAAATGGGTTAGTGCTATTCTAAGCCGACATTACACAGCTTCTCTTTAAGCTACAGCTAAAGATAGTCTAAAAAGTTTTACTGTCAAAACGATAAGGTCTATAAATACAGCTTCTAAAAAGCGCCTGAAGTAATTCCAAAGGTGCAAAGACTAACAAGCAACTGTGATGGATTCGTAGGGTGTGTACTATGAAGACGCAGCAAAGCTCCATTTTCGTGAACTGGGCTTGAAAACTTTCTACGGGATTTGATTATCATATGAATTTGACTCTATAGCCGCGTAGTGCCGGCTTAGAATGTCACTGCTTCAGATTAAGAAAAAGTACCTCTGCTCTCTGAGAGTATAGGTATAAAGGTAGTATAGTAGGCGTAAACTAAAAATGAGTATAGATTAATATCTGGACAAGTGTTAAATAAAAAAAAGCGTATTAAAAACGTGACTTCGAGTGGTGCTGCCTGCAAATATAATACTAATGACTTTAATCTTTGAATTACCTCTCCTACATATTGTTGTTATTGTATGTATAACTTGTTGTATACTGTTAACGATTCAGCGGTTGAAAGGCGCCCGGGCGCGTCTGCATGTTATTATGAAATTCCGTCAACGGTTGAGAGGCTCCCGGACGCCTCTGTCGGAGCGCCCCACTTAAAACGTTATTTGTGATAGTTATAAAGACTGGTTTTGCATGAATTATTTTAGCGGAAATGCTTATTTGAACTTTTTAACGGTGTTCCTCTGAGGGGTTAAACAATGTTTTAGTTGTCCTGAAAATCCAATTAAATTATCATAAAACCTTGCTCATTCTTTTGGATGTGGATGATTTTATTCAAGGGCTGATTCATAATACGTAAAGTCGACAGTCGATTGAACAAACCAATGATAACGAAACATTCTCATTGGTTTTTCAACAATATACAACCAATTTACATTGACACGAAACCATTTTTCAGGTAATTATTTCAAATAGAATTAACAAATTCATATCACTATAGCATAATAACTAATAAGCAATACTCTTACAAATATTTAATACAAATGAGTTGTCTGAAATAAAAACTTATTTTTAAATTTAATCACGTGATGGTCAGCAGTAGTATTAGAACCTCTGCCAACCCCTTCGGGAATATACGACGTAAACTTTTGAGTTGAATTGAGTTTATCAAAGACTGAATTCAAAAGACAAATAAATACATGGAAGGATTAAACTTCCGACCATTTCATTTACCGGGATGAAAATCCGTTGAGCGAAATCCCTTAGAAATCCAATCATTTCCGTATATTGGCTGGTGTTCCGCGGATGCTTTGTAAGTAATAGTTCTTACGTTCACTGTGAAATTGAACTGAGCTCAAGCTTCGGAAAATTTAAACGCATCGAATTAGCGTCCTATACCTGCTGAACAAACTTAATTTATACCTTATATGAGCATTCTTTCTTAACAATATATTGTAGGAACAATAACCTGTATCTCGAGATACAGGCGATGAGCCTAGTTTGGGACCAGCTGACTCTTGTAAACTATGTATCAATTTTAATCTGATTAAAGAATTATTATTATTAATTATTTCTCAATATTTTAGGTGAAATAACAAAGATTGACTGCCTCCGTGGTGTCGCGGTTAAGCGCTTGGTTTTAAGTACGAAGGTCTTGGGTTCGATCCCCGGTGGGTGGTCACCTTACAAATTTAATTTGTAAGATTTAACCGAGTCTGGAAGGATATTGCAGGCTTGAATCATCTGATTATCCGAAAATTTAGATGATTCCGTGCTTCGGAGGGCACGTTAAGCCGTCGGTCCCGGCTACTGTTACGCTAGTAGTCGTTAGTCTGCCAATCCGCAATTGGCCAGCGTGATGGACTATGGCCCAATCACCCTATGTAAAGTAGGCTCAAGCCCCTTGGTGGGGACATATATGGGCTGTGAGAAGAACAAAGATTATACACATACTTTATATATCTACCAGCACATGTAGAATAGAAAAGAAAACATTTTATTGCCCCAAAAAAGGAAACATATTCACAAAATTCAAAAGCGATCTCTTCCAGACAACCGCTTAATGGAAAGATCAATAAATTACTGTAATATGAGGTAGTTGTTCAACAATATGGTGAATCGAATATATTTGCTTAAATATACATAATCTTTAAAAAACAATAACTAGTTTTTAATCTAAAGTTTGATTTATTAATTTCAATAATAATACCTTTAACAAATATATACTTCATATTACATATATGAATTTATTTATCTAAAAGTAGTCCCAATGCCAGTGCCGTGTAGTGCCGGCTTAGAATGTCGCTACCCCTTTCTACCCACGGGTGTCGTAAAAGGCGACTAACGGTATTGGGGCTTTAAAGGGATTTTTGGGCGATGCGGTTGGAGACCCATCACCAACAACCTTTATTTTACCATCTTTTCCCCACTTAACTTTCCATAAGTGGCTGAGGAATTTCTCAATCCAAAGCTCTGGCTACCCCGTTAAGGGATTTATAGCCGTGAGTATATGTATGTAGTCTCAACATAACTAGGTTAAAAGCTTTGAGTATATGCGTATATGTATTTTAAAAATTTTACTGAAAGAGTCTTAAGGCATAATGAAACAATGTACATACTATGAGTCTTACTAAGGTTTTTGAAGTCAAATAGTATTTGATATGTGAGGCATATAAAATCAAACCCGGCAATCTCCACATTTTTTCAAAACTAGTGTATGAACGCAGTTTTTTTTATTTTTTTTCCTTTTTTATGAGTAACAAAACGTTTCTTATCAAATCCAGCAAAATCCCCTACTAAATTGCAGTTGAACAATAGAGTTCCATTCAAACACGGCTTTCTCCTGTGTCGTTTGTTTCAAAGTTGGCAACCTCCGAGCCAACCAATCAGAGGCCGTAAAACTGACGCCATTGACATGAAATCAGTATGGTGGCTCATTAGTTGTTATTGTTTCTGTGCTCCGGGTTTTCTACAAATTTAATTGTGCCTAATCATTTTCGAAATAAGATATCGAGCTCCAATCACAGTATGGAGTGCCCAGTTACTCCGTGTAACACTAAATTTACCAGAAAACGCAAGGCAAACCCACAAAATTGGAAGAAAAATCAAGCAAAAAAAGCGCGGTAAGCACTATACGACCGTTGACCGTTTCGTTTTGATACTTTACATTTTCCGTTACTTACTGTTGTTGGTACGGTTAAGATTAATTGACAAACCAAGGTGCATATTTTATACGTTCTTTGTTTCACATGTCCTTTTTGTTTCAGTTACAAGCCGAATAGCTTACCAATAAGACCGGATTGTAACCATACAAAAAATGCGTTTCAATGCTGCTCGTTGACAATGGACAACATTTCTGCGTTTTTTCGAGCATTTTACAAGCATGACGACAAAGTAACCCAAGATGCTATGCTACTCAAACATTGCAAAGCTGTTACAATAGAAAGAAAAAGACCAAAAAATGGAAAACACACAGGAAAATCCTTCCAAACGAAGTTCACCGTTTATAGTAAGAGCCAGAAGAAAAGTATACCAGTTTGTCAAAGAGCATTCCTTCAAATCTTGGGCGTAACAAAACACAGAGTTCAGTATGTGATGAAAAAGTTTTTTGAAACAGGAGAACCAGTTAAAGAGAATAGAGGGGGGGATCATAAATCTCACCTGTTTAAACAGAAAAAAGAGGCAGTCATGGCTTTTATAAACTTATTTCAGGCTACTGAATCTCACTACTGCCGTGGAAAATCTCAGAGGCATTATCTTTCTCCGGAACTCAGCATCAACAAGTTTTTCAGAATGTATAATGCTCAACAAACAGCCGCAGCAGCCGAAAATTTATTGGTGAAAAAAGGATTTTTTAGGAGAACTTTCAATAGTAATTATTCCCTTGGATTTGGCAGCCCTCGGACCGACGTCTGCTCAACATGTATACAACTTCTCGAAAAAATTAAAGTGGAGAAAGATGATACAAAGTTGCAAACATTAAGAGTAGAAAAAAGATTACATGGTTTGAGAGCGAAAGCATTTTTTGAGTTAGTCAAAGAGGAGCAAGTAGATTTAAAGACTCTGACGTTTGATTGTCAAAAGAACATGGCACTTCCAAAGATTCCGGATCAGAGTACTTATTACTCCCGACAACTTTATCTGTACAACTGTACAGTAGTTGAAGGCAGCTCGAAGTCAAAACTAACTCCAAGTAATGTGTTTGCATACTGCTGGACAGAAAACCAATTTAACAAGGGTTCAAATGAGATTGCCTCTGCTGTGTATCACAGGCTATTAAATACTGATCTATCTGGTATAGCGACAGTCCGTTTAATAGCAGATGGCTGTGGAGGCCAAAATAAAAATTCCATTATGGTGGCTATGTGCTCGAAATGGTTGGCGGAGTCTGCACGAGAGGACGTGAAAAGACTGGAACTTGTCTTTCCTGTTGTAGGACATTCATTTATACCACCAGACCGAGTTTTTGCCCAAATTGAGAAAGAAGTAAGGAAAAGAGAGTCCATAATACGACCTGAAGATTATATGGATATCATAAGCCAATGGAGTACAGTAGTTAGGGTGGGATTTGATTGTGAAGTGTATGATTTTAAAAGTGCCATGTCCACCGTTATCAAAGATGTTGGAACATGGCATTTCCAATTTAAGAAATGCAAGCGATTTTATGTTAAGAGGTCTAAACAAAGTGGGAACGTTTTGATTAAAGGAGATGTGAATTACAAGATTAGTGAAGGAACATTTAAGAAGGTTACACGCAAAAATAAAGTATCCAAAGACATAAAGCCAAAAACCATAAATATATGTCAAGTAAAAACCAATATCAAGAAATTAAATGACGTTCAGAAACTTCTTATAACTCACTATGGAGAACAGTGGGAGCACTTACCGGAACTCTCATTTTACAAAAACGTTTTTCAGCAAAATGATGGAAATACAGAAGATGAAATAAATTATCTAGAAGATATTTGTGAACTACAAGAAGAAGATTCTTTAAGGGTATAATTCATACAAGTACTTAAATAAGTTTTTTATTTTTACGTTTCGAAGTATTACCCGATTTTTTCCTTAGTTTGTGTCATAAGTTAAGATAGGTACTTAAACCAATAATTTGCTTTAAAAAAAATATAAATATTTTTCTAATTTCACAAAGTGTTTTATTTTCACCTCAAGTATCGAGATCAGTCATGGTCAAGTTATAACTGCTTTGGTCATTTCAAACATGGCTTTCTCCAAGAAGCTCCATATCAACGACGGCAATCTCCTAATGATTAAAACAAACCTGGTAATCTCCAGTATAAAAATGTTAATTTGCCCATTTTTAGTTAATCCACGACTGCAAACTCTTTTGAATTAAAATAATTGAGATTATTACTTTACACTTGAGTAAAAATATTTAGATCTTCCATTTAACTTTATTCAAATAATTGTTTTTTTCAATATTCCAACATCTAGGCTCAGTGGAGATTGCCAGGTTTGATTTTATATGCCTCATGTTTGGTCTTATGTTTTAAAGAATGGCTTTTCTATAGAACATTTCCATTGTACAGCAAAAAATATTCAGATTACAAACTATGAATCGAATCAAAAAATCAAAGTCCATTCAAACGTTAACCTTAAATGCTATCCCAGATTTCCATCGAAATTATTTAAAGATTTTCTTGAAAGCCAATGTTCAGTGATGTATTTGCAATTGAATACTCGCAACCATCGGGAAGGCGAGCTCACTCGGTCGGCAAAGCGACTTCAACCATTCAATATTCAGTGTCGTTGACAGTTTAGCTTTTCTAGTATTACTTGGGAGAATATTTCGGAAAATTCACAAAAATACCTGAAACTTTATATTAAGTTTAAGCCATGATGAGAAGGGATTTTTTAACACCGTTACATCAGATGATGGCGTTTTATTAAGATAGTTGTCGACCGCCCCAGCCTCACAGGGTACTATTTTATAAATATAGAAGGTTTAAGTATATAAAATGTAATTATAATTTTATTTATGGAAACCGCTAATGAGATTTATACCACATGATTACCACATGATAATTTATTTTAATGACATATTTGTATTGTATCGTTTTATATATACATTACACAATATTGTATAAATAATATACATATATATGTTAGAGTGAGCATGTTATGTTTATTTTATAGTATATATATTTTTTTTAAATTTGAGTAGGACTAAGGTTCCATATTTTTATTGGTGAAAACTATTAGGCTAATGTGTATTAAAAGTGTATCCTAATTTAAAGTATCACAGCTGTTTGTTTTCCCAATGTAAATAAATAATAAAATAAAATAAAATATACTGTGTAGGTTACAAATATGTAATGTGATTTAAAAAAGTAATAGTGATTATGCTACTCCTTTGTGAGATGGTTACTACGGATACCGTTATTAATTTTTATTAATGTTGAAACGTGAAGCGATTTCCTTTGGAACCTTATTATATATTTTTACAGACATTTTACACGCTGGCTACTTTGAGAGCGCAAAAAACCATTCAATAGGATTTTGTGAAATTCCAACGAAAGCAAGAATAAAGGCAATTTTCCTACTTGGACGGCGATACTGAAATTTTGATGTTTCATTTATTGGAGAATGTAGAAGAGTGTTATAGAATAAAATGGTACAAAGCATTTTATTTTCTCTACTCAATTTTTAAAAGTGGCAGAGGAATTTTTAATTTCAATTCGAATGATTAAACTTGAGCAATAAAGCCTTACTATATTTGGCAATCTCGAAAGTAGAGCAAAATATATTACTGGTTGATCATCTGGTCATAAAATAAAAGAAAAGCAAAAAAAATAAAAATCAAGTTGCCCACACCTAGGCTAGAACATACAAAAACAATTGTTATTATTACATGTCTGTAAAAATATATAATTAGGTTCCAAAGGAAACCACTTCACGTTTCAGCATTATTAAAAACTATTTTTTTTGCTTTTCTTTTATTTTATGACCAATTGATCAACCAGTAATAAATCTATTCATGATCTTCTATCTTTTATAATCATCGAGAACTGTGTCTTAGTGATGAACGTTTAAGGCGGTATGCTTACCTAGTATTAGTAATATTATATTTAAGATTATTGTAGTATATCGCTGTTGTTCATCCAAATAAATAAATAAATAAACTGTCTATAGACCATGTAAATAAAAAGGAAATAAATTTAATGGTCATCAGTATAACAATATTGAACCCCAACGGCCATCCGTGCTGTATGCAGTGTGGCCCGCCTTTTGCCATTTATATTCCATAACTTTTCACGCTATGTCAGTTACACCGACTTCATAATAAAACTTTGTGACGAAAAAATAAGTATCATGTTAACTTTTTCGGTAAAATGTAATTTGATAAGACAAACTTAACATATTTTATAAATTCTTCTTTATGGATTCGTGAATGTATGTCGTGTTTAGATACGATGGCGATTTTTAAGATGGTGGTAGAAAGTAAGGTTTAAGAATAACATCAAATGTTTTTAGCATTACCTAAATAATTTGTTCTTGTAGTAATACTTCAGGTAGAGGGCTTTATCAGAGAAAGTAGAGTATTTTGCTCTACTTTCGAGATTACCAAACATAATAAGGCTTTATTGCTCAAAATAAATTGATTCGAATTGAAATTCAAAATTCCACTGCCACTTTTGAAAATTGAGTAGATAAAATAAAATGCTTTGTATCATTTTATTCTATAATACTCTTCTACATTCTCCAATAAATAAAACATCAAAAATTTAGTATCGCCGTCCAAGTAGGAAAATTGCCTTTATTCTTGTTTCCGTTGGAATGTTACCTTTTGAATCTTTATTGCGCCCTCAGAGTAGCCAGCGTATAAAATTTCAGAAATATATGTATGGTTGATTTATACAATACAATCAGCACTAGGTCACGTACACATCGTGCTCACTAAAAGTATTTATTTCTGATGATATGGCGGTAAATTGTGATAATTGGCACATATAAAAATATAGTTCGAAAACCGAGAAGTGAACCTACATAAAATTTGTTGGATATTTGGCGAGCCACATAGATATTTTCGTCAAAATCAAAATAGTGAAATTTTATTGACAATTGAAAATAAACAATTTGAGTTGCGCAGTATTGTCGTTTATGGATCTCCATGGCAAATATACGATCTCCTAGGCGACTATAATCAAATTATTGCCATCTCCATAGAAACTGTCATTTACCGGCTGAGCTATTGACGGAAAAGTAAAAAACCCTGAAAAGAACAACACGAAAACAAATCCATGAAGATTTTATAATATTATTTTTTTTATGTTTTTTTAATGGTATGCCTATAGATGATTTGAGTGCTAATTCTCAAACTGGAGCTACGGTATCGTCACAGTTAGAAAAATGTCCTCATTGTTGTGAACCACGGTTTTTCAAGGGAAAACGTGGGCTTAATATACACATATCAAAATGCCACAGTCAGCGCATTACATCTCAAGTAATTTTGCAAGATTCATCACCATCTCTTAATGAATTAATTGATACAAGCCCCCATGAAGATACACAATGTTTTGGAAACTATTGTCAAAATTAAAATCATCAATTCCCATAGTTAAAAAAATACCCCGAGGAGCCCGATATTCAGTTACTTTATCACTCACCAAAGCTGTAAAGGCCGTGGTTGACAACAATGACTTTCAAAGCTGGAAAAACCTATTCTTGTTTTGTTTCAAAACTTTGCACGCACCAAAAAGTTCAAAATTATCCCTTACACAGACAATTAAAAATAATTGCTCAATACCTTTGGACACAACCATCGTTAAAAAATACCCACAACAAGCTTTCGACATAAACCGTAAAATCAAAAACAAAATTTCAGATGGAGATATCAGAGGTGCTGCACAATTATTATTTTCAAGCGAAACCTTAGCACCAGAGACGCCAGAAACACCTCTATCGCTTCAGTCTAAGCATCCGCCTTCAAGGAGGGACATCAACTTGCCAGATGCTCCAAACCAATATAGCGTCACACCCGAGGCGACGGCACAGGATACGCTGGCGGCGATACTGTCCTTTAAGAACGGGTCTGCAGGTGGCCTCGATGGTCTCACACCACAACATCTCAAAGATCTTCTGTGTGGGGCCGGCGGGGAGCACAGGGATACGTTACTTGGACAGTTGACCCGCTTAGTAAACCTTATGTTGTCTGGCCTTGTCTGTGACGATATATTGGATTTGTTATATGGTGCGAATCTATGCGCTTTAAAAAAAAAAGATGGAGGGATACGACCGATTGCTGTCGGTAACACAATTCGCCGCGTCGTGTCAAAAATTTGTTGTAAATATATTCTCGTAGATTTAAGAACATACTTTGAACCAGTACAACTGGGGTTTGGCACACGCGGTGGTTGTGAAGCCGCGGTTCATTCGGCTCGGACGTACATCGCACATGGCGCCGGCGAAGTCCTTTTGAAGGTGGATGTGAAAAACGCATTCAACTCAGTAGATCGGGCCGCCTTGTTGGCTCAAGTGAAAGAAAAAGCACCTTCAATTTTTAATTATGTTTGGCAGAGCTATAAAAAACCCTCAAATTTATTATATAAACAAAATTTAATAAAATCGTGTGTCGGTTGCCAACAAGGTGACCCCCTGGGGCCAGCAATATTCAGCCTAGCCATTCATCCACTCATTGAATCTCTCGCCTCCAAGTTCAATGTGTGGTACCTAGACGATGGAACCTTAGGTGGAAATGCAAACATAGTTTTAAAAGACCTTGAAAATTTAAAATTGAGTTTTTCTTCTATTGGCCTTGATTTAAATTTTGACAAATGCGAATTATATATAAATAAAAGCCTTACAGACGAAAATAAATCTCAGATTATACAAAAATTCAATGAAATAGCCCCAAATATTACAATCCTTAGTGATGATTCGCTCCATCTTCTAGGTGCCCCTCTGAACGAGGATTCAGTGCCCGTTTTTGTTAAAGATAAAATTTCAAAATTCAATCAATCTTCAGAACGCCTGCAAACTATCAATCCACATTTGGCCTACACGCTTATTAAATTCTGTTTGTTTGTTCCTAAATTTACATATGTATTAAGGTGTTGCGACATCTGGAGGCATGTTTCGGCATTAAATGATTTGGACAACATTATACAAGATACTTTAAGCAAAATCCTAAATTGTAAATTCGATGACAACAGCTGGGCTCAGGCTTCCCTTCCAGTTCGTTTTGGTGGCCTGGGTATTCGCAAAACATCCGATGTGGCTTTACCAGCTTTCTCGTCATCTGTGCATTCCACTATGACCCTATACCATCAAATTATCAGTCCCTCTTTAGGTGAGGCCGAGGTCAGTGGAATGAGCGATGCCAAGATTGCTTGGATATCCATGCTTGGTTCCAATTCTTCTATCCCGACAAAATTGGCTAGCCAGAGGTCATGGGATGACATACTGTGCGGACGGATTCAATTAAACCTTTTGAATTCTGCTTCCGACCCCGCACAGCGTGCTCGTCTTATGGCTTCTGCAGAGCCTGAGTCGGGTTATTGGTTGAATGCGTTACCATCTGAGGCGATTGGTACCCTTCTCGATAGGTCTACTTTTTGTTTGGGGGTCTGTCTGAGAATTGGTGCCCAAATCAATGAAATTCATCGCTGCCGCTGTGGAGTGCAAGTCGATCTTCAGGGTCACCACGGTCTTTCGTGCCCCCGCAGTGCAGGTCGCCTGTCACGCCATGCTGCCCTCAACGATATCATCCGTCGGGCTCTTATCAGCGTCCATGTACCAGCTGTTTTGGAACCCCCTGGGTTGATACGGGACGATGGCAAGAGACCGGACGGTATGACTTTGTTGCCTTGGAGGAATGGCAGGGCGTTAATATGGGATGCAACGTGTGTTGATACCCTAGCGCCTTGCCATTTATCAGGGTCGGCATCGCAAACAGGTGCTGCTGCAGCCAATGCCGAGAGTTTCAAACGTCGAAAATATTCTGGATTACTGAATGATTATCATTTTATTCCATTCGCCGTTGAAACTCTCGGCACATGGGGCAACGAGGCGCGGGTTTTCTTAAAAGATCTCTCAGCCCGCCTAGTGGAAGTCAGTGGTGATCCTAGGGCTGGCAGCTACCTCGGCCAACGAATTAGCATAGCCATTCAAAGAGGAAATGCTGCCAGTATTTTAGGCACGATACCGTTTTGCGAGAGCGATGAATTTCATGAAATTTTCCATCTTTAGTAGGTATTTATTTAGTTTTATATTTTAATTTAGGTTGTAAATTGTCTATGTAAATATTTTTAATTATTCTTGAATAAAGTTTAATTATTAGAGATGTGATTGGTTCATATTTCAGCTTATGTTTATACTATAAGTTTGAAAGAACATTATTTTAACTTACTTTATTTCCATTTCTGTGTTTCATTTAACTACTGATTATACTCAAACTCAAATGTTCACGCAGGTAGGGGTAGGGCAGGGGTACTAATACTTCCATTTTTTCTGATTAACAGCCAAAAACAAACTTTTACTTGAACCAATAAATCATTTCCGTTATGCTAAGTCCAGAAATTAGAACTTATGAGAGAAGTTCTCATTTCTGGACCTATGGTGAATTTACTAATGGTAACTTTATAGGCGAGAAAATATTCAAAGTTAGCTAAATTCATAGTATTCAAAGTTAGCTAAATTCACCAAGGTGCTATTTGTAAATAATGTTTACTTATTTTATACTTTAAATAAAATTAACTTATTGTAGAAGAAGGTATACGTTCTTAACCTTGATATTGTACACATTTTTTCATTGTCACTCTCGTAACAAAAAATCTGGAGAGTTTTTCTACAAAATCAGAAAATCAAAACGGCACAGTCGTCTAAAACTGCCATCACGGTGTTTTCCTTATGAATATGTAGTACGCGCAACGTATTCCTGTATGCAACGACAATACGCTCATATATCATAGCGGGATTTGCATGTGACTCTTTTAGAGTTCTGTCGCTACGCTGTGTGATGTTTTCTTTGATATTTTTTTTCTATGTGTTTTTTTCAGTTCTTACGTATGCATCTTTTATTTATCTCTCTATCTAATGTATATCGCAACCAAAAATGTATAAAGAATTAAAAAAAAGTTAACTGTTTGGCGATAATATTGCAAACAATATTATCTCGGGCCAAAAAGGGACATTGGGTGAGCAGACCGATGCGAAAGGCCATACCGGACATGTGACGTCATAGATTTGCTGTGTAATGTAATCTTACAGTCAATGACAAGGCAGGATTTCCCTTCTGAACTTCCTGTAGTGGTTGAGAAATTTAGAAACCATAGTTTCTGACGTTTTTATTTTGTTTTTTTGGTATTTAGTAAGTTTTTATGTTTCATTCAGAGAAATCAGACACTAAGTGAAAAGGAAGTTACCAAATCGTCAAAGATAAAGAATATTTTAAACAAAGTGACTGCCAAATATAGTAATTAAATTCACTACTTTTATGACTATTTCCCAAAAAAACGTATATATTTTCCAGCGACTTTAATTTACAAGTAATTAGGCATAATTTTAAAAATTCTGAATTATAATTATTAAGAAATTTTAAAAAGTACTTAACTCTTTTAAATTTCATATTCAGAAAACTGTACGATTATAATTCAAGTTACTAATAAATGAAAGAAAAAAAAGTTGACAACAGCGGGAATTGAACCCACGCACGACCACCGGATATACGCCCCTGTCGCTCTGCCAATTGAGCTTTAGTATTAAGTGGCTACTAGTGCGAAATTCTTCTTTCCTTTTGTTTCTTTACACTTTTTAAAAGTAGGTTCTATTCCCGCTGGTCTCGAAATTTTTCTTTCCTTTATTTATTTGTATTAATCCCCACATGAGGTTTTCATGAACAAAACATTCTAATTATAATTCAAGTTGTCTACGGAACCATTTACCGAATGAAATGTTTCACTTACCATTTGTTCTTATTAAGCCGTATAACATTATTACAACAAAACTTTAGACGTTGTATTTTATACTTTTGTCATAACGAAGTCATATTTTAGTCAACCTTATTATCACACGGGAAATTATATTCAGAAGGAAAATGCAAACGTTATGTCACGGTTTTTGTTCACAAATAAAATGGCAAGGATACGATAGTTTTTATAATTTATTTATAGTGTAAGATCTGGCTGCAAAATTAGCACATGAATCGTGTACATAATGAAAAAAATATCTTTTCAGTATTTTTATAAGTGGGGAAATTCCCTTTTCATAAGGTGTCAATTAAAAAATTGCTTCCGAATACTATTTATTGAAATATTATTATTTAAGCGCATATTTATACGTCACTTGGACTTCAGAACCAAACGATGGGACTGCACCTACGAAACGTCATGCAAACATCACAAAGTATTACAACTTGACCAGCGCCGGATTCTTTTAGATATGTTAGTTCTGCATGATGTTTTGAGTGATCGGATGGATTGTCCCAACGTAGTTTCCCAAATTGGACTAAACACGCCTGCGCTCAGAACTCGCCATACTTTTAGAAAAATGTTTCACTTACCTTTTGCTAGAACTAACTATGCTCATAACGCGCCTATTCAACGAATTTTAGAGGAGTACAACAAATATTTTTATTCCCTCGATCCGTTTGCACATAGCAAGTCTATTTTCAAACGCTTGGTTCTAGACGCTATAGTTGTTTAGGTAGATTCAATGATTTCTATGTACTATTATTTAAATAAGGTTTTACTATTATATAACGTTTATGCATATCAATACAATCACATTCACATACATTCACATACATACACTCACATTCTCATATACACACTCACACATCATAACACACATTACACACACTACACACATTATCATTCAAGTATCATCAATTATCATTACTATAAATTTTATTCTTTTCTCAATTGTTTAGCATTTTTTACATATATTTTATTTTTTCTTTTTCTGTTGTTATTCATTTTGTCTTTAGATAGTTTAGTTTATTTTATTATTTTTTTTCTTTTGAATTAACTGTGTGTGTATCTTGTTTTAACTTGTGATCATCTGTTATTGGCTTTATTTACTGTACTGTTTCAACTTACTATATAATATGTGTTGCTGTTGATGATCCTTATATAATAAATAAATAAATATTTTGAGGCGTTTAAAGACCATAATAAATTTACCGCGTTAGTCGTAATGTCAACCATATGTATTTGTTATCATAACCATCAATTGTAAAACATACATACTCACGGCCATAAATAAAAAGAAAGGGTAGCTAGAACTTCAAAGCTGGAAACTCCTCAGCTACATTTGGAAGTTGATAGGAGTCAAGATACGAGGGGCATGCCAATAGAAGTTAGATACTCTTTTCTCATATAATTGACACTGGCAAGCTATGTACCATCTTATAGGCTGGTTTTTTATTGACATATTTGAATATAGAACACACTTCTTTTATTTATTTTTTATTTGAATGAGCATCATTTTTCCAAGAATCTGGTGTGAGTTCACTTGCAACAATGGAGCTCAGTCGACGTGATTTTCGCGCTATGATTTATTATGACTTTAAAAAAGGTTTAAAGCCTCAAGAACGTTTTGAACTTTTGACTTCTACTTTTGGTGAGTCTGCTTGTTCCCGAGCAACAGAATTCAATTGGTTTGCTGAATTTAAAAGAGGACGGGGATGTCTCGGAGGAAAGAGAAGACAGGACGGCCGCCAACCGCGGTCACGCAAGGAAACGTTCGTGCAGTCGAAAAACTTATTCGCGAAAACCGACGAACTATATATGAAGAGCTAGAGCGAGAACTAGGAATTGGATCAGCAGCAATGCAAACCATAATTCACGACCACCTTTCTCTCCGTAAACGTTGTTCAAGATCGGTGCCGCAAAAACTTACCGATGAGTAGAAAGACCGTCGGGTGGATTAGTGCCTATTCATGATAGATTAATTCAACGGAGGCGAGAAAAAAAACGTGTGTGATATACTGACTGGTGACGAAACATGGTTATATAACTATGATCCCGAATCAAAGCGACAGTCGACTGTATAGTGCTTTGAAGACGAGCCAACTCCAACGAAATGTCACCGTGCACGAAGCACACAGAAACAAATGGTCGCCTCGTTTTTCTGCAAAACGGGTCATATTGCTACTGTTGTGCTTGAGAATGAAAGAACGGTGAACTTCAAATGGTATGTGACAGTTTGTGCTCCAACAGTAATATCAGCTTGGTGTGACAAGCGACCGAAGTCAGGAATCCGGCATTTTCTCTGGCACCACGACAATGCGGCGCCGCACACGTCTGCCAGAACACTAGACTTTTTCAACTCTAAAAATGTGTCAATTCTCCCTCACCCGCCATATTCCCCTGACCTAGCGCCTTGTGATTTTTACTTGTTTCCAAAAATCAAAGAAAAACTAAAAGGGAAGAGGTTTGAAAGCAAAGAAGATGCGCTGGTTGCCTATAATTTAGAGATTTCTGAGGTATCTAAAGAAGAGTGGTCACAGGTATTTTTCAATTGGTTCAGACGTATGGAAAAGTGTATACGTGCTCAGGGTGAATACTTTGAAAAGATCGATACTTGTCATAAAGAATAAATTTTATAATTTTTGAGAATCTAGTTTCTTTTGGCATGCCCCTCGTAGTAGAAGAGATCATAAAGACAGAGAGAAGTGAATAATTAACCATAATGTTCCAAAGGAAATACCTGGCAATTCAGCGTGGTAACTTTGTGATGAAATTTGCTCAGTTAGTTCAAGTCTAATTTCAGACTTACTGCGTGGATCGTAAAACAGTTAGTAAATCATGTTTAGTAGATTTTCAGGTGTACAGGTGGTCGTAAAATTCAAGTTATAAAATATGCTATCTATACTTATAATAAATCTGTAGAGAGGTCAATTCTGTACATGAAATATATTTTCAAAATAACCATCAGGTGGTGATTAGGGATCGATACTGATGCCAAAAATGCAATCAGTAAAATTTTTGTCTGTCTGTCTGTCTGTCTGTCTGTCTGTCTGTCTGTCTGTCTGTCGGTTTGTATGTTCCTTATGGAAACAAAAACTACTCGACGGATTTTAACGAAACTTGGTACAATTATTCTTCATACACCTGCGCAGGTTTTTGTATACTTTCCAGCAGAGTAGTAAAGGGGAATTTTGGGTAATTTTGGGAAAAAGGGAGAAGTTACTCTATTTTTTAAGCTTCCGTCGCGTGTGCAGCCTCAATGGTTAAACTTACATAGAAATCATGTATGACGGAAATAATCTTCACAAAATTATCTAAAAAAAAATCCTCAACAGTTTATGTCTATCTTTTACGGTTGACTCACAATAACACGTGTAATTCCTGATAGCTTAGCAGTTCGGATCATTCTGATTACATTTGTTTAGTCTTACGTTTGTAAACGTCTCACTCATCCCAAATTTAAAAAAGGTAACATTATTACCTATTCAATAAAAAAAGAATCATAGAAATCGGTAGACAAACACTGAAATTATACATAAAATAAGCCATCGCGCCCGTGATGAAAACCAAATCTTTACTAATTTACATATAACATACTAGATGGCGCGAGTAGTTGCATCCTGAATCACGTAATGATTTATTTTTTAGATTGTTATAAATACTTCATAGCGTTTTATTTAAAAATTTGCTATTAAACGGAAATACTGAACCGTTCATCAAAGCGCATTTAAAATCACCAAACTACACTGTTTAGGGAGTGCTATAAATTTAATAAATTGAAAACATTGCGCTGAATTTCACAATGCTTGAGCAGTGACTGAAGAAAGAAACCCCAGATATTTAAAAAACAACGCTACCCGTGCGAAGCTGGGACGATCCACTAGTATAAAATAAGACTGTTACAACTTACGGTCATTGAACTGATTTATATAAATAAATTTAGCCCATAAATCATGAATTATGAAGGCTTCACAGAGAAAATAATGTGTCAATAAGCCATCTTCATCGACCTCTAACTTCAGACACTTTCTATGTCATATGAATCTAACAACAAACATGACTATAAGTACATATCAATTTATATCTTTACAACATTTTTTATATAGTACTCCGCAGTTGAATAGTCCGAAGATATTCTAAAAAACATTATCTTCTCTTAAACAAAATAATCGTCTCATAAAAATAAGCTCGTACTGCTTTTGTGGAGGAAAAGGGAAGATCTTCCGCCAGGCGGTGGTATGCCTGGGGACCGCGGTCCAACTGTATTAAGTTGGAACTTGTATATATAGTAAATGTTTTAGAAACTTCGATTGCGCGATGTACGATTTGTATGGCGAGTCTTGATGACGAGTGTGACGTATATTGCTTCGTTACGTGTTGCTGTGGAATGTGATTCTTCTTGCACTGTCAGCGTTTCTATGTAGTGCGCGTCATTGTGTACTGACAGCGCGTCGCTACAGCTTTCTTCCCTAAAAATATGATACGAATCAGAATATTTTCTAATTAATCAAATTGCTTTTGAGTTCCTTGAATCCTATTAGAACACAACTCACTGAACAATGGGGGTCAATTAAAATGATAGATGGCAGCTATGAATTTGAAACGAATAACTAGTTATGTACATACATATACCCACGCCATTAGATCCTCTTAGGGTAGGCAGAAACTATCAATCGCGACTTTTTAGTATCCTGTCTAACTTCGTTTATATCCATCTCTATTTTCATACATGCTCTTTTAGTCTTTATACTTTGGATGCCTGCATTTTTTTAGCTTGTTATGTGTACATATATACAAACATATAGAATAGAATAACTCTTTATTGCACATCAAACACAATTTTACAAAAATAATAATATGATCAAACAGTTTACAGTGAGGTACAATTGGCGGTCTTATCGCTAAAAGCGATCTCTTCCAGACAACCTTTGGAAGGTGAGATCGATAAATTAATTATTTGGGTAGATGCACAAAACAAGGCCAAAAAAAACATAATAATCTTACTTAAAACTAACTTATTTAATTTAAATAACAATATAAATATTAAGACTCACAGCTATAAACCCCTAGAAGGGGTAGCCAGAGCTAGGGAATTAGAAATTCCTTAGCCACTTTTGGAAGATGCGTGGGAAAAGATGGTCAAATAAAGTTTATTGGTGGTAGTAAGTTTATTCGCTTAAAAGACTCAATACCATTAGTCGACTCTAAAGAAACAACCACCAGAAGAAATGGGGTAGTGCTATACTAAGCCGACACTACACAGCTAGTCTAGTTATGTTTTTAACCGACTTCATTAACCGACTTCAAAAAAGGAGGTTCTCAGTTCGATTGTTTGTATGTATGTATGTATGTATAATTGTCCGCGATTATCTCGCGTTTGGCTTAAGCTATTTGGATGCGGTTTTCAGGAAAGTATTCGTTACGTTTAGGAGAAGGTTTTAGTGCTTTAACCGACCAAAAAAGAAAGGAGGTTCTGTGTTTGACCTGTATGTATGTCTGTTGGTCCGCGATTATCTCACGTTTGGCTTAAGCTATTTGGATGCGGTTTTCAGAAAAGTATTCGTTACATTTAGGAGATGGATTTAGTGCTTTAACCGACTCTAAAAAAAAAGGAGGTTCTGTGTTTGACCTGTATGTATGTATGTTGGTCGGCAATTATCTCGCGTTTCGCTTAAGCTATTTGGATGCGGCTTTCAGAAAAGTACTTGTTACTTTCAGGAGAAGGTTTTAGTGATCTAACCGTCTCAAAAAAGGAGTATCTGAGTTTCACCTATAAGTATGTATGTAAGTTTGAAGGTTCTTAAATATTATTAGACAAAGAGTTATCAGTTTATGTTACAACATTCAGGAGAAGGTTTAAGTTCTTTAACCGACTCGAAAAAAAGGAGGTTCTTAGTTTGACCTATAAGTATATATGTAAAGTTATCCATACTAGACAGAGATTTATCAATATATGTTAATAAAGTTGTTTTTATTAGTAATTACTAAATTATTTAACAAAAAAGTATATAAAAAACATGAATAAATTACTCTTAATTATATTTAAGAAAAAAAAATCTATTGCTACATCATGTTTTTCATCCTGGTCATTTCAATCAAGGCTCTTTCATCATGGGGATTGATAAGCAATTTCTTTGAATCTATATCACTTAAAGCCATCCCATCAAGGGATTTTACACGACTCAACGCTACATAACATTGGCTCTCTCATTTTGAAGTCTTTGTTTTTTTCGTTGGGTGTTTCGTTCTCCTTACGCGACTTTTCCTTAAAGCATCCTTTGATTTTCTACCTAGGCCCGCAGGTAAACAAAATAGTAACAAGTAAGCTAAAGTCATTATAACAAATCCTATCACTACCTCTTAAAAAAACTATAAAATAAATGGACAGTAAAACTTATCTCTAAAAACTATCACTAATTCACTATTCACTTAAAAAACTGAGAGTTAATTAAGAACTTATCACTAAAAAGTATGAAATAAAAAAGAAAAACAAAAACTTCAAATTAAAAACTAAACGGAAAAAAAACAAATATTGTTACTTATAACTATATTATTATTTTTTATTTAAAAAAGAACCGCCTTCAAAAATCCAACTGAAAAGAATAAAATAATTTTTAATTATTTTATTATGTACACCTCTATTCAACTTCTTCTTTTTGAAGTCGGTGCCAAACAAACAAATCCAAAATGAAACATGCTACATAGAGAAAACCATACGAATAATAAATCAATCGATAGTGCCTCAACAACAGTAACACAATCACGCTCAAAAATCAAGAAATTTCATCCGCTCGCAACGACGTCGATTTATATAGGCTGGAGGTGGGGGACAGTGAGCGGTGCTTAGCCTGGTGTGCATGCGTCGCACTCCGCAGAGAAATTATCATAATATACATGTCACCGTAAAACTGTAAATACTAGTAAATTATAATTTTAGATAGATAGCGAGATAATAAACTAACGTTAGGTAAGATTATGTTAGATTATCAGATTTTGCTGAAATGCACATGCAAACAAAAGAAAGGGGATAACTCTGGCACCCCTGTGCGATTTATGGCTGCTTCGGTTTCTGCTCCCCTTAACAACACCTTCACTAAGAACGAAAACGACAACGTAAACCGGGTTCGAGGGAGTAACGGATCGGTTAAGCAAACAAGTACTAAACTCACACTGAAACTACAACAACAGCAACAACAAACTACAAAGACAACAACATCAACTACAGACGATAAGTACGAAGAATTCAAGAGGGAAATGAGAGAACTGGTGACTTCCCTAAAAAAAACTCAGCAGGAACAACTTGATGTAATTAAACAAGATTTGCAAGAAATTAAGGAAGCCAACCAACACATACGGGACTCAATAGCTATCTTAACGGACCAAAACTCTGCCCTTAAGCAGAGAGTAGATGAACTAGAAGATGAATCAAAAAGAAACAGAGACTATATACATATTCTGGAGAATAAAATTGAAGATGTGCAAATAGGAGCCCGGAAATCCCATTTTGAAATGAAGAACGTTCCCAAGATAAATTTGGAAACAAAGCAAGATCTTATAGAAATGGTAACTACATTATCAAAAACAATTAACTGCAAAATAAAAAAGACCGATATCATGGATATATATAGAGTGAGAAGTAAAAATCCTGAAAAAAAGAGAACGCCGATAGTAGTAGAAACAAATTCAGCAATTCTTAAAAACGAGGTTTTAAAGATGGCCAAGAACTTCAACGCGAAAGCTCAAAATAAACTATGCGCTAAGCATCTAGGACTCAAAACGCAAGAAGATACTCCAATTTTTCTATCCGAACACCTCACCTCAAAAGGATCACGCCTCTTTTTCCTTGCACGTGATCTGGCCAGATCAAAGGGTTATAAGTTTTGCTGGACGGCCTACGGCAAAATCTATATCAGAGAAAACGAAAACACACCAGTCATTAATATCCAAACGGAACAACAAGTTCAGAGAATTTTTCAAGATAAATGACTAGATTGTTTAAATATTGACAGCTACATTTTTATAAATACACCCCACCTATTATGCTACTTCGTACTCCCATATTATTATAATAAGAAACATTTAAACACTCAAACATACACATACACAAATAATAACTGCAAAACACAAAGAACCACACTTAACACTCAAACACTCAATATTATCACCTTCAATCACATACTCATACTGATCACGATAGTATTGTACTGTTTCCAATTTGCATTAGCTAAACTGTTTCAAGCTCAAAAAAACACAAACCGACGCACATTATATATGTCGCAATACCACTACAAAACTTTCACTTATAATAAATTCTCTATCAAAGCCTCATATAACTACAGTTTTATAACAGAGACAAGTTGCACCGTACATATATATGTAAATGGATAATACAACACAAACGATAAAAGACATAGATAGTATGGAGGTGGCTTTCTCTTGTCTATGTGATCCGGAGGATCTTACTAACCAAATAACAATAAATAATACGGACTTGACACTTGTTTCCCAGAATGTTAGAAGTATATATCATAATTATGATGATTTTATCACAACTTTATCTAATTTTAGATTTGAAACGGATATAATTATTCTTACAGAATGTAGACTAAATAATAACAAACCACTACCACATTTACAAGGATACGACATTTACCATACGACCATTCATCAAAACCAAAACGATGGCGTAGTTATTTATATTAAGACCACATTAAAACACAAAGTAAAAGAAGTAAAACTTACACGCGCATCTTGTTTACAAGTTGATACGTTAGACACTTCGATTTTGGGTATTTATAGATCCCCATCCAATAAAAATGCAGAATCATTTATTAATTCTTTGCAACAACATATTGCTTCTCTTACAGCTAAAAATCTAGTTATCTCTGGTGATATAAACATTAATATACGACTTAAAGTTGAGGAACCTACATATGAACGCAATAACCGTATGTTATATTTAAATATGTTATCTGGATTTGGAATACTTGCAGGTCATACTATTAAAACAAATGACAAAAACTGTTTAGATCACATGATGATCAAACTGAATAGATCAAAATACCTAGCCTCGATAGCTGTACTGGAAACAAGTATAACAGATCATAAAACAGTTTTTCTTGTTATTTCTAAAATAAAACACCGTCCTCGTAACTATGCAATTAGGATAAAAACTGATTTCGAACATGCTTTACAATGTTTAAAAGACAGCAATATCGAAGAATTACTGTACTCTGAAAACCCGGATATTATTATTGAACGCCTAATGCATAAAATCACCTCCAGTCTTGAAGAAAGTACCACTACCAGCAAAGTACCTCGTTGTAAAAGAATCATTAAGCCCTGGATTACTCCTGGCATACTTAAATGTATAAATAACCGAAATAAACTACAAAAAAAATTCAAAAAAAATCCTGAAAGTGACATAAATAGAATAACTTATACAAGATATAGAAACTACTGCAATAACTTAATTAAAAAAATAAAAAGAACCTTTGAAAGAGATCTACTGTTAAAATCGCTAAACAATAATAAAACCCTGTGGAAATCAATTAAAAGTATTACATACACTAGCGAAATCAATAAACAACCGTCTGAACTACTAAATATAAAATCATCAAACAATGAATCAGTTAATTACGTAAACAAACATTTTGCAAATGTAGGTAAAACATTAGCCGAAAAATTTAATAATAATAAAACTGATGCGCAGCTTGCCAATAGCCTAAATAACACTCCACTCCAATCTAATAGCTTAGTCTTAATGCCGACGAATTGTGAGGAAGTTAATAGTGTGCTAATGAGCCTCAAAACCGAGAGCACACCCGGATGGGATAAAATACCCATATCTTTCTTAAAGCTGGCAAAGACTGAATTAGTCCCAATCTTAACACATTTTACAAATGTATGCTTCTCAAAAGGTGTCTTTCCACGCTCATTAAAGAAGTCCATTATTACGCCAGTGCATAAGAAGGGTGACAGGGACAATGTCAGTAATTACCGCCCTATATCTGTCTTACCTGCCATCTCGAAACTGGTAGAGAAGTTAATAAATATAAGATTATTAAACTATTTGTACAAATATGAAATTCTCTCTCCTAACCAATTTGGCTTCAGGCGTAATAAGTCAACTGATGACGCAGTAATAGGATTGAGTACCTTGGTGTCGCAGTCACTTGACAAGGGAGAAAAATGTATCTCGGTATTCCTGGATTTGAAAAATGCCTTCGATACCGTCTCTGTCCCCATTCTTGTACGTAAACTGGAAAGACTAGGAGTAAGGGGAATAGCACTTGATCTACTTAAAGACTATGTTAGTAATAGACAACAAGCAGTAAAAATAAACAATATTATTAGTGATTTTCAAGAAATAACATATGGTGTGCCCCAGGGTAGTGTTCTAGGCCCCACACTTTTTCTGACTTATATCAATGACATGTGTAATAAGAATATTAAACATGGAAAAATATTTACATATGCAGATGACACAGCAATTGTTTTTACTGGCTCCACATGGAGCGAAGTTCAATCTAATACAGAAAGAGGACTGAGGGAGGTGGCACGATGGCTAAGTGATAACCTTTTAACACTCAACACTTTAAAATCCAACTACATTTGTTTTGGCATTGATAAAAGAAACCAACCCGGTGACGATTTTCATATAATAATACACAATTGTGTCAGTGATCCCACAATTTCTAACACATCATGTAATTGTTCTAGAATTGAAAGAGTGAAAGAAGTCAAATACTTGGGTGTTGTGTTGGACCAGAGGTTATCCTGGTATTCTCATCTAGAGCATGTCATTAACAGGGTAAGGAAACTATCCTGGGTATTCAAGTCATTGCGTTACGTGGTACCTAGAGTACATGATTCCACAAATAACATCTTGAATTATATTTACACTTCCCTGGTGCAATCTGTGTTGGTGTATTGCATAACAGTTTGGGGTGGTTGTACCAAAACGTATCTAATAGACTTGGAGAGAGCGCAGAGATCTTTAATTAAAATAATGTATTTTAAAACTAGTATGTTCTCAACCACATCTCTTTATAAGGAATGCGAACTTCTCTCAATAAGGCAATTATATATCTTAACTTGTTGCCTAAAAAAGCATAAATCAATAGATTATAATGAATCAAACAATTCTCGTAGAAGGAAAGATATTGTTGTAACTATCCCTAGAACGAAAACCAGCTTTGCACAAAGGCAATATTACGTAAGATCATCAATGCTATACAATAGGATTAATAGAGAGCTAAACATTTATGATAAATTATATTATGAATCCAAAGTGACTATAACTAAATGGCTTAAACTAAAAACTTATAATGAAACAGAGGCTATACTAGAAATAATAACTTAAATATGAATACTTTATGAATATATAACACACACACACGCACATACACGCCCACACACACGCACATACACATGAACACACATGCATACACTCAAACACACACATACACACACACACTTACAATCGTTTGTTACCTACCTTTATATAATATAATAATAGTAGCTTTCTGTATTAACTAACCTAGGCATAAGGAAGATAAAATAATTTAATTTAATTTTAGTTTTGATTGTGATTTTGATTTTAATTTAAGTTACGTAATGATTTTTCATTTTAATTATTTTCTTTCTTTCATGTATTCTATTGAAGAGCGGGGTTTTCTAACCCATGCTTTAAGCTTAAAAGAAGACCCCAACCAATTGTTTACAAATACTTGTTTTTATCAAATAAAGAAATTTTGAATTTTGAATTTTTTTTGAAGATTTCAAACTAACGGAATTAACCATTCGACAGGGACATTCATGCACCGAGTTGGCACAACCAAAACTTCTAACACTGTAAAAAGACGGTCGAGAATCTAAATCACTACATAGTATAAAAGAAAGTCGCGTTCTCTGTCCCTGGGATATAGGGACATCCTTATGTATACTTTAATCTGTAAAACTACGAAATGGATTTTGATGCGAATTTTTTTATTGATTGATTGAAAAGGAAGGTTTATAAGGATGACATACGCTGAAGAGGAGGGGAACTCACTCCACTTGAGCGGGCCACTAATATTCGTTCTTCTTTGTCGTGAAAATTGGTTTGGCACCGACTTCAAAAAGAAGAAGTTGAATAGAGGTGTACATAATAAAATAATTAAAAATTATTTTATTCTTTTCAGTTGGATTTTTGAAGGCGGTTCTTTTTTATATTCTGTTATTATCTTAACATATTGTTGAATTTCTAAGCTAACATACATACATATACTCATGGCTATAGATCCCTTCACGGGGTAGCCAGAGCTTTGGAATGAAAAATTCCTCAGCCACTTTTGGAAGTTGATTGGGGAAAAGATGGTAATAATTAATGTTTTTGGTGACGGGTCTCCAACCACATCGCCCAAAAATCACTTAAAAAGCCCCTATACCCCTAATCGCCTCTTACGATCACCCACGGTTAGAAATAGGGTAGTGTTATTCTAAGCTAACGATGACTTTATTCTTATTAAAAATATCATTGACCTTGTTTCAAGAATACTATATAATATTTCGAATTACCTACCTACCTTGCTAAGGCAAAGTAATTCAAAATTACAATGTTCCATTTATGTTTTCCATGACGTGAGCACATCGCGTGCCACACTCGCAGTACAATTAAATAGAAAAGTGCTTACAAGACTGAAAGTTTTAGGCAGGAAACTCTGCGCAAGTTTTTCTTTTCTTTTTAGATTCGCACTGTTTTGTTTTTGCCAGTTGGCTGGCTGTTAGTTCTGAAAGTAATTAATGAGAAGATTTCCTGCCGAGAACTTTAGGTTATTATTATCTTGAAGTTCTATTTTTTACAATAAAGTTGTTGTATGGAATTTCAGAATGGTCGAGATCACTTACTTAGAGAATTGAGGTATTTCATAATTAGACTTTTGTTGTGCATGAAACCTCATGTGGGGATTATTTTACTAATCAATCTGGGAAAGAAAAATTTCGATACAAGCACGACTTGAACCCGCGAGATCCCGGTCTACGCCCCGGTTGCTATGCTAACTAAGCTATGGTTCCAAGCAACCACTGTTGCGAAATTTGTCTTTTTTTGCTTCTTAGCGATAGCTTAGCAAAATTTGTCTTTCTTGCCTGGTTTTGGTTCTCGGGGGTACAAACACATTTGTATACTGTTTGGGTACATTTTAGTGATGGTGTTTACAACGTACTCACTGTACCAAATCTTTTTCTGCAGGATATTCCTACAATTCCAATCAAACTTATATTATATATAACTTTTTTTTTAATAAATACAATAATTATATTTTTCAAGATGAAACTAATATAGGCTAGTATAATAAACAGTCACTATACCCCTCTCTGCCCAAAGGTATCGTAAGAAGATCGGTTGGAGACCCATACTAAGGATTCTTTATTTAACCTTCTTGTCCCCTATCAATTTCGAATTGTAGCAGATGAGTTTCTTGCTCTGAAGCTCTGGCTACTCCTTTTTGGAATTTATGGCCGTGAGCATATGTATGTATGTGATTATATTCAAGGTAAAACAAATGTAGAATAGTAAAATAAACTTTATCAAAGTCATAGTTTCCATTGTTTGAGAAAATAATACATTCAACGGATAATAACAATAATTTTATTGTGTTCTAACTAACCACAATGAATATTAATTGGAAGAATTGAATTCATTTCAAATCTTTTGTCTTTACAGTGACAAATAATTACATTAACAAATCCATGGTCATACTACTTGTTCGTATATTTAACATCATTGATGTGAAAATTCTCATAACATAGTCTTTCCAGACACACTGAGCCATCATGCTTGTTTTGCTTTCATAACTTCATTATTTACAATATGAAAACTACATGTTGAGAAAAAAATAATTGAACATAGTTGGAAACGTAAACAACGTAATGTTAATAAGAAAAAATCATCAAAATCGGAGCTGTTCTTGAGGTTTTCTGAAGCAAAGGCTTCATTCGTTGACGCGTCTATTTTGGAAACTGTGCCTTTTGAATTGTAGGTTGAGTTTGATTTTCTGATGACATTCTTCGTTTTGATAGATTTGGATAAAGTTGACTCTCAGTAGCTATCAAAAGCGAAAGTATTTTCCTGAGTCCCGGTGATACCATGCAATTTTACCAGTAATCTAATCATTACAATTATAACATATTATTAGCTGTGTAGCGCCGGCATAGAATAGCGCTACCCTATTTCTACCGGCGGGTGTACGTAAGAGGCGACTAACGGTATTGGGGCTTTTAAGGAAACATTGGGCGATGCGGTTGAAGACCCATCACTAACAACATTATTATACCATCTTTTCCCCACTCAACTTTCCAAAAGTGGCTGAGAATTTTCTAATTCCTTAGCTCTAGCTACCCCTTCCAGGGAATTATAGCCGTGAGTATATGTATGTATGTACAATTAAAACATGCTATTCAAGTGAAGTATTCATTTAACAACTGCTTTGAATTTGTGTTGTATTGTTTAAATATCTATTGTTATCAATAAACTCTATATCATATAACATACTCTACTATTATTTTACTCGATTTTATATCAAAAGCGTCCGTTAATTATTATTTGTTATTCTTCAATCTTTGTTTTGAGTCTATTGTACCCGTTTCATTATTTCTACGCAATATGAATCACCAACCATCTTTAAATTTTCAACCTATTACCTGTTTAACTTCCAAACATGGTTAATGTTTTTCCATTTGCTACATGATAGTTCAGTGGGTAGAACACCGCTTATCGTGCAGATGACTAGTGCTCCAGTCCCAGGTTGGGCCTACACCAATTTGTCTTATCTAAATACATATGTGTGGTTAATTGGAATTAACGGTGAAGGAAAACATCCTGAAGAAACCCACATGGCTAAGTTTTCGTACCAAACGACGATAGGCATGCCCCCTATCACATGAGTACACTGTCCTCCTAGCAAAACGTGGGTACTCTGAACACCAGGTGACAATGTGACGTGATGTTCAGAAGTATTAGTACCTCTGCCGACCCCTTTGGGGACATACGGCGTCAACGTTGAGTCTTAAGTTGAGTTTTTCTATTTCAGAAGCTGTGATTCGGATTTATGGCGTTGGGTTTAAGCGCAAAACACACTGAGCCCACCGGCCCGACGACAAAGCCCGACGACACGGCGACAAAAACGTATGTCGGCGGCCCGGCGGGATCAATCTGTACTGCGCTTTATATATATATAGGTCAGAGTTAAGCTACTATTGCCGGGGATTTCATTCAGTATTGTCAAACACGTTGCAAATCTGTTTCTGGTATAAAACATAAATATACTTACAGCTATAAATCCATAAAAGGGGTAGCCAGAGCTGAGAAATAAAAAATTCCTCAGCCACTTTTGGAAGTTGAGTGAGGAAAATATGGTAGAATAAAGGTTGTTGGTGATGGGTCTGCAACCGCATCGCCCAAAAATCCCTTAAGAGGCCCCAATACCGTTAGTCACCTGTTACGTACACCCACCGGAAGAAATGGGGTAGTGCTATTCTAAGCCGACACTACACAATAAAAATTCTGGTATAAAAATGTCATTTTACTTTTGTATTATATTAATAAAATTGAATCAATTAGTTTTGCATTAGCTATCAGTTATAAATTTTCCTTTGAACGCCAAAATGGTGTTTAGTATTTTTTTATTACTGGATCTAACTCTTATAGTAGAAGATAATTATCCCAAAATCAGTGCAATGCATATAACCGCGTATTTCTTGGGTGAATCATGGTGAGCATATTGGTGATGCTGTAATACCAAAAATAGACTTTTACTTTTAGATTATTAAAAACATATGTTAATCGCGGTATCTAGGGCTCTACGTTTTCCAAATTTTGTTTCTTCCATGCAAAAGCGAAAATATGGGACTGCACTATAATGGTGTGCCGCATGTTCCACACCACACCTTGTATCTTCGATTTTTATGTAAGAAAACCTATCGTTTTTATAATCAGTGAAGAAAATAATGATTGCTTCAACATTTGAAAATGGGCCTTCCACTAGTAGGATATGGTGGTTTAATCCATTATATAAGTAATCACCGAGCCAATATAAAATTGTGAAATTCGTAAAATGATGTTGGAACAAATGATTACTTACTACAAAATTACATCATCTACATACATAACAGTACTACAATTTGTATAAAAAGTTTAATTAAATATTGACAATTATTCATTTTGAATATTAGAAACAAAAAAAATACAGTGTTTGGCCATTGTTTAAATTGTTTTTATTTGGCAGGGACTTATTTCTTTTTCTCGTTACTGCAGAACAAGCACGAGCCGTGTTTAAACTAGTTATCGCGCGGGATAAAGCAGCCATCTCTCACGCACTTACTTAGTTTTGTATACTGTATCTCATTCTAACCGTTATCGTGTCGATAAAATAGCGCTCGTGCTTGCCCTTCTGCAGGGCAAGCACGAGCTATAACTAGTTTAAACACGGCTCGTGCTTGCCCTTCTGATCGTAATTGATAACAAAAGAAGATAGACGCTTAGATTATTTACAGAAAAAGCTCTCACTATAAAAATTAATGACTCTCAAACTCAAACATTCACGCCATATGTCCGTCCGTATATAAAAATCTATATGGCTATTTACAAAATATGATTAACATAAATCAAACAATCGTGATAGCTCAGTGGGTAGAACATCGCTTATCGTGCCGACGATAAGAGTTCAAATCCCGCGTCGGGCCTACACCAATTCGCATTTTATACCTATATTCACGGTTTTAAAACCCTAAAAAGGGTAACCAGAGCTTCAGGAATATTCCTCAGCTACTTTTGGAAATTAAGTTCACCTACACCAATTTGTTTCTTTCAAAAGGTCTTATGGTCGGTTAATTTATCATGATTGTTGAGGGTAAGGGAAAATATCGTAAGGAAATCCACATGGCTAAGTTGTAATTAGTTATGTGACAGTACACTGGTCAAGCAAAACGTGGGTACTCTGAACACAAGTTGACATCACGTGATGTTCAGAAGTATTAGTACCTCTGCCAACCCCTTTGGGGATATACGGTGTGAACGTGAGATGATAAAATTAATAATTGAGAAGATATCACAGTTATAAAAATTGCGCGAGGTAGCGTTTGCGGCGGCTCCGGCCGGGCGGGACGGCGGCAGTGTGCTTATAAATATTGTGCCTATTCCTCAACTCTGGACATAATAGTCGTATGAAATTTGGTTTAAACTATGTAGATTCTCTCAGCCCATATATGTCCCCACCAAGGGGCTCGAGCCTACCCTATATAGGGCGATTTAGCCATAGTCCACCACGCTGGCGAATTGTGGGTTGGTAGACTAACGACTACTACAGTAGTAGTAGCCGGGACTGACGGCTTAAAGTGCCCTCCGAAGCACGGAATCATCTTAATTTTCGGATACCCAGGTGGTTCAAGCCTGCAATATCCTTCCAAACTGGGTTAGACCATACAAATAAAAATTGCGCGAGGTTACCACCCCCAAGGATTGAACCCGAGACCTCCGTACTTGAAACCAAGCGCTTAACCGCGAGACCACGAGTGCAGGCGAGATGTAGAAAGAGGTGAAATAGGGGGTTATAATGTTTAAATGATTAAATGTTCAGTTCTCAATCACGACTGAACTACAGAAAAGGTTCTGATGATGATTTGTCTTACCTCACGCAGACAAAGTTGCGCAGGTCAACTAGTATAAGATAAATGACGTCACGGCATTCAAAAATAATAATATGTTTGTGTTTGGGCAATGTGGTAGGAGACCCTTCACCAATAACGTTATTTACAAATTTGTCCCCAATTGAATGTCAAAAATGGCTAAGGAATTCCCTGTGCTGAAGCTCTGGCTACAACTTTTAGGAATTTATAGCTGTGAGTATCTGAGAGTATTTATAGCATATTTATGTATGTATATTTATAATACGTAAGGATCTGTTTAAAAAAATCTAGGTCCTATACTGTATATTCAAAAGTGTAGTTTTTCATTATCACACTCTAGCTTTGTACAATATAATCTTATCTGTTAGGCACGACTCAGGAGCCTACTGAACATTTGTAGCACTTTTTCTCTCAAGCTCAAAATAAATTATTTGTTATTCAAGATTAAGACTTAAACGTTCACGTCGTAAATCCTAAATATGTGCTTTTTTTGCTTGAACAGTGGACTCACGTTATGGGGGGCAGGCCTATCGCCATCATATACGAACACAATGTCACATAATTAAGTACAACAATGGGTTATATTTAACATAACATAACATAAACATAAACGTTCACGCCGAATATCCCCGAAGGGGTTGGCAGAGGTACTAATACTTCGGAGCATCACGTGACTTTGTCACCTGGTGTTCAGAGTACCCACGTTTTGCATGGACAGTGTACTCACGTGATAGGGGGCAGGCCTATCGCCGTTTTGTACGAATACACTGTCACATGACTAAGTACAACTCAGCCATGTGGGTTTCCTCACGATGATTTCCCTCACCGTTAACAACCATGATAAATTAACCACACATATGTCTTTAGAAAAGACAAATTGGTGTAGGCTCGACCCAGGATTTGAACACTAGTCGTTTGCACGATAACCGAGTGTTCTACCCACTGGGCTATCACGGTTGCTATATTTATATGGTTATAATTAAGAACAAATATTGGATTTAACACATAATTTTAAAAGAAACGCACAAGAGAAAAAAGTAATTTAGTATTAGTTACCAAACGGTTTTAGCATGTTAGCTCCTGGACTGTACAACAATATTTACTTTAGTTTGTAGTTTTGTTCAGTATTGGTTCGAATTACATACACTCTTCAGTATCGAATCGCGCATTGACAATATATTACGCTCTGGTGGAGAAGTTACTAAAATATAATACTTTCAAATGACACAACCATGGGCTCGACTACCGAAACCACATTTTTTTGTTATTGGTTCATTTATGTTTTTTTCACTGCTAATAGTGCATACTTTAAATACCAATAGCGTAAATGAAATATACATAAAATCAAAAAAATATTTTATTAACGATAATACTAGACCAAGTGTGGATCACGATGGATTTAAGTATATTCTACAATGGACACCTGCTGATGTGGCACCATTTGATGCTTTAGGAAGTGGCATGAATGTTTTTATTAACCAAAACTGTGATTATGTTAACTGTTTTGTAACAGACAACAAGAATTATTTCATTGATGTAACTGATTTTGACGCCATAATATTTAACGGCAAAAGCATTGTTGATATGAAAGAAGAACAGATGCCTCGATCGCGGTCTCCAAAGCAAATTTATGTCTTTGGATCGATGGAATCTCCGGATTACTATCCTGTGTGCCAACCTTTCTTTGACAATTTTTTCAATCGGACTTTTACATATAGACTTGACTCGGATATAAGGTGGGGATATATAACCATTTTTGATAAAAATAATAATATTATTGGACCAAAAGTGAATATGAAGTGGCCCAGTTCTTTTGTTTCTAATTCAGAAGATGAAGTTTTAGTTAGTAATAAAACGAAAGCTGCTGCATGGTTTGTCTCAAATTGCAATAGTGAAAGCAGGAGAGAGGAATATGCTCGACTACTAGAAATGGACTTAAATATGCTGGGCTTAGAATTAGATGTATATGGTGCATGTGGAAAACTTACATGTTCTCGAGATAACTCGGATACCTGTTTAAAAAAGTTAAAAAGCGATTATTTCTTTTATTTATCTTTTGAGAACTCCTTTGCCGAAGATTATGTGACAGAAAAACTGTTAGCCGCAATTCATGGCAAAACAGTTCCTGTCGTTTATGGTGATGCGGATTATCAAAGGTAAGCAAATGCCAATTATTTTAAAACTTGATTCTATTTAGAAATCAAAAATAATATAATATAAAATAATAAAACATTTGAGAGCATGTATATGTTTTAAATACAATGTGAACAATTTTTACATTATAATATACAAATAAGATTTTTAATACTATTATAAAATATAAATTCAAATACTGGTCTAGTTTCGATGGATTAGATTTTAGATAATTGTGTCGTTGATTTGGGATTCACTATGCAGGCGTGAACAGTGACTCTCATATAATTTAATCCTTATATATTAAACGAGAGAGGGTGGATTTTGTGAACCAGCCTGTGTCGCGATGCTACGAGCTAGAAAATTGGTTCAGGTATCAAATTGAAGGTCTCTATCTGAAGTTTTACCAAAAACTCATACATTTTCCATAACTGGATAAGTTAAATTGTTATCAATTTATAAATTGGCAAAATTGGCCAATAGACTTTGCTGGAGTAAAAGCGCGCGCAAATGTGTCAGTCACAGCGTTTAGTACATACATACATACATACATATACTCACGCCATTAGTTCCCATTGGGGTAGGCAGAGACTATTGATCGCCACTTTGCACGATCCTGGCAAACCTCTCTGGCTTCGTTTACATCCATCAATATTTTCATACATGCTCTTTTATTCTTCATACTTCGTACGCCAGCCTTTTTGAGCACACTCTCAATTTGGTCCAAGTGTGTTCTCCGTGGTCGTCCTCTACTAACATTACCATCCACACTAGCTCTATAGATCCCTTTTACCAATTTTCTATCATCCATCCTCTCTATGTGCCCAAACCATCTCAACATTCCTTTTTCTATCTTTCTTACAATATCATCTTTCACACCACACTTTTCACGAATAACACTATTTCTCACTCGGTCACATAATCTAATATTACAAATTTTTCTGAGGGACCTCATCTCTACTGCATTCACTCTGCTTTTAGTATTATATTATAACGCCCACGAGAATGTAAATAAAAAAAAACAAAAGTTAAGATAGTGTTTTAGTATTTTGGATGTAAACCGGATGCAAAAAATTTAGTCCACGCGGACAAAGTCGCGGGCAAAAAGCTAGTACTTATAATAGTTAAAAAGTCTTATTTATAGGTTAAGTGGGGTTTTAACGACCACCCCTTACATTACAAGAAAAATGTAAATTAAACTCTAAATTCAGGCAGTGTGATTGATTTCTTATTAGTCACCTGGAGCTCAGATCATAAGATTCCTTTATTACCGGGTTTGTGTATTTATTAGCGTTATTGGGTCAAGACCATCGCGATTTGGAAAGTTTTTGAATTAATTATTTATTTTTTTGGTTTGTTGCAAAGATCTAATAAAGGGTTTTTTCTTTATTCAGACTATAGTTCTGTTGTGATCATTGTGTATAAATATTAAATTCTAACAATCATAATAAGAATATAAAAACAGTAATAAACCTTTAAAAAACAATTTGTATCACCGATAAAATTAATAAAATAAATTTGATTCATTTGTTCAAGGTAGACCAGTTATGAGCCCAGTACATGTCACCTGTTTATTTCCATTTTGCTGTACCTAAAAACGAAATGTGATCGTGTTAAATTTAATCGTAGTAATATATGAGTATTGCATACAATCGAGGAGAGGGAGTGAGGTGCGGTCGTTGATCTTCTTATCGTTGTCGAAGACGACCGGTATACCATTCGGTTGTGTTAGGGGAGGGAAATCAAGATCGGTGCCTTTCGACTCGAGAGCCATGTCCCAGTAGGCGTTGTGGTACGAACGATATTACCAAAGAACTTATCCCACCGTTCCCCTCTGTGTTCTACGAGGCCCACTGGGAGGAACGGTTTTCCGGATAGATAAAAGAATCGTATGTTTGAGTGGCATGGTGTTTCGCGGTCATAAGCTCATTGATGTCGTCGGGAACCCTTTTCTGACGTTTATTTTTATTGCCAGTTTCTCTTTTGAAAAGTTTGTCTAGTGATAAAGACAATTATTACTCGCTAAACGTTTTAATTTTTGGTGCATATTTATAACTATAATGAAGCATCAAAACATGCAGATATTCAATTTTGATCAAATGATAATAGTGCAGTTTAATAACACTTTGTTTTTTTTACATGTTTTAGGTTTATGCCACCCGACAGTTACATCGATGCCCGAGCTCTGGGGCCAAGAGAAACAGCAAGAAGAATGCACGATTTGATAAAGGACCCTTTGAGCTATGCCGAAATGTTAAACTGGGCAAACCACTACACATTAAGAGACACTGCAGATCATGACATTTGCAAGTTGTGCACATTACTCAATGATGACCAAAAAATGGAGGAAACATCCGTGTACAATGAATTCAGACAATGGTGGAACCCAAAATTTGAATGTGTTAACAAAATAACATCATCCCTTAAGCCATTAAGAAGGACGTAGCCATGTGGGTCATCGATATTAGTATTGTCAGTAAATAAAAATTAACCATTATAAGGGGAATCATTTTAAATCTTATAGGCTAATTTATTTATGTATTGAAATGTCTTAATAAATGAATCTACATAATATTAAAATTAAAAAAAGTAATATAATTAAAACAACTATTGATTTTCGGATATTTTAATCGCGTGTTATTACATTGTTTTCAAAGTTGTTACTATATCAAAATATCCGAAAATCAATAGTTAGAAAATACTAATATAAATAATAATTTTCATAATTATTTACATTGAATACTTGAAAGAAAAGCGTTTATTATTAAGCAAAGAAAAATATAATATAAATAATTGTCTTTAAAAAATAGTTACTTCTACAAACATATAAAAAAGAAATTGATATTTTATTTTATATACGTAGGTCACACTATAAGTTTTTATTTAATTGAGGGCACATGAGGTCAATATCAGTTACATTGACAATATAAATTTCAAAATGGCGACAGACAAGAAAAGTTTGCGGATCTGTACTGTGAACGTTTTAATTTGAAGTTTCAAATTCACAAACAAATAATATCGGCAATTGTACTTTTTGTAGCAGTTACTATAGTAGGTTGGGCACAAAAAAAGAGATTTACCATCCTGTAGTGTTTATATCTGCTAGTCTAAATTACATACAGTGAGTAGGCTGCTCTTAGTGTGATCGTGAACCAGTGATAATTATATAAAATCGAAATGTCTTCACATTTTGTTTATGATTTAAATTATTTTATTACTTGTCTATTTTTGGTTACCCTTTATTTTATACAGTGACTTGTTTTTATGAGCTTAATATTTCTTTTTCCAATTTTTTTTTTCATTTAATATAAGTTAAGACTTTGTAAATAAATAATAAAAAACACGCTTTTAAAGCACATCGAACTAAAAAGTGAAAAATAATTCCTAATATAAACTGAAAACGGTAATGAACAAAAAATGCTGGCATCACTTTTTAGTTCGATTCGCTTTAAAACCGTGTTTTTTTTTAAACTATATTTCATTTTTAACTTTTGAGTACTGAATCATTTGAATTTATTTAATACTGGCGACCCTAATCAGGATAATGGGATGAACTATATTTTATTATATTTTCCCTGATTCTCGATAAGTGTACAAATTTTGAATTATATCGGTCCGTTTAAAGTGGGTCAAAATCGAGTTTAAAGTAGTCGGTTACATACCTAGTCGGTTCTTAAATACTATCACTGGCCATTTATTTTAAAAACAGAACACCAAGACAAAAATATGAAATGGTGTTCAATTTACAATTATTTTTTTAAAACTAATCTGCTAAATCACAATTTAATTCATATTTTTTTTTAGATGGTGATGAACTTGGTGTAGAATATGATTTAGTGGCGAGTGTCCTACTATGGCCCTACTGAAGTGCATTTTTGTGAAAAAGGTGTCAAAACCAGTGCAAAAGTGTACAGAGACACAGTTTTAGATCGCATAGTAAAAGATCTGTATCATAGTATCTGCCTCAGATACTCTTTGAAGGACGGCCATTTGTGTTTCAACAGGACTCTGCACCTGCTCATAAGGCCAAAACAACTCAGGAGTGGTTTGAGCGCCAGAATGTCGAGCTATTAAGGCATCAAGATTGGCCTTTATCTAGCCCTGACCTCAATCTACTGGATTACCAAATTTAGTAGGAATTGGAGAAGAAGGTCTGTTCTAAACCTCACAACAATTTGAGTAGCCTAAAGTCATAATTGAAAGCAGTGACCGATATCGACATGAATATGGGCCGTGCTGCTATTTAAGACTGGCCCCTAAGATTGAAGGCTTTTGTGAAAAGTAGTGGCAATCGTTTTGAATAAACTGTGTGTTAAATATAAGCTAATTCAATAACCTTTTATTTGAAAAAATATTTTTTTGGATAACATAACATAAACGTTCACGCCGTTTATCCCCGAAGGGGTTTGCAGAGGCACCAATACTTCTGAACTCACATGGCAGCTCCATCTAGTTTCCAGAGAAGGTATCCACGTTTTGCCTGGACAGTGTACTCACGTGATAGGGGGCAGGCCTATAGCCATTTTGTACGAATACACTGTAGCATGACTAAGTACAACTCAGTCATGTGGGTTTCCTCACGATGTTTTCCCTCACCGTTAACAACCATGATAAATTAACCACACATTTGACTTTAGAAAAGACAAATTGGTGTAGGCCTGACCCAGGATTGGAACTCACGCCCTTCTGTTCTCGGGCGGGTGTTCTACCCACTGGACTATCATGTCGTTTTTTGAATATCATGTAGGTAGGTAGGTATTTATATTTTTTTATTTTATTTGACTAATTTTATGAACCATTCTTTGAATAAATAAGTAATGAGTTACTTTTGCTGAATAAATCTCGTAGATATATAGTTATTTTTACTCTTTTCGTCTCTTAGTTGTATCATGGCATAGTCAATACAGACCCTCTTTGATTTATCTATAAAATTAAGTATAGCGCTACGGTCAAAAAGGATTACCATCTTTTATAATGACAAACATCTTATATTTTTAGTAATTACTCGTAAATATATTAACACACTTCCATCCGCCCCAAGCACCGGTCTTATATAGGCAACAAATAGTAGGAACCAGGTGCTTATTTTTACCGGTTTCCGATTTTAACACGTGAAATGCTGTGTAGTGTCGGCTTAGAATAGCACTACCCCATTTCTTCCGGTGGGTGTACGTAAGAGGCGACTAACGGTATTGGGGCTTTTAAGGGATTTTTGGGCGATGCGGTTGGAGACCCATCACCAACAACCTTTATTTTTACCATCTTTTCCCCACTATCATTTCCAAAAGTGGCTGAGGAATTTCTAATTCCTTAGCTCTGGCTACCCCTTCTAGGGATTTACAGCCGTGAGTATATGTATGTATGTATGTAAATGCTTCAGAGCAGACATTATCGTAGTTCTTCTAACTACGAGTATAATGACTTTGTTGTTTACACACTTACACAAAGATCAAGTTAGCCCTTAGTAAGCTACAATAGATATGAGAAAAAAAAATACTTATCAAAGTAATTCAGCTCAACTCTAATGCTCACGGCGTATATCGAAGGGGATGGCAGAGGTACTAATACTTCTGAACATCACGTAGCATTGTCACCTAGTGTAATTCCTTTGCTTGGACAGTGTGCTCACGTGATAGGGGGCAGGATTATTGCCGTTTTTGTATCAATATTATGTCACATGACTATGTACAACTGAGCCATGTGGGTTTCCTAGCGATATGTTTCCTCACCATTAAAAACCATGATAAGTCAACCGCTTGTTTAACATTAGAAAAGATACATTGGGGAAGGCCAGACCCGGGATTTGAACCCTCATCATCTGCACGATAAGCGGTGTCCTGCCCACTGAGCTATCATGGCTGTCACCTAAAAAGACATATATATATATATATATAGTTTATGCTACGCAACACTTAACTAAAGAGAGTACTTAAGGACTCTATACTGCGATTGGATCACGATGACATCAAATCCGAACTTAAAAGTGCAGATTTCTCGGATGTCCTTCATATCAACGACGCTAATGAAGCTGCAGAATATTTTATAACTATACTGAAACACGTGATAAAAAAAATACACATACAGTACATATTCTAAGAAGTCAAATGATAATCAAACCTTGGATTACCCTAGGTTTATTACGTTGTATTAAACATAGAGATAATTTACATAGAAAACTCAAAAGAAATCCTAACAACTTGATTATAAAACAAATATATAGTAGATACCGTATTTTTTGTAATACTTTTCTTCGCAAACTAAAAAGAGCTTATGAAACATATCAAATTGAGCAAACTAAAAATAAACCAAGGCCCTATGGACTACCATCAAAGATATAGTTAATACACATAAACTCCGTGATACGCCCATAGAACTGCTTGACATATGCTCTGGCCCAAAACAATCTGTTGACAAAGTATGTGAATACTTTAGTAGTGTAGGCAGTAAACTTGCGAATAATATATTGAAATCCAATCAGCCAGGCCAAACCCCATCTTACGAAGTTTCATCATCTCAGTCCCCCCCTAACTGTGGACTATCCATACTGTACACAGATGAGTCAGAAATAGAGTCAATAATCCTTAGCCTAAAAATAACTGCGCCACTGGTTATGATGGAATATCTACTAGGATTTTAAAAGAATGTCGCCACGTGCTTGTGCCTTCAATAACCCATATTTGTAACCAATCCATTCACACAGGCGTTTTCCCAGATGCGTTTAAAAGGGCTTTTGTTCACCCAATTTACAAGGGTGGGGACAGGGATTGTGTTGACAACTATTGGCCTATTTCGGATCTAACTGCTATGTCTAAGATACTGGAAAATATTCTCAATAACCACCTGAACCGTTTTCTGGAAAAACATGGTCTTATTGCACACAACCAATACGGTTTTAGAAACGGAATTTCAACAGAAGACGCAGTCATGGACCTAACAGATCGTGTTGCGAGAAACTTAGACAATAGAATCAAATGCATCGGTATATTCCTGGATCTTTCGAAGGCATTCGACACGGTCTCTGTCCCTACTCTTCTATGAAAGCTGGAGTCGATGGGAATCCGTGGAATTAATTATGATATTTTTAAAGACTACCTCACAAATAGAGTCCAGCAGGTTAAAATAGGGAACTATATTAGGGATGAGATGGTGATGACGTACGGTGTTCCTTAAGGCAGCATACTTGGCCCTACTCTTTTTATAATTTACATAAATGATTTATGTCACCTATCCTTACCCCATAGCAATATCTACACATACGCCGACGACACTGCTATTCTTGTAGAAGGAGCTGATTGGAATTCAGTGAAAATTAATGCAGAAAATGCTTTACGAAAAGTGATGAATTGGCTAACCGTAAACCTGCTCACATTAAACTTGAGTAAATCCAATTACATTCCCTTTTCAATACGCAGCAACACTGAACCATCCGCTTCCTTTTCTATCCAAGCTCATAACTGTAAAAGGTCTACAACATCTTGCGACTGCCTTTTTCTCACAAAAGTTAAGAGCGTGAAATATTTAGGAGTAATAATATACAGTAAACTGAAATGGGATAAACAACTAGAAATACTGACCGCCAGAGTACAAAACATAATATACATATTTAAAATATTGAAAGAATCAGCATCACCTGAAATACTTAAAATTGTTTATTTGACACTGTCCCAATCCGTCATTGCATATTGCATCACTGTATGGGGTGGGGCTTACAAAACGAACTTCTTGGGATTGGAGCGGGCGCAGAGAGCTGTGCTTAAAGTGATGACAAAAAAACCGTTCCAGTATCCAACGGCGCAACTTTACCGTGACTGCCAAGTTCTTACAGTTCGCCAGCTCTGTTTGCTCCGGTCCATACTACGAAAACATAGGAATGTATCAAATCAGTCCATCCCACAGTGTACATCGCGTTTGCGTGCTCGTAGATCGTAGATTTGCGTTTCAAGTACCACCGCACAAAACTGCGTTCGCGGAAAACCAATTCTATACACTTAGCTTTATCCTTTATAATAATATCGATAAAAAATTAAATATTAACATTTTAAATAGTCACAAAATGGCTCCAGAAACTAGATTATTACGACACAGAAAAATTAATAATAACCTCTATCACATAAATAAAATAAAAATAAAATTACTTACTTACTTATATATATATATATATATATATATATATATATATATATACGTTACCAATAACACAAAATCAACCATGAACTGAATCAGTATGAGCACACAATGAAAATAGGACCATGGCTAATCACTGCCTTCTAAAATACAGGTTGTACCTAGTTTGGAGGGCAGGGACCAAAAATTTTATCAGACCCTGTTGTAAATAAATTAGAAAATTTTCTTTAAATTTCAATCGCATTCATTCGCACACACACACACATTTACACACACACACAGACAGTCACACACCTACCCACATATTCCGTAACAAAAAAATCACTTTTCCTTGTTATATTATATAACTTTATATTTTACTTTGGAAGCTTATGGCTGCCCTTACAAAATTGAATTAGTATGTAGATACTTAGCTGTAAATAACAAGCTTCCTCATATAGTACATATAGTATACCTTGAAATCGTAATGTATTAATGTAACAAGTGTAATGGTCTACCTTTTGTCAAATAAAATAAATTATTATTACCTCGGAAGCCAGAAACTAGCAACCCACCGAGAAGACTACTATTACTAAGACAACTACTTGATTCGATCACAGGCTTTGAAGCGCAATACACGCTGAGCCAGCCGGGCCGCCGACATTGCCCAAAGACACGACCCGGCGGCCTACGTTGAAAGAATACATAACATAAACGTTCACGTCGCATATCCCCGAAGGGGTTGGCAGAGGTACTAATACTTCTGAACATCACGTGACTTTGTCAATAATGACTTTGAAAGAATAATATCTAACATATGTCTGCGGCGGCCTAGCGGGCTCAGTGTGTGTGCGCTTTATTCGAGTAAAACGTTTAATTTGATTTTCTTATCGTATTGAATAAATACATGTAATATGAAATGAATGCATGATACGAAAGGATGACTGGAATAAATCGCGTTAAGGCGCGCTAAGTAAAGATTATGATCTGTACATACATACATATTCTCACGGCTATAAATCCCTAGAAGGTGTAGCCAGAGCTTCAAAATAAGAAACTCCTCAGCAACTTTTGGAAGTTGATAGGGAAAAAGATCGTGAAATAAAGGTTGTTGGTGATGGGTCTCCAACCGTATCGCCCAAAAATCCCTTAAAAAGTCCCAATATCCTAAGTCCCCTCTTACGTACAGCCACGGATAGAAATGGGGTAGTGCAATTCTAAGCCGACACTACACAGCAATCTTCTGTACTTTTGTAAAAAATATTATGTATGCAATAAAGTGTTTAAATTAAATATTACTTCACTCAACATAAATAAATCTATAAATCTAATCATTGTTTATACAAATAAGAGCCACGAAGAAGCTACACAACCATGTTGGCTCACTTATATGTACCTAAGTTGACTCCCCAAAATGAAATTTGACAACTCCTTTCACAAAAACTTTCTTCACATCAATATAATATCAGTACAGCTTTTTGACGTACGTACATAAACGACTTCCGAATCGATTTAATCCTATATTAATTTTTTGTGTTTTTACTTTCAAATTCTGTTGTTCAAAGATTCGCTTTAAGCGATAAGACCGCCAATTCGATGGAATAATTGTCAATAAATATTTCATTCAAATTTATTGTGTAACTTGAACCGTACAGGCACCACACGCAACGGGAGCCCTAAAGAAAGCTCTATTTTTTCCACCCTTTTTTTCTCGCCCCTCTTAGTCAGAAGATGCTATGATACCTTAAACCTTCTTGGAAAATACACAATTATATAAAAAATCAGTTTTTCAGATCGAACCTGTATTTTTTGAGATTCGCTTCTGTAAATTCTTCAGTTTTTAATATAAGAGCAAAAAAACATATCATTTCACTCCAAAACAAATAAACATGAATTTACACATTTCAAAATTATTTTAAGATAAGGGAGGGTAAACTAAATAAAATTGAGGAAAGTCAATTCAATCGGTCATAAATTTAATCGTTTGATTTACTTGGGTAACATTTCCATAGTAATAAATAAAGAATAAATAAAGGAAAGAAAAATTTCGACACAGGCGGGAATCGAACCCGCGATCTCGGGTATACGCCCCGACGCTCTGCCAACTGAGCCACCGTGTCAATTGTCAATTTTTCAATTTTTACAATTTTTCAATTGTCTATTGACACGGTGGCTCAGTTGGCAGAGCGTCGGGGCGTATACCAGAGGTCGCGAGTTCGATTCCCGCCTGTGTCGAAATTTTTCTTTCCTTTATTTATTCTTTATTTATTAGTAATAATCCCCACATGAGGTTTTCATGAACAAAAAGGTTTAAATTAACATTTCCATAGTATTGCTCGGAGATTTAAAAACATGTTGTAGTTGTTTGTATTTCAGTTAAGAATCAAAGAGTGTTTTGTAAACAATTTAGTTTTGTAACGCTTGTGTTTGTTTAGTAGATAATATTTGTATTAAATGTCATTTATCTACTTTTCCCTCCATAAACTATTGTTTTATTGGTTATTATTAATTTAATAGTTTTTTATGTATTAGTAAGTCATCACAGTTATAGAGATAAAATTGCCATAAAAACACAAAATTTTGCAAATCATAAGTATATCAAAGATGACAACGTCAAGTATATTCTACAATGGACATCTTCTGAATATGCTCCACTTTCCTTTTTAGGAGCAGGCAAAAAAGCATTCATAAATCAGAATTGTCAGTACAAAAACTGTTATGTGACCGATAAAAAGAATTATTTCTTGGATGTTGCAAAATTTGATGCTATTATTTTTAATGGCAGAAGTATTTTATACACCAAAAAAGAAAATTTACCAAAATCTCGGTCTATTAATCAAATTTATGTGTTTGGTGCGATGGAATCCTCTCATATCTATCCAATGTGCCAACCATTTTTTGATAACTTTTTTAATCATACGTTTACGTATAAACTAGATTCAGATATAAGATGGGGATACATTACCATATTTGACAAAAACAATAAAATTGTTGGGCCAAAAGTAAATATGATATGGCCCAACTATTTTGCTCCTAATCCAGAAGATGAATCTTTTATAAATAATAAAACAAAAACTGCTGCATGGTTTGTCTCAAACTGCAATAGTCTTTGTAGGAGAGAAGAATATGCTCGACTACTAGAAATTCAGTAAGTTATTTAAATTCCATGAAAAAAAAGTTAAACTCTTAAATTTGTTGTTCCTATTCTAACAATTCAGTAGGAAAGTTAAGCTTTAATTATACTTTCGCAAATATAACATACATACATACATATACTCACGGCTGTAAATCCCTAGAAGGGGTGGCCAGAGCTAAGGAATTAGAAATACTTCAGCCACTTTTGGAAATGTGTTGTTGGTGATGGGTCTCCAACCGCATCGCCAATATTACGCAAATATTACGTACACTGAACATTAATGAGTCTTGCTGAAACCATTGAAGTTAAGGATTATTTTTATTAAATCCAGTTCAAAGCAATTATAAAAACTCTTATTTTTCCTTCATAACTTTTATTTGCATATTCCCTGAAAACCAATTTATGTTATCTCAAATAAACTTTAGGACCCCGTTACCATTTGTTCTTTTCTATTTATTTTCAGAACCATTCTTTGGAGCTCGAGGATTAAAAGAGCTTTTATTTTAATTTTGTCGTTCGTACTGCTAGTGGTCCACCACGGTATAGCACGGTAAATCAATCATTGCGTACCCCCGTGAAATTTAGTTATGTTACATTACCTATATCTCTATTGAAAATTGTAGTTTCCCATCGATATCGATTTTTTTAAACCGTTTTTACAAACAAACGTTAAAGATTCGTTTGTATTGGTAAAAAGAGAACTTATTTCAGTACCTGTAGTGATACAAAGTAAATAAATCATAGAATTTTAATGTGAAAATCTTTACATTTTACTATTTTCATTTAGCATTGTGCAAATATTGGAACGTTTTAGATCAAAGTATCTTGTTAAATATCATTATTTGAATAAAGAAACATAATAAATCCCCTTTAGTATGAAAATAATCGCTCGTTCCAGCGCAAAGAGACGTTCAATCAAATTAGCGTGATTAAGATGCTGCACCGTACCCCTATATTCAGGTCAGGTCACACAAAAGCTGATCTGTCCGAAGGTTGAGTATCGCTGGTATAAAGGAACGGGCGTCGATTTTATTTGAAAGTAAATACAAAGAGCACGTCTTCGGCTTAAGACCGTTGTTTCATTCAATAGATTCTATTTGAAGTCCTGACTGAAAATAGAATCATTCTTGCTCGTCTATGTGTTTGAGGAGATAATGGCTCTTGTTTTAATAGAATGATTTGAGTTAGACTTTGAAATAGCGATACTGAATATTTGCAACTCTCAGTAGAGAAAGGATTATACGGACTTCAGGACAAATAATGTTTTTTTTGCAGGTAAAATCTCGCATTGAAAGCCAACAAACATATATTTTATCAATCTATAAAAATAATATAATTATCTAAGTATATTTACAGTTTAGTCATCAATTAAAGTAACCTTTAAGTAATGTAAAAAGGAACACGCTGATTAGTTAAGATTATTTTTTTCTCTAATTATCCAAACAAACTATATCCATGTTGTAAACGCCATTGGTATTAAAAGTGATTGTCGTAATCATAACTTATAAGGCACGGTATTTATAAAAAAATATAATATAATAAAGTATAATATAATAGCTGTGTAGTGTCGGCTTAGAATAGCACTACCCCATTTCTTCCGGAGGGTGTACGTAAGAGGCGACTAACGGTATTGGGGCTTTTTAAGGGATTTTTGGGCGATGCGGTTGGAGACCCATTACCAACAACCTTTATTCTACAATCTTTTCCCCACTTAACTTCCAAAAGTGGCTGAGAAATTTCTAATTTCTCAGCTCTGGCTACCCCTTTTAGGGATTTATAGCCGTGAGTATATGTATGTATGTATGTATAATTAAAGCTTAACTTTCCTACTGAATTGTTGGACTAGGAACAACAAATTTAAGAGTTTTCCTTGAAAAAAAAATAGGCTATTAAAAAAAACTTTTCACTTTACAACAAAATTGAAATAAACATTCGTGTCTAATCAGAACATACATCTGAAATGTAATCCCGTTGTAAAGCACACCATTCGCCCGAGTATTTCATCATTGCGAACATAAATCACCCGGTTGTACCATCGCTGACAGTTATGAACATGTTTCACTCCCCATGATTTACTGTGACATAGCCCACCAGTTCTGGCTTGAGGGATTATGTTTAGGGTTTGTTTGTGGCAGGTTTAAATTCATGTTTGTTCTGAATATGCGTGTAAAATTAGCTAGGGATAAAAAGGAGTAAGAATAGTATAGGTATTTTGTAAATGGCAGATGTAAGCGTATAGTCAAAATAAGGATGATATTTAAATATATTGCACTACCCCTTTCTTTCTACCTAAGGATGTCGTAAGAGGCGACTTACTATAATATTTCTTTTCGGAAGGAAAAGACGTGATGAGCTCGAAGCAAAGAGTGATGAGCTCAAGGCCCGACCACCTGCGGCCATCAATAATAACTACCTATATATTGGAGGGGTACTGATTTTTCAACATACGTCATAGAACATTTGTCGGAAAGATTGGCTATGTCAGTCACATGAGAGCACATGAACACACTCTTAATAGCCGGATACCAGAACTTGCTGTGGCCGAAATCGGGCGGGATTGATATATGATCTATGTGCAAAATTCCGAAGTGTTAAAAACAAAAGGGCTTTATAAATATATTGATGCATTATGCAGATCTGCTAGGATCGTAAAAGGTAGCGATCCTTAATCTTCGGCTAACCCTGTAACTGTATCTAAATAAACACTAATTCAAATGAGATACACACAGTTACGACCTTTTATTATTTCAACTGGATAATGGCTACTGTAATTAATTAAATATCATTATAAAATACTCAATAGTTCCTACATCACAATAAGTGTGCGCATTAGATTTCATTGGTTCTTTATTTTATTTCAAAAAGGTGATATACTCTTAACTAAACGACGTTTTTTTGTTCTCGACAATCACGCGAACGAAGTCGCGGGCACAGCTAGTATAAAATAATTTCGTAAACCTAATAAATATACGTTCACGTCTTATTTCATGAAAAGGGTACCAGAGGTGCAAACACTTCTGAACAACGCGAGACATGTTTGTATCCTGGTGTACCCACATTATAATAAGATAGTAGATTCAAGTGATACAAGGCAGGTCTATCATCAGTTCGTACGAATGAACTGTGATATGACTAAGGGCTACTCCGCCATATGAGTTTCCAGTTGAAAAAGTAACTACACTCGTATATTATGACCAAAAGAGACACATTGGTGTAAGTCCGACTTAGGATTCGTATTCATGCTTCTCTGCATTTAAAGAGGATGTTATCCCACTGACCCACATCCTGCATAGAAGATGTAGTCTCTGAAGAATCTGAGCTTTTAATTTTAATAAGGTTCATACTGATATGTTTTTACATAAATTATATAATTTCATATACATGAGTTTACTATATACTCACGGCTATAAATACCAAAAAAGGGTAGCCAGAGCTTCACATCTAGAAGCTCTTTAGCTACATTTGGAAGTTGATAGGGGACAAGATGGTAGAAATTAAGTATTATGGTGATAGGTCTAGAATCGCATCGCCAAAAAACCACTTAAAACAGCTCCATACCCTTAGTCACCTATTACAAAACCCGTGGATAAAAGGATTAGTAATATTCTAAGCCGGCACTACACATCTAAGTTGAGTCCTATAGATAATTTAAATAATTTTTTATTAACCTTTGTATATTTCATGTTCAGTAAAAATAATATAAAGAACAAAGATTTATTTGGTATTTGCCTTATGTAATATATTAAATTCCCGTGTCGACCTTCGAAACGGCTAATCGATTTAAATGAAATTTTGCATACACGTTCGGAAGGTATGACATTAGTTGTATAAATTCTTTATACTCCTAAGTTTTGTCGACCCCAAAAATTTATTTTTATTTTGTAGACAAAAATATTTATATGTCAAAACAACATTTGCCGGTTTAAGAGCTTATTCCATTTGTCTGAATAAAGACGTCTGAAAGCCACAGAATCTGAATTCAGACTAGTGGAATAACGTTCAGAACGCTAGGCTTCTGAAAAGTAGACAAATTTGTGTAGTGGAATAACAAGCGTCTGCGGCAGTAACTTCGAAGGACGTCTGAATTCAGAAACAACAAAGTGTAATGGAATAAGCTCTTTAGCTAGTACACGATAGAAGCCACGAAGAAAAATAGAATAGAATAGAATCAATATATAAACTATACTTTTATAAACACGTTTTTCTTATGTTGGTAAAGAAGAGGTTTTTTCGGATAGTATTTTTTCAGGGCTTCATGCAACGTATGTTTTATTCAGATTTTAACTATCTTCTTTCAAAAGTTTTATCGGGTGACACATATTTTTCTACTTTGGGAGTATACATATTAAAATTAAAATATTAACTTATTATGCCGTGTAGTGTCGAATTAGAATAGCACTACCCCATTTCTTCCGGTGGATGTACGTAAGAGGCGACTAACGGTATTGGGGCTTTTAAAGGTTTTTTGGGCGATGCGGTTCCACCCATCACCAACAACCTTACCATGTTACCATCTTTTCCAGACTAAAATTTCCAAAAGTGGCTGAGGCATTTATAATTCCTTAGCTCTGGCTACCCCTTCTAGGGATCTATAGCCGTGAGTATATGTATGTATGTATGTAACTTTAATAAAAGAAAATTTAAGGAAATTCACCTTCATTTTCAGCGAGTTACCTATAGATATCTCTAAAAATAGGTTTGCTGTTGCAAATGACAGACATACAGATAGCCCAACACATTACAAAACTATAAGGGTTATGTTTATTACCATTCGGATATAAAACCTTAAAAAAGGTGTGAATTAAAGCTTTCCTTTCTCGTTTACCCACGTTTTGTTATGACAGCGTACTCATAGTATAGGAGGCAGGGCTTTCGCCGTTTTATACGTATGCACGGTCACATGACTTACCGTTACCAACCATGATAAAGTCACAGATTATTGAATAGTTATAGAATAGATAAAGTAATCAGACAGATTTTAGAAAGAAAAAATTGGTGTAGGTTTGACCCGGAATTTGAACTTTCATCATCTGTAGGATAAGCTGTGTTCTATCTATTCAGCTATCACGGTTGAGGGATCAACTCTTAAAGTATATTATTATTTACCTCGTTCTATCTTTATCTTATCAGTAGATAGTGTTATCCTAGTTCCACTTATACAAAGATAACATCCTATTGATGTCCGGTGAACGGAGGTCTGACTCACTTGAACATGGTAAGGATAACTCTTAGTTAAAGTAATGATATCAATGTTAAATTTATCAATCATGAGCTTTTGCTGTAATTTAAGTTTAAATTTCTTGCCAATGATAATTCATGCGACATTAATCACACCCCACTCAAAAGAAGTACTATTAAAACCATTATTGCAAAACCTTTTTAAATAAATTTATAAATAAAAATATTCTCGTTCAGTTTTAGATTCACCCTTTATTTATACTAGACTATCGTATGATTTAATAATCAGTGCAATTAACAGTTCCAAATAATGCAAGATTTCAAAAATAAAAAATTCCATAAAACATATATTTTTTTCCGCTACACGATAAAACTAGCTAAAGTTAATTTATATTATAATATCGTGATACTTGTTTTTGCGATAATTCTAGATATTTAAACAAATATACTCGTAATACTATGGTTAAACTATTCTTATCTAAGAGAACTTCCAGCAAACCATTAAATTCCAAGAACACGATTTTCATTCGAAGCGTATGTATGTGGAACGAAAACGGCGCTCGAAATTCATTATTCACCTGGTTACGAGTTCAAAACAAAAGTTACAACAAAATACAATTGCTTTCATAATTTCAAGTACATTCTATCTACCTGTCTAATACACAACAAACTTGCAACATCTCCGCTAGCAGTCTCATCGGGGTATATGCTGTCTCTTTTTGATATTGTATGTTTGAATGAAACAGAAGATGGTGAAATTGGGGTTTTATAACGTTGTAGTGTTTTACTAGTCCCGGTACAATTAGCGCCAATGTATTCTCTTCCCCTCTCGTTTCCTCAGAGCCCCGCCCCGCCACAAAGCAAGCTCTGCAAATTAGGTGCCCTAAATGTTCTGAATTCAAAACGGTTCATTTACTTACTTCCATTATAGTAAGGTGAGCTTTTCTAATTGTAGACGAACTTAAGGTTATTTTTGGTTGCCTTGGGGGAAGTCTTTTTGGTTCATTTTTTTCTATTTACTTCTCCCTGAGAAACAAGGATATTAAAGTTTTAGCGAGAAAACTTAACCTTTAAAAATTTAACCTTAATCATAAAAATTCGTTCGTTGCAACTCTTATTCAAAACTTGTAACTCATAAACCGCGCTGACCGAAATCTAATAACGTATAAGAAAAGCAGTAAACCCCAAGTAATAACAACTGGGTTAGCTAATATCAGTCCGCGGAGGTAATAAGCACCTGCGCGCCGATTTATAGTTGAATGTACAAGTGCTTGGACACTTGCCACTATTTAGTCTTTGGGCTAACAATAAACGTATTAACACTTTCCTTTCACGTCTTTAAACCCTGGAAAGGGGTGGCCAGAATAGAGAACCTTCTTTAAAACATTCTTCTAATAACTGCCGGTGTAATAACATCATATGCTGTGTAGTGTCGGCTTAGAAAAGCACTACTCCAATTCTTCCGGCGGGTGTACATAAGAGGCGACTAACGGTATTAAGGCTTTAAGGGATTTTTGGGCGATGCGGTTGGAGACCCATCACCAACAACCTTTATTTTACCGTCTTTTCCCCACTTAACTTTCCAAAAGTGGCGGAGGAATTTCTGATTCCTTAGCTTTGGCTACCCCATCTAGGGATTTATAGCCAGCCATATGAGCATATGTAGGTATGTAAATACATGTAATAACATTTTTTCTGATATTCGGACAGTAAAATAGATATAAAAAAATAAAAGGTTTCCGTGTTTTGCGAATCAAGTAATAAGGTAATCAAATTTGATTTATCGCGAATCATAAAATATCTAGTTAGTTATACTTGCTTCAAAGATCTGCTGATGCATTATTGTGGCCTTTACAGAAGCGCAAGAAAATTCTAAGTCTACATATTTGTATTAATAGAAACGCTATACATAAATACTCTTCACAGAAACTGTTTTTTTCTGAACGACACAAACAATTGTTAAATCTAGGCAATAAGAATATGGTTAATTTAGTTTTATTAGATTTCATTACATAGTATCATATATACAGGTCGACGAAATAAAAGCGTGTTAATATGCGTGGTCGGATGATGATGACCTACCCACTCTCCAAATAGTATAAGATGCAATTGGACTCTAGGACTTATATGTATGTGTATCGTGCAGTTCCAGAGTGTCTTATCCCAGTTTTCTTTTAGTTAGAGTCATGTTAACTATTTGCGGTTAATAGTAGTTTCTAATAAATGAAGAATAAATAAAGTAAAGAAAAATTTCGACACAGGCGGGATTCGAACCCGCGACCTCGGGTATACGCCTCCGTCGCTCTTGCCAATTGAGCTACCGTGTCAATGGCTGCCAACGCGAAATTATTCTATCCTTTATTTCTTTTACACGTTTTAGTAGCGTTTGCGTTTCCTACCTCCATTTTACGCATTTATTAGTAACTAGTGGATCGGCCCCGCTTCGCACGGGTAGCGTAGTTTTAAAAATATTGGAGGTTTCTTCAATCACTGCTCAAGCGTTATGAAATTAACGCCTTTATTACAACTTACAGCACTCATGTCTGAATATAGTGTTACTTTGTGATTTTGAAAGCGCTTTTATGATCGGTTCAGATCAATATCTCCGAAATTAAGCTAAGTTTTAGGTTTTAATTGATGCAACTACTGGCGCCATCTAGTACGTAATATGTAAACTACTAAGGATTTGGTTTTGATCGCGTGCGACTATTATGTTGGGACTATTAATTTTGGTGTTTCTATACCGATTTCTATGATTCTTTTTTTATTGAGTAGGTAATAATGTTAACTTTTGAAATAAGGTGATTGAGAGTATTATAAACGTAAGAGAAAACAAATATAATCAGAATGCGCCGAACTGCTAAGCTATCAGGAGTTACACGTGTTGTTGTGAGTCAACCATAAAAGATAGACATATACTGTTGCGGAATATTTTTTATATAATTTTATGTAGAATATTTCCGTCATACGTGATTTCTATGTAACTTTGACCATTAAGGCTGCACACGCGAGGGAAGCTTAAAAATTGGAGTAACTTCTCCCGTTTTCCCAAAATTTCCCAAAATTCCCCTTTACTATTCTGCTGGAAAGTATACAAAAACCTGCCCAGGAGTATGAAGAATAATTGTACCAAGTTTCGTTAAAATCCGTCGAGTAGTTTTTGTTTCCATAAGGAACATACAAACCGACAGACAGACAGACAGACAGACAGACAGACAAAAATTTTACTGATTGCATTTTTGGCATCAGTATCGATCCCTAATCACTACCTAATAGTTATTTTGAAAATATATTCCATGTACAGAATTGACCTCTCTACAGATTTATTATAAGTATAGATAATCTCCACATGAGGTTTTCATGAACAAAAAGATTTAAAATAATAGTAGTTTCGTTTAAAATAATCAATCTTTTCATACTTGCCCATCGTAATCAAGAAAAATAAATTATAACTGTATAATAATTACTATTATGGTATGATTTTAATTAATTTGTATAAAGTTGCAGCTGTTTCCTGTATTTGTTTAACAAATTTATTGTATAGCTGCAAATTAGAACAGTACTGCTTACATATGCTTTTTGACGTAAGCATAAAATAATTAACAACATACTATTTATCTTCAAACATTGTATTGCGTCTATATTCAATCAGAATGCACAGATGTAATCAATCGATTATTATAATATTGGTACCACAAAAAACTGCATAACATAAATTTAATAAATTTTAACTTTTTACTATTAACATGAATAATAAGATAAATTGGGACTTTAAGAAAGTTTGAACATTAGTGAAAAGCTTTGAAGTCAAATTGAAAAACATTGGGGGTCCTAAATGAGATCATAAAATAATATCATCGAGAAGAAAAATAGGCGAAACTTAAAGAATATGATTTTATATATTATGTTTTTATCTACCTCAATAAGAATTAATACATACATACATACATACATATACTCACGGCTATAAATCCCAAGAAGGGGTAACCAGAGCTAAGGAACTAGAAGTTCCTCAGCCACTTTTGAAAAGTTGAGTGGGGAAAAGATGGCAAAATAAAGGTTGTTGGTGATGGGTCTCCAACCGCATCGCCCAAAAATCCCTTAAAAGCCCCAACACAGATGATTTAAGATAATAAGATATAATTTTTAACAGATGGCAAACCTAATTTGCGGCCGCTTTTTCACAGGCAGCTATGTATTATCATATTAGGCAAAAAAAAGCTTTAATTTCATATAAGAAATATGCGTGTAACTTATGAACGTAAAAACACTCCAAAATATAACCTACTTACACCTGGCTGCCAGGTAGTTGCGGCCGAATTTGCAACGGCACCCATGGATTTTTATATTCTTTATATACACTGCTATGATGGGGATGTTATTATATTTCGATATCAAGTGAACGAAATTTGTCTCCAAAAAATAATAAACATTAATTAAATTAAAATTACTTGCGGCCACTTTTGCCTGGCTGCGTCTTGTCAGTGTATTCTCCTATTCATAAACTTATGTTAAAATGTGTGTTTGACTTTGTACGTTATGAACGTAGAGATTCAGCAGCGGGATCTTATACTATTCATTGCACAAGGTATTTCTCAGGACTGTGTTTCTTTTTTGTAAAAGTTAACTGAGAAATCTGTTTTTAAAAAAAAAATACGTAAATATAGTCACGCCGTTAGTTCCCATTGGGGTAGACAGAGACTATCGATCGCCACTTTGTATGATCCTGGCAAACCTTTTTAGGTTCGTCCACATCCAACAATCTTTTCATACATGTTCTTTTATTCTTCATACTACGGACCTTTTTGCGCACACTCTCTATTTGGACCAAATGTGTCCTCCGAGGTCGTCCTCTACTAACATTGCCTTCCATTTTGGTTTTTTAGATTTCTTTCACCAATTAACTATCATCCACCCTCTTCATATGCCCAAACAATCTCAACATTCCTTTTTCTCTCTTTTTTACAATACATACATACATATACTCACGGCTATAAATCCCTCGAAGGGGTAGCCAGAGCTAACGAATTAGAAATTCCTTAGCCACTTTTGGAAATTGCTTGGGGAAAAGATGGTAAAATAAAGGTGATGGGTCTCCAACCGCATAGCCCAATAATCCTTTAAAAAGCCCCAATACCGTTAGTCGCCTCTTACGTACACTCACCGGAAGAAAAGGGGTAGTGCTATTTTAAGCCGACACTACACAGCAATATTTTACAATATCATCTTCTAAACCGCATTCTCAGCTCACCCGATCACATAACGTTAAATTACAAAACATTTTTGTGTATTTTTTTAAATACCAAATGAAATTCTTCTATGAATAATTGAATAATCAGAATAATCAAACGATAATTTCTCAGCCTGGCGTGTCGGTCCTGTTTACTATCACGGTAGTATTCACTAGTCTACCAACCCACACTAGGCAAGCGTAATAGACTACCTATATGAGCCCTTTGTGGGGACATATATGTTCACAAGTCATTGTTGTAAATAGTCTGGGACTCACTAGATGTGTGTAAGATGCCCTTGTACTTACATTTATAAAAAATAACATAAACGTTCACGCCGTTTACCCCGAAGGGGTTGGCAGAGGTACCAATAGTTCTGAACTCACATGGCAGCGCCATCTTGTTTCCAGAGAAGGGACCCACGTTTTACTTAGACAGTGTACTCACGTGATAGGGGGCAGGCCTATCGCCGTTTTGTACGAATACACTGTCACATGACTAAGTACAACTCAGCCATGTGGGTTTCCTCACGATGTTTTCCCTCACCGTTAACAACCATGATAAATTACTTACATTTATTTACTTGTATTTCCTTATTTTGAGACAAATGTGCAAGTTTTTTTGAAACGATAGTAAGTACACAAAAATTTACATAATTTACCCAAATGGAATAACCCATAATTTAACATTAAATAATATCATATCCTGTTGAAAATTGCTTCTAGTGCCCTGGAATATTGAATGACTCCATGACCTATAAAGCGGTCCCGTAGTAGAATCGAACCTGCTTCCTTCACACGCCCGCGGCGCCTTCCTGCCATAAAGTAGAGAGTTTCCGCCGCGAAACGAGTGCGTGACACGGCGTTCTCTCAAACGATTCAATACATGGTTTAGGCTGAAACTAGTTTAGAAAATGATGGAAAAAGCCGAATTTACCTTGTATATTAACAAATAAAGAAATATTTTTGGTTTATTTTTAAAATGGGGATACCTATGACCTTGTTAGTTAGTAGGTAGCTAGCTTGTGGTTTCATTTATTCGTTGATATTTTAATATCTTAGCTCAACGAATAAATGATAAATAACAAACAACCACTAAGGAACCCAAAATGCTACTTGGGTCATTAGCCACTTCCCAACTCTTAGTCGCCTTATAAAACATCAACAGAAGAACTATAGTATGAAATCCTAAGGCGATACGGCAAGGCTACAGACTATAAAAATAACCAATTTTTTGTATATTATTCTAAATATAGCTCAAACTAGAACCACCCGTCATTAAGGGCAGGCGTGCGCGGCTTCCACGGCAGTAACTTCCGGTTGTAAATCGCGAGCTGGTACTGTAGGCTCTGCATACACTTACAGTTGTAATCCTTCAAGGGAGTAGGCGGGGAATTAGAATCAACGAACTTTTGCAAGTTTTGGTGTTGATGTATACTCGCAGTTTTTATTTGGTGTTTGGGTGATGTGTTTAAATTTAATCTTATCTTATTAAAAAAAAAAAACGTCTTAGAATCATCCATACGTTATGAATGTAAAGCTCTTTTATTGGAAAGAAACCCTGACTTAGAATTGCACTGTTTGTATTTCTTAATGCTATTTGAGTAATGTATTTTTTAATAACTGAATTGTATGAATGTGAGAAGATATATATAAAAAGACTATCTCTTATGTTCAGCCAGATAGGGATCATTGGGTGTAGCTAAATAGTCATGGCAAACCATCAGTAAACTGAATGGAGTGCGAAAGAAGTTCCTATGAAGTTTATATGAAATAACTATGAATTTAATAATTCGAGTACAAACTTTATTACACAACAATGTAATAACAAAGTGATTCAGAATCTTACAAAATGGAGATCGATAGTCTCTGTCTACCCTAATGGGAACTAATAGCGTGAGTATATGCATGTAGTAACCGATTTACGAATATGAATGACAAAATAGTTGTAACCTTTATATATGCACAGATTTGAATACGATAGACCTGCCCCCTATCACGTGAGCACACTGTCCAAGCAAAACGTGAGTACTCTGAATACCAGGTGACAATGTTTTGTGATGTTCAGAAGTATTATTACCTCTGCCAGCCCTGTCAGGGTTATTAGAATAGAATAGAAAACTGTTTATTGCAAATCAAAAAAAGGAAAAAATATTACAAATCAACTGAATTGTGTAACAAAAGTACAATTGGTATCACTAAAAGCGATCTCTTCCAGACAATCTTTAAATGGAGAGGTCAATAAATTAAAGTCATGTGAGATAGATGTCCAACAACATGGTGAAACTGATAACTATGCATTAATCTACACAATAAAATTCATGAACAGTTGAGTTTGAGAATGCTCTATAGATATAAACATTGTTGTTTAAGCAAGGAATAAATTAAACTAAGTCTTGCCTTTAAACACAAATTTACTTTAAATATTTAAATTACAAAATGTACAATATAATATGTTAAGTTGGCGGTGGTTGGTTGCGTAGTGAAGCTTGTCCCCGCGCCGCCGCCGCCGCCGCACCTGCGGCTTGCCGTATCATGTGGATCAGGCGTTAACATCCTCCGGGACGTTGAAAGCTTTACAGCTTTCAAGAATATAGTGGACCCCGTGGCGGACCACTCTGCTCCTGGTCGTCTTCTTCAGTAGGTCCCTGAGTCGGCAGAAGGCACATCTTATTGACGGCCCTCCGAAGAATACCCTTTGCTGTGGTTACCTCAGCGACTCTGGTAACGCCGTCTGTGCCAGGAAACAGACGGATCACGCGTCCCATTCGCCAATGGAGAGGCGGCAGGTTATCGTCGTTGAGTAAAACCAAGTCCCCCAGCGCAAGCTGGCGCTGTGGAGACTGCCACTTCGTGCGCTGCTGCAGCTCGGCTATATATTCTCGACGCCAGCGGTCCCAGAAGTGCTGGCGGATCTTCTCTATAAGCTGATATCTGTTGGGGCTGGTAACAGTGACAGGAGCTGTTGGTATAGACGTGAGCGGTCTCCCGATCAGAAAGTGGCCTGGGGTCAGAGGAGAAGGATCGGTACAGTTGGTCGAGAGAGGAGACAGTGGGCGTGAGTTTAGGATAGCTTCAATTTGTGTAAACAATGTCGCTAACTCCTCAAATGTCAAAGAAGCATTTCCAGCTACACGCTTTAAATGAAATTTGGCTGAGCGTATTCCAGCCTCAAAAATTCCTCCAAATGTTGGGGAATATACAGGGGAAAACATAAATCTAATTCCTTCATAACTAGCGAAATCATAGACAGACTGACGGCTGGATCTCAGTAGCCTACCTAATTCATTGTGAGCACCAACAAAATTCCTACCGTTGTCGCAATATATTTCAATTGGTTTACCCCTTCTTGATATAAACCTACGTAAACATAGAATAAAAGCTTGGGTACTCAGATCACTGACGAGTTCCAAATGAACGGCTTTGGTAGTGAGGCAAACGAATAAGCAAAGATAGCATTTTGTTATTCTATTACCTCGGCCTTTACGACTACTGATCATAAACGGTCCAGCAAAGTCCATCCCGCACGAGTAGAAAGGGAAAACACCGTTAGTACGCGCCTCTGGCAGGTGCCCCATGATTGGCTGCATAGTGACAGCACGCATTCTCGCGCACGTGACACAGCGCCGCGCCACGCGCCGCGCTAAACTCCTACCCCCAACCGGCCAATATCTATCGCGCACGGATGACAGTAATAACTGTGGACCTGCATGGAATAAACGAATATGCTCATGGTTCATAATAAGATACATGAAATGATGCTTAGCATCTAATAAAATGGGATATTTCTTGTCGAAATCAAAACTCGAATTATTTAATCGACCACCAACTCGAACAATTTTATCAGTGTCAATAAACGGTGTCAACTGTATTAATTTATTATTTTTTGGTAAACATTTCCCTTGTTCAAGTAGCTTAATTTCTTCGGGAAACGATTCTGTTTGGCTAAACCTAACTAAAATTTTTAACGAATTATCCAACTCCGTAATATTAAGCGGACCTGACAATCTTTGCCTTAATTTTGTAATATTATTTATAAACCGCAAGACGAACGCAAAACTCCTTAACAATTTATTAAATGTGGAGTACCTATCGAAATCGATGAGTGACTGTAAATGCGCTCGCTCGGACGCCACAAACAGAGCGTTCACCTTAATATCGGGTAAACTCTCGGTGGGGTATGAATGCCGCGGCCACTCAGACTCCTCCGTCTTTAGGAAGGAAGGACCCTCCCACCACAAAGAAGATGACGCTAGAACCTGAGGGTCGACCCCCCGCGAGGCAAGGTCAGCTGGGTTCATACTCGTAGGAACATGCCTGAATTGAAAATCACGTGTTAGTTCGTTAATTTCGTTAACCCTATTACATACAAACATTTTTAATTGTTTTACATCAGTCTTTAACCAACCGAGAACAACAGTAGAATCGGTCCAAATTATTTTTTGTTGAACGTTAAAACGTACCGCTTTGAGAACCTTATCACATAAACGCGCGCCTAGTAGATTACCTAACAATTCTGCTCGTGGGATAGTAGTCGGCTTTAAAGGCATAACGCGAGCCTTTCCACAAAATAGGTTCACCGTAACGTCATTGTTTTTATTGACTGAACGTAAATACACGCAAGCAGCATAGGCATCCTTTGACGCATCGACAAAACAATGTAAATCTATTGAAATTGGGTCATGGCAAAGAACATTTCTATTAATAGTTATATTTGAGATTAAGTGCAAATTATTAATAAAATTGTACCATGTACTTACAAGTTTTTGAGGTATGGGTTCTTCCCAACTCAATTTTGCAACCCATAATTGTTGTAAAAATATTTTGGCCTTGATAATACATGCACATATTAAACCGAGAGGGTCAAAAATTTTACAAGTTGTCGTAATGACAGACCTTTTTGTGGGCACTGGAGATGATTCGATGTTGGCTGTAAATTTAATTTTATCAGACTTCGGACAGTAATTTAATCCTAGTACACTCGATTCTTTGGTTAAATCGACTAACTCGGAGTTGGAGTCGTCACTGCCGAAAGCCTGTGAACAATTAGTGCGAATTTTCCTTAAAGGTAAACAAGCCGTATCCAACACCCTTTTAACATTTTTATAGATGTACTGTAGATCGCTCTCAGTCTCCGCACCCGTGTTCAAATCATCAATGTAAAAATCATTTTGAATGACGTTAGCTATAACAGGATCCGTACATTCATATGCTAACTGCAATAAACATCTCGTACTTAGAAATGGAGCAGAAGCCATGCCATACGTGACGGTGTTCAGCTGCAATACTTGCAAAGTATTGCGTTTTCTGTTACTAGAAGTGGGGTCTCGCCAAAGAATGTGCTGGAGATGACGCTGTGAGGGGTGCAATATAATTTGCCGATACATCTTCTCCAGGTCTCCTAATAACACGTAACGATGGCCACGAAAACGTAACAAAATGGAAAATAAGTCGCTTTGAACGACGGCGCCTACGGCTTGAATATCGTTCACCGACTTCCCGGTCGATGTTTTAGCCGACCCGTCAAAAACAACTCTTAACCGTGTTGTTTCACTTTTATTTCGAATGACACAGTGGTGCGGGAGATATACACCAAAGTCCGGTTGTTCTACTTCACTTAAATGACCCATTGTACGATATTCCTCAATAAAAGTTGAATAAGGTGCCTTTAATTGAGGATTTTTATTTAACTTACTCTCTAAATTTGACAAACGCTTAAGTGATAAATTAAAAGAATTTCCGAGATTCGTTTCGGTTTCTTTCAGCGGCATTAAAACACAAAATCTCCCATTCTCTAGTCGAGTGGTAGTCTCTAAAAAATGATTCTCACAGAACTGTTCCTCTAGGGATAATGTTTTTGTGTCAGAAGGCAAATCGTCTATCTGCCAAAATAGTTTAATTGAATTGTCTAAATCTAATAGGCTTAAGTTGCAGTGAACTTTAGAGCAAAGATTATTAATTCCAATAGGGCCGGCTATAAGCCACCCCATCTTAGATTCTTGCAAAGTAGGCAAATTATAACCTAACTTTAACTGATTAGTTCCAATTATATCCCAAAATACGTCAGCCCCTAATAAAATGTCAATAGAAGAGGGCTGGAAAAAATGTGGATCAGCTAGTTCAATACTGTTGGGAATATTTAAACGATCAGTATTTATTTCAACACCGGGTAAAATACCGGTTATTTTAGGCACTATAAGGCAACTAATTTTAGTACTTACTTATTACAACTTCCTCCAATATCGCATTTAACATTATTAAGTCCACAAACACTGATACGATGCAAAGATTCCTTACGCAACCCCAATTTATCACAAATATTTTCTGTAATAAAAGACGATTGGCTACCGGTATCTAACAATGCTCGCACCTTCACGCTTTTATTGTTATATTCATTAACAAGTTCGACCTGCGCCGTGCACAATAGAGTGTGAGTCATCGTTACCGCTGATAAGGCGACTGGCCCAGCGGCGGCGGTGGCAGCAGGCGCGCCCAGAGATGCGCTTGATCGTATTAATCCTTGTTGTGATGACTGTTGATTATGTAACAAGGTGTTATGTTTACCTTTGCATATCTTACACGAACCTTTCAAACGACACTGATAAGATTGATGACCGCTTCGTAAACAAATAGTACACAATTTAAATTGAGTAACGTCGCGTACCCTACTATCAATATCTAAATCTTTAAACTTTGCACATTCATGAACAAAATGGCTCTTGTTACATATGACACAAGGTTGACATCGTTTATTAACATTATCCGATGATGTAAAAAATGCTCTTACGTTTTTGTTATGGGAAATAGGCCTTTGTTCGTACTTGTCGTTTCGATTATAATGGGTTGTTTCTAAAATGTCTGCGCGACTTCGTAAAAATGTGTAAAATTGATCGAGTGTCGGTAATTCTAACAAACTGTTCTTATGTTCTTCCCACTTTCTACTCGTATTGGAATCTAACTTTGCTGAGGTAATAAATATTAAAAGAACATCCCATTGTTCGGTAGGAAGTCCCAAAGACTGTAGAGATCTTAAATTTTTAGATATGTGATCAATTAAGAAACGTAATGCCTTAAAAGATTCTTTGCTCATAGATTCAATACTTAATAATGACTTGAGATGATTATTTATAAGGATATTTTTGTTATTGTATCTCTCGCATAGTAGTTGCCACGCATTGTTGTAATTGTTTGCAGTAAACTCGAGTGATCTAATTACCACGGATGCACTACCCTCCAAACTAGACCTTAGATAATGAAATTTATTTATTAATGGTATGGATTCATTTTGATTTATAAGAGAATCAAATGTGTCACGGAATTCGAGCCACTTTAAATAATTCCCATCAAATTTTGCTAAATCAATAGTGGGTAGTTTAATCGAGTTAAAAGAATGTGAACATGAACCAGCCACACTTTCATTAAGATTTGACTCTTTGTGAGAGGAAGACTTTTCAATTAAGTCTTGCGCAATGGAAAGAAGAGAATAGAATTGAGTTTCTATAGTATCTCTCTCAGTTAACTGTTCGTCCACGTTCGGCGACAGTATCTCTATTTCTGTCTGTAAGTTGTTAAAATCAGAGAGTAATTCTTGAAATTTTACCATTCTCATTGATAGATCCTTAATTTGAATTGAAGTTATTTTATCCGCCAATTGAATTAAAACATTTAAATGATCTTTAAACTTAGTTAATCTACCTTTTATAATACTACGTTTCTTTAATAAATCTTTAAGCATGTCTTTTCCTTCCATTATAAATATTATAATAGAACAATTAACGTAGCACAAGAAACGTTAAAATAACCAAACCTCCCAAAGCACTGTCTATATATGTACATGTCATATATGTCCATAACATAACATAACATAAAATAACATAAACATTCACGCCGAATATCCCCGAAGGGGTTGGCAGAGGCACTAATACTTCTGAACATCACATGACTTTGTCACCTGGTGTTCAGAGTACCCACGTTTTGCATAGACAGTGTACTCACGTGATAGGGGGCAGGCCTATCGCCGTTTTGTACGAATACACTGTCACATGACTAAGTACAACTCAGCCATGTGGGTTTCCTCACGATGTTTTCCCTCACCGTTAACAACCATGAAAAGAAAAACAAAAACTTCAAATTAAAAACTAAACAGAAAAATTAAATATTATTTTTTTTTATTTAAAAAAGAACCGCCTTCAAAAATCCAACTGAAAAGTATAAAATAATTTTTATTTATTTTATTATGTACAACTCTATTCAACTTCTTCTTTTTGAAGTCGGTGCCAAACCAATTTTCATGACAAAGAAGAACGAATATTAGTGGCCGGCCCAAGTTGAGTTTATCCATCAGCGTATTTCATCCTTATAAACCTTCCTTTTTAATCAATTAATAAAAAAAATCACATTAAAATTCATTTCGTAGTTTTACAGATTAAAGTATACATAAGGATGTCCGTGTATCCCAGACCGGGAGAGAGAAAGCGACTTTGTTTTATACTATGTAGTGATTTAGATTCTCGATCGTCTTTTTACAAAGTGTTAGAAGTATTGGTTGTGCCAACTCGGTGCATGCATGTCTCTGTCGTATTGTTAATTCTGTTAGTTTGAAATCTGATAATCTTACATAACTTAACCTAACGTTAGTTTACTATCTCGCTATCTATCTAAAATTATAATTTACTAGTATTTACAGTTTTACGGTGACATGTATATTATGATAATTTCTCTGCGGAGTGCGACGCATGCACACCAGGCTAAGCACCGCTCACTGTCCCCCAATTCCATCCTTTATAAAGCGACGTCGTTGCGAGCGGAAGAAATTTCTTGATTTTTGAGCGCGATTGTGTTACCTACTGTTGTTGAGGCACTATCGATTGATTTATTTTTCGTATGGTTTTCTCTATGTAGCAATTTTCATTTTGGATTTGTCTGTTTGGCACCGACTTCAAAAAGAAGAAGTTGAATAGAGTTGTACATAATAAAATAAATAAAAATTATTTTATACTTTTCAGTTGGATTTTTGAAGGCGGTTCTTTTTTAAATAAAAAATAATAATATTTAATTTTTCTGTTTAGTTTTTAATTTGAAGTTTTTGTTTTTCTTTTTTATTTTATACTTTTTAGTGATAAGTTCTTAAATCACTCTGAGTTTTTTAGTGAATTAGTGATAGTTTTTGAGAGATAAGTTTTACTGTCCGTTTATTTTATAGTTTTTTTAACAGGTAGTTATAATATTTGTTATTATGACTTTAGCTTACTTGTTACTATTTTGTTTACCTGCGGGCCTAGATAGAAAAGCAAAGGATGCTTTAAGGAAAAGTCGCGTAAGGGAGAACGAAACACCCATCGAAAAAAAACAAAGACTTCAGCAGGGCAAGCACGAGCCGTATTTAAACTAGTTATCGCGTGGGATTAAGCAGCCATCTTTTACGCACTTACTTAGTATCGTATACTGCCATCTTATTCTAACCTTTATCGTGTCGATAACTCGTGCTTGCCCTTCAGAATGAGAGAGATCGTCAGCGTGCTGCTCTTGCTGACGAAACAGATGAGCAAAGAGAAGTTCACCTATCACAAATGCGAAGAAACACTCTTATATATAAGTAGCGTTGAGTCGAGTAAAATCCCTTGATGAGATGGCTTTAAGTGATATAGATTCAAAGAAATTACTTAAATGGTTAAGACCATTCCGAAAGCGCGAAATTCCCCATGACGAAAGCGCCTCGATTGAAATGACCAAGATGAAAAACATGATCTTGCAATACATATTTTTTTCTTTAATATAATTAAGAGTAATTTATTCATGTTTTTATATACTTTTTTGTTCAATAATTTAGTAACTCTGTATATTACTAATAAAAAAACTTTATTAACATATATTGATAAATTTCTGTCTAGTATTGATAACTTTACATACATACTTATATTTCAAACTAAGAAACCTCCTTTTTTCGAGTCGGTTAAAGAACTTTTAACCCATCTTCTAAATGTAACGAATACTTTTCTGAAAACCGCATCCAAATAGCTTAAGCCAAACGTGAGATAATCGCGGACCAACACACATACATACAGGTCAAACACAGAACCTCCTTTCTTTTTTTGGTCGGTCAAGGCACTAAAACCTTCTCCTAAATGTAACGAATACTTTTCTGAAAACCGCATCCAAATAGCTTAAGCCAAACGTGAGATAATCGCGGACCAACAGACATACATACAGGTCAAACACAGAACCTCCTTTCTTTTTTTGGTCGGTTAAGGCACTAAAACCTTCTCCTAAATGTAACGAATACTGTCCTGAAAACCGCATCCAAATAGCTTAAGCCAAACTCGAGATAATCGCGGACAATTATACATACATACATACATACATACATACATACATACAAACAATCGAACTGAGAACCTCCTTTTTTGAAGTCGGTTAAAAATAAATTATAACTGTATAATAATTACTATTATGGTATGATTTTAATTAATTTGTATAAAGTTGCAGCTGTTTCCTGTATTTGTTTAACAAATTTATTGTATAGCTGCAAATTAGAACAGTACTGCTTACATATGCTTTTTGACGTAAGCATAAAATAATTAACAACATACTATTTATCTTCAAACATTGTATTGCGTCTATATTCAATCAGAATGCACAGATGTAATCAATCGATTATTATAATATTGGTACCACAAAAAACTGCATAACATAAATTTAATAAATTTTAACTTTTTACTATTAACATGAATAATAAGATAAATTGGGACTTTAAGAAAGTTTGAACATTAGTGAAAAGCTTTGAAGTCAAATTGAAAAACATTGGGGGTCCTAAATGAGATCATAAAATAATATCATCGAGAAGAAAAATAGGCGAAACTTAAAGAATATGATTTTATATATTATGTTTTTATCTACCTCAATAAGAATTAATACATACATACATACATACATATACTCACGGCTATAAATCCCAAGAAGGGGTAACCAGAGCTAAGGAACTAGAAGTTCCTCAGCCACTTTTGAAAAGTTGAGTGGGGAAAAGATGGCAAAATAAAGGTTGTTGGTGATGGGTCTCCAACCGCATCGCCCAAAAATCCCTTAAAAGCCCCAACACCGTTAGTCGCCTCTTACGTACACCCACCGGCAGAAATGGGGTAGTGTTATTCTAAGCCGACACTACACAGCGCTACACACTAAGAATTAATAACGTGAGAATAATGTTATATTGCTACTATATTCCTTGAATTATTATTTTTAGATTATATTGTTATATTGGGTTTGTTTATACTTTAATACAAAATATATACTTTAATCCAAAATATATACTTTAATATATAATATATATTTTTTTATACCAGCGGATATATATAGATTAGAAAAGTACTGTTCAGATAATAAATGAATGTTAAATTCTAAGAAGTGTTTCAAATTAGTTTCACACGCTAAAGGAATAAAGTAAACTACGATTGACCATAAATTTGAACATTAATTGACCTTTTAGATAACAACAGCTCCCGAGGCCTAGACGGTGTTAATAGCATACTCATCAAATATATTAAAGACTAGTGGATCGTCCCAGCTTCGCACGGGTAGCGTTGTTTTTCTAAATATCTGAGGTTTCTTTCTTCAGTCCCTGCTTAAGCATTGTGAAATCTAGCGCAATGTTTTCAATTTATTAAATTTATAGCACTCCCTGAACAGTGTAGTGGTGATTTTGAATGCGCTTTTATGAACGATTCAGTATTTCCGTTTAATAGAAAATTTTAGAATAAAACGCTATGAAGTATTCATAACAATCTAAAAAGAAATCATTACATGATGTAGGATGCAAATACTGGCGCCATCTAGTATGTTATATATAAATTAGTAAAGATTTGGTTTTGGTGACGGGCGCGCTGGCTTATTTTATGTATAATTTCGGTGTTTGTCTACCGATTTCTATGATTCTTTTTTTATTGAATAGGTAATAATGTTACCTTGTTTAAATTAGGGATGAGTAAGAGGTTTACAAACGTGAGAGTAAACAAATATAATCAGAATGTTCCGAACTGCTAAGCTATCAGGAATTACACGTGTTATTGTGAGTCAACCGTAAAAGATAGACATAAACTGTTAAGGTTTTTTTTTAGATAATTTTATCCAAAATTTTTCCGTCATACATGATTTCTATGTTAGTTTAACCATTAAGGCTGCACACTCGACGGAAGCTTAAAAAATGGAGTAACTTCTCCCGTTTTCCCAAAATTTCCCAAAATTCCCCTTTACTACTCTGCTGGAAAGTATACAAAAACCTGCGCAGGAGTATGAAGAATAATTGTACCAAGTTTCGTTAGAATCCGTCGAGTAGTTTTTGTTTCCATAAGGAACATACAAACCGACAGACAGACAGACAGACAGACAGACAGACAGACAGACAGACAAACAGACAGACAGACAAAAATTTTACTGATTGCATTTTTGGCATCAGTATCGATCCCTAATCATCACCTGATAGTTATTTTGAAAATATATTTCATGTACAGAATTGACCTCTCTACAGATTTATTATAAGTATAGATGTTATCGTAACCACTTTGACACACATCTCCAGCTTGAGGTTGAAGACAGGACAGGTTGTTTCCCAGACGTCTGGAAAACTGCCGTCGTGACGCCGGCTCATAAATCAGGTACCAAACAAATTCCCTCAAACTATAGGCCAATTTTTATGCTCAGCATTCTGTCTTAACTTCTGGAAAGGATAGTAAATAAAAGACTCGCAGACTATTTTGAAAAAAAAACAATCTTTTAATGGAAATGCAATTTGGTTTTAGAAGAGGCAGATTCACTACCGACGCCACTAAACTACTGATAAGAAAAGTTGGGGAAGCACTAGACGCTGGCAACAGATGTCTAGCTGTTTTTTTTGGATCTCTCAAAAGCATTCGACTCAGTCTCAATCAAACTACTTTTAAGGAGATTAGAAGCACTGGGAGTGCGTGCGCATAGCTCTTAGTTGGTTCGAATATTACTAGGAAGACAAAGCAATGTACGAAGGTAAGTAAGTGAGATTATCCTGGTTCACTAAGTAACAAGTAAGTGAGATTATCCTGGTTCACTACGGTGTACCGCAGGGTATCATTTTGGGTCCGTCGCTCTATGCTGACGACACAGTCATTTTGTTTCAAGCCAAAACATGGCAGCTGGTTAAATCTGACGCTGAAAAAAGGTTACTCCAAATTCAGCACTGGCTGGAAAGTAGTCCAATATCTCTGAATGCCAATAAAACCCAGTTCCTGTGTTTCCATAAAACCGCTGCATACAACCCTGATCTTCAATCTCTTGTTATCCATATATATAATTTTATAATAGCATTAATGAGCTCGGATTTTACAGGTTGCTTCTCAATAAGTTTGATATATGTTCAAAAAATATACATCATCTTCTTCCTTTTACTTTGTGGTATCAATAAGTGTCATCCAAGCAAATTAAGCATTTGCAAATAGTAAACGGGCATCTGAGAAAGAATCGGAGAATGCAAATGTAAAACGTCAAATAAGCTAGGATAATATTAACAGTCTCTCTTATTTACGATAATAGTAATTAATAAAATGAGTTGAAGATATGATGTTAAAAGAATAAGACAAATCATCTACGTCGTAACCTATACAGGTCTGGAAGACGTAATAATTTTTGATATTGCTTTTTGTGTAATAAATAAGTTCTTGTTTTATGATTATGTAGAATATCTTATATATTGTTTTATTAGGCAATATTCATCGTTATCTCCGCCATTATGATCACAAGTTATCATTATTTTATCCAATAGGCGTATGCTGCTGTCTAGCAAGCATGTGTCTACATACCTCCACTAAACTATTATCATCATCCATCGGCTACCCGTGACTTTTACTAAGTCATCAGTCCATCTGCCAGTATATCCACACTGCTAGGCCTGGTACTTGGCAGCCACTCCAGATACTTCGAGCCGGTACTGAGTGTAATGAGCCTTGCTCATCAGGTAAAAGACATTCAGTATTCGATTTCTTGTACTACTGCCCTAATAACATCTAGTTACTACCAAGGTACTTTAATAAATTTGAAAAAGCATACATACATATATTTACTCCTAGAAGGGTTGGCCGGAGCTCCAGAATAAAAAAAACCGCTTTCCTCAACTTTGGAAGTTTGAATATAAAGGTTGTTGGTCATCACCAATACAGACCATCTCTTACAAACACCATCGAGCTAGGTAGTGCTATTCTAAGCTGACTCTACACAGCCAAAAAAGCATACTCTTTTATATTCTGGATAAGCTAATACTAACGGGCGAGTAAAAAGCGATTTTGCTTACTTAAACTCCCTAAGAACAATGTTAGAAGATTGTTGAATGAATAATATTTAATTTTTAAAGATATTTGAAAGAGATTAAATCTCAATTTATGTAAAGAATTCAACAAGTTCACAAAACGAAACTTACTCGACTTAAGAGCTAAATGAAAAATTTTAACTTTGAAATAGTATTTCAAACTGTTAGTTTAAGATTTCAGTCTTAAAAGTTTCCAGCTTAATTATGTTTCTTTTCACAACCAAGAAAAGTAGGTTCTTAATCTGAATATTTTAATCATAGCTGTTGCATAGTCATCGTCAACGCAGATATCAAATCGGTATTAACTTTATTATTATTATTTATTTATTAAATCAGACAACAAGGGTCCACAGTGTTAGTAACAATATTATTTATTTATTATTTAATCAGTCAATTAGCACCCGCGCAAGGTGCTGCATTATCTTGGTCGTAGCGCCCTGCTATGGTCCTCAGGATAGAGTAAGGGCTGCTCCGCACCCTGCAGAGTAACCAAGCAGCTTTTTTGCGCATAATGGCATAAAAGTTGTCTGCACGGTTCTGCGCAAACATCCTCGAGGCACTGCAGAAGCGAGGCAGTCCCAAAAACATTCTGAAACCATTATTGTATTGGACTCGCAGAGCAGTGATGGCCCGCTGCGTATATCTGGTCCATAGGGTGCACGTATAAAATACCTGACAGTAGGCTTTGAATAGGCTTAATAAAACACTGCGGTTATACATAAAAAGACGTACATACAAATACTCACGACCATAAATCCCAAAAAGGGATAGCCAGAGCTTCAGAGCTAGAAACTGCTCAGCCACATTTGGAAGTTGATTGGGGACAAGATGGTAGGAATAAAGTATTGTCGGTGATGGGTCTCCAACCGCATCGCCTAAAAACCACTTAAAAAAGTCCCATACCCTTAGCCGCCTCTTACGACACCCGTGGGTAGAAAGGGCTAGTGACATTCTAAGCCGGCACTACACAGCGATAAATAACAACAATAAATCCATAAAAAGAGTATATTCAAATGCATCATTCTGAAAATAATTCGAACATCAACTTATTGTGAGAAAGCTTCCCACAAGGTACACCGACCACTTGGGCAAGATCTATGAGGGAGGCCTATGTCAACAGTTTTTTTATTGCAGCATTTATACCTTTCTTTATTTTGAAAAACCATAATAGAGTAAATTTTAATTTACTTTAGACTCAAAGATTCAAGAATCAAACGTTCACGCCCAATATCCCCTAAGGCGTTAGCAGTGGCACTAATACTTCTGAACATCACATGATACTTTCACCGAGCAGGCCTTTCCCCGTTTTGCACAAATATAACTGTCCTATGACTAAGTACATTCAGTACAACTTAGCCATGTTGCGTCATAATTTTTCCCTTACAATTCACAACCATGCTTAATTAAACACACATATTTTTACTGCAGAAAAGACTTTAGGAAAGATAATGATATATATATATATATATATTTAAATTTTGCCGTTCGCATTAAATTCTTAATTTTACATACTTACATATACTCACGCCATTAGTTCCTATTGGGGTAGGCAAAGACTATCGATCGCCACTTTGCACGATCCTGACAAACCTCTCTTGCTTCGCTGACATCCATCAATATTTCAAACAAGCTCTTTTATTCTTCATACTTCGGACGCCTGCCTTTTTGGGCAATCTTAACTTTAAGTGTGTATATTATTCTACAAAGCACTTCTTCGCTAAGTGATGTTGTCTTAATTCGGTGTTAAAAGGTTCATTAGACTGGAGTAGACGACACGGCGCAGACGAGCTTTCTCGCAGTAAAATATAATGACTTTGAGTTATTCACTCTTCATTTCAAAATTACACTATTTCGGGACAACCTGCTAAGTTTTAGACATGTTACTTTGGTTAATACAAAATATAAATATAAACATATAATAAACATAAACGTTCACGCCGAATATCCCCGAAGGGGTTGGCAGAGGTACTAATACTTCTGAACATCACGTGACTTTGTCACCTGGTGTTCAGAGTACCCACGTTTTACATGGACAGTGTACTCACGTGATAGGGGGCAGGCCTATCGCCGTTTTGTACGAATACACTGTCACATGACTAAGTACAACTCAGCCATGTGGGTTTCCTCACTGTACTCATTACTTACTTACCTCATTGGTGTAGGCCCGACCCAGGATTTGAACACTAGTCGTTTGCACGATAACCGAGTGTTCTACCCACTGGGCTATCACGGTTTTTTTTTAATACAAAATATTGCAATATAAAATTACTCGGCTGGGTATCTTAAGCCTAAAGAGAATCTTAAGCCTATACGGCAACAAATACTTAAAAACGTTGGCTGAGTATTATATATCAATGGTTTTCATTCTTAAAAGTTAACGAGGAAAAACTATGCAATTTATTATTTGAAGTGTTGTTTCAAAAACGCAGTGGTTCATTTCTTATTGTCGGGGCCAAGAGGCGAATAATGGTATTGCGGTTTGAAAAGTGAATTTTGGGCGTTGAGACTGGAAACCAATCATCAACGATTCCTATATTATTATACGTCACTTCTAAAAGAGGCTAAGATGTTTCTAATTCTGAAGCTCTGGCTACCCCTCTTTAGGAGATCTATGGATAGGTAAGGGAAAAAACAAAAGTATTTTAGTAGTTGTACACTACTTACCAATACCATTATATGAAAACTGATAGTTTAAGCCTTTTTTGTTTATTGTTGCCTGAAATACAGGTAAATTACCTAGCTCAGGAACAGGAAAATTTTATATTTTGTACTTTAAATAACTAACTAGGTTAAGATGAATATTATGTACTTTTGAATACTGAATAAATTTTTATTAATATTCTTTTTATTTAGTTTCAAACACTTTTTTCACATATAGTCAGAATCTAAAAAGTACGGTGAAGTCTCGGCTTGTATTTGCACTAACCTATTTGTGCCCACAGTTGTGCTAGCAAATCAAGGGTATGGGGCCTTTTAAATGGTTGTTGTTCGATGATGCTGGTACATCTCCAACGATAATTAATTTATACAATGACAAAGAAATTGGTAATTGAATGTTCTGGCTACCGCTTTGTGGGATTCATAGCACCATTGGTCAGGTTAGTTTATTTCTATGTCAACTCGTACCAACTTCCATATGCTTTCAATATAATAGTTATACTGCCTTAATTAGGCTGGCATTGAACGTACTAGTAATTTAATTTTAGTTATAAATCCAAATTAAACACAGTCCGGTGCTATGAATCTTATGAAACTCACTTTCAAAATTATTTGCTTAAAGGCTTGTTACTACAAAGTTTTTCTCATTAAATTGAATAGATTCAAAAAGAAGTTCTAGCAAACAAACGGTACCATAAATCCTAAGATTAATTAAAATTAGTTTTTTGTCTCTCTCTCTTATTGAAACAAAAACAAGGATAAGATATACAGACGAGTGTATACATTAGAACACATTGTTTGAAAACTAGATACTCTGAAAAAGAGAGTGCTTTAAGAAATGCAGCTCTATAGAAAATTACTTTTCGCTTTTCTAGAGAGGGATAACCTTCTTCTATTTACTGGGTGACAGAAAAAGACAGGTATAGAGATTAACTACTCGGAGCGTTGAGAGAAGTGACGATAGCGAAATTAATGTACAAAGATTTTTTTTCTTTATTTCTTGTACAATCTTGTTTATGGGCTTAAGTGAATTTTATTTAAAAGCTTAGAAACATTCTCGTTTAAGATAATAACTTGCAGATTATCTCAGTACATTTTTCTTAATGATTCGCGTTTTTCTAGCCATTAAGGTACGTGCGTTATACCTGAGGAACAAGTACCTCAAACTAAAAATATGAAAAATAAAATTAGGGCATATCACGTCCGATTTTCGAAATAATTTAAAGGCTACTTCAATTAACATTAACGACTAAAACATAATGTAAAATATTATTTTACATTTGTTTCGATAAACTCATTATCTGATGTCATATTTTAGCCACTCACACACTGTATACTACGTATATCTCTGAAGTGGTGGCAGGGGTCCTGATACTTCTCAGTATCAGCTGACATTTTGACCACATGTTGTTCAGAGTACCCAGGTGTTGGTCGAATAGCCGTTTAGAATAGCTATTCTAAAATACTTGTAGACGACGTGATCGCTCAATGGGAAGAACAACGCTTATTGCAAGTGTTTGGTTTTCCTATTGTATATATTTAGATTTCATTGTTGTTTTTACTTTTATTTATGTTATAATGTTTTCTTTTTCCTCATCAAATATGTGTCTTATGAGCTTTAGTAAAATAGCTGTAGTATTAAATGTGTCAATAGTGCAATTTTAAATACCTATATTTAAGTTAAACAGGGCTTTGACTGAAAATCAGTGTATGATGAGTATATACTCTGTCATGCGAGTGCTGAGTCAAGGCCTTTTTGGTAATGTTTTTTTTTCTTTTTTTGTATATATATATTTGTCATTGTCTTGTGTTAATTACCAAATATACATTATTTCTTTCTTTCTTTCTTTCTTTCTATTGTGCTGATGCTGACGACCTACTGAGGACCTTTTATAAAGTAAATACATGTTTATAAACTGAAATTGTACAAACCATATTTTAAGAAAATGAAAAAATGAGAATGTAAAGAGTTTCTTTATTGCTTCTTCTCTTTACGAACACCTTTCGAAGCAACGGATTAACGATTAATTCAAAATTTTGACGTTAAAAAAATGTTAGTATTTCACTTTTGTTTGAAAAATAAACTTTTTGACTTTTTTTTTTGACCTAGAAAAAAAAATTATAATTAAAAATAATCTTTAATATTTTAACTGTCCAAGTAAAACGTGGGTAGTTTGAACACCAGGTGATAATTTCATGATGTTCAAAAGTATTAGTACCTCTGCCAACCCCTTGGGGGATATTCGGCGTGAAAGTTTGAGTCTTGTGTCTTGATGAAATGTTGTCATTCCTTTACCCAAAAACTTGGAATAAGGTACCGGGTCTCCATTGATAGAATCAGTGAAAAATAAAATAGGAAGAAACATTTTCTCCCTTTTTAGACTCATTTTTACATAGTCGGGTTGTAGTTTCAGATGTTTCTGATGTCAATGACTTCACCCTAAGAAGTATATCAACAAATTGCAAGTTTTTAAGAATTATAGTTTCTTATATTTCGTGTTTGGTTGATCAGTGAGTAATATTTAAATTTATACAGGGTGTGACAAAAGAGTACCTCGCTAGGTATACATATATTGTGTAGGCATTTTCATATTCTATGGCAATATTTCATTTTCATTTAGGAATAATGATTTTGTTACGTAGAAGGTAACTATTTATGAATCTGTGCCAATACCATTGCCGCGTACGACAACTGCGCAAAGAAATGTGTTAGTGCTATTGCAAGCCAAGATTGCACGGCTAAAAAAGATTTTTCCCCAAATTTTCGATTTTCGGATAAAGATAATTTTTGCTGATCACCTGAATATTCAACCAGACAATATTTTATGTATGTATGTATATGTTTATCTGTTTTATGATTCACGATACACGACCTCGATTACAAACTAACAATAGTAGATAAATAAATACATTGTTAATCTCGAAGTCAATAATAGATACTTGTTTATTCATCAGTTATTCATGTTAGTTTACATTGGAAGCTTAGTGAATGCTTGCGATCATCATCAGCCCCCGCACTAAATGCAACACTTGTGACCTATATTCGCCCTGATTTTTTTTGCATCATACACGCAATCTGGCTACCAATGATATTTTTGTCACATTTCGTAATCGAAGTAACACCTAGTTGATTAATATTAAAAGTGCCGGTATGTTTTTAACTTATAACGGTGTACAGTCGGCTGAAAATAACAACAACTCATCTTTATAAGTCCGTACGACATACGAGTGTTGGGTTGTTTTTTGAGATTATTTTGCGCTGTGGCTCGAGACCCAATCTTTTTCAATTAGGCTTAGGTATTTGTAGTTCGAAAGGTCTGGTCTTTTTGCGATTTATATACCTGAGTAAATTTAACTAAGCACAATGTACCATCTTTCAATTACCTTTATTTTTCATTGTAATGGCATACGTGTATTTCATGTATTTCGATAAAAGTTTTGTAAACACATGATATACGAGAAGATTGATGCATGTAAACGAAGCTAGAGAGGTTGGTCAGGATCGTACAAAGTGGCGATTGATAGACTTTACCTACCCCAATGGGAACTAATGGTGTGAGTATACGTATATCAGTAATTTGTAAACCTTTTAAATTTGAAAGTATAATTAACTTACCTTAATTTACTGACATTGCCATTGTAAGGTTGTTTGGAAGTAATCACTCTAAGAGATAAGACCGTCAATTGTACTTCTATTCAAGGGAAATAGTATTAGTAAAATGTTATTACAATGATGGCAATAAAAAAATTGCTATTCCATCCTTTATGGAATACCAATAACTTCATTTAATGTTTTCAACTGTATTTTAACTTTTTGTGTTGCGGCCTTGAATTACGAATAATAGATGATAACTTGGTTCGCCGACTTTCAGGTCACAGGTGGCTGATGGTTGAGGACATTGCAGACCCTTCTTATTCGGCAGGCCGTTCGATGTGATGATTTCAGGGGACGACGGAGAGCTAAGTCCAGTAGTAGACATCTTTTGACTGATGATGAATAAGATTGACATTATGAACAATACGCAACTCAAACGTTCAGGCCATATACCCCTGAAGGTAGAGGGACTAATTCTCCTGTACATCACGTGACATTGCACCGGGTGTTCTGACCACCCACGTTTTTCTTGGACAGTATACTCACGTTATAGGGGACAGACCTATCGCCGTTTTGTACGAATTCACTGTCACATGACTATTGTATAACTTAGCTATGTGGGTTTCCTAAAGATATTATCCCTCACCCTTAACAACCATGATAAATTAACCACACAGATGACTTTAGAAAAGTCAAATTGGTGAAGGTATCTCCTGCACGATAAGCGGTGTTCTACCCACTAAACTATCACGGTTGCACATACCCAACATTCACTTAAAATTCCATAATCCCTAAGTCAAGCTGCATTTCGAATAATAAAAATGCTATTATCTAGATAGGTTACTTTGTGAAGTAATGCAAAGTCAGAACTTGAAGAATTGAGGATAGACGACAAAGCAAATGGAACACAAAGCGAGGCGTCACAGTTTTTGTGGTTTTGTTTCAAAGTCGACCGCAAGAGGCCTGAGTGAAGTCTCGCTGGCTAGAAAATTGTCATTCAACTTTTACTTACTTTTTTAATGCGCTCTGAATCTTGGAATTTGCTTTTTTTCTTTATCTTATAAAAATAAAGGACTAAGAGTAATATTTTCAATATTTTTCAGTAAATTACTCGTAAAAAAGATAACAATTACCATAAACGTTTGACATCGATAAGGATAAGTTATACAAATTTGCATCTATGACTACATGTATGCTAGAATAGATAATATAATACTAAACTAACGTGTACAAGTACTATTAAATACCTTTAGGTTTTGAGTGCCCGCATTCTGCTTTGACAGTGTTTTCACGTTATTGGGGTGAAGGCCTGGTCCCGTTTTATCCGAATTCGGTATGCAAAGTTTTACTAAAGTGATGCTGATTACAAAACCATTTCGAGATATTATGGTTATAAACAATAGTTTCTTGAAATTATATCAATTGAAGCTTAGATGACTGTTATTTTATCAAAAAACTGTTACAGTGTTTGACCTTCAATGTTGTTTCAAAGACATACGGTTTTGCAGTTTATTAATAAAATATCGAAAATCATAGGTTTGTTTAGTATAATATCGTAATAATTTCATTTGACATCACAAATTCGTATTATGTTTTTACAATCAGCAACATTTTTATAAAACATTTCGCTTCATTTGCATGTCGCTACGTGATTTTATCAATCGATGACGTCATAAAGTACAAAAGTTGAACAATCTTTAAAAAATCATAACTTTACAATTACTCATTTTAAATGGAAAATATTCAAATCAGTCTTTTATTTTCGTGTTAACTATCGAATAAAAATATTTAATAAATACCAAAAAAAAACTTTGCATACCGAATTGTCACAAGTACAACTCAGCCCTGTAGGTTATTTCCATCCGTAAAGAATCTTGATAATATTACCAAAAATATTATTTTTATAAAGCGACATTGGTATACATACATATAGTCACGGCTATAAATCCCTAGATGGGGTAGCCAGAGCTAAGGAATCAGAAATTCCTCAGCCACTTTTGGAAAGTTAAGTGGGGAAAAGATGGCAAAATAAAGGTTGTTTTATGATGGGTCCCCAACCGCATCGCCAAAAAATCCCTAAAAAGCTTTTAAATTGGTGTATTCCCACGAAACTATCATGGCTGTAATATACATATGCTACTTTATATTTAAATCATATTCCGTGAAATTATTCACCGTTTTGAGTTTATCTCAAAGATCGCCTTTTAAACAAAGCACATAAAACAGCCTTAAAAGTTTCTAACATAATCCACATTAACATTTTAATCATCATCGCAGCCTCATAATGAAATAATACATTTTCAGATAAAATGCAGACAATTTGTCAAGCCAGAGAAAGTTGAGTTCTATTTGTTTAGTAATAGGATTTGGTTTCAGTAAAACGTAACGTGGGCTTGAAAACTTGGAAGGATTACGATGTGTTTTATCTTCGAAGGGCGTTATAAAAGTGATTTTACACAAAGGAAGTGAACACTTTTTATATTTATACAGTATATGAAGTAGAACACTTCCCTAGTCCTAAAGACATACATACATACATACATATACTCACGGCTATATTTCCTTAGAAGGGGTAGCCAGAGCTAAGGAATCAGAAATTCCTCAGCCACTTTTGGAAGTTGAGTGGGGAAAAGATCCTAAAGACAATGAAGGCTATTTTATAGATTCAGGTTCTACAATGTTTGTATCAGCATCAACTATAAGGACTGATGTAATCATAAATCACAGCTCACTCCAGCGCCATTGAGGGGCTCGAGCCTACCCTCAACAGAGTGATAAGGCCATAGTCTACCACGTTGGTATTATGTGAGTTGGCTGACCTTTGAATACTACTGTGATAGTATACGTGACCGAGGGTTTAAGGAAGTGCCCTTTCGGAGCAAGAAATTATCTTAATTTTCGTATTATCAGTAGGGCAAGCACGAACGCTATTTTATCGACACGATAACGGTTAGAATGAGATGGCAGTATACGATACTAAGTAAGTGCGTAAGAGATGGCTGCTTTATCGCACGCGATAACTAGTTTAAACACGGCTCGTGCTTGCCCTTCAGGAGGCCTAGTACGAGCCCTACTTTATAGACACGATATCGGTTAGAAAGTGATGAGAGTATACAATACTAAGTTAGTGCGTAAGAGATATCTGTTTTATACCACGCGATATCTAGTTAAAGGACGCTCGTACTAGCCATGCAGGTGATTCAAAGTCTGCAATATTTTACCAAAAGGGATAAATCTAATAGGGGAACCGAACCCATGATATTCAGATTCTAGTCTTAGCACTTTACCGCTAGATCACTCAAGCAGCCATGCCTGTTATATTCTCAGAGACAGAAAGATACAAAGAACCTGAGTTATGGCCACATTTTAACGGGTAGGCTTACGAGCAATGAAAGCAAGGGTTTCATCGCTTTTATCTACTAAATTCTAACGTAACCACTTTAAATACATATTAATAACAAGAAAAATATTAATAAAAAACGTGCATAGGCCTACTCCATATCACGTGAGTACACTGTCCAAGCAAAACGTGGGTACTCTGAACACCAGGTGACAAAGTCACAGGATATATTGATACTTCTGCCAACCCCCTCGGAATATACAGCGTTTGAGTTGAAAATCTATACTTATAATAAATCTGTAGAGAGGTCAATTCTGTACATGAAATATATTTTCAAAATAACTATCAGGTGGTGATTAGGGATCGATATTGATGCCAAAAATGCAATCAGTAAAATTTTTGTCTGTCTGTCTGTATGTCTGTCTGTCTGTCTGTCTGTCGGTTTGTATGTTCCTTATGGAAACAAAAACTACTCGACGGATTTTAACGAAACTTGGTACAATTATTTTTCATACTCCTGCGCAGGTTTTTGTATACTTTCCAGCAGAGAAGTAAAGGGGAATTTTGGGAAATTTGGGGAAAACGGGAGAAGTTACTCCATTTTTTAAGCTTCCGTCGCGTGTGCAGCCTTAATGGTTAAACTTACATAGAAATCATGTGTGGCGGAAATATTCTTCATAAAATTATCTAAAAAAAAATCCTCAATAGTATATGTCTATCTTTTATGGTTGACTCACAATAACACGTGTAATTCCTGATAGCTTAGCAGTTCGGAACATCCTGATTATATTTGTTTACTCTTACGTTTGTAAACCTCTCACTCATCCCTAATTTAAAAAAAGATAACATTATTACCTATTCAATAAAAAAAGAATCATAGAAATCGGTAGACAAACACCGAAATTATACATAAAATAAGCCATCGCGCCCGTGATCGAAACCAAATCTTTACTAATTGACATATAACATACTAGATGGCGCCAGTAGTTGCATCCTTCATAACGTATTGACTATTTTTTAGATTGTTATAAATACTTCATGGCGTTTTATTCCAAAATTTGCTATTAAACGGAAATACTGAACCGTTCATTAAAGCGCATTCAAAATCACCAAACTACACTGTTAAGGGAGTGCTATAAATTTAATAAATTGAAAACATTACGCTGAATTTCACAATGCTTGAGCAGTGACTGATGAAAGAAACCTCAGATATTTAAAAAAACAACGCTACCCGTGCGAAGCTGGGACGATCCACTAGTATTAATTAAAAATAAACAGTGTACAGTCGCACTTAAGATGCTAATGTTTTATAGCGCTGTAAACATACTTTGTTAGACAGTACAAGATACAACATTAAGAAGCAATTTATCTCAGCAAGCTGTTAATTACTTTTCTTCAGTACTGCATTGACTATGCTTGTTTATCGTTTCAGAAACTGTAAACTTTCTTGTGAATTCACATTCATTTTGAAAATAACAATGGTAGACTAGACTAGTATCATCGTGGTTTAACGAGCATAATATATTAGTCTTTTCCTTGGATGGAAGTTTAATTTATGTAAATGCTATGTTTTTAACTTACATAAAGATCGCAACAGAGAAATATTATGGATTTACAATATATAAAATCCATTGAATAGAAAAAGGAAATGCAATATAAGGACCTTATATAATCAGCTTATATCTTATACAAAAGTTATACATACTTGGGAACGTCACGTGACATTCTTCTAACCTTCAGAGTAACCACGCATTACTTGGTCTGTGCATTCATGAGATAGAGGCAAGCCTATATGCTACACTGTCATTTGACTAAGTTGAACTCAACTATACGGGTGAATACACTGTCACTTGACTAAGTAGAACTCAACTTTGTGGGTAAATTGAATACACTGTCACATGACTAAGTACAACTCAGATATATGGGTGAATACACTGTCACATGATTAACTAGAACTCCACTTGGGTTTCCTTGCGATGTGTGTTTCCTAATTAAACAAACTTGATAAATTTAAATTTAATTAGATTACACATTGGTGTAGACCTGACTCAGGATTTGAACTCGCATCACCTGCATGAGAGCCGATGGTATTTTGACTGAGTTGTCAATGTTGTCTTAATTCAAAATTATATTATTTCAATTTTGTTCCTCATTTAATTTTGATTGAAGCGCAGGTTTGAATATATTATTGGTTTGCTTAGATACAGGCTCAGCCTAGTTTGGGAAACCCTGGAAATCGAAAACTGTTAATCTATACTTATAATAAATCTGTAGGAGGTCAATTCTGTATATGAAATATATTTTCAAAATAACTATCAGGGGGTGATTAGTGATCGATACTAATGCCAAAAATGCAATCAGTAAAATTTTTGTCTGTCTGTCGGTTTGTATGTTCCTTATGGAAACAAAAACTACTCGACGGATTTTAACGAAACTTGGTACAATTATTTTTCATACTCCTGCGCAGGTTTTTGTATACTTTCCAGCAGAGAAGTAAAGGGGAATTTTGGGAAATTTGGGGAAAACGGGAGAAGTTACTCCATTTTTTAAGCTTCCGTCGCGTGTGCAGCCTTAATGGTTAAAGTTACAAGAAATAATGTATTACGAAAATATTCTTCATAAAATTGTCTAAAAAATATCCCGCGGAACAGCATATGTCTATCTTTTATGGTTGACTCTCAATAACACATTAAACTCCTGATAGCTTAGCAGTTCGGAGCATTCTGATTATATTTGTTTACTCTAACGTTTATAATACTCTCATCCATCCCTAATTTAAAAATGTGAACATTATTACCTATTCAATAAAAAAGAATCATAGAAATCGGTACAGCAACACCGAAATTATACATGAAATAAGCCGTCACGCCCGTGACCAAAACCAAATCCTTACTAATTTACACATTACATACTAGAAGGCGCCAGTAGTTGCAAGACTTTTTAGATTGTTATGAATACTTCATAGCGTTTTACTGAACTTCAACTCAACCTGAAATTTTGCTTAATAACGGAGATATTGAATCGTTCATCAAAGCGCATTCAAAATCACAAAGCTACACTTTTCAGGAGTGCTATGAATTCCGATCATTGCGCTAAAATTCACAAAGCTTGAGCAGTGATTGAAGAAACCTCAGTTATTTTAAAAACAACGCTACCCGTGCGAAGCTGGGCCGATTCACTAGTATTTAAATAATTTTACTTTTTATTTACTTATCACGTGAACACACTGCTGTGTAGTGTCGGCTTAGAATAGCACTACCCCATTTCTTCCGGTGGGTGTACGTAAGAGGCGACTAACGGTATTGGGGCTTTTAAGTGATTTTTGGGCGATGCGGTTGGAGACCCATCACCAACAACCTTAATTTCACCATCTTTTCCCCACGCAACTTCCAAAAGTGGCTGAGGAATTTCTAATTCCCTAGCTCTGGCTACCCCTTTAAAAGATTTTTAGCCGTGAGTATATGTATGTATGTATGTATGTGAACACACTGTCTTAGCAAAACGTGGTTGCTTCGAACCTCTGCCACCGCTTTGGTGATTTATGTCGTTAACCTGGAGTTGAGTCCACGGAAAAAAGTCCATGAAATCACCTGTACGAAGCTCGCATAGTCACAGCGTATACTACAAACCTCATTTACTGGAGCCACTATGGCCTAGGTAATACAAGTAATCTATACTTATAATAAATCTGTAGAGAGGTCAATTCTGTTCATGAAATATATTTTTAAAATAACTATCAGGTGGTGATTAGGGATCGATACTGATGCCAAAAATGCAATCAGTAAAATTTTTGTCTGTCTGTCTGTCTGTCTGTCTGTCTGTCGGTTTGTATGTTCCTTATGGAAACAAAAACTACTCGACGGATTTTTACGAAACTTGGTACAATCATTCTCCATACTCCTGGGCAGGTTTTTGTATACTTTCCAGCAGAGTAGTAAAGGGAAATTTTGGGAAAACGGGAGAAGTTACTACATTTTTTAAGCTTCCGTCGCGTGTGCAGCTTTAATGGTTAAACTTACATAGAAATCATGTATGACGGAAATATTCTTCATAAAATTATCTAAAAAAAATCCTCAATAGTTTATATCTATCTTTTACGGTTGACTCACAATAACACGTGTAATTCCTGATAGCTTAGCAGTTCGGAACATTCTGATTATATTTGTTTACTCTTACGTTTGTAAACCTCTCATTCATCCTAATTTAAAAAAGGTAACATTATTACCTATTCAATAAAAAAAGAATCATAGAAATCGGTAGAGAAACACCGAAATTATACATAAAATAAGCCATCGCGCCCGTGACCAAAACCGAATCGTTACTAATTTACATATAACATACTAGATGGCGCCAGTAGTTGCATCCTACAACACGTAATTATTTATTTTTTAGATTGTTATAAATACTTCATAGCGTTTTATTCCAAAATTTGCTATTAAACGGAAATACTGAACCGTTCATTAAAGCGCATTAAAAATCACCAAACTACACTGTTTAGGGAGTGCTATAAATTTAATAAATTGAAAACATTGCGCTGAATTTCACAATGCTTGAGCAGTGACTAAAGAAAGAAACCTCAGATATTTAAAAAACAACGCTACCCGTGCGAAGCTGGGACGATCCACTAGTAATAAATATATTTGGGCAAATTATACACAGATCAAATTAGCCCCAAAATAAGTTAAACTTGCGTTACGGTATACTACCTCAACGATATATTTTATACTAGTGGATCGGCCCAGCTTCGCACGGTGAGCGTTGTTTTTTTTAAATAACTGAGGTTTCTTTCTTCAGTCACTGCTCAAGCATTGTGAAGCGCAATGTTTTCAAATTATTAAATTTATAGCACTCCAGGAGTGATTTTGAACTATTAACGTTTATTAGCAAATTTTGAAATAAAACGCTATGAAGTATTTATAACAATCTAAAAAAGAAATCATTACGTGGTGTAGAATGCAATTACTGGCGCCATCTAGTATGTAATATGTAAATTAGTAAAGATTTGTTTTTGGTCACGGGCGCGATGGCTTATTTCATGTATAATTTCGGTGTTTCTCTATCGATTTCTATGATTATTTTTTTATTGAATAGGTATTAATGTTGCCTTTTTTAAATTAGGGATAAATGAGAGTATTATACACGTAAGAATAAACAAATATAATCAGAATGCTCCAAACTGCTAAGCTATCAGGAGTTACACGTGTTATTGTGAGTCAACCATAAAAGATAGACATATACTGTTGCGGGAAATTTTTTAGACAATTTTATGAAGAATATTTCCGTCATACATGATTTCTATGTAACATTAACCATTAAAGCTGCACACGTGACGGAAGCTTAAACAATGGAGTAACTTCTCCCGTTTTCCCAAAATTCCCCTTCACTTCTCTGCTGAAAAGTATACTATAACCTGCCCAGGAGTATGAAGAATAATTGTGCCAAGTTTTGTTAAAATCCGTCGAGTACTGTTTGTTTCCATAAGGAACATACAAACCGACAGACAGACAGACAGACAGACAGACAAAAATTTTAGTGATTGCATTTTTGGCATCAGTATCGATCACTAATCACCCCCTGATAGTTATTTTGAAATATATTTCATGTACAGAATTTACCTCTCTACGGATTTATTATAAGTATAGAAGATAATATAATACACACATGAAGGTGGTAGAGATATATAGCTACATAACCAGATTCGTGAGTTCGCATCTAGAGTGGGTCCTACTAATGCCTTTGACATGATTTTTGTCTTATCCATTATTATTTTAAGACCCAGTGTCTCAGATACTCTACTGAGGATATTGAGAATTCTTTGAGATCTTTTATAGTTTCAGCTTTTGTAGTTATCTACAGTATTATCAGCAAATCAAGGATTATGATATTAGTTATACAATGTGGCTCCTCTACAAAGATTCAAGAATAGTCCATCTTTACATACATAGATATACAGTCTTGACATGATTTTTGTCCTATCCATTTTTATTTTAAGACCCAGTGTCCCAGATACTCTACTGAGGATATCTCTTATCTGAGGAGATCTTTTATTGTTTCAGCTTTTAGAGATATCTACAGTATGATCAGTAAATCAAGGATTATGATAGAAGTTATACAATATGGCTCCTCTGCAAAGATTCAAGAATAGTCAGTCTTGACATACATAGATAATATCTATGTATATTATACTCATGGTCATAAATTCCTTGACCTACCCCAATAGCAAGTGCTTCAAAATAAGAAATTCTTCAGACAATTTTGGTAATAGAGTGGGAAAAAGATAGGAAAATAAAGGTTGGTGGTGATGATGGGTCTCTAACCGCATAGCCCAAAAATCACTTCAGAAGCCCTAATACCTTTTTAGTCTCCTCTTATGAACACTCAAGGGAAGAAATGGGGTAGCATTTTTCGAAGCCTTTAAGTGCTTATTCGTAGTCCACGACTCTAGACACAATTGGAAATTATACGCCTAGGTATTTTATATAATCTGGCATAAAGTGAAAATTAAACCTTATCGGAAATCCTTTCTCTCTCTCTCTCTTTCGGATGTTGAGTAATATAGAATAGGGCAGTAGTTATTTACGAGGGTATTATCACCCATTTTAATTAACAATACCCATTCACCCCTTTTCCGTTATTTTGGCATATTTCCCTTCTTAAGGCCAATATAAACAGTTTTTGAAGGGCCCTAATGATCAGTTTTCGACCGCTTGTAAAAGCTCAGCCGTAATTCTGCTCTAACCCGCTGCCTTCCCAAGCGTCTTAGAGCCATGCTAATCTCGTACAAGCTGGCGTCCTGGTTGTTGTTCTTAAATCTATTATTCAAAATTTAATAAATGGGACGGATTTCGTGTGGTGAAGAATTGTGTATGTAGCTATTATGCAGTCTTATTTAATAGTTTTGAAATCATGAGAGACATAACGATTAAATAATAGATTTTTTTTGTGCCATACCGATACAATCCCTAAAAAATCTTCAGTCTACGTTTGGATCATGTACAATTTCTTAGAAAATGTATGCTATTTTTCCACTTGAGTGAAATTCAAGTAGAAAACTTAAGTTTAAACTTCAAAGATTTCATGTATGGAACACAATTAAAAAGGTTAGATCCGCTCAACTTTGTCAGATAGTTTTAAACAGGAATGCGATCGTGCCAACTTTGTTCAGCGACTTCGAGGAAACAGATGTGAGCACTTCAAAAAGCCGACACGAGACCAACGAATGCTTGTCTCAAGTTTTGATTAACGGTTTGGGTATCTCCATGTTTTATTTGGGTTTACTAACATTAAGGCCTACATGAATATGTTCTTTGTCCTTCTAACTTATAATTAAAATATTTTGAAAGGAAAACAATTTAAATGTAAAGCATCATTAATTGCTTAACCTACGTGTTAATGTTCACCAAATGTGTTTAGATGCATAAATACATACACACATACATACATACATAAATACATACATAAGCTGAGTAGTGTCGGCTTAGAATGGCACTACCCCATTTCTTCCGGTGGGTGTACGTAAGCGGCGACTAACGGTACTAGGTCTTTTAAGGGATTTTTGAACGATGTGGTTGGAGACCCATCACCAACGACCTTTATTTTACCATCTTTTCCCCAAGCGACTTCCAAAAGTGGCTGAGGAATTTCTAATTCCCTAGCTCTGGCTACCCCTTTAAGGGATTTAAAGCCGTTAGTTTCCATTGGGTTAGGTAGAAACTATCGATTGCCACTTTGTACGATCCTAGCAAACCTCTTGAGCTTCGTTTACATTCATCAATATTTCCATAGAGAGAGAAAATTTGATCCATACATCCTATTCCCTTTCTTAATTCCGCATGCAAATCCCCAAAATTTCTCATCATTTTCATTCATCACTCTTTCAAGCAATACATTTTTAATACAATTTACCGACAGTACCGGTAGTTTTTTGTTTTTTGGTGTGACCCTTTCTTTATATAGGTAGGAGTCAATCACCAATCACCGCTCTGCACCAATCTTGTAGTAATTTTCCACTCGACCAGCATTTCTGGAAAAGGAAGTACAACCAAGAAATCACCATCCCCTTTCCAGCTCTCAGTATTTCGATACTAATCCTGTCATACCATACTTTCATACTTTTCATTGCTTTCATTATTTCTTCGTTTCATTCCAATGAAGATGACTGCCAATTGGCGAATAAATAAGTGCATCCTCTTTTTTAAATAGTCCCTCATACATATAGTTCTTGTAAACTTGTTTTACCGACGCCAATTTATTTAAATTCAAAAACATCAAACTATTAGCAAATATAATATATGTCATAAATACTTACAAGAACTAACTCTTTACGGTTTTTGTGCGCTCTCACTTGCACCTCGGCTAAGCAGAATGTTAGACTTTATCATCCCATCAATATATTGAGATGTTATTGAGTCAAAAAATATTAGCTTTCAATTTACCTATTCAAGAATGGTGGTGGTGGTGAGGGTGGTGAAGCATTGCAGAAAGTCATTATAATTCAAATCGATTTTAGAGCATTTTTATTGGTATTGAATTGGTAAATTTATCTTTGTATTGTGTGTATGTGTTTGCTGGGTGTGTCAAGTTATAATAGCACTGACCCTTTTGTTTTGTGTGTGCCCTATAATACCTTTTACAATTTTGACTCTTTTTAAATGACTTATGGGGGATAGGGCTTAAGCTGAGACCACCACCAACTATAGTTTATAGTAATGTAATTTAAAGTCATTTCTCCAATTAATACAAATATTAATAAGTTACTTCGCTTAATTCCGCTAAATACCTGCAGTCTTCATGCGGCATGCACTGTACACCGCCCGCCCTCCCACTTGCAAGAAATCGAAAAGCAGACAATGCACCACACACGCCCGCAAGCGAAAACCACAAGCAAAAGCAACTACAAATATGCGACGCGTTTTGACTCAACACGAGTCATTATCGAGCATTAGTCCTTCCAGTGCGGGCGCTAGGTCGTAATGGCGCGGAGCTGCGCAGTAAACCACCGATTGATAACCACCTCGACCAATTAAGCGAAGTAACTTTTTAATGTTTGTATTGCTATGGATTTCCGTAAGTTAGCGCGTGATTCAATCCAATATTTCTCCAATTATTTTTTTGTTGTTTTTATATCTGTTATATAATTACTCAGACAAACTAGAAAAGGACGCGCCTTCATCGAGATCTCAAACCATTATTTTGCCAATTTTTGCGGGGGCAAGGGACACTACATACGCAAACACACACACAGAAGTAAAAATAATTTTCGTCCTTACAGGCCATTACAGGCACTACAAGCATAAAAAACAAGGACACACTTATTTTCACACATACTCACTTTCGCCAAAATAAAATACCTCTTACAAGCAGTAGTCCATTTTTTCGTCTTATGGAAACCAGTTAGTATGAAAGTATTCAATTGTAAGATAATATATTTTTATGCTACACACATTGGGTGAATAAATTATTTATTAACTCACTCATTATAAAAATTGTGTATCGATAGGTGCCACATCTCAAATCCAATTGAGTAGTTGAAATCTTCCTATTGGAATAAAATGACAAAAAAATATTTATTTAATAACCAAAACTCCGGTTTTGCTTATTACGGCTTTAAATCGCATAAAAGGCGTAGCCAGAGTTTAGAATTAGACAGATACTTTTGGAACTAAATTGGGGAAAGACAGTTGAAATAAAAAGTATCGTTGGTGAAAGGTCTCCAACCGTGTCGCCCAACAACTAGTCAAACAGCCTCATAGCCTTAGTCGCCTCTTACGAACACCCACGGCAAGAAAAGGGAAATTCTAAGCCGACACTACACGGCAAATTCATAAAGTAAAGTATTTATAATAACGTATTTAAGTATTAATTTGTCTGTCCCAACCCTAATAGTTAAAAAATAAACAAACAGAAATATAGGGAAACATGCATACCGATGAAAAGAAATACCATCTCTTTTAAAGTTTGATGTGGTTGATTTATTTTCCAGCAAAATACTGCACAAATAGGCATTTTTCCGAGAGCACTTTCACTACGGACACGGTTAGATAATTAAAAATAAAAATGGCGGTTGAAGAAGTTTTTATAAGGCTTGTATTTAAACGCCTACCAAATATGTTAAGAAAGGTAACATTTCGAAAATTCGAATATTTTAAATCCGAATTTCAACATTTAAAAAACGGTTCACAGAATTTACGTATCACAGATTTTTTTCCACAACTTCATCTTCTATATATACTTATAAATCTGTAGAGAGGTCAATTCTGTACATGAAATATATTTTCAAAATAACTATCAGGGGGTGATTAGTGATCGATACTGATGCCAAAAATGCAATCAGTAAAATTTTTGTCTGTCTGTCTGTCTGTCGGTTTGTATGTTCCTAATTGAAACAAAAACTACTTACTAGACGGATTTTAACGAAACTTGGCAAAATTATTCTTCATACTCCTGGGCAGGTTATAGTATACTTTTCAGCAGAGTAGTGAAGGGGAAATTTGGGAAATTTTGAAAAACGGGAGAAGTTACTCCATTTTTTAAGCTTCCGTCGCGTGTGTAGCCTTAATGGTTAAAGTCACATAGAAATCATGTATCACGGAAATATTCTACATCAAATTGTCTAAAAAATATCCCTCAAGAGCATATCTTTTATGGTTGACTCACAATAACACGGGTAACTCCCGATAGCTTAGCAGTTCGGAGCATTCTGAATATATTTGTTTACTCTTACGTTTATAATACTCTCACTCATCCATAATTTAAAAAAGTTGACATTATAACCTATTCAATATAAAACGAATCACAGTCACAGAGGTACTAATACTTCTGAACATCACGTGACTTTGTCATCTGGTGTTCAGAGTACACACGTTTTGCATGGACAGCGTACTCACGTGATAGGGGGCAGGCCTATCGCCGTTCTGTACGAATACACTGTCACACGACTAAGCACAACTCAGCCATGTGGGTTTCCTCACGATGTTTTCTCTCACCGTTAACAAACATGATAAATTTACCACTTATGACTTTAGAAAAGGCAAATTGGTGTAAGCCCGATCCGGGATTTGAACACGAGTCGCTTGCACGTTAACCGGTGTTCTACCCATTAAGCTATCACGTGGTATTTGCCTTGTATTTTTATATATATGTCAGACAGTTATGACTTAAGAAATGACACATTGGTACATCCCCGCTTAGGATTAGAACCCACGCATCAGTGTATACGAAGTGAAATGTTATTCGGGAGCATTTCCCCACTTCCCGTAACCCGCACCACTATAGTCATGCGCGCACAACTTTTCGGACGGTGGTGTTAGCCTACTTAGATAAGATTTTACAAAATAAATAATAATTTTCATAATTTTTTATATTCAATACTGGAAATAAAAGCGTTTATTAATAAGCAAAGATACATAATAATAATAATAATAATAATAAAAATGGCGTAGGGATGTGACGACCCCACCGCCCATTGTTGGAATGGCAGGATGACATGTTTACCAGCTTGCCATTCCAGCAATGCAAATAGTCAGCGCTTGAGTTTGTAGGTGTTGACCGTGTCTACAAACTGGTCTCAGCGCAAAATAGAGCAATAACGGTCTCCCCGGGGCAAGTGAGCGAAAACCCGGGTGAATCTTCGCTCATCGTAAAATGGACAACAATAGTAACGATGAGCGTATAGGGCCGCTCCCCAGGGGTTATCGCTGGGGCGCGTCTGGAGCTGGGGCTGGACGTGGCAGCATGCGGTCCCCCAGCCGCCGCAGACCGGCCCGACCACCTGGACGGTCTGCGCGACCACCTCAGCCACCAGATGGCTTGGCATCGGTTGGGACTGGGGCAACTCAGTCCCAGCAGTCGGTGCCCGCCGCTGGTGGAGCTAGGCGCCGCATGGCATGGACGGTTGATATGAATAGAAATGCCATGCGGGCCTACCTTAGGGCCTCAGGATCAAGAACTGGGCGGACGGGTTATCGGGCAGCAATGTACCGCGAATTTCTGCGGCTGGAGCCCAATTTGACCGTCACAGAACAAAACCTGGCGGATCGAGTTCGGTACATACAGCGCTCAGAACTTTTTAGCACTACCGAACTCGAACAATTGCGACGCGAGGCTGTTCCCCCGCTAGACGAAGAGCCACCTTTGCAGGTTCTCCCTCCAGTCCCTGAACGGGAAGTACGGAGGGAGCCAATTGCTAACCTGCCGGATGTGGGTGGTGCGGAAAGCGATTGGGGAACAGTCTCCCTGGATTTGGATTTGGTGAGGAGCGCACTCGAAGAGACGATCCTGGAATATCGCCAAGTGCCTCTCGAAAGGAGGCCAAGGCTGCCCCGAGTTCCTCTCAGCATCAAGGTTCGGGATGTCGTTGAGGCCGTCAATAACATGCTGCCCTCATTTTTAGAGAGCAGCATGGGCCTTTGGGATACGGATTCAATTCTCTTTGGCGCCGCAATGACAGTTTGTCAAATTGTCGGCGTCAGGATGCCGCCAACAAGAGCTGGTGGCTCCCGCCAGGCTGGCAGTACTAGTCCCAGGACTAGAACTAGACCAGCCTGGATGAGGCGGATTGAAAGCCGTATCACAACGGCCAGGGTCCTCATCGGCAAACTGACCAGCTTCAGATCAGGCAACAATAGGCCGAGGGTGGTGCGCTTCGTCAGGGAGGCATTCCCTGGTGAGAATGTCTTTGACAACTCACCGGAGTTTGCCTGTAGACTGGTGGAGCGCATCGATGATCTGAAGCAGAAGATCGCTGCTTGGGGTAAGCGAATTAGGCGATATTCTGAAAGGGTAAAGAGGTACCAACAGAATCGTCTCTTCATGAGTGACCAGAAGAAGTTCTACAGAACTTTGGAGCGTCCCGATGTGGTTTCGACAGGTCAGCGACCGGAAAAAGCTGATGTAGTTGCCTTTTGGCGTGGGCTTTGGTCGCTGCCTGTTGATCACGAAGAGGGCCGATGGTTAGAGGCGGTCGAGGGAGCGTGCGAACCCATAGCGCCCATGAACCCCGTCAACATATCCGAGGAGGATGTGGTGGCTGCGATCCGTAAGGCTCCGAACTGGAAAAGTCCGGGGCCGGACGGATTGCACCATTACTGGTTGAAGGGGTTTACGCGCTGTCACGCTACTCTCGCCCGTCAGTTCCAAAGCGCCCTCGAGAGTGGGACGCTCCCGAACTTCTTAACTACTGGGGTCACTCATTTAGCTCCAAAGAGCGATGCTACCGCGGATCCATCACAATACCGCCCCATTACTTGTCTTTGTACAATTTACAAGACCTTGACATCCGTTCTGAGCTCCAAGATTACTCAACACATTGTTGATAACAATGTGATCTCTGGAGCTCAGAACGGATGTAGGGGCGGTAGTCGCGGTAGCAAGGAGCTGCTCCTCATCGACGCGGTCGTAGGCCAACTGGTCAAACGCAACCGCCGGAACTTCTCCGCTGGCTGGATAGACTACAGGAAGGCGTTCGATTCGGTACCTCATACATGGCTCATGAGGGTCCTCGAGCTGTACAAAATTGATAGTGCAGTTCGACACTTCCTCGGGCAATGTATGGGGTGCTGGAGAACGATCCTGAGTTTAGACGGTCAGCGGATGACGGACGCGGATGACCAAATTGATATAAGGCGAGGGATTTTCCAGGGCGATTGCCTGAGTCCAGTTTGGTTTTGCTTGGCCCTGAATCCTCTAAGTACACTCTTGGAGAATTCGGGGACAGGCTTTCAGTTTCGGAGAGGCGGACCACGCTTGCCTCATCTCCTTTACATGGATGACCTGAAACTTTACGCCCCCACGGCTGACAGATTGGCGGAGCTACTGACGATCACTAATGATTTCAGTGGTTCCGTCAAGATGGAGCTCGGGGTCGATAAGTGTGCGGTCATCCATGTTGAGAAGGGGCATGTCGTGCACTCTGATGGTGTCGATGTCGGCACCAATCATTTGAGGGCACTCTCCGAGGCTGAAACATACCGGTATCTGGGCATGTCACAAACCATCGGTGTGAAGGTGGCAGACGTGAAACAGGGTGTTTGCGAGGAGTTTTATGAACGCCTGAAAAGTGTGCTTAATAGCTACTTATCAGGCGTTAATAAGATCCGAGCCATTAACTCCTGGGTCATGCCTGTACTGATGTACACATTTGGCGTGCTCAGATGGACTCAGACCGAACTCGACGCTCTGGACAGACGAGTCCGCACGATGATGACCTCTCATCGAATGCATCATCCGAGGTCGTCGGTTATGAGATTGTATATCCCGCGGAAGTGTGGTGGTCGAGGCCTCTTGAGTGCCAAAACCATGCACAACCGCGAGGTATGCAACCTCAGAAACTATTTTTTGACGATGACGGATGATAGTATTCGGGAAGAGGTGGTCGCTAGTGATAAAGGACTGACTCCCTTATCGTTGGCCTCACAGGATTGGCGAACCCCGGAGGTACTTAGCACCTCTGATCGGGAGTCCGTATGGAAAGAGAAGGAGCTGCATGGGAGGTTTTACAAGGTACTTCACGAACCTTTCGTGGACCGTAAAGCCTCCCTGCATTGGCTGCGTTTCGGGGACCTCTTTGGGGAAACCGAAGGTTTTGTCTGTGCAATACAAGACCAGGTTATCAAGACGCGGAACTATCGGAAATACATCCTAAAGGACGGTACCACAGACGTTTGTCGAGCATGTGGCCGTCCCGGAGAGTCACTTAGGCATGTTATTTCCGGTTGTTCGGCTCTTGCTAACACTGAGTACTTGCACAGACACAACCAAGCAGCCAAAATCCTGCATCAGGAGCTCGCTCTAAAATACGGACTCTTGCAACAGAGGCTGCCGTATTACAAGTATCTGCCGGAGCCAATCCTAGAAAACGACCGTGCCAAAATCTATTGGGACCGATCCGTTATCACGGACAGGACTATTCTAGCGAATAAGCCTGATATCGTGGTATGGGATCGGTCGCAGTCGAGGGTATTTCTAGTGGATGTCACTATCCCTCATGACGAGGGTCTCGTGAAAGCCGAAACCGAGAAGCGTCGGAAATATCTCGATCTGGCTCACGAGATCACCGACATGTGGGGTGTGACTTCGACAGAAATAATCCCAATTGTTTTATCCGCGAACGGGTTAATTCCAACCAGCCTCGCGACCAACTTGAGGCGGTTGGATTTCTGTGGCGTGTCGGTTCCAGCACAAATGCAGAAAGCGGTGCTGCTCGATACGGCTCGGATCGTCCGTCGGTTCTTGAACCTGACTCCCTGACCCCGACCGTCTGTGCTTTTGTCGGGGAGTACCGCCTCTCCCATTTAAAATTTATATTTTCATTTTCGGCCATGGGAGAGGCGAGAAACAAAAATGCTTTTCGGAATAATAATAAAACTCTTTATTGCACATTACAAAATAAAAACAACAATTACAAAATAAGATCGGTATAAAAGCCAAAGTACAACTGGCGGTCTTATCGCTAAGAGCGATCTCTTCCAGACAACCCATAGCGATCTCTTCCAGACAACCCATAAAAATGTCTTTTAAAGACAATCATAAAAATAATTGTCTTTAAAAGTTTCCACTACCAAAAATATTAATGAAAGTGATAATCTATACTTCTATACTAATATTATAAAGAGGAAAGGTTTGATTTTTTGTTTGTTTGTTTGTTTGAATTGAATAGGCTCCAAAACTACTAGACGGATTTGAAAAATTCTTTCACTGTTTTAATGCTACACTATTCCCGAGTGACATAGGCTACATTTCATTTTCAAAATATTAGGGATCCTTACGTAAACTTCAAAAATGTAACCCAAGGTGTTAAAGAAATACCAAAAAAAATCCTTACATCGCGTGCGCTGCGAAAACTATTGACAATAGAATAAAATTATGTACTACAATTTTATAGAACACATTATTATCTAAAAAAAAATGCCCAGACAGCATGTCTCTATACTAATATTATAAAGAGGAAAGGTTTGATTTTTTGTTTGTTTGTTTGTTTGAATTGAATAGGCTCCAAAACTACTGGACGGATTTGAAAAATTCTTTCACTGTTTTAATGCTACACTATTCCCGAGTGACATAGGCTATATTTCATTTTCAAAAAAATTAGGGATCCTTACGTAAACTTCAAAAATGTAACCCAAGATGTTAAAGAAATACCAAAAAAAATCCTTACATCGCGTGCGCTGCGAAAACTATTGACAATAGAATAAAATTATGTGCTACAATTTTATAGAACACATTATTATCTAAAAAAAAATGCCCAGACAGCATGTCTCTACCTATTATAGTTATCTCACAACAAGCGTCATTATATAAAATTATTTAAAAATTAAATTAAAATCCTGCTTTAGAAAAGGCTCTTTATTTGTACCTATCTAATCCTTATAAAAAACGTATATATTATTTCAGACTACTTCAATACCCTTATATTACTTTTTGAATTATTCAATTCGAACATTCCATTCGAAAGTTATCTCGAATTAAAAAAATAGATAAAACTCCGCTCGACTAGCTATGCATAGTAAGTTGTTGCAGGCGTCACGAAGGGGTACGGGAGGCTGCTTATCAAAGAGTAAAAGCAAAATTTGATTGTAGCGACTATTATCACTGGCCCAGCAGCTGGTCAATTAGCTCATATACCGAGGATACCGATGATCCCAACTGATCTGCCAATTCCATTTAAACGGCTACAATTTCCGGTTAAAACATCTTTTGCTTTAACAATGAATAAGTCCCAAGGCCAAACCTTCAAATTAGTAGGGATTGACCTGCGAAAGAATTGTTTTACTCACGGTCAACTGTTGGCCTGTCGCGGGTGGGAGCCCCTGAACATCAATTTATTTTGCTGCCCCAAAATACAACAACGTCAAATATTGTTTACAGGGAAGCTCTAACTCTATAAATTGAATGGCTTTTGATGTAATTACTCATTATAAAAAATAAAAAAATATATCTAAATATAAATACAAAAAAATATAACATACATACATACATATACTCACGGCTATAAATCCCTAGAAGGCGTAGCCAGAGCTAAGGAATCAGAAATTCCTCAGCCACTTTTGGAAGTTGTGTGGGGAAAAGATGGTGAAATAAAGGTTGTCGGTGATGGGTCACCAACCGCATCGCCCAAAAATCCCTCAAAAGCCCCAAAACCATTAGTCGCCTGTTACGTACACCCACCGGAAGAAATGGGGTAGTGCTATTCTAAGCCGACACTACACAGCAAAAAAATATAACATAGCTTAAAACTTAAAAAAAATATATTAAAATAATAATACATGTAATAAAATAAAAAAACAAAATGTTAATGATAATTCATGCCCGAGCGAAGCCGGGACGGGCTGCTAGTTTATTATATACGTAGGTCACTTATAATTTTTATTTAGTTGAGAACTAACTGACAATGACAGGCCGAAATTTCAAAATGGCGATGGCGACAGTAGTACCAGTAGTCGCCACCGGCCAAGACAAGATTGTGGATCTGTATGTCTGAGTCTGAGGTCTGAGTATTATTAGGTAAATTATTGACATCGTAGTGGTTAAACTATAATCTGTGACTATAATACTTTGAATAAAACTATTCTAAACTTTACTTGTTATTGGCAAAGATATTTCGACAAGATGGTAACAAATGCCATATATGTCAAAAAAACTTATTGGGGATTTAGTCAAACTCAAAAACTAGAGTATTTCCATATCTAATAAAATTTTAGATTCTATTTTAGGTGATTGTATCATAGTTTGGAATTAAAAAAGGGAAGTAGTACTATACAAATATATATTTTATTAAAATAATAATCCGGTTATGGTCAATTGTTACATCAAAACTATTTGCCATGTATACATACGGGAATAAATTTTGAGTTTTTGAAACGTTGTTATATACAGTTGGAAATGATATTCAATCAACAGTATTCAGCAAATAAAGTTTGTTCGGGTTATATTATTTTTCAACAGTTTGAATTTATAAGCTTCCTATGCCTGTTGAGATATTAATTTAAATATGTTCAACATTTTTTGCTAAAATATGAGTTCTAACGTGCCAAAAGAAAAGCCATTTAGATGTATACTCTGCAAACATCCCGCTAGTACCCTCTTTCAAAACTACGGACCTTCAGTTATAAAATTAACTAATTGTGTAAGTATTTAACGTTCAATATGTTCTACCCATGATGCAAACTCTTTGGGTATGTAAATATCTATAACAAATTGGCAATCAATGGTTACAGAAAAAACTAGTTAAGCTTTTCTGGTACTATTTCATACAGTTCGTTTCCGTAGACCATTCTTAGTACATAGTTTTCTTGGCGAAAAGATAAATGTATTTTTTAGATGTACTTAGATAAAGAATGAAAATGTTTCAAATTCCAATTAAATTTATAACATACATGCTGAGATAAAATAATATAAATTTATTATTTTTACTTAAAGAAATACTAATAAAATGAAAAAGAGACTTTCAGTAATAAGTTTTCTGCTATAAGTTACATCAATTAATGGGTTAAAAAAATATGGGGTTATAACCCGGTGCTATAATACCGCAAAGCATTTTAAGAAGTGAAAGAATTATGAGTTGGATTATATCCTCACCAAAAAAAGTATTAATAAAAATATATACTACAAGTCCAGTTCTGATTAACCCTAATTTGTGAAGCATATGGGGAACAAAAGTTATCCCAGGAGGTATGATTTCAATAGAGTGCATAAATATGGGGTGTGAGACATAAATTTAACAAAAATTTAATTTTAATTGTTAACTACAAGCAGGTTAAGCAACTAATCATAATGATAAGTGTTCTTATACTGCTTATAGACATTTCATATGTTTCAGGAAAAATGTAAGGGCATAGTTGACAAATACATTGAATATGATGTTGTGATAGTAATGATTGATTTAGTAGTAATGTCTCAAGCGGCGCAGACACACATTCTTTTTAATACTGAGTTTAAGGTTGGTATGAATTATTTTTTATAATAAATTAATTTTCTAAAATCTGCAATAATGAATTTTTTATTTGGTTTTACATTTAAAAGCAAACACTTCTTATTAAATACATTTTTTCATGTCCTATTTAGGGCCTGCAAATATTCGAAATATTTTGATATTCGAATATTCGACTTTTTTCTTGGTAATATTCGAATTATTCGAATATTATTCGAATAATAAAAAATGGCATCGACTGCTATTATAATCAGGTTTTTTTATTGCCAGTGTAACTTAGGGTGACTTGCCGATGCGAGAAAAAACAGCGCTTAAGCTAAACTGACTTTTGGGCTACAGAGGAAACGTCAAAAACAGCGAGATTTAGCACGCAGTTTAGTCTCGCATCGGCAAGTCACCCCTAGAGTCTAATTTCTCTGAATCAAAAACAACTCTTAGTTTAAACAATCAGAATTTGGCCGCTAAGGTACAACCGCAGTCTTACTAATTAAAACACAGTCTTACAAATCAAAAAAATAACAAGTAACTCACTTAGAATCTTTGATGTAAATATTAAATAACTCGAAATAAGTGTAAAATTCGAAATATTATTTTTGGTTCTTCGTAACGTCATTCACATCCATACGACACACATTGCAAAGTTAAGTACCTACATTACAAAACATAAAAGATTGAAAAGAAAAATATTCAACTAAGAAACTATAAAAAACAATTATTCATGAGATCAAACTTTGCATAAATAATATAAAATATGTTTTAGGACTAAAAATTAACGTTTTCCTTGATAGTGCGACCTGAGGAAACTCAGAGCGTCCAGGGAGTCATCTTTTAAGGAATACCTTAAGTGGTTACAGATATATTTTGCGGATGAGAACACTCTTTCACACTCTACACTTGTAGGTGGTATACACATGAGGAAGTCATATGCTTGGCTCAAATATATTTGTCTAGGTCCTCCACTGACGTTTCCAATTCCTCTCTATCTGATACATTAGCGGTAGATGTCGAAGGAGTTGCGGAAACGGTTTCATCTATCTGTCTTTTTAGTTGTTCTTTAAAGCTCATTTCAGGTTCGTCTGCTTCCCGGGCGGTCTCGCTGTGTTGCCGAAAGTGAATAAAGGCCATATCATCTTTCAAAGTGCAGATTAGATTTTTCAGGCGTCTTTGAGCAATCCTTCCCTTGAGAGCTTTAAGTAATCTGTCACTAATAAAGCTGTTTGTCGCTTGAATTTTCGCAACCATAGCGCAACGTAAGCCGTAGGATAGGTTCAATCAAGCTCACTCACGAATAGTAAAACCACAGAAGCAACGCTACTGCAAGAGTTCATGCAAACAAATGGCGGCCACCTGCCCGCGCGGCCGGGCAAGCTCGTATTCTCGAGGTCCCGATCTTTTACGAGCAGTTCCGAGCTTTGCCGAATCCTGTCGCGAAACGTTCGCGCGCGTAATTTAAATTTTATGGGTATTTTGGGCAAATCTAAGTTCTGAATTTGGCGTTTAGGAAATTGATCGAATATTCGAATATCGCAGATTCTGTATTCGAATATTCGAGCCAGTTTATTATTCGAATTATTCGAATATTCGAATATTCGAATGCAGGCCCTAGTCCTATTGGTTTAACATACATACATACATATACTCACGGCTATAAATCCCTAGATGGGGTAGCCAGAGCTAAGGAATTAGAAATTCCTCAGCCACTTTTGGAAAGTTAACCTACTGGTTTAACTATTATAATTTGGTCTTATTTGGAATCAATAATGAATATTGGCTCCTACGGCATAACCATGTGATGAAGTTGATCTGAGCGCAGGACCGGTCATTATGGAAATCTTTAAAAGAGGCTGTCCAGAAGTAGATGTCTAATGATGATGATGATGATGGCCTAATCAACCTATCTAAATATATATAGCTTATTTCATTTGTTAGTATGAATATTATTTTCATTAAAAAAATGTTAGGGTTTTTGAGGTAGTCCGATAATAACATCAACTTGTGAAAGCATGAAATAAATGTGGCCCATCCCTTGAATCATATTTACATCCCTCACCCCACAAGAAATGGTTTACTTTTGATCCAACTTAATCTGCTTTTATTATCAGTGTACTTCTTAATATATAATCAGCAGTTAACCTCAAGCTATATTTAGTTTTTTTTAATGCATCTAATACTCAGGTCAGAGTCTGAGTCAGGAGTACCTTTAATTTTATTGTATTAATAATAAATAGTTCTCAATTTACTTTTAGAACAGTGTTGTATGTGGTTTCAAAGAATTAATGCTTCTAATTTCAGCCATACTGGAAATTATTTATAATATTATTAATGCTAGAAGCCTATTGTGTGTTGAAGGAAGCTATTTTTATAAGTATCATGGTCGGTGCACTCTGTGGAAACCCAAGATTAGCCAATACAACATTTTTGTAAGTGTTTACTCTTTAATACTAACTTGAGACATTTGAAAGGAGAATTGTACACACATGTGGAATGTGCCTGGTTGGAGCCAGTTTTAGTAGCTTGGATAATCCTAGCCATGTAGTGCCGGCTTAGAATGTCGCTACCCCTTTCTACCCACGGGTGTCGTAAGAGGCGACTAAGGGTATTGGGGCTTTTTATTGGATTTTTGGGCGATGCGGTTGGAGACCCATCACCAAAAACCTTTATTTTTACAATCTTTTCCCCACTCAACATCCAAAAGTGGCTGAGGAATTTATAATTCCTTAGCTCTGGCTACCCCTTCCAGGGAAATATAACCGTGAGTATATGTATGTATGTGTGTATAATCCTAAACAAAGACTGATCTGATACATGGGCTATTTCAGATATCCTCTTTTTCCTTCTTTATTTCTACACATATAAACAAATGTGTCTTCATCAATGTCATTATGTTTGGTTTATTAATCAAGGTTGTTAACGGTGAGAGAAAACAGCGTAAGGAGACCGTATTCATACGAAATGGCGATAGGCCTGTCACTGCCCTTATCACGTGAATACACCATCTGAGCAAAATGGGGGTACTGTGATCACTGCCACCCCTTCGGGGATATACGGCGAGAATGTTGAGTTGAGAGAATTTTGTATATTTTTAACCGACTTCAAAAAAGGAGGTTCTCAGTTCGATTGTTTGTATGTATGTATGTATAATTGTCCGCGATTATCTCGAGTTTGGCTTAAGCTATTTGGATGCGGTTTTCAGAACAGTATTCGTTACATTTCGGAGAAGGTTTAAGTGCCTTAACCGACCAAAAAAAGAAAGGAGGTTCTGTGTTTGACCTGTATGTATGTCTGTTGGTCCGCGATTATCTCACGTTTGGCTTAAGCTATTTGGATGCGGTTTTCAGAAAAGTATTCGTTAGGGTGCGATTCCACCAAATAGTGTGCAGCACATTTGCTTACAAACATATTGTGCCAAACTCCAGCAGTGCAGATACTAAGCTGGTACCGCATCTAGCTTCCATCTCCACTGGTTAAGCTGTGCGTAACTTTTGTAAGCGCACAGCTCAGCACATTTGTGCGCGAACATGTTCACTGAACAGAGTTTCTGTCGCAGACAGTTCAGTAGTTAATATGGACTATGGACGGACAGGAAAACGTAGTGCTTTGTGCTGCAGCATGTGTTTTACTATGTAGTCTGCTTAAAAAGAAACGAAGAAAGAAACCGCGATGTTGGGTGAGGCCTTTACTACAGCGACGGAATGAAGAAACGAATAGATTTCTAGAAGAAATAAAAATAGATCCATTGAGTGGATTTAAAAATTTCACACGTATATCTTGCGAAGATTTTCAGTTGCTGGTCAATGAAACTAGTCCTTTTATTGCTAAGCAAGATACCAACTACAGAAAATGTGTCCCTGTTTCAATAAGGCTTGCAATTACCTTAAGATATCTTGCTACTGGAGATTCTTTTGCAAGTTTAATGTACTTATTTAAAGTTTCAAAAGAGCTTATTGCTCGGATTGTACCTGAGACTTGTAAGGCGTTGATAAGCGTATTGAAAAAATATATTAAGGTAAGAAAATAAAAATAATGTACCATTTTATTTTAGTCACTTTTATTGCATTACATATCATGCCAAGATATTATTTGGCTATCATTCTGGCGTAATAGATTAAAGTAATCATTATCGCGGACCTGAATACTTGAAGCCGGACCGGCTTCTTGACTCTGAGAATTTGATGAATTTGAATACGGTGATGGCATTGGAGTTGTAATATATTTGCCAGTACCGATAATAGCGTCATATAATAAATTATCGATATCCCTTTGTACTAAAATCTTCGTTCGCTCATCTTTAATTTTCCTTAATTTCGTTGCGACGGCTGCAGCAAAAATGTCGTCGTCATCAGTTTTTTTTGCTTCCATATGCTTGTTAACATTATTCATGATGGACAAAGCTTGGTCAATTCTCGGGTCTTCATCGACAATACGGCGTTTAAGCGAGTTCCTCGGAGCTTTAAATTTTTCGACTGTCGTTTCATGAAGAGATTCTTGATCTTCATTTCCTGGGTCATGGATATCTTGTGATACCTGAAATAGTAATAAGATTTACTTTTTCAGATGCCTAACACTGTAGAAGAATGGATGATCGTAGAGCACCAATTTGACCATCTTTGGAATTTCCCTCATTGCATCGGGGCTATGGATGGCAAACACATTGTTATTCAAGCTCCAAGTAATACTGGAAGTGACTTTTTCAATTACAAAGGTGATTTCAGCATTGTGCTTTTAGCACTGGTTGATGCAAATTATAAATTTACGTATGTAGATGTCGGTTGTAAAGGAAGAATATCGGATGGTGGTGTCTTCAAAAATACTGGTTTCTATGCTAATCTTCAGCAAGGAAAATTAAATTTGCCTGAACCTTACCCGTTACCCGGAAGGAACAAACCAATTCCACATGTCATTGTGGCAGATGATGCTTTTGCATTAGATATAAATTTAATGAAACCATATCCCGGTCAACATGACAAAAACTCAAAAGAAAGAATATTTAATTATCGATTAAGCAGAGCGAGACGTATTGTGGAAAATGTATTCGGCATTATGTCCGGTGTGTTTCGCGTGCTCAGGAAACCTATTCTGCTAGCTCCAGAAAAGGCACAATTGATAACACTGACATGTTGTTACTTGCATAATTTTTTGATGACACAAAAATCGTCTTCTCAACTTTATACTTCTCTTGGCTGTTTTGATACTGAAAACCAAATTACTCATTGCACTATCGATGGAAGTTGGCGGCGCGATGCAGGCATGGCTAACTTACTACCTTTAAGACATGTTGGAAGAAGACCCCCTGGCGATGCGAAAGACATAAGAGAAGAATTTGCACACTATTTCCAAACTGATATCGGAATGGTGCCATGGCAAGAAACACTAGCGTAAATAGCATAGGTATCTAAGTAATAATATTAGAGATAAGAAAATAAAAATTTAAAACGTACCCGTTCATTTATTTCGTCGTGTGAGTTCAAGCTGGCGTTCGGCTCATCCCTTCCATGAATGAAATTTAAATATGCATAAGCAAACCATTTTGGCTTATAAATATCTAAAATTCCAGAGCCTGAAGATTTTGAGTCCGCGATTTTTTTCTTTTCTCTTCGGTATTGAGCCAAAATAATTTTCCATTTTCTCATTACCTCAGTCGAGTCACAATTGAAATTTTGCGCCAACTCTTGAGTGGCGTCGTGTTTTTTGTTTTTATTTTTATAATCACTGTGAATAGAATCCCATAGCACAGGATAAGTTTCAATAGCTTGAATAAATTTAATAATTTTATCATTCGTCCAATCCATATTTAAGTTGGTAATTAACAATGTACGCGCACAAATAAATGTTTTCACTCCGGTAGCGGAAGCAAGACTGAGTTCGCGAACAATAGGTTTGTACGCGTCGACGCGAGTCCACTGCCCGCATGTGTTCGCGCGCAAGAGTATACAGATGTGCGCGAACATTTCTAGAATGTACGCGCACAATTTGTTATTGTTTGCTTTAGTGAGTCGACCAGAATAAACATCTGTGTCGCACATTGTGCATTGCAGTGTCGCACAGTTCAGCACACCAGTGGAATCGCATCTTTACATTAAGGAGAAGGTTTAAGTGCCTTAACCGACCAAAAAAAGAAAGGAGGTTCTGTGTTTGACCTGTATGTATGTCTGTTGGTCCGCGATTATCTCACGTTTGGCTTAAGCTATTTGGATGCGGTTTTCAGAAAAGTATTCGTTACATTTAGAAGATGGCTTAAGTGATTTAACCGACTCTAAAAGAAAGGATAGGCGATAGGCTTGCCCCCTATCACGTGAGTACACTGTCCATGCAATACGTGGGTACTCTGAACACCAGGTGACAAAGTCACGTGATGTTCAGAAGTATTAGTACCTCTGCCAACCCCTTCGGGGATATTCGGCGTGAACGTTTATGCTTATGCTTATTATAAAAGAAAGGAGGTTCTGTGTTTGACCTGCATGTATGTATGTTGGTCGGCGATTATCTCGCGTTTCGCTTAAGCTATTTAGATGCGATTTTCAGAAAAGTACTTGATACTTTCAGGACAAGGTTTTAGTGATCTAACCGTCTCAAAAAAGGAGTTTCTGAGTTTCACCTATAAGTATGTATGTAAGTTTGAAGGTTCTTAGTTATTACTAGACAAAGAGTTATCAGTTTATGTTATTACATTCAGGAGAAGGTTTAAGTTCTTTAACCGACTCGAAAAAAAGGAGGTTTCTTAGTTTGAAATATAAGTATGTATGTAAAGTTATCAATACTAGACAGAGATTTATCAATGTAATGTTAATAAAGTTTGTTTTTTTGTAATAAACAGAGTTACTAAATTATTAAACAAAAATTTATATAAAAAACATGAATAAATTACTCTTAATTATTAAAAAAAATATCTATTGCAACATCATGTTTTTCATCCTGGTCATTTCAATCAAGGCTCTTTCGTCACGGGGATGGTTAAGTAATTTCTTTGAATCTATATCACTTAAAGCCATCCCATCAAGGGATTTTACACGACTCAACGCTACATATATATAAGAGTGTTTCTTCGCATTTGTGATAGGTGAACTTCTCTTTGCTCATCTATTTCGGCAGCAAGAGCAGCACGCTGACGATCTCTCTCATTCACGGCAAGCACGAGTTATCGACACGATAACGGTTAGAATGAGATGGCAGTATACGATACTAAGTAAGTGCGTAAAAGATGGCTGCTTTATCCCACGCGATAACTAGTTTAAATACGGCTCGTGCTTGCCCTGCTGAAGTCTTTGTTTTTTTTTCGATGGGTGTTTCGTTCTCCCTTACGCGACTTTTCCTTAAAGCATCCTTTGATTTTCTATCTAGGCCCGCAGGTAAACAAAATAGTAACAAGTAAGCTAAAGTCATAATAACAAATATTATAACTACCTGTTAAAAAAACTATAAAATAAACGGACAGTAAAACTTATCTCTAAAAAACTATCACTAATTCACTAAAAAACTCAGAGTGATTTAAGAACTTATCACTAAAAAGTATGAAATAAAAAACAAAAACAAAAACTTCAAATTAAAAACTAAACAGAAAAAAAACAAATATTGTTACTTAAAACTATATTATTATTTTTTATTTAAAAAAGAACCGCCTTCAAAAATCCAACTGAAAAGTATAAAATAATTTTTATTTATTATGTACAACTCTATTCAACTTCTTCTTTTTGAAGTCGGTGCCAAACAGACAAATCCAAAATGAAAATTGCTACATAGAGAAAACTATACGAATAATAAATCAATCGATAGTGCCTCAACAACAGTAACACAATCGCGCTCAAAAATCAATTAATTTCATCCGCTCGCAACGACGTCGCTTTATAAAGGATGGAATTGGGGGACAGTGAGCGGTGCTTAGCCTGGTGCGCATGCGTCGCACTCCGCAGAGAAATTATCATAATATACATGTCACCGTAAAACTGTAAATACTAGTAAATTATAATTTTAGATAGATAGCGAGATAGTAAACTAACGTTAGGTTAGGTTATGTAAGATTATCAGATTTCAAACTAACGGAATTAACAATTCGACAGAGACATGCATGCACCGAGTTGGCACAACCAAAACTTCTAACACTTTGTAAAAAGACGATCGAGAATCTAAATCACTACATAGTATAAAACAAAGTCGCTTTCTCTATCCATGTCTGGGATATAGGGACATCCTTATGTATACTTTAATCTGTAAAACTACGAAATGAATTTTGATGCGATTTTTTTTATTAATTGATTAAAAAGGAAGGTTTATAAGGATTGAGAACTCACTCAACTTGGGCGGGCCACTAATATTCGTTATTCTTTGTCATGAAAATTGGTTTGGCACCGACTTCAAAAAGAAGAAGTTGAATAGAGTTGTACATAATAAATAAAAATTATTTTATACTTTTCAGTTGGATTTTTGAAGGCGGTTCTTTTTTAAATAAAAAATAATAATATAGTTTTAAGTAACAATATTTGTTTTTTTTCTGTTTAGTTTTTAATTTGTAGTTTTTGTTTTTGTTTTTTTGCACCTTAATGTACTTGAAGGACAATGGTATACTTAAATAGTGTGTTAAAAGCAACTTATTGCTATTCAGTTCATGTTGATCATAACCTTAAGGGAAAGACCAATATAAAATTTTGTCAGACCTGTCTTAACTTGCATTTTGTTGCTATGTGCCTATAAATTATTTACTATTATACAAAACAAAATTTGTGTTGCATTTCTTGTGTTTTGCGCTATTTTGTTTATAAGGATATTGCGAGCTTGAATTCTCCCACTATCCAAGAATTAGATGATTCCATGCTTGGAAACGCACTTTTAAAGCCGTCGCGTCGGTCCCAGCTACTATCACAGCAGTAGTCGTTATTTTACCAACCTGCCTTGACCAGCATGGCATGGGCTAACGCCAAATCACCCCATTATTTTTTTCTTTGCTCTCGTGACTCGTCAACTTTTTCAATCATGTTTTGAAACTTCTATATGGCTATTATTAACCAACAATACCATCTTCATTCCCCAGAACCGAACCAATATCAAAAGTGGCTCCAGAATCATGGAAGGAAAATTGTTGGGCTTGGGAGCATCAGGATAACAATGACACTAACCTCTTTATCTGGGAAAAGGACTTCTATGTTTCGTTCCTGGCTGTATGTTGTGGTAAGTGAGAAGTAATTTAATTCATTCAAATGGATATTTATATTCTCGGTTGATTTAATAAATAACTAGGACTTCAATTCAAATTGTGATTGAAATTAATTGAGCTCAGCGAGTTAGGTAAACCTCTATCTTCTGACTAACTGTGCAGTCGGTTTAAGCTTTAAACCGCACTCTAACTTTTTCTGTTGACTTCGGTGATAATTCCTCAATGGCAGGTTTGATCACGACTTGCTACTATAATAAGATTTATTTGCCTAGTAACTAATTGCTGTTAAAGTGTAGTGTCGGCTTAAAATAACGGTATTGGGGCTTTTAAGGTTTTATTGGGCGATGCGGTTGGAGACCCATCACCAACATCCTTTATTTTGCCATCTTTTCCTTACTCAACTTTCCAAAAGTGGCTGAGGAACTTCTAGTTCCTTAGCTCTGGCTAGCCTTCTAGGGATTTATAGCCGTGAGTATATGTATGTATGTAACAGATTACACCATTTGTACTTAAACTAGCGATCATTGTTTTACAAATTGTAATTTATAATGCAGCTATTCTTTAGCTTTTTATGACATATTAGAGGTCGAGTAGTAAAAGAGAAGAATATTTTTTTCTTGTGGTTTGTAGTACAAAACAAAACAATAAAATTCTAGTACCTAAACTAGGCCGGGCCTGTATCTTAGGTACTAGCTTTTTCCCATACATTTCATTAATTATTACATTTCAATTTAGTAGACATATATATTTTAAGGACCTAGCCTAGGTAAGGTAGGAGCAGAGCGTTATTTTAACTTAGGCTGAAATCATCATACTGAAATCGGTGGAGCCGTTTCAAAGGAGTTGGATCATAAAGAAGCGGCCTACTTGCGTATTAGACCTTCGCTCGACTTCGTGAATTTAGTATCAATGATGGTGTAATATTATTATTGTGTAGCCTCGTTTTTTTTTAAATGATAATTAGTTTGACTGTAAAAACAAAATTGATGCAATACAATATCAGTGCCTCATCTCTCACATCAAGGATGTGCAAATTTTGAAAATAAAGTCGGTGATGTGGTCTGAATTATATTACTTAAATTTTCCATCTTTTATCTCTTGACTTTCAAATGAGAACTGATGGCGTGTACATATGAGTATAAATATAAAAATATCATGTATATTTTAAACATTAGGAAACTAAGTACAATATTTTTGTGAATAATTGAAGTATGTTTGAACATTACTTGTTATGATGAACGAACCTGAGTCGAAAATAGGCTATTTGACTGTAATAAAAATATACATTTCTTTTATTTCATTAGTCTTAATATTTCTTTTTTGGAGCAATATGTAATAATGCGAGATAAAAATATTGCATTATTTCACTTAAATCCGTCTAAGTATTTTTGATGCAACTGACACGTGACTTAAAACGACCGTGATTGGCTATTTCTATAATGACGTACTCGTAGATTGCACATAAACAGACTGTGTATCGCTTCTCTCATTGGTGTTTAATGCGAAATTGACGTCATTTGTGCTACAGCCGCAATATTACTTAAAGTCGCGTTTTCGCGGCACATTTGAATATTGCATTTTCTTTTTCGATTTTTTAATAAAATAGCTAAAATGAAGACAGAAAACTATTTTTTTAGGGCTCCTTATAAACAAATTAACACCGTAAGATAGTTTTCAAAACTTAGTCAAATAGCCTATTCTGAAAATGTTTAATATTGAATTTGGATTATAATATTAGGTACTCTTTTAAATTAAGCTTCCTGCCTTCAAATATATACTTTAAAGTACAGCTATGAGAGCAAAACAAACACCTTTGTGTAAAGTAAATAAATTTTAAAAAAATGATTAGAAAATATTTTATAGTATAGAAAATACTTTCAAAGAATAAAAAATTATGTCTATTAATATATATATTTTATAAAACTGCGTTTTTTTATATCTTTTCTTGTCTATTTCCAGGTGTAGCTGCATTTTTGTTAGTGACAATTTCATTCAACAAATTGCTGCGGCCAAAGTCTCAAGGTATTATTTTAAGCCTTAACTGAACTTATAAACTGACTGTAAATTATATACTCGCCGCTATAAATCCCAAAGCAAAGCAAGGAGAGCTTCAGAATTAGAAATTCTTCAACCACTTTTGGAAATTTATTGGTGAAAAGATTATGGATCTCCAGCCACATCGCCCAACTACCACTTAATTGCCCCATATCCGACTAAGCCGACCCCGCACAGCAAATGAGATGCAAATACATTATTGACATGTATTAGAAGGTAAGGGGGCTGATTACGTAACTTTAGCGACCGCGATTGTGTCGCAAGTTGCATTATTGTCGCTGTCAAAATTGACAATTTATGACATTGACAGTGACAATCGTGCAACTTGCGTCACAATCGTCAGTCGCTTAAGATAAGTAATTAGCTCCGAAAAAAAAGTATTATTGGCAAAGCAAATCATACGCAAATGCATTATTGACTTGTATTAGAAGGTAAGGGTAAGCAAAGATTATCATCAAAGCCGTAGTCTATGATTCTGGCCATGTGTTGGCAGTCTAACGACTACTACCGTGATACTGGCTTAGCCCTCCAAAAACGCAATCATTTTAATTTTCGGATAATCAGAAAATTCAAGGTTTCAATATCCTTCAAAATTGAGTAATTTTTTACAAATTTAATTTGCGAGTCTACTCCCTATACATACATACAGTCACTGCTCCAAGTTTGATCAAATATTACGGAAGTTAATGTGAATTCCTACAGATAAGATTTGTAAAAACTCTCCTCAATTTTATGCCTTCAAATTTTGCATACAACATCTAGAAGTTCTGCTAAACCATATATCAAACTATTTTCTAAGTTTATACATACAAATCAATATTACTGTAATATTACTTATAGTTTTGTGTTATTGTAATATAAATAAGGTAAATCTTATTTACCTCAACGGAGCGATCACAGTTATTACTAGTCGTCAAAAAAACGTGTTCGTGTATGCGAAATATTAAAGAAACAATCTAATAATTTAATTTTTATTGGATTGAATCAGGCGTTACTTTGCGGAAATCAATAGCAATACTAATATTAATAAGTTTATTCGCTTAATTCCGCTAAGTTACTTAGCGGAATTAAGCGAATAAACTTATTAATATTAGAATTTAATTTTTTTCTTTCAGTTTCCCTGAAAACGCATCTCAAAGCATTTACTCTCGCAAATATGATGTTCTTGTTCACGATACCAATGCTCGTGTGGGGCTCGCCAGACCCTAATGTGGATAATGCAACCGCCCATTATCTACTTGTGTTTGGATACAGTTTTGTTGCTTTCTTCAATGTTTATTCAGGTACATAGATGTCATATTTTCTGGTTTTTAGTCTTATATTATTTAAAACTAATATACGAGAGTCATTCGTATTTTTTTAGTCGAAAATAGTTTGATTGGTATATTTTATAACCACCCTTTTTTGTTACCTAATTTTTTTAGCAAAACGTACACCTAGTTTCGTTGATAAATAGTAATTCATTGTTTTTACACACTTAATACCGTGTTGAATCAGGGTAGTTTTTCAAAATGAATTGTTTTGAACGTGGTGCAGTGGTCAAGTTCTTAAATTTGAAAGGTTCTACACTGAAAGCTATAAAAACATGTCTGTGCTCGCTCCTTTATATGAGACTGTTATAAACTAGGTACATACATACACTCACGGGCAAAACTCCCAAAAGTGGGTACCCAGAGCTTTAGAGCTAAAAACTTCTCAGGCACATTTGGTAGTTGACAGGGGACAAGATGGTAGAAATAGAAATAAAATATCCTTGGTGAGGGGTCTCTAACCGCATCGCCCAAATACCACTTAAAAAACCCCATACCCTTAGTCACCTCTTACGACACCCGCGGGTAGAAAGGGGTAGTGACATTCTAAGCCGGCACTACGCGACACGGTTAAACCTAGGTAGTAGCGTCTAAACGTTTCTGTCACCACTAAAGAAAACAAAGGATAGTCTGTGATGTAATTTTATATCGAACATTATTTTACTGTGTATTAGCTGTGTAGTGCCGGCCTAGAATAGCACTACCCCATTTCTTCCGGTGGGTGTACGTAAGAGACGACTAACGGTATTGGGGCTTTTAAGGGATATCTGGGCGATGCGGTTGGAGACCTATCACCAAAGACCTTTATTTCACCATCTTTTTTCCCCACGCCACTTTCAAAAGTGGCTGAGGGATTTTTAATTCCCTAGCTCTGGCTACCCCTTCATGGGATTTATAGCCGTGAGTATATGTTATGTTATTATATTACCTTGAACTGTGTGCATTTTTCTTAGCATTTTGTTAGCTGTGTCCATACATATATGCTTATTGAATTTTGAATCGTAACAACTTAGAATATCACTACCTCTTACCATGAATGAATTAACTACATTACGTCTTCTTCCAGTTAAAATACATAAACGACGACGATGATTTCGTCCTTAAGCTGCACCAAAAAGGGGTAGCCAGAGCTTCAGAGCTAGAAACTCCTCAACCACATTTGGAAGTTGATAAAGACATACATGCATACATACATATACTCACGGCTATAAATCCCATGAAGGGGTAGCCAGAGCTAAAGAATTAGAAATTCCTCAGCCACTTTTGAAAATTTGAGTGGGGAAAAGATAGTAAAAATAAAGGTTGTTGGTGATGGGTCTTCAACCGCATCGCCCATAAATCCCTTAATAGCCCCATACCGTTAGTCGCCTCTTACGTACACCCACCGGAAGAAATTGGGTAGTGCTATTCTAAACCGACACTACACGGCAAAGATGATAAAGACAGATGGTAGAAATAGAGTATCGTGGGTACCCATCAGGGTCTCCAACCACATCGCCCAAATCCACTTAAAAATCCCAATTTCTATCCAACCATTTATCTAAGAATAGATTAATTCACATATTAATATTTTAATGTTTCAGTTGTGTACGATTTACCAGAGGCAGTGACGCTGGGAATACTATTATTAAGTAATTTCTCCAAATTGTATACTACGTTCCATCTGACACCGAGCATAAGAACACATATGTTATACCAATAAACTGTTAAGAATATAGATTCTTTAATATAATATTTAAACATCTTATTAAGATATTTATATAAAAATATTTTAGGCCTGCCCCCTATTACGTGAGTACACTGTCCATGCAAAACAATGTCACATGATGTTCAGAAGTATTAGTACCTCTGCCAACCCCTTCGGGGATATTCAGCGTGAACGTTTATGTTATGTTATATGTAATGTTTAAACAGAAACATGTATTTCTACTACTTTAAAGATATAATCTTACAATATACCACTATCATAGAAAGAGGCACTTTATACTAAAACAAACTTGGATATTTCATGCGCTCTGTGTAATGTTGCATAAGGCTTACCCGCAGCGGCGGCGATTTGCTAGTATATACTTATATATATTTATATATATAATATATATTTATACCTACATACTTGATGTTTATATATTTTTCATTGCTATCCAGCATAGCTTAATCTCTATAATATCTTCAGTAAATCCCTTTTAGAAAAAAGCCTCCAGTCTGAAGGACTTCAGTTGTAAGTCTCGAGTCTAAGTTAATAGCTCAAGTGTTATCGAATAGGACTCCAGCAGGGCAAGCACGAGCGCTATTTTATCGATACGATAACGGTTAAAATGAGATGGCAGTATACGATACTAAGTAAGTGCGTAAGAGATGGCTGCTTTATCCCACGCGATAACTAGTTTAAACACCGCTCGTGCTTGCCCTTCTGGACTAGTGTTTCTCACAACACTTACTATGATTATATTTTTGCGAGACATTATCTCTATTTATTCTACTTCATTGTACGGTAGATATGCAATGGTTTAACCATAGTATCAGTCTTAATATTTTAGTATAGTATTTTTTTATGTCTCGTTAAGTCTCGTAGTGACGATTGCTTTACATAACATAATGTATAACATGCTTTACGTATATTTCATTGTATAGAAACACAAGCTTTTGAGGAAGTCCGTCCGGCTCCTAGAGTGTTCTAGGTCTGGAGGTCGCGGGTTTGAATACCGCTGAGAGCATTCATGTATGTGATGAAAATAAATGTGTTTTTCTTAGTATTGGGTGTTATTTATATGTATATTACCTTGACCACAGGTCAATTTTCATTTCTCGGAGGTAACTTGAATAATGTAGTTATATATTATAAATCCATATTTAATTATTAGTGTTAAGTATAAGCTGTTTATAATTAATCAATTGTTAACTAGAAATAAGTTTAATTGTTAAGTTTTTGTTGAATATAATGTAAAATAGTTGCTACTCCGATTCCATTACGTCTTGTACATCTACCTACTCTTTTTATTAACGTACTGATCTCACCATTCAAACGCTGTCTGGAAGAGATTGCTTTAAGCGATAAGACCTCCAATAGATGTGCTTCTATTTAAGAAATTATCTTTTTTTTTTTAAGTTGTATGTACAATAAAGAGTTATCAATTCTATTCTATTTATTTATAAACTCTGCTGTGTAGTGTCGGCTTAGAATAGCACCACCCCATTACTTCCGGTGGGTGTACGTAAGAGGCGACTAACGGTATTGGGGCTTTTTAAGAGATTTTTGAGCGATGCGGTTGGAGACCCATCACCAACAATCTTTATTTTACAATCTTTTCCCCACGCAACTTCCAAAAGTGGCTGAGGATTTTCTGATACCTCGGCTCTGGCTACCCCTTCTAGGGATTTATAGCCGTGAGTATATGTATGTATTATAAACTAGTTTCGTGTATATGAGAGCACAGAACTCAGTAATTCTACACACGCACATATATGCCAAAACGTGTTTTTATACAGTTAACAAAAATATAGAAAGTGTCTCGTCGTGGAATAAGAGTACTATACCTATGACTGGTAAGGGGTTAGCAGCTTCTTGGCTGTACTTGTTTTCTAGAAGTATTGGTACAATAAAATACCACAGAATTGGTGAAGAGCGAGATATTGGACCAATCTATCTATCATACATACTTATATTCATAGCTATAAATCCCTAGAAGGGATAGCCAGAGCTAAAGAATTAGAAATTCCTCAGCCACTTTTGGAAGTTAAGTGAGGAAAAGATGGTAAAATAGAGGTTGTTTGTGATGGGTCTCCAACCGCATCGCCCGAAAATCCATCAAAAAGCCCCAATACCCTAAGTCGCCTCTTACGTACACCAACGGGAAGAAACGGAAGTAGTGTAATTCTATGCCGACACTTTCTGTCTATCAAATAGTTAAAAACGGTTAATAAATGGAACAGTACTCAAACACTGAGGAAATAATTTAATGTTTTTTGACATGAATTCCTCATGTGGGGATTATTACTCATAAATAAAAGATGTTATTAAAGGAAAGAAAAATTTCGACACTGGCGGGATTCGAACCCGCGACCTTCGGGTATACGCCCCCTGAGGAAATAACATAGAAGCAAATTGAGGATCTCCTTTTCTCGCAGTTCGTTAAAGTAGCAAATACAAGTTTCTAAAAGAAACAGACCCTTTAATTAATAAAGTTTTACAAACATTGAATAAGTAAATGAAGCAGCTAGAATAAACCATTTAAAAATTTCAGGTCTCTTAAGTATTTTAATTAGTTAATGAAATAGAGCCTGGTGGCAGGCGGACGGGCAAACATCCTCAGTCTTACGTATCATTTTGGTACGGAGCCTTAAGTGGGTTTTTTAAGATGTTAAAATAAAAAAACAAACGGTACATGCAAAATAATTATATTAAACATCACTTTATACCGATCCATAATATCTTCTATAATCTTAAAAATAACTCTAATATACAAATATCCAGTTTTATTATCTTATACCATAATAGTTTTCTATATGCAACGACAAACAAACCACAGTTACATCAGTCATATAGCTGTCTCAGTCTTTGGCAAGAATGAGCATAAAATAAATATACGTAGTTAGTTTGGCAAATCATCATTCCTATTTAATGTCTTAATATAATGAATAGAACTTTTGAAAATCAAAGGCTAGTTAGTAGTTTATTTTATGTCGAAATTATAAAGGGCATTCCGCGCGCGTTTTCAAACTCAATTAAGTCTGATTGGATGATGATGTTATGACTTAAGGGCCTCCTCGTATTTTGCAACAAATTGCTCCTACTGCAAATTAACTGAGTGACTGGGACGGAAAAAAATGCGCGCGCAATAAAAACGAACTCCATTTAGTTTTATTGAATAACTATAATGTTTAAATGTAAAGATAAACGGCAAAATTTTAGATCTTAAATCTATGCGTATATACATACATAGTATGTATTACATGATGAGTTTACATGTATATTATGCCAGTGGAGCCATTAAGGTTTTTATGAAAATATAGCGTGTTGAAATTCATTTTTTTCATCAAATATTTCAACAAACTGTTAAAATGTTAAACAGCAAATTTTAAAACTAAGAACTAATCACAAACATATATTTTATTCATGTCCATGTTTGAAACCAATGAAAATCAACCAATTTTTCGGGGAGGCCCTTAAATAAAATATATAATTTAATTTAACTTCAAATTCACTTTTGTTTTCAAAATTATCTGTTTAATATTTTAAAATTTGTTAAAAACAATGACGGAGGCAATATCTTACATGTTATGTTTCCATAATCTCAAATTAAAGGCTCCACTAGTATTATAGATAACACATGATGAATATATTTGCGCGTAATTTAACGATCTAAAATTTAGATGTATGATTATTTTAATGTAATAGTAAATAGCCATTGAATAAAACAAAATTTAGACCTCTCTAACCGCAATTGCGTTTGTTTACTCTCCATTTCTCTGAGTAAATTGGACGTAAGAGTGAGTGTTTTTAGGCGTGGAGATGTCCTTAAGAATAACAAAGTATTGTTTGAGTAGAATATATCTAGGCTACTTAAATTTGATAGCATAAGCATTACAAGTATTGTTAGTTTTACTCCAAACCTTACCGGATATTGCATTGACTGCATTCACACACATTTTTCAACAATAGTTTGTGCTGCTGTATAACAGTGAATATACTTTTAATTATAAATGACTAGTAGTTATGATGAATATAAAAGAGCTTTTTAAGACTAAGTGTATTTAAATGTCCCTCAATTTTCAGTGATTTCTACAAGTGGGTGAAATAATACCACTAAGGTAGGATAGGTACTTTAATGGTAATGGGGGCATACAAAAACTCTTCTATTATACTATTATTATATATACTGTATATGCCCCGTCCCTCATTCCATAACTATGAAAATTTGACAATGCCCTCACAAGAATAAGCTAAGTTGTTCATTAATGAGTTGTGACAACACAAATGTTTATTTAAATCAATGGCAATCTTTGCATTGTGTAATTTCATTAAAAATACATAATGATAATGTTATAATTTATTACTTGTTGATAACAGATACCAATGATTTAATTCACTTTCACAATGCACAATGTCTTAAAGGACTTTGTCATAAAACTTAAAGGAATATGTTTTAGTGAAGAGGACATTTGGAATTTAAATATTGATATTACTAAATGTATGTACTAACTAGCCTCTGCATTGCCTATTACAGTTTAATATAATACACTATTGAGAACAGCATGATATTTTCAATAAAATTAGATTACAACATAACATTATCACTAACATTTTTATGTAGCTGCATGTAAATATATTTTTATTAAATAAGATAATGTTGATTTGAAGTTTCGTTTTCATTGGCTTATTATATATAAAAGAAACAAGCTATTTTTGATTCAAATTAATAACTAGTAACCATAAAGTACAGCTATTTATTCATTTTAATTTGATTCTTGTTTTATTGACTATACATATTTACAGAGAAACATTTCAGGTATTTAGCTACGGAAGTATAAAGTATATTAATCATGGAAATAATGTCCGAGTGGTAAAGTTTATGGGATTGATCTCTCATATGAACTGTATTTCTGAGATAATATCTTAGAAAACCTTTAACTTATTGTCAGGTCTTTATGAGTACCATTTTTTACAAATATTCCAGAAAAACAATTGGTCTTTTAATTTATTTACAAGATAACATGAACTTCATTACAAAGTAGGAAATTCACAGTCATGTTATTTAAAAGAATAATATATGCAGAGATTAAACCCAATAAAAAAATATGTTTAATAGCAGAAAGAGTATATTGACTGTAATTTTCAAAGAAAAGTATCAACATTTATACAACAAAGTGATGGATAAAAAATAGATTAATATAGTTTAAACCACATCATTAATTTACAATTATTAATTATATTTGAGATACAAAAATACATATTTTATATTTATAGTTTTGTCTTTTCACATCTAAGCATATCCTAACTTCTTTCAAAAATACTGTTTACAGACTTCTGTACATCACCTAATTAAATGTTTATATAGCTTATCTAATGGTTTAAATTTCAATACACTACAAAGCCAAATACTTTTATTAAAGACTAAGTGGAGGATCATCCTGACCTATCATGACATCTTCATACATCACATCATTATTTCTTCTTAAATTTATCCTATTTCGTACATATTCAATGAGGTTGTAACGTTTTATTACTAAAAATAGGCCACCACATAAAAGTAACAGAGTAAAAATAGTCACCAAAGCATAAGTAAGATGATGAGAGCTCGGCGGTGCCGGCACTAAACACTCTTTACCGATAAGGGTATAACCACTTACACAAATGCATTCTGCTATATCTGATGTAGTTTGAACACAAATTTGATGATCTCCAGGACACGGTCGGAGTTCACTTATATTACAGGACAGGATGCTATCTGTTAAAAAGAATAATGCTAGTGTAACCAGGACAAATTGATTCTATTAAATAATTGGATAGGTTGTTCACTTTACTTACCCGCCGAGGATAAATGGATACATTTTAGTGCTAAAGCTGCTAATATCTCATTTATTTTTATACCCATTGCGATCGAGGGTTTACTTTTCACAATCACATCGAGTATGTTACAAACAATGCACTTATTTATGTTTTATCTAGAAAAATGATGAGTTGTTCTGTTGCGAGAGACAAACAATGATATGAATAAAGCAACTGTCACCTGTCTTTGTTTTGTATTGTCATGTCATTGACAGACTGTCAAACATCAGGCGTCAGTCAATACGTACAGCGACTTTCCAGCACAGATCCGCAATCTTTTCTTGGCCGGTAAGGGCGTCGCTGTCATCGATATTAGTATTGCCAGTAAATAGAAAATAACCATTATAAGGGAAATAATTTTACATCATACAGGCTTATTTATTTATGTATTGAAATGTCTTAATAAAGCTAAATAAATTAAGGCTAGCACTAACGGAATCCTGAGAGCATTGTCCGAGCGCTGGGACTCGCCGATGATTTCTAGGTGGTTGCAGTTACATGCCAGTGCATCACCCCTCGTACTATAGTTTGTAAACTAATTTTAATTCTTTTTATTTTATTTTGAATTTTATTTATTTATATTGATTATTACTTTTTTGATGAATTTTCTTTTCTATTTTCTTTTTTATTGATTTTTATTATTTTGATTTTATTCTTTGTGACATTATTTATAATTGACATGTTTTTATAATTTTAATTTATTTGTATTTTGTAGTTTTCATTTTATGTTGTATGTAATGGCTAAATATGGGCTACTAGCCGGAAACAAATGATTTTTATTTTTTATTTTATTTATTTTATTTATAAAACAATTTATTTAATATTCATTTAATTAATAACTAGTTGTTGCGTAGTGTAGGCTTAGAATAGCACTACCCCATTTCTGCCGGTGGGCGTACGTAAGAAGCGACTAACGGTATTGGGGCTTTTAAGAGATTTTTGGGCGATGCGGTTGGAGACCCATCACCAATAACCTTTATTTTACCATTTATACCACAGTCAACTTTCCAAAAGTGGTTAAGGAGTTTCTAATTCCTTAGCTCTGGCTACCCCTTCTGGGGATTTACAGCCGTGAGTATATGTATGTATGTATGTAATAACTATTATTTTAAGTAAACAAGTTCGTTTTAAGGTAAGCTAATTTTATTTATTTATTTTGCCCTTGTCTGATATATCTACCCGAATGACTGTGTATCCTAAATTTGCTGATCTTACCTCCCAAATGTTGTCTGGAAGAGATCGCTTTTAGCGATAACACTGCCAATTGTAGTTCTCTGCAAACTGTTTCATCATTTTATACTCAAGGATTTGTTATTTGTGACACTCAGAGTTAATAAGTGGGTAACTACATAAAATCGTTTTTTTAATCCTGTAAATCAGAGGCTTACCTTGTCGTGTACTGTCTTTTACATTTCATATTCACACATAGATCCCCTAAAAAGGTGGCACAGAAAAAATAATTCTAAAAATCAGATATCGTTTGGGTCATTCATTTTGCTGGGTCAGTGAATTTATGGGCACTTTTTTATTGCTGTTAACAGCCTTGTAACATATAACATAACATAAACATTCACGCCGAATACCCCCGAAGGGGTGAGGCAGAGGTACTAATACTTCTGAACATCACGTGACTTTGTCACCTGGTGTTCAGAGTAACCACGTTTTGCATGTACAGTGCACTCACGTGATAGGGGGCAGGCCTATCGCCGTTTTGTACGAATAAACTGTCACACGACTGAGTACAACTCAGCCATGTGGGTTTCCTCACTATGTTTTCCCCAAGGATTCTCTACTACACTACGGATGGGCCCTGTGGTACTATATCTAAATAACGTTATGCAAATAATTATCATATCGCAACAGAAATATTCCATATGCCGTTTTCTCTTTCTAACCTTCCGAGTTTAATCTTTTGAAAAAGAGAACAATACATGTTTACTTCTTGTTGTTTATGGCAAAATTTCGTCAAGACGTTACGACTATGATAGCGCGTACCCAGATCGGCCATCTTAATTGCCATTTGATCTGTGAAGTTGCTTTGTAAACAAAAGTGTTGATTGTGTTTATTGTGTTTTGGACATTAATTAATCAAGTTTTGGACCATAAAATTACATGGGTAATATAAATGCACAATGCCCTGTTGCTCTGTTAAAGATTGTGGCGCCCGTAATAGCGAAAATCAGCCTCAATTAACTTTGCACAAGTAAGTAATTATTTTCTTGGTTTTCACTTCGGTCAAGAGTATTTTTTTGGTGTATTTCATGCTTCCTCGATGTGATCCGAGGAAACTTCATGATCATTGTAATATTTTTGCCACAAAAGGCTTAGTTTTCATGATTTCTTCCAAAATTATTTCCTCTCATTGTTTACCTAGTGATGTGAAACACTGATCATTTAGTATTATCGATGTTTAAGTACTAACAGATTCGGTTTAAGTTGGTTGGTTGGTTAACCTATTAAAAATCCATATGCCTTCCAAAATGTAGGTAACATTATTTTTATAGTTTACACTTTTCTTCACATTTGTTACTTTGAGGTGGTTATTGATTACTAAAATTAAATAATTTCAGGTTTCCTACAAGTAAAGCACGGAGAAGAAAGTGACTTGATTGTATTGGCTTTGAAAACATCAACCATCGGCATAAAAATTGGCATTGCATTTTTAAAAAATGGTATGGTTTATCATTAAAAAAAATTACGAATGAAAAGGATTCATTCAGAACGTGTTATAACAAATTGACGTTATTTAAAAATGAATAAATGTGACATTTTTAATTTAAATACGTTGTTTTTTTATTATTTATATGTACGATCTTGCAATATAAGTCAAGCACAGCATCAATAATTTGTTGTACGTGTACGACAACTGTGTAGTGTCGGCTTAGAATAGCACTACCCCATTTCTTCCGGTGGGTGTACGTAAGAGGCGACTAACGGACTTTTAACGCCGTTATAAGGGAATTTGGGGCGATGCGGTTGGACACCCATCACCAACAACCTTTATTTTACCAACTTTTCCCCACTCAACTTCCCAAAGGTAGCTGAGGAATTTGTCATTCCTTAGCTCTGGCTACCCCATCTAGGGATTTATAGCCGTTAGTAAGTATATGTAATGTGTACGACAACCGATTTAAAGTCGTCCTTGAGCATATGGCGCCCATTATTAATCTCACTGAACCACTGATCGATGCACTGCAAGTTAAAAAACTTACCCACGCCGAAAATCATAATAAATAATCGCTCGAAATTGTTCATGAGTTAAATCCATGGTGATGTGTGATCCATGGTGGCGAAACGAAGGTTTAAAACTGGTGTTAAAATATCTAGATCTAAATTAAAAGTATGTGCCCACTGTTGTTATAAATTATTTCTACATAAACATGTTGGCAAATTTATCGATATTTTTCTATTCTGATTCTTTCATGATACAACCCTAGGTCAGCCATTTTAAGTGCCAATAGGCCACGCCCCCTGCTACGCTCCGAGAGTGTTTAGGGCCGATCCCTAGTGTAGAGTATCCTTGGTTTTCCCTCACCGTTAACAACCGTGATAAATTAACCACACATATATCTTTAGAAAAGACAAATTGGTGTAGGCCCGATCCGGGATTTGAACACTAGTCGCTTGCACGTCAACCGGTGTTCTACCCATTTAGCTATCATGTCATATTTCCTTGTATTTTTATATATATGTCAGACAGTTATGACTTAAGAAATGACACATTGGTACATCCCCGCATCAGGATTTGATCCCACGCATCAGTGTATACGAAGTGAAATCTTATTCGGGAGCATTTCCCCACTTCCCGTAACCCGCACCGCTATAGTCATGCTCGCACAACTTTTCGGACGGTGTTAGCCTGCTTAGATAAAATTTAACAAAATAAATAATTATTTACATAAATTTTTATATTGAATACTGGAAATAAAAGAGTTTATTAATAAGCAAAGATACATTATAAAAATAATTATCTTTAAAAAAAAGTTGCCACTACAAAAAATATTAATGAACGTGATAATTTATTATCACGTAGGTCACCCTATAATTAGGGTTCCGTAGCCAAATGGCAAAAACGGGACCCTTATAGATTCGTCATGTCTGTCCGTCCGTCCGTCCGTCCGTCCGTATGTCACAGCCAGTTTATTCCGAAACTATAAGAACTACATTATTGAAAATTGGTGCGTAGATGTATTCTGTAAACCGCATTAAGATTTTAAAATGAAATCTGAAAAAAAAACCAAAATTTTTAGGGTTCCCCATACATAGAACTGAAACTCAAATATTTTTTTTCATCAAACCTATACGTGTGGGGTATCTATCAAAAGGTATTTGAAAATTATGTTGAGGTTTCTTATATCATTTTTTTCAAAACTGAATAGTTTGGGCGAGAGACTTTTCCAAAGTGGTAAAATGTGTGTCCCCCCCCCGTAACTTCTAAAATATGATAAAACTGAAAAAAATATATGATGTGTATTACTACACAAACTACTAACGAAAATTGGTTTGAATGAGATCTAGCCAGTAGTTCTATTTTTAAACGTCATAAATCAAATTACTTACCTAATTTATTAATTTCACTGAAATATATAACAATAATTTTACTATCACAGGCCTTACGCATAAAACGTGAACCATTGTTTTCTTATAGTAAATCAGTGATAAGTAAATAACATCTAATCCTGGTTTCGGAATCTCAGCGTGGGTCAAACAAAACTTACACGTCACGTCTCCCAGAAGTTATTTACAGCAATCCAGTACTTTTGGTCATATTGAAGCAGTTTCATTTGAATATAATAATCATACAATATTTGCATTATACAAATCGCCCAGATGTACAAACAAAACATTCATGGAGTTTATAATACAAAATATTTTTTGCAACAACAATATGCGTTACTGTTTGGAGACTTTAACGAAGATTTTTTAAAAGACTGTCTTTCATGCGAAACGCTGGGTACAGGACGTTGTTACCACCTTGTCCAACTACGCGAGGAGGCACACAAATCGATAATATTTTTGGGAATATTTCGTGTCAAACTGGAATATATATTAGCTTGTTTAGCTATCACAAGCCTATATGGGCTCGCATATAGTTCAATCTTAATCTATTCACTTAATCGTAATATTTATTTATCGATTAAAACAAGTTTGATTCAATAAAATAATATATATTCATAACTAGCTGAGCCCGCAAACGTTATTTTGCCATATAATTTTTTTTCGGGATTTTTTCCTGAATTTTCTGTGCTATAAACCTCACGGAGCCCGAGACCTTTCCAACGAATGCAAACCCGTGGAAATCGGTTCGTGCGTCAGGAAGGAAAACCCGACTTATATTTATATAGTAGATAACACGTCAATCAAACTTACAACGAACTACAAAAACTTGTATATTACTATGTTACCTACCTGCTGCTAGTGCTGCTACGGAACCCTTCATTAGCGAGTCCATCTCGCTCTTGGCCGCTTTTATTTAGTTGAGAACAAACTGACAATGACAGGCCGAAATTTCAAAATGGCGACAGTAGTACCAGTAGTCGCCGCCGGCCAAGAAAAGATTGTGGATCTGGTCAATGTTGATGTCATGAATGTCACAACATAAAAACAAGGTTCATCCACAACCATCCAAGTCACATTCACGTACGCCGGAAGATACTTTCCGCTTTTAAGCTTCTGTTAACATTGATCCATGTGGCTATCCACAAATACTGTTTTTTCTTGATACATACATATACATTCATATACTCACGGCTATAAATCCCTTGAAGGGGTAGCCAGAGCTAGGGAATGAGACATTCCTCAGCCACCTTTGGAAGTTGCGTGGGGAAAAGATGGTGAAATAAAGGTTGTTGGTGATGGGTCTCCAACCGCATCGCCCAAAATCCCTTAAAAGGCCCAATACCGTTAGTCGCCTCTTACGTACACCCACCGGAAGAAATGGGGTAGTGCTATTCTAAGCCGACACTACACAGCAATTTTTTCTTGATATCGTTTAAATTCATGGAAGTACATCTAAATAGGAATTCGCACTGGCGTCCTAAAGTGTCCTGAACAAGGATGGCTTACTAGATCGCTGTGTCTCGTTTTAAGTAGGGTGACCATCTGTTGGTTCAATGAGAGTTCCTTTAAAAGTTACAAAAACGATTATGTTTACATGCATACAAACTTTTAATTAATCACTCCTGATTACGCTGGACACAGACTACGACAAGACGTATCAATGTTTTTAATAAATCGTTTTATTGATTATCGAGGTTTATCAATTTGAAGTTAAATAATTTATTACGTTTGGTAATCAGTGAAATAATATTAAAAACGGGTATCCTCTAGGAAACAAGATAAATAAGATGTCCAAAATTAATCATCATTTTGCGTGTTTCGGAACTTTTATCATTTAACTAAGAAAAATATAGTGAAAACTATTGTGACCTTTATATTTCAAACTAGTGGATCGTCCCAGCTTCGCACGGGTAGCGTTGTTTTTTTTAATATCTGAGGTTTCTTTCTTCAGTCACTGCTCAAGCATTGTGAAATTCAGCGCAATGTTTTCAATTTATTAAATTTATAGCACTCCCTAAACAGTGTAGTTTGGTGATTTTAAATGCGCTTTGATGAACGGTTCAGTATTTCCGTTTAATAGCAAATTTTGGAATAAAACGCTATGAAGTATTTATAACAATCTAAAAAATAAATCATTACGTGATGTAGGATGCAACTACTGGCGCCATCTAGTATGTTATATGTAAATTAGTAAAGATTTGGTTTTGATCACGGGCGCGATGGCTTATTTTATGTATAATTTCGGTGTTTGTCTACCGATTTCTATGATTTTTTTTATTGAATAGGTAATAATGTTACCTTTTTTTTAAATTAGGGATGAGTGAGAGGTTTACAAACGTAAGAGTAAACAAATATAATCAGAATGTTCCGAACTGCTAAGCTATCAGGAATTACACGTGTTATTGTGAGTCAACCGTAAAAGATAGACATAAACTGCTGAGGATTTTTTTTTAGATAATTTTATGAAGAATATTTCCGTCATACATGATTTCTATGTAAGTTTAACCATTGAGGCTGCACACGCGACGGAAGCTTAAAAAATGGAGTAACTTCTCCCGTTTTCCCAAAATTTCCCAAAATTCCCCTTTACTACTCTGCTGGAAAGTATACAAAAACCTGCGCAGGTGTATGAAGAATAATTGTACCAAGTTTCGTTAAAATCCGTCGAGTAGTTTTTGTTTCCATAAGGAACATACAAACCGACAGACAGACAGACAGACAGACAGACAGACAGACAAAAATTTTACTGATTGCATTTTCGGCATCAGTATCGATCCCTAATCACCTCCTGATGGTTATTTTGAGAATATATTTCATGTACAGAATTGACCTCTCTACAGATTTATTATAAGTATAGATAAAAAACATAAGTGAAATAAGATGCTGTGTAGTGCCAATCTCACCATCCAAAGGTTGTCCGGAAGAGATCGCTTTTAGCGATAAGACCGCCAATCGTACCTCACTGTAAACTGTTTGATCATATTATTATTATTATTATACTAGAAGTCTGACATACCCCCGCCGCTCTCTCGAGTGGCGGGATATCCTTGAAAGATTTCCCCCCGGTATAAAAACGAATAAAAATGAGGGGTTTTCTGTCATTTTTAGTAATAAAAATTCTCCCTCTTCTTCCTTGACAAGTGTAAAAGAAATAAAGGATAGAAGAATTTCGCGCTGGCAGCCATTTATTTATTTGCATCACACAACAGGCAGTTAACAATACACGTTTGAAAAACATTTTTTTATAAAATATATGAAAACCACCCTACTAGGTGTGTGAAAACCACCCTACTAGGTGTGGGCCATTGACACGGTAGCTCAATGGCAGAGCGAGACGGGGGCGTATACCCGAGGTCGCAGGTTCGATTCCCGCCTGTGTCGAACGAATAACATCTTTTATTTATGAGTAATAATCCCCACATGAGGAATTCATGTCAAAAAACATTAAAAATTATGTGATAGTTAGGCGTTTCCAACATTTGCATTCTATCTGAAAAGGTAGACAAGTGGCCGTCCGAATTAGTTAAAAAATTCGGAGGTAGGAAACGCAAACACTACTTGAACGTGTAAAAAAAAAGAAACAAAGGATAGAGAAATTTCGCGCTGGATGCCAACTGACACTGTAGCTCAGTTGGCAGAGCGACGGGGGCGTATACCCGAAGGTCGCGGGTTCGAACCCCGCCAGTGTCGAAATTTTTCTTTCCTTTAATAACATCTTTTATAACATTAGTTTTTAAAACTTTTATTATAAAAATAAAGCAAGGTACTAGCACGTATATATTTCAGTCATTAGATATTAAATTACATCGGAAGTTTCATTTGAAATCATATTCCTCGCCTTCTCCGTAAGTATATTTTTCTGGTAAGACATAATCAGCTTTATGATGGCCATGGGACTCGGTTCCTCCATTCCCATCACTAGCGCCCTCTCTGGAAAGAAAAGATTAGTATATTATGTAATTAAAGTATTCCATCTTCCGATTCATTGAACACAAGAGAGTTAGTTAGCATCAGTACATTGTTATGGTTCCGTGCGAAACAAGTAGAACCGAACTATTTTACCAAGCTGTCGGTCAATGCATCCGTCTGCCTGGAGGCTGCATCTTATGACCTGTTTAAGTTAGGAAGTTGATTTTTTTACAATTTCTATTAGCGCTATAAGAAAGATGAAACGTTTTTGTGTGTGTCTTCCATACAGAAAGGTAAGTTGCTTTCTTATTGTTGTTCGATATGACCGCACGAATGATATGATTGAAGTTAAATAAATAAAACATTATAGTCTTCTACATAACTTCCAACCCATCACAAGAAAATAGAGTATTTCTACTGTTAACAGATTATTAGATTGTTATTCGCACCCCGCCATGTCACATGGAAATAACCATAATATAGTTTTTTTTCTTGATGTAGATGACAGTAGTGATCAAGTCGATGTACTTTCTAGAGTTTTATAAAGCTATTAAGAACGAACTTGTCATTCAAATATAACATAACATAAACATAAACGTTCACGCCGTTTATCCCCGAAGGGGTTGGCAGAGGTACCAATACTTCTGAACTCACATGGCAGCGCCATCTAGTGTCCAAAGAAGGTACCCACGTTTTGCTTAGACAGTGTACTCACGTGATAGGGGGCAGGCCTATCGCCGTTTTGTACGAATACACTGTCACATGACTAAGTACAACTCAGCCATGTGGGTTTCCTCACGATGTTTTCCCTCACCGTTAACAACCATGATAAATTATTCAAATAAAGCACCTAATATCCTGTAGGCAGAGATGTACAAAATAGGTTTAAAAAAGCATTTAAATACAAAATGCAAAATACTTTTCAAATTTCCTATTTCAAATGCAAAATACCAAATAGTTTTACGTTTTGCATTTCAAATGCTCAATGCGAAATAGGTATTTTCAAAATACTTTTTCAAAATAAAATACTTTTTGTTCAAATTGAATGATATTTATTATATTTATCAGTATGCGTATCAAAAAATACTCACTTAAAATAATGTAAAAAACTAGACAAACGAAAAGAAAAGGAAAGACTAAACGTCATTATGAATATAAGAATAAGCGTCATTCGTTCATTTCATTTCGTTTGACTATTAATATTGGCTAAACTTAGTTATAAAGTATTTTGCATTTTGAAATGAATATTTAAAATACATAATACATATCGAAAGGTATTTCAAATAAAATACAAAATGTTTCTTACTAAAAGGCATTTAAATGCCAAATACAAAATAGGTATTTTGCATTTTGTACTTGCATTTTAAATAGAAGTATTTCAAATAAATCGCATCTCTGCCTGTAGGTCAAGGCCATCCATGTTCACTCACCTCAGTTCTGCTGGCAAATCGTCTCTGTCAGTATCTTCGTCGGATCGCTCTTCTCGAGATTCGTCTTCAACATCCTTTTGTTTCTGACTCCGAGGTTCATGCTCCTCCGATTCCCTTTCTTCTGTATAACGGGCCGAATTCTGATATTCAGGTCTCACTGTAAGTAAAATATATAAAATAATTAAATAATAATATTTACTGGTTTCGTCTATTGATTGATACTTCACTATTACTTCAGTAAGACTATACAACTTAGCTTGTATTAGACATACATCATTAAACACAAACAATAATAATATATATATAATTCAATCACAGACTTATAAAATGGTTGTAACGAGTGTTACGTAATGAATGGTAGTGCGTATTTTTTATTGATTTAATGTACCGTTTATACATAATTCATACTAATTTAGATACATTACATTACAGCATGTCTAATTGTCTGTATAAACTTAAAGAACAATTTCATACTACGTTTGTGCTTCACATACTAGTAATTTTATTTTATATCTATCTATATATTTTTTTTAATTTTAAGTATATACATTTCTGGAATAATTTAAAGATGAAGTTTCAAAATATCCATCTCACTAATTTTCGAATGAACTTAAATGGCCTTCTCACAAATTTAGGTAATCGTCGTAATTCACCTCTTTGTTCGTCTTTATGACTGTATGCACTGGAGTGGTCATCGTCGTGACTTTCTTCATGCTCATGACCATCAGCACCTCCTTTTCCTTCATCTTCTAGTCCATACGAATCTTGTTTTTCAAATTCATAATTGTCTCCAGCTTTCTTATGATACGAGTCGAAATGTTGATATCCTTTTTTGCCACCGCCTCCCTTTTTTCTAGAGAAACCTATTTCTCCATCGCCCTCGTTTTGGTACTCAAAGTTAGGCTAAAATAACAATTAATAAATTATATTTCATGAAAAACATCAGTTTATCGATAAGTTTATTATAACTACTAATATATAACAGATCTAAAATTTCAATCAGGCAGCGAAAATAATGTCGCGCAGGGTGAAAATATGTCTTTATCGACATGTAACTTCCTTAGGTATAATCTTAATAATATATCTATACTTAAGTCGCTCAACTATGCACTTAACTTTCACCCAGCTGACTTCAGATTTTATATGATTTTTTAGGTAGTCTACGAAAATTTTAACCATATAAAAAACTGTATCACATCAACTTACTGGTGCCGCCGCTCTAACTTCTCTTATATATGATCCGACAGATTGTGTATCTTCAGACAATTGCAAGTCATCAAGTAAACTTGTAGGAAAACCTAAATTTACGCATACAAAGCCCATAAAAACAATGGAAATTCTATAGACCACCATCTTTAGTTGAAATTTCTTTTATAACACTGTCTTGATCAAAGTTGCAGTAATTAAGTTCTAGTGGTTTCAAATCTCAATACTATTCTGAACTAATATCTTCGATGAATAGTTTTATATAATGTTTGCTTTGCAATAACATTTCACAATGCTTCGTCATGGGTAAGCTGTTGATTTCTAGTCACAAAAAAGTTCATTGTCGTGTGATGAATTACTCTTTCAGTTCTTTGACCTTTGAAGGTTTTAAGAAATTGTTACCTTTGTAGGTTTTATGTTATTGTATTTTCTGCCAAATCAGAGTATAATATAACTTAAAGAAATATTTAAAAGCAACATAAAGAATCATAATCGAGAAGTTCTACAAAAGTACTTAATTCATAATTTATTCTATTTTATACTAATAATAGAACAAAGGTAAAGACAGAACCTTACTGAAAATTTTGAGTGATAAAATATATATCATCATACTAAAACACATAGAAGCGAAGCAGCGATGGTAAATGTTGAGAAAAGATCTAGGCAGCTATCACAAAAAGTATTTGTTGTAAATATTTCAGAATATTATTTCTATGTCAAAGTACCAATTTGAGATATCGAAGGTGAAAAATGAAATTAAAAGACCTTCATAAAACCTTGAAAGAAATAAAATCTCATTACTTGCTGTCCGCAAGTAATTTTATTATATATTATGTTTTATATATATATAGAGATAGGATATTATTAACGTTCAGCCCATAAAAAGTATCTTAAGATAATTGAATTTAAGCAACTAACTGGAAAACTATTCAAGTGAACTTGCCTTATCATTGTAGTTATTACCAAATACACTTCAGTTCAAATACACCGACATTATTGTAAATCTTAAATATTATGATTTGTAGCTGTGCAGGCTTAGAATATCACTACCCAATTTCTTCCTGTGGGCGTACGTAAGAGGCAGCTAAGGGTATTGGGGATTATTAAGTCATTATTTGGCAATGCGGTTGACTGAGAGCTGAGAGAGATGAGACCCATCAACAAAAACCTTTGTTTTACAATCTTATCCCCACACATTTTCCAAAAGTGGCTGAGGAGTTCATTTTTTAAAGCCCTGGCTACTCCTTCTAGGGATTTATAGCCGTGAGTCTATGTATTTATGATTAGTTTTGGTCTTTGTTTTCTTCATTTTATCAAAATAGAACCTGCATGGCTTAAAAAAGGGACAAAAAATATAAAGTGATTATCAATGTTTATGGGTTTTGTAATGTAAAATTTGTATAAGAAGTAAAATGTGTGGACACTTATGTTCTAAGGATTTTTCGCGGGTTTCGTATCTAATCCAGTAAAAGCACTGAAAACTGTTAAATTTCGTGACAACGGATGTTTTTTCTTCGTGTTTGAATCATCTTTTTTTCCGGCTACTTGACCCTGATCTGCGAGTATCTTGCTTTCGAAAGTCGGCGTTTTGCACTCTTTTGACATAGCCCATTCTTTTGTCAAATCTAGATTTTCGAGACTTTTGACTCTGTAAAACAATGAAAATATTAGTTCTTATCTCGTATTAAAGCTATCGCTCGCTGTACATATACTAACTTCGTTAGTTTCAGTTTTTTTTATTATTCATGATTTGGTAAATTTTTTTCATTATGTTACAACTACAATAAGAAAACAAATAAAATAATAAACAATCAAGTTAAAAACTAACATGGCACTATCAGAGACATCTATACGAACAAGCGGGAATTTAACATCTTTGGCTCTCTTGATCGAGTGTTGAACAAGCTGCTGAGCGACATAGCTAGCGTTGGGTGCGTCCGTTGGGATCAGTAGTATTACCTGAAAAAAGTAAAGAAACTAAAAATACAACCATGGTCATACCTAACATTTTACGCTACTTACTACGTGCGCTTGTGACCCTCTCGGGCTTAGATTGGGTTGAAAATACGGCAACAGAATTCGGAATTCATATTTTACAGAGTAATATTTATTTATTATACATAATAAAACCTTAAGAGATGCGACCTATTTATAAGAAATGTGTTTAGTTACTCAGTCTGCCCTATTTCATTTGTATATGCCGCCCCGGTGGTAAAAATCATGTAGGGTACTAAGAAATAGAATGACGATCATACAAACATAATGAAATCACTGACCTGCAGTATTTTAGGAACGTTATATTTGGAGTGCAGACATGGCGATTCAAGACAATTGGCGCTGATACTCATGAGAGTTCTAGACTTTTCACAGCTGATGCAGCGGGACCACTTCTGGAGTAGGGACGCGTCCCAGGGACAAGTCGCTGTGCCAAGAGCAACTCCGCGAATGCCTGTAGTACCTTCCTGCTTTCTCCTTAATTCTGCTAGCATTGAATGACCTATAAGAAGAATCATTTTTAATTAGCATCGAGAGAGAGAACTATAAAGGATTCATCAACAACTAAAGAAAAATTAAGCATTAAATATATGTAATGTAAGGTGACGTTTTGACCCCTCGCAAGCCGTACTCAGTTTCTTGACGACAATATGGTGGTTGGTTATACAAACGAATCAGTTAGTTCAGTAAACTATTCATTCTTTCTATGCAAGGGAGTGTAGGGCTAATCATACATGAACAACTTTTACGCAAACCTGCTTTGACATCGCTGTCAATAGCTTGAACGTTCCATTGGTCACTACTCCCCAAACAGTTCGAAGCAATTCAACTGCTCACACGGTCCGTGTATGTATGTCTGACGAGGGCCAGTTTACTACGCGTTTGCAGTTAAAAGTTTTCACAACTAACTCCTTAAATCATACATAATAGGCCACTGTTGAGCGTAACTCAAAGTTTAAGGCGGCTGAGGACTCGTTAATACCGATATTCGTTTACAATGTGTCCAAAGAAACAACGGGGAATGATATTGCTGAATATATTCGTGATAAAACGAAATTAGTTGTACACCCGGAGAAGGTAATAACATCCAGGCGTTACAAGAATTATGACTCATATAAAATGCTAGTGCCTCAGCGTAAATATTATTTATTTACGAATGATTACCTATGGCCAAACGGAATATATTTTCGTAAATATTTTGATTTTAACCGTGTGACGCAGAATGAGAATGGTGTTTTGAACTCAACAAATATTAACAATGGCGGTCAACCCTAAAATCGACAGAAATCAGCTTAGAATTGTTAGTCTGAACTGTAAATCATTTGAAAGGTCGAAATGTTGTATCAGAGAAATATGTGACGACACCGATGTATTAGCGCTCCAGGAAACATGGATGCTAAACCATGATCTACCTAATTTATCTATGGTGCACCCGGATTTCACGGCGACTGGTGTTTCGGCTGTCAACTTAGAGGAAGGTGTTCTAAGGGGTCGTCCGTACGGGGGCGTGGCCATTCTTTGGAGGCGAAGTGCTTTCGAAGTAGTTTCGGTCATCGAGTGTCATAATAATCGATTATGTGCCATTAAGTGTCTTGTTAGAGATATTAGTATTTTAATATTTTCTGTGTACATGCCAGTAAATTCGAAACACAATCTGACTCTATTTACAGACTGCCTTGCTGAGATTAACGCGATTTGTGAAAGTAACTGTAGTCAACTGGTGTACATTGTTGGTGATTTGAATGCGCACCCAGGAGAACTATTCTATAATGAAATGTTGAACTTTTGTGATGATGTGAAGTGGACCTGTGCGGACGTGAAACTCCTACCTGCCGACTCGTATACCTACATTAGTGAAGCGCATGGGTGTACGCGATGGCTAGACCACTGTCTTGTCACTGACGCAACACTGTCTACGATAAGTAATGTTAAAATTATGTACAACGTTAGATGGTCAGACCATATGCCTATTAAGCTATACTGTAACTTGGAACTATTACCCAGTTTTGTCAGGGACACTAGAGATAAACTTGTAAATAGAGTAGCTTGGGGTATAAGAACGGAGGAACAGATATGTATGTATACAACCCAGTGTAACCAAAGACTGCGCGATATCGATTTTCCTCAAGAATTGGGTAAGTGCTGTGATCTCATATGTAAAAATACTGTCCACACAAAAGTGATAGATAATTTATATACCACCATTGTTGATATATTAACGAAGGCGTCTATTTCCTGTCATATTGCTAATGTTGTAAAGAGAAAGCCTATAATAGGGTGGAATAGGCATATTAAACCGTTGCACGCCGCGGCTAGGTTGAGTTTGCAAGATTGGAATGCATATGGTAGGCCTGCCTCAGGTAGAGTGTATGAGAGCATGTGTCGAACTCGAAAAGAATTTAAATCTAAGCTTCGCTGGTGCCAGAACAATGAACAGCAAATAAAAATGGACATACTCGCTAGTAAATGTCAGTGTAAAGATTTTTCTGGTTTTTGGAAGGCTACAGCTAAATTAAATCCGAAACCACCGGTATCCGATACGGTTGGTCAGTCTTCGGGCTCGGAAAACATTGCGAATATGTTCTGTGAGCTTTTTAAGATGGAACCCACGGCTTTAAATGTCTCTAGTGACGAGGTGAGGACCACCGTGGCCGGTGAGAGATACGTGAGATTTACGGCGTCAGACGTCAAGCGAGCAATTAAGCGTATAAAGCGTGGTAAATCTCCCGGCCACGATGGTCTCAGCATAGAGCACCTTCGTTTTGCTGGCCCACACATATCTAGATTACTGTGTATGTTGTTTAATTTATGTATAGGGCATTCCTATTTACCTGACGAACTTATGAAGACTGTAGTTGTGCCAATTGTTAAGAACAGAAATGGTAGTGTGGTGGACAGTAGTAACTATAGACCTATTTCGCTTGCTACTGTGATTGCTAAGGTGCTAGACAGTCTGCTTGACGAGCAGCTAGCCGCTAAATCGTCAATCAGTGATTCCCAATTCGGATTTAGGGAAGGGGTATCCACTGAGAGTGCTATTCTGTGCGTCAAGCAGACTGTCAGGTACTACACCGATAGGAAGACACCAGTATACGGATGCTTCCTGGATCTCAGTAAGGCATTTGATGTTGTAAATTATGATGTACTGTGGAGCAAACTGTCAAGGGAGACCAATCTTGATCCGGAACATATGGCTCTATTCAGGTTCTGGTACCAGCACCAAAAAAATTATGTGAGGTGGGGTGACAGTGTGAGCCCTGAGTACCGCCTAAAATGCGGCGTCCGGCAGGGCGGATTGTCTTCTCCGAGGCTTTTTAATATATTTGTAAATGCGCTGATTGAGGAGCTCAGTGGAGCCAAAGTCGGGTGCTCGGTTGATGGAACTTCCATGAATAACATCAGCTATGCTGATGATATGGCGCTACTGAGCCCTTCAGTGAGCGCATTGCAAAAGCTACTTAATATTTGTGAGAGTTATGCTGTTAAATGTGGGCTTAAGTATAACGTTAGCAAAAGTGTTTATCTGGTATTTAGTGCGGGAAACAAACTGCCAAAATCGGTTCCCCCGATAAAGCTATGTGGTAGGGAGCTCATAAGGGTGGATAGTTTTAAGTATTTGGGACACTTCCTTGACGTAAAGCTCTCAGACAATCTTGATATTGAAAGAGAGCGTAGGGCGCTGTCTGTACGATGCAATATGGTGGCCCGCAGGTTTGCTAGGTGTAGCACAGAGGTAAAACTGACCCTGTTCCGAGCTTTCTGTCAGTCTTTCTACACCTGCAGCCTGTGGCTCTCATATAAGCGGAGTGCGTACAGCGCACTACGCGTTCAATACAACGATGCTCTACGAATAATGTTGCGAAAACCCCGGCACTGCAGTGCGTCGCTGATGTTCGCGGAGGCCCATGTTGATGACTTTTTTGCCATCATGCGGAAACGCGCGGCCTCCACTAGGGATAGACTACTTGCGTCCAACAATAGCCTTCTGCGAACATTTGCGGCGAAATGGGACACGCCACTGTTCGGGCAGTGGTCTATTACTTTGTACAGTAGAAATAAAAAATAGGTTTTAAGTCTACTAACGATATTTTTAGTTCTTTAGTTTTGTATTTTAGTATTTTCTTGTATTACTAACCCTTATGGACCTTGTAGTCTGCAATAAATGTTTTTATTATTATTATTATAATAATCGAGATTAACCAACGAAATATTTTTAAATCACTTACGTGATATTTTGAAGTTTCGGCACACCTACTGGTGCCGTGGACACGGGCTAACATATCTCATATTTAAAAATATTTCGTTGATTAATCCCGATTATTATGTATACCACTAGTACTAATATAAAATAATAGCACTACCCCATTTTTCCGATGGGTGAACGTAAGAGGATACTAATGGTATTGGGGTTTTTAAGGTATTTTTGGGCGATGCAGTTAGAGACCCATCACCAACAACCTTTATTTTACCATCTTTTCCTTAATCAATTTCCCAAAAGTGGCTGTGGAATTTCTAATTCCTTAGCTCTGGCTACCCCTTCTAGGGCTTTATAGCCGTGAGTATAGTTAGTATGTATGTATTATGTTTAATGTCTACAAACCGCGAGAGTTCAAAAAGTGTATTGAATGCATCCTTAAATGCTTCAATAGTCCTTCTATAACTAGCCTTGGAGTAGAAACTATGCTGCTTTACAAACAGACCTTGCACCAGCGAGCGGTATATAAAGTCGGTGACGATAACAGGCGCGGCGGGCGCGGAGGTGACGCCTGGCCAGGACGCGCTCGAATTGTCGCGGACGAAGCGTAGAACGCGCGGGATGTCTTGTGAGCGCACGCGTCTCACACGTAACTTGTCTGACTCCATGCCTTGGATCTATGAAAAAGAAAAAGGTTTGAAACTAGTAGTTATGGGTGTGTTATTAGCGTAGATTATAGCGGTTACCCAATTGATCCCGTGGATGTCTTTGGTGCTTTTTAAGTGATTATAGGGCGATGTCGCTTAAGAAAAGACCAATTTTTTACTGTACTATCTTTCATCTAATCCAATTTCCAAAAGTGATTGGTAATAGTATCTTACTTCTTATTCGTGTGAGAGTGTCAAATCTTCATAGTGCATGCAGCCAATGCTTCACGACCGCTATCGCATTAGGCGTTGCTTTCAGCAAGTCTTCAGTAGTGCAGGTGTAAGGACAGTCTGGGCACTGTAGCAGGTGTTGGCTATCATGGTTCTGGCCACAGGCGCAATTGGTGCTGGCGTCTGGTGGCAGGAAACCCCATCTTTTCATGTTGTCGCGTGTCCGTGCCACGCCAACTCTGAGCCGGTTGAGTCCCTTCCACACCGCCCATTTCTCAGACGCCCCCGCCGGTAGGTGCTCTGCCGGTGCAAAGAGTTCGTCCTGCTTCGCCAGTTGCCCTTTCCATGTTTCGAGGCGAGCTTCTTGTGGTGTTGCGTGTTGGAGTGGTTTATTCCTGGCAAAGCTTTTACGGGACTTAAGGCGCTCTTGAGTCGGTGAGTGAGAGTAGAGCATGTGCCACCTGTCATGCAGTTGTTTCGTCCGTTCGATCGCAGTTGCTACATCACGCTGCACATTTGGGGGTGCTATTCCCGCCAGCTGGTAGAGTTTTGATGTGGGCGTGGGTTTGAGGCAACCGGTTACGAGTCTGCAGGTTTCGTTCACTGCAATGTCGACTTGACGAGCATGCGCAGAGTTTTTCCATGCTGGGCAAGCATACTCCGCCGCGGATATACTGAGGGCGAGAGCAGTAGTGCGCAACGTGTGTGGGTTAGCTCCCCAGGTGCTACCTGTCATGCGACGCAAGATGTTGTTCCGAGCCGACACTTTCTGCTTGGTGTTAAAACAGTGCTTCTTGAATGTTAGGGTTCTGTCCATAGTGACGCCAAGATATTTAGGGGCGAACGTGTGTTCCAGTGGTTTGCTTTCCCATGTTACCTTTAGCTCTCTGGAGGCCTCTCTGTTTTTGAGGTGAAATGCCGACACTTGGGTTTTCGCGGGGTTCGGCTTGAGTTGGTTGCTAACGTAGTATGTTGAGAGAGTTTCTAACGTCTTTGACAAGCTCTCCTCCACCTCTTCAAAAGATTTCCTCTGTGATGTTAGTGCAAGGTCGTCTGCGAAGAGGAAATGCCTCATGCCTTCGCAAATTGGCTGGTCATTTGTGTAGACATTGAACAAGGCCGGGGTAATAGTATCAAAAACTATGTTAAAGAATCTACCTTATTTCACACTGAATATGCAAAATAGCTATCATTTCTTCAAAAAATATAAAGATAATAAAAGAAGATGGTAAAACCACAAAATAATAATTTCCATCAATTCTGTACAGACACTAATCACACGTTTCGGTCGCTACTCGGCGGCAAATGTACGCGACCTTGCTAGACAAACTACGGTAGATCTAGGGTTACCACCTTTTTAGGGGACAATAAGGTATTTATTAATTCTAGGTGGAAAAAATAAAGTATACAGCAATAAAAAAGAGTATTTTTCTATTTTATTCATACAATAATCAAATTTGCTTGAATACATACTTATTATTGGTTTTTGCAGTAATGATTAATTTTTACTTTTTTTAATATTTTCAAAGCCTCTTTGCAACCACGAAAACCGAATAAGATTTCAACGTGGCTGCGTTCAGAATTTCGGAAATGATATCGTAAAAAGCTCATTTTGGTTGTGTGTTAAAAGAGTATTTTAGCATACTTTATTCATGTCGTAGATTATAAAGTATAATTGTGCGAAAAAGAGTACAATACTCTATTTTAATTTCTAGTACAAGACCAATTTGGAATCCACGGCAGTCTATTAAGATGGATCACATCTTATCTAGCCTATAGGAACCAATTAATAGCAATTAAAGGTTACTACTCAAAACCCCTTGAAATTCCTTCTGGAGTTCCGCAGGGAAGTCATTTAGGACCACTACTTTTCATCCTTTTCATCAACGACTTATCTAATTCTTTGCAATGTGATCACTTATTATACGCCGATGATTTAAAAGTTTATCAATCGATTCAATCAATAACTGACTGTGAGAATCTTCAAAATGACCTTGTATCCCTGCATAAATGGTGTCAAAACAACTGCATGGTCTTAAATGTGAAAAAATGTTTTGTTATTAGATTTAATAAAGTTCAAGACCAGTGTGCAAATTACATTTATTCGATAGATGGACACTCCCTTGAAGCAGTCAGCTCTATAAGAGACTTAGGTGTTATTTTCGATAAAGAATTAACATTTCGATCCCATTATGACTATCTAATCCGGTCTTGCAACAAAATTCTTGGCTTTATCAGTCGGGTGACAAAAGGTATGAAGAACCCCCGATCTAGTATATTTCTTTATAATAGTTTCATTAGATCAAAATTAGAATATTGTTCAGTTATTTGGAACCCATATTACAAAAATCATATTAAGTCAATAGAAAATATACAAGAAAAATTCTTAAGAATGTTATCGTTTAGGTTTAACTTAAAATATAAATGTCGCAACTATGATCTACGATTAAGTTTTGCTACTTCAACGTGACGCGTCTAGAACACCGTCGTAATAATATATCTCTTATCACTTTACATAAAATTATTCATGGTTCACTAAATACTTGTCTTTTATCAAATATGTCTCTCAATACAATATATAGATCACGTAGAAAGAAACAGGATCTATTCACATTACCTGTTAGTCCCACTTTACGTTCTCATCATAACCCTATTATTCGTATGCAGCGAATATATAACTCTGTCTCATCTCAACACGATCTTGATGTCTTTCTTAGTCTTACCCAATTCAAACATAAGCTTAAACATATCTCGTACAATATATAAATCATTATTTACTGTTTATTATAATTATTATGTATACAATATTGTATGTATTTATTTTCTTCAGTATGTTAAGTAACATGTAAATAGACGATGGTAGACTTAGTAATAAGTTAAATAATTGTGCAAGTTGTCAACACACCTAGTAGGGTGGTTTTCATATATTTTATAAAAAAATGTATTTCAAACGTGTATTGTTAACTGCCTGTTGTGTGATGCAAATAAATAAATATTTTAGAGTACGGGTGGCAACCCTAGGTAGATCCGTGTGAAAGCTGAAGTGCATGTCACACTTCGCCTATCCAATCTAGTGCCGGCTCCAGACAACAGGTGCGTTTGCAAATGGTCTTATTGAGAGCCTACTTTGTGCAGTTTTCTACCATGCATTTCGGCATGGCGCTAGTCTTGCCTCACTTGCGGTCACGCAAACGTAGTGAATAAAAGCAAAACATGGCATAAAGGCATAGACCCGATTTATAATATTTTTTGCGATCACTGTTTTCGGGTGGCTACTGTATATGAAAAGATTGTAAAATAAAGGATCGTTGGTCACGCATCTTGAGCCACATCAATCATCACTTTACAAGCCCCAACCGATCCAGCCCTCGACCTTACGATATACCCTCGAGAAGAAATGGGTGATATTCTAAGACCATACTACACAGCGTACAAAGTCACATATCATCACATTTCAAAAGGGGTGTGCAGTGATAGAGGGAACATTTTGTATATGAATGCAACACACAATACGTTAAAAATCAGTTGTAATTCAACCAATTCAAATCTCATGGATAGTTTTGTGCGAGACTATTTGGGGTGAGGGTATGCAACTTGTGATAAACATGGATAGAGTTGATAGTTTACCAGCATACCGTTTTGCTTTTCCCGTCTTTCGTTGGTCCATTATCAGCAAAGTATCTGACAATCCTGTCAAAATTTCTAACTGTTCTATTGTATGTCACTCTCATTCTGGAGGATCCAAAAAGCATGGTGGGTTTGTTGCTAAAATTGTACAGATTTTCACTTTTTTTTATTCATGTTTGAATTATTTTTTCTGATTTAGGGTAACTGTAACTGAAAGATTTATTGCAATTTACATTCTGAGAAATGACTTCCAAATAGATTGACGTTGCGCAGGTAGGTAATGTCAAAGTCAGTTTATGTTTTATAAAAAAATATAGGAAACAGCCAGAATTCGGTATGCAAAGTTTTTTTTTGGTATTTATTAAATACTAGCTTTTTGCCCCGCGACTTCGTCCGCGTGGACTTCATTTTTTGCATCCAGTTTACATAATACCAAAATACCAAAACACTATCTCAACTTCTGTTTTTTATATTTATAATCCCGCGGGCATTGTAAATGACATAAAGGACATTGAGGCTTTTTAAGTGATTGTTGGGCGATGCAGTTTGTGAACCATCACTAACAACCTTTATTAAACTATCTTTTATCAATCTATTTCCAAAATTGGATGAAGAATTAGTATCTCTGAAGCTATGGCTACCCTTTTATGGAATTTATGGTTGTTAGCATATACTCATGAATGATTGATAGATGGATTTCATAAATTCAATCGCACCAAGTTTTATTATAAAATGTAAAAAAACTCTATATTAACTTTCATTTGCTATATCAACCCGTTAGGGGTTGAGTTCCAAAACTTCCTTTTTAATTGTTCATAATAATCATGAAACAAATATACCAAGTTCCTATGTTCAGAAATGAGAATATCTTTAGTAAGTACAGACACGGATAGTAGTTTGGCGCTGCGGCGGCGGCCCGGTGCTGCCCCCTACACTGACCGTTGGTGATAGTGGGAGAGCTTGCAGCAATTGCTTGGCAAATTAGTGGTGGATCTCTTTCCAAAATAATCGCTAAATTGAAGGGATAGTGCTTGCTATTATTATATATAGTGCTATTTTAAGCTAAAAAAACATTTTTTTTACAAAAAGCTTGAATTACCTGAGATACGAACCCGGGACGATTGATTCATAATAGCTCTATTTAAATATTCATAGTAGTTAGTTATACCGCTACGCCACGGAGACGTTAGCGGGGCGGTGTTAAATTTTTATTACGCTTTATTTCATATTAGTCTTACTATTGATAAACAAATATGTCATTTAAATGTTCATTTATTTTGATGAAAATGGATAAAACCCCTTAATCTTTCCAAAATGAACATTAACTAAGTGTCTGATGTGAATTCCATCCATGATAAATATAATCGCTGCAATATTTTGAGCCATATATGAGTTAAGGTTTTTTGATATTCCTATGAGAACTCTTGCGGATTCCTTAGTTTCAAGGAATCATCGTCGTTTCGTTTAGCTTCTAAATTTACATGTTTTTATTCGTTTGCGATATAAGTAGATATAAATAATTGTTTATACGATAAAAAAATTGTACGCATCCCTCGGGAGTTCCTTATTTTTGGGGATCCATTATCGTACCATTAAGCTTCTAAATTTTGATTTTTATATTAGTTTACAATATATTACGTTGTTTTAAACGATACACAGCGCCATCTCCAATGCATCCAGCAAGCAAACAATATTTTTGATTTCCCGTGGGAACATATTTTTTTCGGGGAAAAATTACCCTATTATTTAATCTAGACTTCTAACTATACGTCTGCAAAATTTCAAAGCAATCGGTTCAGTATTTACGGTGTGAAAGCGGAACAAACAAACAAACAAACTCACTTTCCCATTTATAATATTAGTATGGATTTTTATTCGATAGTAAACACGAAAATAAAACACTAATTTGAATATTTTCCATTTAATACGAGTAATTGTAAAGTTATGATTTTTTAAAGATTGTTCAACTTTTGTACTTAATGACGTCATCGATTGATAAAATCACGTAGCGAAATGCAAATGAAGCGAAATGTTTTATAAAAATGTTGCTGATTGCAAAACATATCAAGAATTTGTGATGTCAAATGAAATTATTACGATATTATACTAAACAAACCTATGATTTTCGATATTTTATTAATAAACTGCAAAACCGTATGTCTTTGAAACAACATTGAAGGTCAAACACTGTTACAGTTTTTTGATAAAATAACAGTCATCTTAGCTTCAATTGATATAATTTCAAGAAAATATTGTTTATAACCATAATATCTCGAAATGGTTTTGTAATCAGCATCACTTTAGTAAAACTTTGCATACCGAATTATAGAATATTGATATATATATATATATACAGGGTGTAATTGTAACGACTGTTTTCAATGAAAAGTATGATTAATTATCACGTATAGAGGCAGAATTCGTTGAAAAAAAACACACTTATTTTTTTTCAAATTTTGTTAAAATTTGCACTAAGAAAGTAAGTACTATTGACACCAACACGCTCAATGTGTGCGTGAAACGCGATGACAAGGCGGGCAACTCAGCTGACAGCTGCGACCCGCCGTGACCCTTAACCGGCGGCCAAATCAAATCAAGGCCAGTAAAGTAATCAATCGAACTTAGCTTCTAATATCTTCTTATTTTTTACATGTTATTATTTGACGTGATAAATTTGAATAACACTACCCCATAGTTAATACTGCGTTGGAATGCGGCAGTATGTTCAGAGAAAAAATCATAATTCGTAAACTTCGATCGCCGCGAAATTCAAAATCTGCATGTATCAAGTCGGGCGGGCTTGTCGGCATTTTATCAAAGGAACAGTATTAGTACTAAGTTAGTTGTTTGTAGCTCATTGTGTTTGTGTCGCTTATGATTGGATGTCACTTTGATTTTTCGCATTAATTTTCGGAGTGTGAGTTCAGTTTTAGTATCTTGTGTTGAGTAAATATGGCGTACACGAACCAGCAAAGTTCAGTGTTGGTGTTTTATAATATTAATTCTCAAAATGTTCTGCGTTTTGCGCAAATAAAGGTGATAGCCCGGATCTGCCACTGCCAATCAAAACGGGGTGAGTTATTTTTATTCGTATTCTTTAGTTAACTGTGATAGAGTACAGATACACCCGTTTAGAGCCCTTTAGCCCCGAGAGAGTTTAGTAAACACCAAGAACTCCTCCAATTTCGATGTCGGTTAATGAATGAATAGGTATCTCTTGCGCACTTTATTTTATGCCACGTAAATGCATCGTTTCGAGGGTCTCTATTTGTTTTAAACTTTATTATCTTACGCTCATGAAGTACATACATTACATACATACTCACGCCGTTACTTCCCATTGGGGAAGCAGAGATGTAAAGTAAAACAAAAATAGCGGTAGCTGATTATTTAGGACGACAGTTTTGTTATAATCGTCGGTGTTAATTAATAGAGATAGATTTTTTACGTACATATTCTCACGCCATTAGTTCCCATTGGGGTAGGCAGAGACTATCGATCGCCACTTCGTACGATCCTGGCAAACCTCTCTAGCTTTGTTTACATCCATCAATCTTTTTACTTGAAAATGTTTGAATTACACTACCCCACATTTAATACTGGATTGAAATACGAGGCGACTAAGACCACAGCCTCACCAGGCGCGGCGATAAGTTCAAAGAAAAATCAAACATAGCCGCGAAATTCAAAAAAAATTGCATTGCTGTCATAGTGCGGTTTATACGGTCACGAGCAAGTGTGCGCAAGACTAGATGGTCACATGACGCGCCCGCTGTTCTGTGTGTGGGTGAGACATTATACGGGTAGGAGTGTGTGCGCTAGGATAGTGTAGATAACCACAGTTTTCCATCTGATGGAGAAAGTAAGTTTTTCTGCTAAAGCGGTTTTAATCTTTTTGTTTATTTCATATGGTGGATATTAAGCATTAAACTTTAATATACGAATTAATATTGAATTAACAATCGCCGTCAAACTAACACGCTGTATATATAGTTTACTTATATACCTAGCGTACCTACTTTTTTGTTAACGAAATTCGTGAGTCTCGGTCACAAGTTATTAGCACAGTATAAACTAATTTAACAAGGGGTCTAACACTTACTCCTCGGTTTGCACAACGCTACCCCATCTTTTCATGCAGATGCAAAAGTAAGGAAACTAAGCCTTATACAGCGTGTTAGTTTGACGGCGATTGTTACTTCAATATTAATTCGTATATTAAAGTTTAATGCTTAATATCCACCATATGAAATAAACAAAAAGATTAAAACCGATTTAGCAGAAAAAACTTACTTTCTCCATCAGATGGAAAACTGTGGTTATCTACACTAGCCTAGCGCACACACTCCTACCCGTATAATGTCTCACCCACACACAGAGAACAGCGGGCGCGTCATGTGACCATCTAGTCTTGCGCACACTTGCTCGTGTCGTGACCGTATAAACCGCACTATGACAGCAATGCAAATTTTTTTGAATTTCGCGGCTATGTTTGATTTTTCTTTGAACTTATCGCCGCGCCTGGTGAGGCTGTGGTCTTAGTCGCCTCGTATTTCAATCCAGTATTAAATATGGGGTAGTGTAATTCAAACATTTTCAAGTAAAAAGATTGATGGATGTAAACAAAGCTAGAGAGGTTTGCCAGGATCGTACGAAGTGGCAATCGATAGTCTCTGCCTACCCCAATGGGAACTAATGGCGTGAGAATATGTATGTAAAAAATCTATCTCTATTAATTAACACCGACGATTATAACAAAACTGTCGTCCTAAATAATCAGCTACCGCTATTTTTGTTTTACTTTACATCTCTGCCTCCCCAAAGGGTAGTAACGGCGTGAGTATGTATGTAATGTATGTACTTCATGAGCGTAAGATAATAAAGTTAAAAACAAATAGAGACCCTCGAAACGATGCATTTACGTGGCATAAAATAAAGTGCGCAAGAGATACCTATTCATTCATTAACCGACATCGAAATTGGAGGAGTTCTTGGTGTTTACTAAACTCTCTCGGGGCTAAAGGGCTCTAAACGGGTGTATCTGTACTCTATCACAGTTAACTAAAGAATACGAATAAAAATAACTCACCCCGTTTTGATTGGCAGTGGCAGATCCGGGCTATCACCTTTATTTGCGCAAAACGCAGAACATTTTGAGAATTAACATTATAAAACACCAACACTGAACTTTGCTGGTTCGTGTACGCCATATTTACTCAACACAATCACAACACAAGATACTAAAACTGAACTCACACTCCGAAAATTAATGCGAAAAATCAAAGTGACATCCAATCATAAGCGACACAAACACAATGAGCTACAAACAACTAACTTAGTACTAATACTGTTCCTTTGATGTAATGCCGACAAGCCCGCCCGACTTGTTGATACATGCAGATTTTGAATTTCGCGGCGATCGATGTTTACGAATTATGAATTTTTCTCTGAACATACTGCCGCATTCCAACGCAGTATTAACTATGGGGTAGTGTTATTCAAATTTATCATGTCAAATAATAACATGTAAAAAATAAGAAGATATTAGAAGCTAAGTTCGATTGATTACTTTACTGGCCTTGATTTGATTTGGCCGCCGGTTAAGGGTCACGGCGGGTCGCAGCTGTCAGCTGAGTTGCCCGCCTTGTCATCGCGTTTCACGCATACATTGAGCGTGTTGGTGTCAATAGTACTACTTTCTTAGTGCAAATTTTAACAAAATTTGAAAAAAAATAAGTGTGTTTTTTTCAACGAATTCTGCCTCTATACGTGATAATTAATCATACTTTTCAAGGAAAACAGTCATTACAATTACACCCTGTATAAAGAAATGGTTTGTAGTTCACATTCAGTCAAGTTGCATGCAGCCATGCAGCATTTTATAATGAACGTAACGATGAAAACATGTACGTTACATTATTATGGTATTGCAAAAAAATACTCTTGAATTTTGATTTACAAAACACAACAAATTATATAACGACGTGATAGCTCAGTGGGTAGAGCACCGCTTATCGTGCAAACGACTAGTTTAAATCTTTTTGTTCATGAAAACCTCATGTGGGGATTATTACTAATAAATAAAGAATAAATAAAGGAAAGAAAAAATTCGACACAGGCGGGGATCGAACCCGCGGGCGTTTACCCGAGGTCTCGGGTTCGATCCCCGCCTGTGTCGAACTTTTTCTTTCCTTTATTTATTCTTTATTTATTACAAACGACTAGTGTTCTAATCCCGGGTCGGGCCTACACCAATTTATCTTTTATAGAGACATATGTGTGCTTAATTTATCATGACCGTTAACGGTGAGGGAAAACATCGTGAGTACACTGTCCCCTAACACGTGAGTACACTCTCCGAGCAAAAAGTGCGTACTCTAAACACCAGCTGACAATGTAACAGATGTTCAGAAGTATTAGTACCTTTGCCAACCCCTTCGGGAATATTCGGCGTGAATGTTTGAGTTGAGAACAAATTATATGATTTCCTATTTGTTTTTTCTTACTATAGTCTATAAACTGGAATACTTAAACTTTACTGTTATAAGTCCCAAAAAAGGTAAGCAGAACTTAAGAATAAAGTGTGGAATTACTCGGACACTCAGAAACTTTTGGTAGGTAATTGAGTTCTAGAAGTTCTAGCTGTTGGTTATGTATACATGGATACAAATTACTGGGACTATAAAATAAAAATATGCAAGAATCGTTAAAATTATTTGATGAATCCATTTCTCCAATAATCTTTGAGGATGCCACAAGTGAAATCAGATCGTGCTCAGCCTAAGTGAGATTTCTTTATTATATTTTTTGATTGTTTTTTTAAGATTAAAAATATCATTTATAGATGGGTGATACGGGTGACACACGCCCATCACGTCCGTAAAAACTTTACTTCGTAGTTTTTTTGTGACGCTTACAGAGACCCGTGCCGTTAGTCAGCTATGCAACAGTAAAAAAAATGCCAACATCAATAAATAATCCATATTTATTTCTTAAATATAATCTACAACTATCTTATTAATTAATCTAATATTCACATATTATTAAAACCTAAAACCTATGTTCTACTTGTGCATATCAGGGTTAGTTTGTACATCTATTCACGAAATGTCTTTACTCAGTCAAACTTTATTAACATCCCAAGTAGATAGGAGTGGGTCAACAAGGGTAAAAATAACGACATCTTTTAACATACAAACATATACTCACGGCTATAAATCCCATGAAGGGGTAGCCAGAGCTAGGGAATTAGAAATTACTCAGCCAATTTTGGAAGTTGCGTGGAGAAAAGATGGTGAAATAAAGGTTGTTGGTGAATGTAAATAACACCAAGTGTAAGAAACAAACATGCCCATACATAACATAAATATTGCCTTCAATTACCGGGATCAAACCCAATACCTCCAGACCTAGTAATCTAGGATCCCACTTTATTAAACACTGGACCACACACATCGTCAACGTCATGACGATACAAGTAAGTGCTTATTAAAACGAGTCCCAAACTAATATCAAGTATCGAAAGTGTTCCAAGCATGGCTAGGTCGGCTGCGGCAGCTGCGCCCCTCTCCTGACGATGGCAGGTAACTGCAGAATGAAGTTCACCAGCTCCAGGGCACTGAACAAACCCACTCCCAGGAACATGTTCAACACACCGCCCAGAGATGCTGTAAACAAAATATTTACCATTCTTACTTACTTATACTCGTGCATTACCATTAGGGAAGGAATTCATCACTAATAAGTAAAGGAAAGAAAAATTCATTCCTATATTTATTAGTAAATGATTACTAAATACCCCGCATGAGGTTTTCATAAGCAAAACATTCTAATTAAGTAATTCAATATTTTGTGCGATTCTAGCAAACCTTTCTTGTTTCCTTAAGATTAATACTTTTTCTTATAGCTTCTGATGTAGTTTCTATTTCATCTAAATAATATAAATTTACCAAACAGGCAACAAAGAAGGCATTTACCATTGGTGATTGAGCGTTATAATTCCAACTATAGGAAAAATAGCTTCATGATAAGAGCTTCCAGGCTTATAAATATGAATGACGTTGATTTGTTAAGCGATAGCGTGAGATCTATCAGAACTAGGTTGGCCCAACAATTCTGTGAATCAGTGAAGATGTGAATAGTTTTGTTGCATTCGTTTTTTTATTCTAAATATATAGTATAGTCTTTTTTTATTTTATCTCTTCTATATATATTTTCCTCTTTTGTATGTGGCTGTATATGGCGTAAGTTTTAAACTTAGACTTAGTTTTGTTTATTTTTTTTGCCATATTAGCAATATTCATGTTAACTTACATTAATATATTTCACCTTTGTACTTATTATTTGTAGAGTCTAGGAGCTTTTTTTATATTCATGATCATGATATAGATATGTAAATGTGAAGTTTTTTCAAATGGCTTCCTGTAATTTATTTTTTATTTTTTAAATGGATATAAAGCTGTTAATCTTTCAAGCGAACATATAATCATAATAACATAACATAAACGTTCACGCCGAATATCCCCGAAGGGGTTGGCAGAGGCACTAATACTTCTGAACATCACGTGACTTTGTCACCTGGTGTTCAGAGTACCCACGTTTTGCATGGACAGTGTACTCACGTGATAGGCGGCAGGCCTATCGCCGATTGTACGAATACACTGTCACATAACTAAGTACAACTCAGCCATGTTGGTTTCCTCACGATGTTTTCCCTCACCGTTAACAACAATGATAAATTAACCACAAGACCACAACTTTAGAAAAGACAAATTGGTGTTGGCCCGACCCAGGATTTGAACACTAGTCGTTTGCACGATAACCGAGTGTTCTACCCACTGGGCTATCACGGTTGCGGTTCAAACGAAATAAAATAAAATCGTCAAATGTCTTCTATAGGATTTCTTTACCAATACCATCCCAACATAAGCCCAGGGCCTCAAATAGCTTAAATACGATACGAATCTTCATTTTGCATGTTTTGACAAGATGGCTAAGTACTACGGACTACTCAACAGTGTGGCGATTCCAATCCTTAACATTAATAAAACAGCTATTTTATTACAATCACTCTCAAATTTCAAAAGATCAAAATAACAGTATACATACAAAGTAACGTGAGCCACGTCTCAGTCGGCACCCGTTCGAAAACATTAGACCCAGTCCTCTGTACTCGAAGACTCAGCACGGTGGTTAAGTTTGTGTCTAATCCATCACTGTAATTCAATAAGGTAAAATAAATTTTTTTTTGCCGTGTAGTGCCGGCTAAAAATGTCACCACCCCTTTATACCCACGGGTGTCGTAAGAGGCGACTAAGGGTATGGGGCTTTTTAAATGGTTTTTGGGCGAAGTGGTTGGAAACCCATCACCAAAGATAGTTTATTTTAACCATCCCCTCCCCTATCAACTACCAAGTGTGGCTGAGAAGTTTCTTCCTCTGAAGCACTGGCTACCCCTTTTTGGGATATAAGACCGTGATTATTTGTATCTATGTATGTTAATTTATGTACATCAATCTGCCAGCCTTATAATTTAAAAGTTCTTGGCTGGTTGTCCATTGGTACGAATATCATATATATCAATTCTGTTGGGTTATCGAAATCATGCAAAAATTAACATAATTCGTAATGTATGTGAGCCCCCTTCAATATTTATTTTATTCTGGTAATAGTATTTGTTGTTAAAGCAGCAACGGAAATTAATACATTATCAGCGGAAATTTCGGCTCTATTCGTATTGTTCAATGGGCAGATAGTGAAGCTTCAGTAAAAGGCGTATTGCGACAAGACAAGTATTTCAAAAAAATGCAAACTAATTTCTATAACTTATAACAATAAAACACTTACAATATTGGATGTAAAGAATATTGAAGAGTCAACTGCAGATGCAGTAAGGTTACAGTATTTGTGTTTGTTCTACACTCTGATTGGCATTTGCAGGAATCGCGATCTGTGGATCAAACAAACTTGATTATTTCATTACAGATTTAATTTTTGAAAAAAAAATTACTAACTTATGTTTTAGAAAGACTGTACTAGGATTCCCTAAACGAACTTTCACTTTTTCGTGGTTAGTGGTAGTTAGTGAAACGACTAGGACTAGATAGCGTAAGATTATTAATTGTAAAAAAAATATGAAGCAAATCTAAATGACTTGACTATGACAAAAAAACAAGTGATTGAATAAATACAAACACTAAGAAACCAGAGGTTCATTACAAAAAATCTCTGAGTTTTACGTAATTAATAATGAGCAATAAGTTCAATTAATAAGATCAGTTCATACTTATTTTGTTCCACAAGCAAGGTATCCTAGCCACCGAACACGGTTCTAGTGAGCTGTACTCCAGATCCTCATCGTCCCTCAGCGACAACGGGTCTGAGCAGCCGCAGAGCAACTCCTTGCATTTTAGCTAAAAGACACGCTATAATTACTTTTAAGACAAAACTAAATTTCTTTTATAAATAAAAAAAGCCATTTTTACAGTCCTTCAGTCAGAAAGCCCCTTGAATAATTGAAATTATTTGTAGAGTTCTTAATTATTTATTTACTTACGAGTATTCTTTCCTAGGGGTCATATTTCTTAATTTAAAAAAGCCCTACTAAAAACACGATGAGTTCTTTAAAAAAAGATCTCACACACTACACTTTGATTTACTGCTCTTTGTACCATGTCATGTTATACCCACTTAACTATTAAACTTACTATCAAATCAAAAAAATCTGAATACTACAAGTACCTGACATTTAACTCTAGAATATCCCTCCCAAGCCACACAGCTGCTCTCCATTCCTTCATCATCATCACCAGATTGGGTGGTTTGGTCATATATCGGAACGTTATACCAGTAGCCAGGAGACAGTCTGGTCACTTCCATCCAGCCTTGACTCTGTCGGTATACTATAAACTAAAACTTGAGTTTTAAATATGATGGACGACGGAGAGTTATAAATAATTTAGTTAAAGCCTTTTTCTGCCAGCTTTGGATTATACAAGAATTTTGTTATATTTTTCTACTTTAATTAAATAGTCCTCCTTTATTTTAATATTTTTTCCTACTCAACCAAAAATGGCTGAGGAAGTTTCAATTCTGAAGCTGGCCACCATTTTTTTAAATTGAATAGCCGAGAGTACATATATAAATGTAATATTGCATCCGGCGCTCTAAGCAACTAACGCTAGATTACTGAATTGAGTATTCAAGCTGAGAACGACTTGAGTATCGTTTTGTCTCATTCAGTAGTTAAGATTTCAATGCGACAGAGTATCACTCACATACAGCTCATTTCTCATTCGACGACAGTTGTGGCTGAGTGGATAGGTGACTAGCTTCTCGGTCCGGAGGCTGCGGGTTCGATCCCCGCTGAGGGCAACATTTATGTGATGAGCATAAATGTTGTTTCTTAGTCTTGGGTGTTATATATGTGTATTGTATAATATTAAATATATCGTTGAGTTAGTATCCCATAATACAAGTCTTACTTAGTTTGGAGCTAACTTGATCTGTGTATAATATGTCCGTATATATTTATATTTATTATATATTTATATTTCAATTCGTGTTTAGGGTTTCAGCTCGTTATATTGCATCAGATTTATCTACCACTTGATTATCACAATAAACAAGATTATTTTCATAAAATATAGTTTAAGATAATTTTTAAATATAGTTTGTTCCATTAATATAAAAAATCTAAACTTACTATGTAAGCTGGAAATGTTGCGTTTGGGTAATTTAGTACAATCAGTAAGTTTTGTATATCCTCGAATGAAATGAGATTTTTCTTTCTGTAAAAAACGATTAAAATATTAATATACTCGTGTTTTTAACTAATTTACTTCACAGGGCAATAATGTTTTCTTAACCAAAGGTATCTAGGTGGTTAATAGAAAATAGTAAAATCACATATTTCCTCATACTAGATAGGTATGAGGTTGATCTTTTCTCAATGCTATAAATATGAAAAAAGGGGATCCAGAAATTAGTTTTTTTTATCCTAATCTTATTTTTCATGGGAACGAAAAAAAAGATGAGCATCTAGGAGAACTTACTTTTCAGATGACCTCATAATACAACAAGCCCCAAACTCCGTAATATCTCTATGCGTGATGACATCACAAAAGTTATTTTTCCCGTCGATTTGGCACATTTTGGTGATCTCCTCACAAGACGGAGTGCTGCTCAACAAAGCTGCTGACAAGTTCAGTCTGCTCATGCCCAAATAGGAGTCAAGGATTGAAAGTTCATACTTAGATGCAGGTCTTCCTTGCAGCAGTTGTGCCAAAGTTTTAGCTAGAGGCAACGTGTCATTGTATCCACTGAAATATAAATTGATCCTTTTAATAATAAGCCGGCTAAAAATGTCACTACCCCTTCCTACCCACGTAATGTCACATAATGTTCAGTAGTATTAGTACCTCTGCCAACCCCTTCGGGGAAATACGGCGTCAATATTTGGGTTTGAGCTAAAATACACATACATATCAAAGCTCGCCTTAAATTCTGTCCCAACTTATAAGAAGGGATTTATAAATACATATAAGGCACTTGAGCCATTAGTCTTTACAGCACTCGCTGAGGCTAGCCTTTTAGGAGCCTATCCTCAGCTGTAATCACTAGCTTACTTACTTACACATTGTACGATCCCGACAAACCTATCAGCTTCGTTTACATCAATCATTCTCCTCATACATGTTCTTTTATTCTGCATACTAGCTTACTTGTATCATAATATATTGTAAACACGAAATGAAACATACATTTTGCTAACAACAGACTCCGCCACCACACTTGGCGGGTAACAGAACCCGATGGAAGGCATAGCCCCAGGGTCATTGATAGGTTTGAGATGCAATATGGTCGGGACCTGGCTGTACCTGGTCCAGAGCACGGCGCAGAGCACGCCAGAGCAACACGCGCTTATCAAACAACTTGATAGCCATAAAATTCTGGAAGGGTAAAATACTGTTAAGTTTCATGAAATTTTTAAGTTCATAATTTCTTATAAGCATAGTATTTTCTAAGATTAAGATGAGAAGAAATGTAACTTAAAATTTTGTGAAGGTAGTTAGTATTAATAATTTTATAGTACTGTATAATAATGACAAATAACACCTCAGTCTTCCCGTGACCATGATAACTGAAAAGTTTTCGAAACGTCGGGCTTTAAAAATAATGATTAAAATGTCCGAAAATCAATAGTTGTTTCAATTATTCTCATAAGCATTTTGCGTTTCCGAATTTTTTTGTACTTAACCCCTCAGAGGAGCACTGTTAGAAAGTGTAAATTAGCATTTCCGCTTAAATAATTCATCGATCCCGGTGGCTACAATACAGCATGCAAAACAAGTCTGTATTACTATCACAAATAAACTTTTAAGTAGCGCGCTCCGAAAGAGGCGCCCGGGCGTCTCTCAACCGTTGACGGAATTTCATAATATATAGAAAATAGAGCTTTGATTTATATATAGGTACATTAGTGCAAATCTGATATTTTCGTTTGTTACACCAAAACCTAGGGATAACTTAATAATTTGCCAACAAGAATTCATACGGTAAATAATATAATACATTGATATTAAATAAATTTGAGCTTACATACATACATATACGCACGGCTATAAATCCCTTGAAGGGGTAGCCCTCAGCCACTTTTGGAAGTTCATGGGAAAAAGATGGTGAAATGAATTTAATATTATTATTAAATATGAACTTACTTATCAATATTACTCTGTGACGTGAAATATTTGAAGCCATGGAGTGTGGTGTTAGCCAGGTACCGTCCTACAGCACTAGCTAACGCCTTATTGTGCATCTTAGCTAGTTACTTTACTTAAACTGTAAAATGAAACTTGGTTAATAAAATCGGTTAAGATTGGCACATGCACCAATCTATCCATTTCAGCGTCTATATTGCGAGAACAGTAGGGAATTTTAGGCTGTTGATGTGGTTGGTGAGCACAGTCCAGTTACAGATACGATGGATGAAAAATCAGAAATCATCTTTTTTGTTTTATACTTTTTCATAAACTGGTTGAGGAATTTTCGATTAAAACTTTTGTATATAATTCGGTATGCAAAGTTTTTTTTGGTATTTATTAAATATTTTTATTCGATAGTAAACATGAAAATAAAAGACTAATTTGAATATTCATTATTTAAAAATGAGTAATTGTAAAGTTATGACTTTTTAAAGATTGTTCAACTTTTCTGCTTAATAACGTCATCGATTGTCAAAATCACGTAGCGACAGGCAAATAAAGCGAAATGTTTAATAAAAATGTTGCTGATTGCGAAACATTTCACGAATTTGTAATCTTAAATGTTATAATTATAATATTATTCAATACGAACCTATGATTTTCGATATTTTATTAATAAACTGCAAAAACGAATGTCTTTAAAATAACATTGAAGGTCAAATACTGTTACAGTTTTTTGATCAAATAAGTCATTTTAGCTTTATTTGATTTGATTTCAAGAAAATATTGTTTAAAAAGATAATATCTCGAAATGGTTTCGTAATCAGCATAACTTTTGTAAAACTTTGCATACCGAATTGGTGAGCGCCCATCTTATTCCGTTGTAGATAACTTAATGTTGTATAATATGGTGTTGTAAAATATTTACTATTTATTAACGTGTATATTTGCCATATTGTTGGTGATAATTTAATCTTTTCTTTCCACATTACAAAGTTTTAAACACAACAAATACCTAATGAGGATGGCAAGGGCTTGTTCTTCTTAGTAGATAGATAGATAGATATATGTTACGTACATATACTCACGTCTATAAATCCCTAAAAGGGGTAGCCAGAGCTTCAGAGCACGTAGTTCCTCAGTCACTTTTGAAAGCTAAGTGGGGAGAATTAGAAAATATATACGGACAATCGGACATATTATACACAGATCAAGTTAGCCTCAAACTAAGTAGAACATGTATTGTGGGACACTATCTGGGATATATTTAATATTATATAATACACATATAAATAACATCCAAGACTAAAAAACAATCATTTAGCTCATCACATAAATGTTGCTCTTAGCGGGGATCGAACCCACAACCTCCAGTCCGAGAAGCCAGTCACATATACACTCGGCTCGTGACTATTCTTTGTGATGGGTCTCCAACCGCATCGCAAAAAAATCACTTAAAAAGCCTTTTTATTACATACATACATACATATACTCACGCCATTAATTCCCATTGGGGTAGGCAGAGACTATCGATCGCCACTTCGTACGATCCTGACAAACCTCTCTAGCTTCGTTTACATCCATCAATATTTTCATACATGCTCTTTTGTTCTTCATACTTCGGACGCCAGCCTTTTTGAGCACACACTCAATTTGGTCCAAGTGTGTTCTCCGTGGTCGTCCTCTACTAACATTACCATCCACACTAGCTCTATAGATCCCTTTTACCAATTTTCTATCATCCATCCTCTCTATGGATATCAATAAGGGCCTTAAATAGCCTTTTTATTCTTCTTAGAAAGAAACAAATTATGTCTTTTCTAATGCCGACTTCTTGATAACTAAAGCAAGATAATTAAAAGTCTTTCGTTTTTCATTTAAATTCTCTGTTACAATACAAGATGTATATATATACCTAGTTATCCACGTACGTTTGCTAAAAATAAAAAAAACTTATTTAAACAAAATGAATAAAATATAATAAAAATCATTTATTTACGAAAACATATAACAAGTTCTTCAGTAATTAATATGCACTTTGCTTGATGTGCCGTTAGGCGTGTTAATAATTTTAGCACTAAGACAATATTGTTTGTTAAATTGCATTGAAAATTAATAAAAAGTTATTGAAAAACGACGACGCGACGACGACGTGATAGCTCAATGAAATGAAATAGTTTATTTGCATGAAACATCGTAATTAAAAGATGTTACAGTATTGTAGAGAACCACATGTCTCGTCAAGTTTCTTGACATAAAAATACATAATTTAAAACAATGATTAGAACACAGGTTATTGCGCAAACGACAAGTGATCAAATCCCGGCTCTGGCCTACACCAATTTGTCTTTTCTAAAGTTATATGTGTGGTTAATTTATCACAGTTGTTAACGGTGAGGGAAAACATCGTGAGGAAACTCATATGGCTGAGTTGTACTTAGTCATGTGACAGTGTAGTCGTACAAAACGGCGGGCGATAGGCCTGCCCCCTATCACGTGAGTACACTCTCCATGCAAAACGTGGGCACTCTGAACACCAGGTGACAAAGTCACGTGATGTTCAGAAGTATTAGTACCTCTGCCAACCCCTTTGGCGATATTCTGCGTGAACGTTTATGTTACAATATTATGTTTAATTGAAAAAAAAAATACATTTACATAAATTTTACATTATGTTGTATGTTGTATGTGACATTTATATGACCTGATTTAGAAATCACCACCTAAGATCCCATAGATGATGGGAAAGAGCTCAGCTATTTCTTTCCTTATTGATTCATAAAGACGCCTAAAATATGACATGGTTAATTTAGGACATAAATACTGATTATTTATAATTATAATATATTCCTTTTTTTGCTTCATGGTATAATTACCTTTTTCTAAGCAATTCCAAAACAGTTGTTTCCAAATCCAAATGATAGTTTTACAGAAAACTGGTCACATTAAAACAAATTATCACATTATAAAAAAAGTTAAACTCTAACTTAAAAACTAAATGGTCGTCAACCAACTTCAATAGTGTGCAAATAATGATTCGAATTGAAAATGTCAAACCCGACTAAACTCGAAATGAATAGATGAGGAGGTGTGATAGGAAACAGACTACTATTAAATTGTAATTACAATGGAGTACAGCCCATATTTCATGTCGCTACAATTCTAGGTATGCCTGAGCCTATCTTTATCAAATAAACGAACATTTTCGTGACTGTTCCATTACCCTTTCACGTGCTTTGGACAGTTTCTAGTAATGTCGATGGAAAGTTTAATTTAACTTTTGTATCGTGATTTGGATAGGGCAACTTTTTAGATCTTAGACTGTTTTATGAATTTTATTTCCTTGTAGTGCTTGTAAATTAGTTCAGTCACAACTTATCTTTATTATAAAAATCATAAATTGTTATGTTATAATTTTTTTGTAACTTTACAGTATAAATTTTTTAAGCTTTCTTGATATGGCAATATATGTTGTACTAATGCTTTAATGGCAGTAATAAGTCTTAGTACTTGAAATACCTATGAGTCCTACTCAGTCATATGATAGTAGTTAGGTACAAAACGGCGATAGCCATGCCTTCTGTCACGTGGATGACCAAGTAAAAAATTAATACTTTAAACACCAAGTGATAAAATCATTACTTTATCAGACACACAAACTTACCTGTAAAACCTTAACAGCGGCAAGCGCTGCTACTAATCGATAGTAGGTGGTTTTTTTCATTCATCTTCAAATCTTCGAAGAAATTTCACTTTCAGATTTGATCTCAAATAATTCTAATCTGTGATAGAAAATCACGTAGGGCATCACAATCATAACGTTTTTAACACGCTTATATTAGGTCCACCTGTTTAAATGTAATAGACTCCTTTGAACTAAATTTTGATCCACCTCAAAAAAGACCAATTTAATTCAGAATTTGTACATTTATGGAGAATCAGGGACAATATATAATAATTTTATAGATTCATCGCACTATCCTGATTAGAGTATAGCCAATTATCATAGTATATGTCATTTTCAAAGATCTATCTTTTGACATTTAGTCTTACCAAATGTAGGGGTTTCAAAAAATTTTGGAGTGGCTTCCAGTTAACATACTTACTTATACTCACGCCTATCTTTCCCATTGGGATAGGAAGAGACTGTCGATCGGCATTTTGCACAATCCTGACAAAATATTTCTTGCTTCTCTTCTCTTTTTTCTATAATTTGTATTGAACCTGTGAATTGCCAATGGTGTATGCTGTCTGCTTAATCTACTTGAACATTAATATTAATATTAATTTTTAAAACAAGATCTGGACAATCAATAATGTATGATTATATATATGTGGTAAATAGAACATTTCTTTCTTTCTTTCTACTGTCCGTGGTTGTCCTCTACTAACATTACCATCCACACTAGATCTATAGATCCATTTTACCAATTTCCTTTTATCCATCCTCTCCTTTGATGAAAACAATATAGCTGAAGATATGGGACTCGCCTCTAGCGCGTGGATCCTTTAAAACAGGCTAACGTCGCCTAAAGGCGCTCAGTCGCAATCGACAAGTGACAGGAACAGGTGCGTGACTCGAAGAAACAGTTTTGTTATTTTAAGCGAGATAGCGGTTACCAAAAATGTCTTCGTGTGCTTTTATACGTTGTGCAAACTATTCCAAAAGAAAAAAAAAATCTTATGGAATCACTTTTCAATCGTAACTACATAAAAACTTAAAAAGAATATGATATTTTTAAATTCACTTATTGCTTTGTTCGCCATTTTGCATTCTGGTATCGTCGTTGATACAATTTGACCCTGAGTATCCCAAAGACGCACGACAGCAGCATGCGCTTGTCTCGCTCGCGCTACTTTCGAATCAAATATGTTTGTCTCTGTCGTTCGGTAGCGTACAAGACGCACGACAGCAGCATGCGCTTGTCTCGCTCGCGTGCTGTGTAGTTGAGAATATGCCTCTTTTTAGTTGAAGGTTATAAGTACGTGCCATATCTATTTTATAATTAATCAAAGATCCTCTCTATGTGACCAAACCAACTCAACATTTCTTTTTCTATCTTTCTTACAATATCATTTTTTACACCACACTTTTCACGAATAACACAATTTCTCACTCGATCACATAACCTAACATTACAAATTTTAATTCGCTATTATAGCCTATTTTTTATCTATCTAAGGTTACCTATACTGCCGCCCGGAAGCTAAAACGCAGTAATGGCCATTTTGGTCATTTTGAGTTACTTGAATATTTGTGATTAGGAAATTTTACGCTATTTTTCTGTCTTTCCCATCGGTCAAATAGTCTAATTTACAAGTCAAAATGCAGTAAAACAATACAGTAACTATAACACTAATTAACAAGCAGTTGGAGCTCACATACTGCTTTCTAATTTAAATCAATGTTCTATCAACATTTAAACAAATACATATTAAAACGCAGTTCATCTCATGTCGCATAGAGATCAAGACAAGACTATTGTACTGCATTTTAGTAAGGTAATCAATCACCATATTTTCAATGCAGTACAGGAGGATTAAAATTTATTATTTAACTAGTGGTCCGCCCCGGCTTCGCACGGATGATGTTATATATTTTTTACTGCTTACCCTCTACGATATTTAGCGTGATGATATATATCCTATGTCCTTTTCCTGGTTCTAAGCTACCTGCCCAACAATTTTCAGCCAGATCGGTTCATCTGTTTTCGAGTTATAAATAGTGTAGCTAACACGATTTCTTTTATATATATATATAGATTAATTCGTATGTTAAAGCGATTTTTGTCATTATTATGGGCCTATAATATCCACACTGATAATCTAAAAAAAGTACTTTTTCAAAAATGTTTTTTTTCTTTTAGAGATCGTTTTTTTTTATACTTTAAATGCTTTTATCTCGGAATCGCCTTTTTGCTATCACTGCGTTTTAGCTTTTGGACGGCAGTATAATGCAAAGAACGGCTTATTCCGTTTATCCACCCTAAAACAGCCTCCCTAAGTCGGATACTCGGAAACGCGTGTCCTTCAATCCACCCTGAACAGGGTGGATAATCGTAATTCGTAATAATATGTTTCTTCTGATTTTTTACCCCAAGTACAGTCATTTAAAGAAATATACACTTCGTGAACATTAAAATACTTAAGATAAACATACCTACTTTACTACTTTCAGTTTGAATAAAGTTACCTTGATGGGAAGTTTTAATTTAATATTTATTGTTACATATAGGGTTGGTAGGGTTGGGTGAAAACCATTTAAAATAACCGATGTGACAAATGAAACCATAACAAGAAAGAAATTCCTAACAAAAAAGTGACAAATTAAAACTTAGGGTCTTTTTTCTGTAAATTACTGTGCGTAGGCAGGATAGAAAATCGGAAGAAACATATTATATGCATGACGGATATCCACCCCCTTCAGGGTGGATAAAAGGACACGCGTTTCCGAATATCCGCCTTAGGGTGGCTGTTTTAGGGTAGATAAACGGAATAAGCTCAAGGAACCAGCGATGAACGAGCCACGCATATTAATATTCATAATTATAAACTATTCGACTTTACAATTCATTTGACGTTGGCGAAGAATACAGTGAAACGATATTGTTACGACATCTGTTCGCAAGTAGGAGATAGGATTTGCCACTACTAGAGAACAGATGGCGTTACTAGTATTTTAATAAGTAAAAAAAGGAATTACTAGATGTTTCTCGAATATCGACTTTTCGAGAATGTGGTACTAGAACTTTCTGTAATATTCGCGTATTTGAGATTTGGCATATATAAAGAGCGACGCGTGCTACGGAGTTATTCGAGTGCGAAGAACTAAAGCGAGAACAAGCGAAATACTAGAGCGAAGAAATTAAATACGACAGTGCAGTGATATACGGATTACGGAAATAAGCTTAACGGTGTGGACAGTGTTACTATAACGGAGTAAATTAGTGTTGTTAATTAGTGCGAGTATCGATAGTTAATTATCGATAGTGTTTGTTGTGTTGTGTAAAGTGCGTTATTGGTCAATAAATATAATTACACCTTATTGCACGAAAGTGTGACTGGTATTTATCAAATTAAGAACCCGGTACGTAACAATTGGTGTCAGAAGTGGGATTTGAAGATGCCAGTTATGCCGAAGGAAGACGGAAGAGAGGGTGTGAAGACACGCGCTCAGAAAGCCGCAGAGGGTGAACAGCTGTCGGAAATGAGGTCATCGGTCACGAACCCTCGGAGTGACATTCCAGAGGAGACGTCCGCGGTGACTAACGCGCCGTCTACATCAACGGCGCCGGCGGCCGCAACTAATACTGACTTGGCGATGATAGTTGAAATGTTTCAAAGCATGCGTGAAGCACAACAAAGCATACAGGATGTTGTGAAAAACATACATTCGGAGGTACAGGGTGTTGTGAAACAAGAAGTTCGTGAGTTGCGCGAGGAACAGCAAACTAAGTTCTCACAAGTTCTCACTGCGGTCAATGAAGTCAGTGGTCGGGTGGTTACTGTGGAAAAAGACGTAGAGCAGATGAAGGAGCAGGTAACCACTATTGAGAAAGATATCGATGACATGAAGACCGACTTCCGCGGAATGGAGAAAAGGGTTCTGCAGCTTGAATCACGACCGGTCAAGGTTGTCTCCGGTGAGAATGTAGTAGCTGTCCATGGTCCTCGTGTGAAGGTTCCTCCTTACCACGGAACAACATCCTGGTCGGCGTATAGACATCAGTTCCAGACTGTTGCGGCTGCCAATGGTTGGACTGATGAACAGTGTTTGACTGCACTGACGGTGGCGCTCCGAGGTCAAGCACTGTCAGTAATAGAGGCGCTGCCGACTCCGAGTGGTGGTTTCAAGGACCTGCTGGATGCGTTGGAGTCTCGCTATGGAGAGCGACACCTGGAGCACGTGTTCCGCGCTCAGCTGCGTGATAGGGTCCAGCGTTCCGGAGAGGGACTTCAGCAGTGGGCCCTTGAAATCGAGAAGCTCGTCCGCAAGGCCTATCCCAGTGTAGATCCGAAGACGGTGGAAACGAACCTGGTGCAAGCATTCGTCGACGGCATCAGAGATATCGAAGTGAGAACAGCGGTGAGACTTCAACACCACACGTCTCTCAAGGATGCCTTGGCGAACGCTCTAGAAGTTGAAGCTTGCCGCCAGGATACGCGCCAAACTCATCGACTTCGTGAGATTGCGGAAGCAAATGAGGACGTCAAGGTCATTAAAGCACCCGTCGGAAGGAGTACTGGACCGATTTGTTATGGCTGCGGGAAAAGGGGCCATTTGAGATTAAGTTGCCCGCTGAGGAAGGAAGAAAAGAGGCAGGCAGAGGCTCCTGCCGCAAACGTCCAGGGAAACGAGCATTAGCCAGGACCGGGGGGCAGGTGCTGGCTAGAGAGGAGAAAGCCCCGACAATGACCATCTCACAAGACTGTAAACATTGCCGGAAGCAAGAGTCGAAGGAGGAGGTCGTGAAAGTGACTCGAATTTGTCCATTGGATGGATGGGAAACAGAAGCTATGCAGAAGGCCCAAGAAGAAGATGAGAACCTCAGACCCATCATGAAATGGAAGAAGGAAAAACACGATCAACCGGCTTGGAGTGAAGTAGCGTCCACAGGAGTGAGTACGAAAGCTTACTGGGCGCAATGGAACAGCCTGGTTCTGATCAATGGTCTACTGTACCGGAGGTGGGAGAAACCCAACGGTAAGGAAGAGCACCTACAATTGGTCGTGCCCAGAGCCAAGGTTAAAGATGTACTGCGGGAAACACATGACGGTGTTTCGGGCGGGCATCTTGGGGTAAATCGTACGTTGCAGAAGGTTCGTGCGAAGTTTTACTGGCTTCATTGTAGGGACGACGTACAGGACTGGTGCCGGAAATGTACAACGTGTGCCGCGGTGAAAGGTCCGCAGACCCGGAGTAGAGGGGGATTACGGTTGTACAATGTGGGAGCTCCCTGGGAGAGGATTGCCGTTGATGTGGCTGGACCGTTTCCACAATCAGAGTCCGGAAATAAATATTTCATGGTGGTGATGGATTACTTCACTAAGTGGCCTGAAGTGTTTGCCATACCCAATCAAGAAGCAATAACTGTGGCTACAAAACTGGTTGAGGAAGTGATCTGTCGATTTGGCGTGCCCCTGGAGATACACTCTGACCAGGGAAGAAATTTTGAGTCACAAGTATTTCAAGAGGTGTGCAAACTACTTGGAATGCATAAAACCAGGACGACGCCATATCATCCTCAGTCAGATGGAATGGTGGAGAGGTTCAACCAAACACTGGAGAGACAGTTGGCGAAGATGGTTGAAAAACATCAGAAGGACTGGGACAAACACATTCCATTATTTTTACTGTCTTACCGGTCAGCTGTTCACGAAAGCACGAAGGAAACACCTGCTTTCGTCAATTTCGGAAGAGAGCTACGATTGCCTGTAGATTTGTTGACAGGAGGGTCACCAGATGAGCCGCAGAGTGTAACAGAATATGTAAGCGATTTGAGGGAAAGAATGCAAGATGTACATTCCCTAGTGCGTGAAAATGGTTTACATGCTAGTGAAAAGATGAAAACCAGATATGACCGTAAAGCTAACACGCCGCGTTTCGAAGAGGGTATGCTCGTCTGGTTACACAATCCAACTCGCCAGAAAGGGAAGTCCCCTAAGTTACAAAATAGGTGGGAAGGACCGTACAAGGTGGTCACTAGAATAAACGATGTAACGTACAGAATTCAACGCCAACCTAGAGGGGCTTCGAAAATAGTTCACATCGATCGACTTGCGAAGTACCATGGAAGCAATAATACTCGGGACGAGTATTAATGTAAGGAGGGGGTAATGTTACGACATCTGTTCGCAAGTAGGAGATAGGATTTGCCACTACTAGAGAACAGATGGCGTTACTAGTATTTTAATAAGTAAAAAAAGGAATTACTAGATGTTTCTCGAATATCGACTTTTCGAGAATGTGGTACTAGAACTTTCTGTAATATTCGCGTATTTGAGATTTGGCATATATAAAGAGCGACGCGTGCTACGGAGTTATTCGAGTGCGAAGAACTAAAGCGAGAACAAGCGAAATACTAGAGCGAAGAAATTAAATACGACAGTGCAGTGATATACGGATTACGGAAATAAGCTTAACGGTGTGGACAGTGTTACTATAACGGAGTAAATTAGTGTTGTTAATTAGTGCGAGTATCGATAGTTAATTATCGATAGTGTTTGTTGTGTTGTGTAAAGTGCGTTATTGGTCAATAAATATAATTACACCTTATTGCACGAAAGTGTGACTGGTATTTATCAAATTAAGAACCCGGTACGTAACAATATTTTACATCCATGACATATGACATCCCATGTCAATGTCATTGTCATGCTTTGTTTGCATTTGAGGTTATAAAAGTTAAGTGTTTGAGTGGACTTATTTAATTTTTTTGTATTAAACTACACTTTTAAGCATCTTTTGAGATTAATTTCACTACAAAACTACCATGTCTTCATGGAAAAAGGCTGCCAAAGCCAACCAAAAGACTCACAGAGAGCGTCACCAGCCAGAATCACGAAAACATCTTGGGCTACTTGAGAAAAAGAAAGATTACAAGAAACGGGCTGATGATTTCCATGAGAAAGTTGAAACTCTTAAATTACTACGTAAAAGAGCACTCGATAAGAATCCTGATGAGTTTTACTTTCATATGATAAACTCCAAAGTGAAAAATGGGGTAAGTCAGAAACATGACTAAATTCATTTTAGCATGATAATTTAACTTTAGCAGATGTTGGCTACATCATGCAAATATTCATTTATATACATAATTTCTCTTTATATTTACGAGTTTTGAAATTTTAATCCTACAGGAACATCATGAAATAGAAAAAGAAGATGAACACACACCAGATCAAATTAAACTAATGCAGACCCAGGATCTCAAATATATTAATATGAAACGCACCATAGAAACCAGAAGAATTGGTAGATTACAGGTAGGGTTTAAGTTAATGGAATACTTTTAACATTATTATTTATTTTTTATTTTATTTATAACATTTATTCTTATGGCTATAAATTCCATAAAGGTGTAGGGGTAGTGTCACTGATGGATAATGTTTGAGCCGCTTTTGGAAGCCAAGCAGGGAAAAGATTGTAAAAGAAAGGATGGGTTTCCAGCCACATTTCCCAATAAAATATTAAAAAGCTGTAATACCCTTTGTTGCCCTCATACCAAAACAAAGAAAGAAATGCTTTGGTGCCATTCTAAACTGATACTTCACCAATACTGTACATATTACTTTATACACATGTATATTTCAAAACTGAGATGAAGGCCCTACCAAAATAATTTTGGACCAACAATAGTTCAAACTGAAGATAGCCTTGGTAATTCTTTAATTAACTGCCCACGTCATTACTTAACTGCCGCTTTTAATATAAAGCATGAATTATTTTTAAATGACTTCTGTTAACTTTTGATACAAAATTTAATATTCAATAGGAAGGCATTTTGATATAGTTAACTTACTATAACTACATTAAAGTAGTTGTGGTCTAGTAAAAAAAATGGCCACATCAATTAAAATCAAAAGTTTGGAGTTATAAGACTAAGGGAAGACTATTGATACAACTTAATTATTATTAAATGATTCAACCCAGGTTCCCTGTCCAATGAATCATATGTGATTCATGGTATACAAGGCTGCCACGTCCATGAATCATATGTGATCAAATTTACAGGCAATTTTAGGTGCGTTTTTCTCCTGGACGTGATGAGATAGTGTAGTTTTTAGTATGAGGACGTGTAGGGTACATCGTCATATTTGATACATTTATATTTTTCTATATATCTCATTCTGTATGTATTGTATATGCTTCAAATATATATAATGTACCCTCCAAATAACGTCCAAAAACAGATAGGAGTAAAAAATCACTTGACATTTTTGGGACCACAATATGTCTTGTATGGGGACAGGGAACCTGTTAAATATTTGACATCAGAACCCAAAAATCTGCTTATGTTTGGAGATATAACTATGATGTTTTACTGTGTAGTGTCGGCTTAGAATAACACTACCCCATTTCTTCCGGTGGGTGTACGTAAGAGGTGACTATCGGTATTGGGGATTTTAAGGGATTTTGGGCGGTGCAGTTGGAGACCCATCACCAATTATCTTTATTTTGCCATCTTTTCCCCACTCAACTTTCCAAAAGTGGGTAAGGAACTTCTAGTTCCTTAGCTCTGGCTACCCCTTCTAGGGATCTATAGCCGTGAGTATATGTATGTATGTATGTATATAACTATGAAAATAAAGGCTAGTGAATCCACATTTTATGGGGCAAACCTATCTCCATTTTGTACCTTTACTCTGTCACATAACAAGTTCTACTCAGCCATACAAGTTCTTATAATATATTTTTTTATATTTCAGTCCCAACTCCACATGACTGATGTATCAGATGCTACACCAAACACCCATGTGTTCTTTGTTGATGAAGGTGAAGAGAAGGATTTTGATGTTGCAAAACGGCTCAATACTCATCCATCACTTGTCAATAGAAAGAGTAATAGACCACGACTCTCTGATATTGATAATATTAAATTGCCCGATATTGATGAAGAGGTAAGTGATTTGTTAATCGTCAACATTACTTATAAATGTACTTTTAGTTCTCTTTGGATAGTAAAAAACTACAAAACTGTGAAATGCGGTAATGGCACAGCAATATTATTGTCATATTATGTAGTCATAAAATATAAGATAAGAAAAAGAGTTGAAACATGTTACTCACTAAATGGGTACCATAGAGTAAAGTAATACACTGGAAATAGAGAGCCATTTGGCTGGATTTTAATGACACCTAGTTTAAAACCAAAACAATAAAACATGCCATTAAGGTCATAATCTCTAATTTTGAATGGTCGCCATTCCTTTTCATTTACTAAAAGTTTTCTATTAAAACTATGCATAAAATTTTGGATTTATACACTCAACTTAAGTTGTATTTTGGGAAATAAAAGGCTTATTATTATTTTGGGTATGACTTTTAGTTCCTCGCCTCTCCCATGGCCGAAAAAGAAAATATAAATTTAAAATGGGAGAGGCAGTACTCCCCGACAAGAGCACAGTCGGTTCCTTTTCATTTACTAAAAGTTTTCTATTAAAACTATGCATAAAATTTTGGATTTATACACTCATAAAGAAGATAATTAAGTTGTATTTTGGGAAATAAAAGGCTTATTATTATTTTGGGTATGACTTTTAGTTCCTCGCCTCTCCCATGGCCGAAAAAGAAATTATAAATTTAAAATGGGAGAGGCAGTACTCCCCGACAAGAGCACAGTCGGTTCCTTTTCATTTACTAAAAGTTTTCTATTAAAACTATGCATAAAATTTTGGATTTATACACTCTCATAAAGAAGATAACTTAAGTTGTATTTTGGGAAATAAAAGGCTTATTATTATTTTGGGTATGACTTTTAGTTCCTCGCCTCTCCCATGGCCGAAAAAGAAAATATAAATTTAAAATGGGAGAGGCAGTACTCCCCGACAAGAGCACAGTCGGTCAGGGTCAGGGAGTCAGGTTCAAGAACCGACGAACGATCCGAGCCGTATCGAGCAGCACCGTTTTCTGCATCTGTGCTGGAACCGACACGCCACAGAAATCCAACCGCCTCAAGTTGGTCGCGAGGCTGGTTGGAATTAACCCGTTCGCGGACAAAACAATTGGGATTATTTCTGTCGAAGTCACACCCCACACGTCGGTGATCTCGTGAGCCAGATCGAGATATTTCCGACGCTTCTCGGTTTCGGCTTTCACGAGACCCTCGTCATGAGGGATAGTGACATCCACTAGAAATACCCTCGACTCCGACCGATCCCATACCACGATATCAGGCTTATTCGCTAGAATAGTCCTGTCCGTGATAACGGATCGGTCCCAATAGATTTTGGCACGGTCGTTTTCTAGGATTGGCTCCGGCAGATACTTGTAATACGGCAGCCTCTGTTGCAAGAGTCCGTATTTCAGAGCGAGCTCCTGATGCAGGATTTTGGCTGCTTGGTTGTGTCTGTGCAAGTACTCAGTGTTAGCAAGAGCCAAACAACCGGAAATAACATATTATATTTAAACACATATTATTATTATTATTATAAAGAAGAAACCACCGCGATGTAGCAATTACAGACAGTGCCATCTATTGGTGAATATGCAAATTACGGCGCGCTTTTTGAGAGTTTTTTTTGGGGTTTCTGGTGAAAGGTTGCGCTGTTAAAAACCACAAAGTGAGGATGTAGGGAAGTTTCCGGCCCCTGATGGGTACTATTAGATCACAATCATATTAAACCCTATTAGTGTTATTCATTTTAAAATATATAATTTTTATCTAGACAGATTTTATACATTTTTATTCATACTGTTATTGCTAAGAACATTTGTGGACTTAAGATAATAGGACTTAGAAAAAAGTTATGATAAGTATTTAAAAATGATGTGGAATATGGCTCACCCCCACAAAACAATAAAGTATCATCAATTCCTTAAGTCATGCAATACATTTGTAGAAAGTCATCACAGATATCTCATTTTCCATGTTCAAAAGTTATTTTACTGAAACATTCTGAGCAAAAGCTCCAATTGTTTCAATGATGATATATCCTTCTGTAATTGGGAAGTAATGTAAGGAGTTTTCTTTCTATGTGTGTGTGTTCATATGTGTGATTTATTTGTCATGGTTGTTAACGGTGAGGGAAAGTATCGTGAGGAAAGCCACATGGCTGAGTTGTACTTAGTCATGTGACAGTGTATTCGTACAAAACGGCGATAGGCCTGCCCTCTATCACGTGAGTACACTGTCCAAGCAAAACGTGGGTACTCTGAACACCAGGTGACAAAGTCACGTGATGTTCAGAAGTATTAGTACCTCTGCCCAACCCTTCGGGGATATTCGGCGTGAGCGTTAATGTTATGTTATGTTTTCTTTCTCTTTGTGAAATAAATATATGTTTTTTGTTATTTCAGACACTGAAATCAATGCGTAAAAAGAAAGAGAAGTCGTACAAAGAGTTGGCAAAACGCATAGAGAGAGAAAAGGAACTGACAGTCATACAACAGAAGATGGAGTTAAAAAGACATTTACAAGATGCTAAAATAATTAAACCAAAACGAATCCGTAAAGGTAATGCTGCCGCTCCCCCTGTATATCAGTTTCAATATGTTAGGAAAAAGTAATTGTTTTGTATTTTATTATAATATTAGATAATTATATTTTTAAAAATACTTATTGCTTTTTTTATTTTACAATCTTAACTTCAATTTTTTCAATAGTGTGAGGTATTTCTGGTTTTATACCCGAGAGTTTAGGTAGACAGTTATTTATATTATACTTAAACCCTGCTAGTATATTTCTTAGTACCTAATCTATGTCAGGAAAAGAAAACAATACATAAAAATAAAATTGTTTATTTCTTTAATAAATAAGAGACATACAATATCATGCGTCGAGTAAAATACTGAATAAAGTTTGTTCTTATTATATAAATCACATTACCATACTATGTTATTTTTTTACGTTTTCTCTAAATCACATTTCTTTAAAAATATATTAATGCAGTCAAAATGTGTGTGTTTTAGTATAAAAGATATTAAAAAACATCAGTATCAAAAATTTTTTTTAACTAACAACTAAACACAGCATGCAAATATTTGTTTATTTAGCAAAATCACTTTAAAACAGTCATAGAGACAAACTTTCGTTCGTTTTATGGTAAGATTAATTTTTAAAATACTGACTTAAATTGTGACTTTGATGTTCACTTACGTTATTATAAAAAAGTTATATTTTACAGAAGATATGCAGAAACATTCAATCATTCCAAATTGAAAATCCCAAATTTTTATTACTTATAAATATTAGTTTTTTTGTTTTGTATTTAAAATACTTGATTTTAAATAATAATATATTATTTAAAATAAAATATTTTTACACATTTATCTCAGAACCAATCTAAACATCCTTTGTAAAATACTAACTTAAAATTAGACTAATCCATATTGTTCGATTACTGTACACATACTATAAAATTATTTACAAAAGTCTATCAATAATTACTACAAAAATTGGGTTTGCGCGACATCTTTATTTATTGTGGCCAAACCTTTGTAATTAAATATTAATCTAACTTAACAATATTAAGTACATAAGTGGTCCAACTCATATATGTGGTAACTAGTCGGTAACTTCGGTAAGTCTCTGGCGAGCCCGTGTTTAGCATCGAGCGTTTAAGATTTAAGGATATTTGAGACAAGCCGCGACTGACGATTGTGTCGCAAGTTGCAAGATTGTCGTTGTCAATGTCATAAATTTGTATGCGATTTGACACTTTTGACAGCGACAATATTGCAACTTGCGTCACGATCGCAGTCGCTAAAAATACATAACCAGCCCCAAGGTCACATAATAGTTTTTTGAACAGTACTAGCCTTTATTTACAAAATAGTACTATAATTGAGTATAAGATAAAATTCATTGAGTTTAAATCATATGTGACGTGTAAAAGGATGCACCCGATAAGAAATGGGACTCAGAAACTTCAGATTTGGTTATGGCTATTAACATTAAGTACGTCGGTATTGAAAATGTTTATTCCGAAAATTATTTTGGCTGATGATTTACAGAAATCAAGTAATAAACCGTATAGGATGAAATGTCGATTAAAGTAATAAATTATAGAGTATATTTGAAAGAAGACTTCCGGACTTTTTTTATCAATGAATGCATCCATAATGCCAAATAAATTACCCTAATTCAACAAAATGAATTGTACATTCAAATCAAATAAAAGTTACCACTTGCATAATAAACTTTCTTTTAAGAAAATCATAACTTTAATCCCACTGAAACTTGGATCCAGCCTTTCTTTGCTTCAACAATCAAGATATTTATTTCTCCATAATGATATTACCATAATACACATTTATGTTCAGGGTTCATAGGTGATCCTAGAGGACATTTCCACGCCTCTGCAAAGTCTTTTGAATTGGACAAGGTTCCTATAACTCGTATTTTGTTAGGGCTGTGGACCCCATCTACTATTTTCGACTTCAAAGCACCAATGGTTGAGTTTCCGCACCAAATCTAGAAAGAAATTTCCAAGTTAGTGATTATTTCTTGTTTTCGGACTAAAAGTAACTCGGTTGTGAAGAGGTGGCCAAAACTTAAAACATTGCATTGGTTGAAATGATTTCTTGTGGTTCAGTTTTAGCATACAGTTAGCATATAGATTACATTAGCCCAAAACTCAGTGTTAATAACTCGGTATGCACTTATTTACCTACACTTATAATACAAAAAGTAAATTAACTATAATATGAGAGGGATTCTAATCCCTATCTCAAGGCCAATTTAAAAAGATATCTGACCTCTAGACCACAGCCTTTGACGAATGTTTTTATTACTAATAATAATCCCCACATGAGGTTTTCATGAACAAAAAGATTTAAATAATGTTTTTATTATTTTGAAATATCTATATACGTTACATAAGTGCCTGATTATTACCAGTTGCTATTCATACTTTTGCGGCGCTCCTAGCATTAGCAAAATCAAGACGATAGCTAGTAAATATATGAATATGAAGGCCGGTTATTAGTGAAATAGATGTATCGGGGTCAGATGGGTATCACAGAAGTTCATACACATTTTATTCGTCACATACATACATACATACATCCATCCTGACTTCCCTCAGCAGGGACAAAGGGCCTTGAGCAGATTTCTCCATCTGGCTCGATCTTGGGCAGCGGCTGCGAGATCCTCCCACTTCAATCCCACAACTTTTGCCTCATTCTCCACAGAACGTCGCCAGGTTGTTTTTGGGCGGCCTCGTTTACGTTTCCCGGTTGGCTGCCAGCTGAGCACTTGCTTCGACGGGAATACATCGTGTCTTCTCAGGGCCAGCCACCTCCATTTTCTTGTGAGGATTTCCTGGTCGATGGGTTTCTGCTTAGTCAGCCTCCACAGTTCCGTGTTCGAAATGGTTCGTGGCCAGTAAATCCGCAAAATTCGCCTTAGGCATTTGTTGACAAATACCTGTAGCTTGCTGGATAGGTCTTTCCGAACGAACCATGTTTCGCAACCGTATAGCAAGACTGACTTTACGTTAGACTCGAAAATCCTCACTTGTACGCCGGGTCATGACGTTAGAGCTCCACACCGGCTTTAACTGGGCAAAAGCACCTCTAGCTTTGTTTAGGCGGGTTTCGATGTCCATCTCTGTTCCTCCTATTGGGTTCACTACTCCCCCGAGATAGGTGAATTTCTCAACCCGTTCGACATCTTCGCCATTAATTTGGAGCGGCTGGTTATCCAGGGAGTTAAGACGCATCTCTTTGGTCTTGCCTATATTGATGCGAAGGCCCTCTTTCGCAGCTTCCGTGGCTAGGTCGTTTGTCTTGGACTGGAGGTCAGAACGTTTTGTAGAGACTAAGCACAGGTCATCAGCAAAGTCGATGTCTTCTAAGTCTTTGCCGTGAGACCATGGTAAACCCCTTCGGCATTTGCAGGTCACTCTACACATAACGTCGTCCAGGACCATAAGGAACAAAATTGGAGACAGTAGACATCCTTGTTTCACACCTGCAGTCACTGGGATGGGATCAGTGAGACGGCCTTTGTGCATCACTCTACAGGAGGACCCTTCATACAGACACTTGATGAGTCCGATGATCTTCTCCGGTATTCCTCTCTTTTTGAGTGTGCGCCATATGCTGGACCACTTCACACGGTCGAATGCCTTCTCGAAGTCGATAAACAATGTAAAAACTTCACATTGCATTTCGTTGCATTGTTCGAGGATCATTCGGATTAGATTTAGTTGGTCTGTGCACGATCTACCTGGTCTGAAACCACCCTGCTCTTCTCTCAAGTGTGCGTCCACTGCACTCGCCATCCTATTTAGCAAGATTTTGCACAAGATCTTCGAGCAGACCGGTAACAAATTGATGCCCCGCCAATTCGAACAGTTCGAGAGATCACCTTTCTTCGGTAGTTTTACTATAACACCTTCTTTCCAGCTGTCTGGTACTTGTTCTTGCTCCCATATCGATGACAGTAGCGGTAGCAACACGTCTGCAGAAACTTCTACGTTCGCTTTCAGAGCATCGATAGGGATAGCATCGTTGCCAGGTGCTTTTCGGCTCTTCAGTGATTTTATTGCTGTAGCTATTTCTGTCCGTGTTGGAAGCTGGATATTTATGTCGAGATGGTTTTGATAACTAACATCTGTATCCTCATCTTCATGACTTGACAGTGGAGCTTCAAAAACTTCACTGAAGTGTTGCTGCCATCTTAGAAGCTGGTCTTCTAGTGTTACTAAAAGTTTACCGTCTTGGCTTTTTATGGGTCGTTCTGGCCGGGGTTTGTTGCACAACTCTTTCCCTGCTCTGTACACTTCTATGGTGTTTCCAGTCATGGCGGCTCTTTCTGCTCTACGAGCGATAGACTCGGTCCAGCGACGTTTATCTTTTTTTAGGCTACGTTTAATGTTACTTTCGCACAAGAAGTATTTATAGGCTAGTGCTTCTTTTGCCGTGTGATCCTGCTCGGAGTTCAGCTTTCCTTTAATGGATTTGCGGTTTTGGATTTTATCCCACGTTTCGTTTGTTATCCATTCCTTTCGTGAATACTCCTTGTGTCCCAACACTTCCTTGCAACACTTTTGAAACACATCTTTAAGCTGGCACCAATGCTCTTCGATTGGAGCTTCATCTATTCCAAGAGAAAAATAGCTGTTATGAAGATTGACACTGAATCTCTCTTTTACTTCGGGATCCTGTAGTTTGTCGACATCAAAGCGTTTGCTAGCTGGTGCTGACCTCTGTTGAGCATTTGCTATTTTCAGTTTGATCTTTGCGACGACTAAGTGATGATCACTATGCACGTCTGCACCTCTTTTATTTCTGACGTCTAACAAAGAGTGCCTCCACTTTCTACAAATCATAAAGTGGTCAATTTGGTTCTCTGTTCGCCGATCCGGCGAAACCCAAGTCACCTTATGACAGTTCTTATGCGGAAACACTGATCCACCTATTACAAGATCGTTTTCACAGGAGAACTCCACAAGCATGTCTCCATTCTCCGTTCGGTCTCCTAGAGCATGTTTACCTACCCACGACTCTATGCCTCTGTTATCGTTGCCTATCTGAGCGTTGAAGTCACCCATGCACATCACAATATGCATTTATTCGTCACACTTCTGTTAATAAAAATGTCTACAGTAGGATACAAAATCTATAATGTAATATAAACCTGCGTGAATTCCAAGAAGAACAGCTGGTCCGACGAAAGAAGATACGCAGCGGTTAACACGTGCGAAGGTTACCTATCACTTTTGTGGTATTTATAGCGGAGAGAGTGATAGCTCAGTGGGCAGAACACCGCTTATAGTGCAAACGATTCTAATCCCGGCTCGGGCCTACACCAATTTGTCTTTTCTAAAGTCGTATTTGTGGTTAATTTATCATGGTTGTTAACGGTGGGGGAAAACATCGTAAGGAAACCCACATGGCTAAGTTGTACTTAGTCATGTTCATGTGACAGTGTATTCGTACAAAACGGCGATAAACCTGCCCCCTAACACGGGAGTACACTCTGTCCAATCAAAACGTGGGTACTCTGACCACCAGTTACTTCTGCCAACCCTTTCGGGCATATTTGGCGTGAATGTTTGGGTCTTGAGTCTTGAGAGTCACCCATATATCCCACTATCTGTCTATTCTTCACATTTCTGAAAGCAAACTTCTCACACTTCCTCTAATAAATCTGTAAAGTAATATACAATAAACATTTTATAAACCTGCGCGAATCCCAAGAACAGTTAGTCGGCGGACAAATGCTGCCCAGCGCTTTACAGTATAACATCTCTACAGTACAAAAATCAATGTATCAAACCTTCCGGACTCCCAAAACACTTCTTCTATCACTCTTCTATCATGTTCTATCCTACACAATATCCCTAAAAGTGTGTAATACAAACTTGTGCAAATCCCAAAAAGAACAGTTGGTCGGCTGATAAATGCTGTGCAGCAGGCAGCGAGTGCGTGACGTCACGGGTCGCTGCGCTGCGGTACGCGGCCAGAGCGGCGCGCAGACCGCCGTTGTCAGCTATGTTCTCGCCTTGCGTGTTGCCGCCGTGGATCTGGTGGTTGAAGTTTTTTTATTTAATGTCGGTTAAAAATTGGAGACAAATTGTATAGATCAACCGTTTGGCGCACTTTGAATCTCAAAATTAACCTACGTATACACTTCAGAACTAAAAAAAGATCATAATAATCAACCTTGGATTAACAGTTGGAGTATTTTTGCCATGTATATTTTTTTTTTTTTTCCAAAATGCTAAGTTGTGTAGTCAGTGGATGCAAAAACCAATCATGGCCGACAAAACAGCAGATAAACTTACTATTCATTGGTAGGTTAGCATGATGCTATTGTTCCAAATTACTGGTCTGGAAATATCTATGAAGCAAACTTATTTACTACTAGTGGGCGCAGAACACATTGCACGCAGAACCGACGGCCGTTAGGACTCAAAGATTCCAGAGTGGCGGCCACGTACCAAGACGCAGTGGTATGATGGTATTCTAATCACAAAGTGGACGGACGAATTAGTGAAAATCGCGGGAAGTTAGATGAGGCAGCACAGGGCAGTTGTTACGGAAATCTTTAGAATAGGCCTATTTCCAGCAAGCAGCCTGTAAGTCTATTGGCTGAATTATGATGACAGAATAATTTGACGAAATATATCTAGTTATGGTGTCATGTCATCCAGATACACGAGACAGCGTTACGAATTCATAAACAAAATATCAACTCAAAGCTTTATCCAAAGTAGCTGAAGTTATTATATGTTTGAATGAAAAGTAAAAAGTGTATGTTATTTTCATAAATGCACGTTCTGCGTAGAAATGATGCATATTACTACAAAAATATTTTTATTAATTAGTTTTCCAATATCCATATTCAAGATCTAGTAGTGTCCACTTTTAACTTTAATTTAGTTTAGTATAATCGCATTATGTGCTCTTCGCAATTAATAATAATCTATTTGGTACTCTCTTATTCTCAGGCAATTTTTTTCCGTTGTTTAGGCAGACACAATTGCTCATATCCTATTAATATTATAAATGTGAAAGTTTAGATGTTTGGATGTTTGTGTGTTTGAGGGAAAAGGCTCTTCAAGTTCATAATGTCTGTGAATGAAAATTGGCGAAATGCTCGATAATGACCCATAGGATACTTAGGATACTTTTATCCCGGAAAAATTTGACCAGTAGAATATTCACGCCTAATTGAACTAAGAGTACCAGAAAAAACGCCTTAAGCTTTGTCATAAGCAAATTTGACAGTACGAAATCTGTCGGGTCAGCTAGTTTATAATATATCATGTTTTATATAATAGACAAAAGTGATAGTTACCGTATAGTTAGGTAGTTGCGCCATATGATAGGTATTGTACTGATCGACGATACATTTAACTCGCTCGTGATAATGTTCTAAAGTTGCTGCCGACCACCATTGCTTTAGATTACCCTCTGAGTCGTAGCGACGACCTGTATATAAAAACTTTCTTTATTAATACATCATTTAAAAGATTTTTTGCGTATGTCAATCAATTGCCGTGTAGTGCCGGCTTAAAATGTCACTACTACTTTCTACCCACGGGTGTCGTAAGAGGCGACTAAGGGTATGGGGCTCTGTTAAAGTGATTTTTGGGTACTTTATTTCTACCATCTTGTCCCCTATCAACTTTCAAATGTGGCTGAGGAGTTTCTAGCTCATGATGGCATGATGTATGAGTATATTACTAATAAATAAAGAATAAAATAAAGGAAAGAAAAATTTCGACACAGGCGGAATTCGAACCCGCGACCTCGGGTATACGCCCCCGTCGCTCTTGCCAACTGAGCTACCGTGTCAATGGCTGCCAGCGCGAAATTCTTCTATCCTTTATTTCTTTTACACGTTTTAGTAGTGTTTGCGTTTCCTACCTCCGAATTTTTTACTAATTCGGAAGGCCACTTGTCTATCTTTTCAGATAGAATGCAAATGTTGAAAACGCCTAACTATCACATAATTTAAATCTTTTTGTTCATGAAAACCTCATGTGGGGATTATTACTAATAAATAAAGAATAAAATAAAGGAAAGAAAAATTTCAACACAGGACGTTCGATGAGGTTTTCATGAACAAAAAGATTTAAATGTATGAGTATATGTTTATATGTATGTCTATCAATCTGTCAGTCTTTTTTAGTTCCTTTAGTGTAAAGGGCTACACCACATACCTTGATCATCGAATCCGTGTGTAACTTCGTGACCCATTATAGCGCCAATTGACCCATAGTTAATGGCTCTGAAAATAATTAAATCATATACGTCTTTATCTTTTCGTGCTTCATCTATTAGTGCTTCTAAAGTCTCTAATCGTTATAATCTATATAAGTTTACACCGCAAGGTAAACCCTACACTAAGTTTGTTTTGGCAATAGTCCAGTATCGCCTACTGTAGTTTGGTAGTGTAATGGCTAATACCGTGACAGTAGCTGGGATCGATGGCTTAATTTCCTACTCTAAAAAAATAAATTTTATAAAAAAAAAACTAAAAACACGCTTTTAAAGCACATCAAACTAAAAAGTGAAAAATAATTCGTAATATAAGCTGAAAACGGTAATGAACGAAAAATACTGGTATTATTGTGACAAAGCGTGGGGCGCTCTGTGCCATATTTTCGTCTACCGAGCAACCCTATTTACATTCCTACTGATTTATATGAAATTATTTAATCCTGGCAACATATGAAATATATAACATATAAATAACAAATGAACATATGAAAATAATAATCCCTGATTCTCGATAAGTGTTCAAATTTTGAGTTCAATCGGTGCGTTTGAAGTGGGTCAAAATCGATTTTAAAGGAGTCGTTTACATACATACATACCTACATACATACTTACACACATACAGGTGAAGCTAATACAATCGTGTTAAAAATGATCTTAATACGGAAGATCGAGACTCCTAGATTGTCATATCTTTTAACTACAAGTAAGTATGTTAGGCTTTTCGAATAACCTAAAGTGATGGGAGCGCAGACCTATCATAATACTAAGTGTGAATAGAGAGAGAGAGAGATATTTGGGCATCCTTTCTTTGTTCTAATCATCGTAATGAAAAGGTACATTGTATCAAGTGATGTCGGTATGTCTCTTGTTGCAATAATGATTGGTTTCATATAAACATTATTAGATACTTACTCAATACCATTTCCATAAAACGGTGGTTGTAGAATACCAGCCGGGAACGCTGCGAAAATATAATATTTTATGTTATAACTAGAACGAGTTTACTTAAATAGTTTTTTTCAGTTACTCATCTATTAGATTAATTTTAAAATATTAATGAAATATCTAGTTACTTACTGACTGAGTTAAGCGTAGCTGAGTAGAACGCGTTAACAGTTGTAGCAGTGGCCACCCATCTAAAAATGGATTAAGTTTAATTTGGTCAAGTCATAGATTTAGGGTCAAGTACATAAAATAATTTCAAATTTCTATATTTGCAAATTGGAAGGCTTTGAAAGAAGTGTAAAAAGTTGTGAAAGAAGCAAAGAAATCATCAGTTATGTTTATTAAGCTCTGGTAAGCTTTGGGCGTGAGCACTACCGCATTTCTTCCCGTTTGAATTTCACGAGGGGACTGAGGTTCTTGGATAATCACTTATTATCCTCTATTTTATATTCGTAACCGCAGGCTATGTAGCAGTTAAGAATCTAAAGTCGTGCGTATACGTATGAGTATGTATGTAAGTGAATTATGTATGCAGAAAATTAGTGTCGGCTTAGAATAACACTACCCCATTTTCTGCCGGTGGGTGTACGTAAGAGGCGACTAAAGGTATTGGGGCATTTAAAGGATTTTTGGGCGATGCGGTTGGAGACCCATCACCAACAACCTCTATTTTGCCATCTTTTCCCCACTCAACTTTCCAAAAGTGGCTGAGGAACTTCTAGTTCCTTAGCTCTGGCTACCCCTTCTAGGGATTTATAGCCGTGAGTATATGTATGTATGTATGTAAAATGTGTATCAAACCTGTTCCTGTCCGGTTTTTCTCTCAAAGATTCCAAGTTTTTCTTAACCGCTGCTTTGGTTAGCTTCAAGTACGACGCAAATAGATCGCCTTCTACTACTTCTGCCTGAAAGTAAACATATTCCATTATTTCCCGGTTTGCTTTCAATCAACTTTTTATTTTACGTTAATGGTTCTGGCTTAGACTGCATTAAATAGCCCTAAAAATGTTCTTCTAACAACACCATCCACATTGGCTCTATATATCTCTTTTGCCAGTTTACGTTCAATCCTCCATCCTCTATATGTGCCCAAACCACCTTAACATTCCTTTCTGTATCTTACATACTACGTCATCTTTCACACTTAAACAAAGTTCCTGATTGCGGCTAACTTGGCAAACGTTCTTTATCTGGTGACTCCCTAGATACAATCTATTAGTTATTCCAAATACCTTCCAAAAATCTTACATGACGATAATGCTCATCCAGTTACGCAATATTTCTGCGACATCAGACATACCGGGAAGCTAACTTGGCTAACGTCCTTTCTCTGGTGACTTCCTAGTTAATATCTGTTATTAAACCCCACTCTCTAGATAATATCTATTAGTTATACCAAACAATAAAATCTTACATGTCGATAATGCTTATCCAGTTCCTCCTTTGACATCAGCCAAGCCAGGAAGCCGACGAAGTTCCTGATTGCGGCCAACTAGGCCAACGTATTTTTATCTAATGACTCCCTAGATAAAATCTATTAGTTATTCCAAAAACCTTGCATGTCGAAAATGGTCATCCAGTTATTTCTGCGACATCAGCCAGGCCAAAAAGAAAACTTCGTCAATGTTCTTTGTCTAGTGACTCCCTAGACAAAATCTGATAGTGAAACAGAACAATTAAATAAAAGATCCTTACATGTCGATAATGCTTATCCAGTTCTTCTTTTGACATCAGCCAAGCCGGGAAGCCGACGAAGTTCCTGATTGCAGCCAACTTGGCCAGTGTTCTTTCTCTGGTAATTCCGTCCATCCATTCCAGAGAACGGACGGTGGCGGCGAAAGCGTCACGGACGTCTGTTATCATTTCTATGGCCTAAAAGAAGGAATATATTGGTTTAGTTAAAAAAAAATATTGGCGGCCAGCTTGTCCAGCGTCCGTTTGCTGGTAACTGCGTCCATACAGTCTAAAAAAACGGAAGGTGGCTGCGAATGCGTCTCGAACATCCGTTATCATTTCTATGGCCTAAAAATACGAATATAAATATTCATAGCTATAAATCTACGAAAGCTTAGCAAGAGCTTTAGATTTAAAAATCTTTATCCAGTTTTTGAAGTTGAGTGAGGAAAAGAATGTAGAACAAATGATTGTTGATGATAGGACTACAGCCAAATCATCCAGCAATTGCGTACAAATCGCCTAATATGTCTATATTTATAACTCTTAATCTCAACGTACACGCCGATGTTAACTTCTGTCACCGAGGCCTAGCATAAGCGTTATTTAATCGTGATTCTGTCGGTTACAATGAAATAAAAGTATACGATACTATGTAAGTGCGAAAGAGATGGCTGTTTTATACCACGCGATATCTTATCAAAAGGTACCTCGTGCTTGCCTTGCAGGCAGTACAGAGCACTCACGTTTTAGTTAAGCAGTGTGTGGGAACAGCAAAGATATACTGGCCAGTACAGCCTGATGTGTACCAACTTTGAATTTGTATTTATGCTTAGCTAGAGAAACATTTCGATACCGCGATGTACGACTTTTCATGACGCTGCTAGTATGCGAGTGAGTTCGCCGTCTAGCGGTCGCCACAGTACTCCCCTCCTAGTCGATAGACGATATCGAAGAGCTAGGAGGTACCTGTTACCAATAGTAGAGAGGGACTAGTGTGCGAGCGAGTTCGCCGTCTAGTAGTAGAGTGCAGTGTGAGCAGTGAGGCAGAGTAGCGTGCCAGTAGATGCTCGGTAGGATGAGTAGAGTAGTTTGGTAAGGTAAGCGAGGAGTATAAGATGTGGGTAGATTGAGAAATGTAGTGGAAAGATTCGTCATGTTGTTGTCGGGGGTCACCACTGTCGGAACAGCAAAGATATACTGGCCAGTACACCCTGCTGTGTACCAACTTTGAATTTGTATTTATGCTTAGCTAGAGAAACATTTCGTTACCGCGATGTACGATTTTTTATGACGCTGCTAGTATGCGAGTGAGTTCGCTGTCTAGCGGTCGCCACAAGTGCATTTACGAGACAAAAAGTTGCCCTCAATTTGTAAAATTTTGTTGTAAGGAACATCATGAGGTAACAATTATTACTTATCATTTTCATTAAAACCAAATCATCGATCGAAACTTATAAATACTCACCCTAGTCCGAGACTCATTATCGAAATGCTTCCGCACATACAAATAGCTCATGGCAAGTCCAAAGTTAGAGTTAACATTGGACGCACAAGTCTTCCATCTTGGAGCTTTGGTCTGCAATCCGAATACTGCGCGAGAGAACTCGAACCCAAGAGAGCGGAATGAAGATAGGGTCATAGGAGACACTGTTGAGAATATGCTCCACCATAGGAAACGTTCTGAAAAAAATACAATTATTTGTGAATGTACAACTTTGAATGAAGCTGTGTAGGGTCTGAATAGAACTAACTAAAATTTTCCAGTAGGTATCGAGATATGAGTCAGAAAGGAAGTGAAAAGAGGAAATGAAAGGGGAAATTATCTGAGGCACAAAGTTAGATGCGCATGCTATAGCGATGATCGTAGGCAGTGAAACATAAACATTACCACTGATAAATAATATACCTATTGATGATATTGATGTACAAGCAGATCTGTATATTTACTCATACCCATTCGTTACCGTGATAAAAGAAGATTATATATAATGTATGCAAAATTTTATTTAGTTTCTAATAAAAAAATCCTAGATTACACATACTCACGGCTATAAATCCTTAGAAGTAGCCAGAGGCAAGGACTTTGAAATTCTTCAGCCAGTTTTGAAAGTTATATACATGAAAATTAATGCTATTTATTATACAAATAAACTTACGAATCTTAAGCTGCTCAGTGTCTGACAGTAATATGGATAACTTCTGTAGATACGGCAAGTCCATCACGATGACGCGGTCTTCTTTGGGATGGAGAGTCACATTTGTTTCTGAGAAAACCAGGTCTAGATATCTTTGCCAGTTGTGCTGCAAATATTTTTATGAGATTTAATTATGGTATTTGAAATGTGGAGTATTGAGTTAAAAATAGAAAAGCGAAACGTGGCGAAGCGAAATTTTGGTTCACTTACATACATACATATACTCACGCCATTATTTCCCATTGGGGTAGGCAGAGACTATTGATCGCCACTTTGTACGATCCTGGCAAACCTCTTTAGCTTCGTTTACATCCATCAATCTTATCATACATGCTTTTTTTATTTTTCATGCTTCGGACGCTGGCCTTTTTAAGCACACTCTCAATTTGGTCTAGGTGTGTCCTCCTTTGTCGTCCTCTACTCACATTACCTTCCGCATTGGCTCTATAGGTCTCTGTCACCAATTTACTGTCATCCTCTCTTTTTTACAATATCATCTTTCACGAATCACGTAATTTCTCACACGATCATATAACCTTACATTACCAACTTTTCTGAGGGACCATATCTTTACTCGCCACACGTAGGAACCAGAACAGCATCATGCACTGCCACTCGGGCCTTTTCGGACACCGACTGACTAGACATGAGACTGACAGACTAGATAGACATGACTATGACATGGTCTCATGGGGCAAAAAGTAGGCTGGTTCACTTAATAACTAAATTTAGAGGATTGCACATAGATTACAAATAAAACCATACCTCTCTCCACTGCACGGGTCCTCCATTGGAGCCCTGTATCAACTGCGACACGCTGACCTCGTGGAACAAGTGGGTTCCGCTTCGACGGACTTCCATCGGGGTCATTATCTGGAAGATTAAAACACTTTTAATATGTGTCTGGTTATAAATTCGTTAAAAAATTAATTAAAAAATGTAGAAGGCATAATACAATTTTAGTAACTACACTGCTGTATGATGGTGAATAAGTATGTTTAAGTGTAAGGCGAAATTACACCGTCACAGCTCCGAGGGAACAGTTAAATTCCCGTAAAAATTGGTACCTTTACCGTACATACACTCAGCAGCATGTTTAATAAAAGCAATTATTTGAATATTAGAAAAAAAACTCTATTAATTAATTAATTTGTATTAATTTGTAAAGATGTATAATTAAGAATTTGCAACAGATTGAGAATGAGTAAAACTGGATTCCCAGAAATATGTTATGAAAAAATGGCGATGTGTTTTGGCATATGGAGCAAATGGATGATTGAAGAGTAAGGATAGCTCGAGAGAAGAATGTTAAATGGGAAAATATGTGTGGAGTCAATGTGGATGATAAGTAGAGAACGGCCACATAGGACATTTGAAGCCTAGTTAGAAACCGTTTCAATAAAGCCCGGTGGCCGAAATTAGAAGAATAAAAAAGCACGTATGAACTTTGTAGAGCAGCTTAAACTATTAAATACCCTGATTATGAAACGTAAACTCACCCTCGCCAAACTGCTACTAAAACTGATAATATCATCAGCAAACTGCGCCGCATCAGCCGTCGGTTCCATAACAGAGATCATATCCGTGATGTATCGTCGGTACTGGGATAGTTCGTGACTGAATTGCTCCGGTTGTAGGAGGTAGCGCTCACTGAAACCTGGGGCTACTTGTTCAATCTGAAATTATTAGATGTTGCTATGGTAATGTTTGAGATAATTATTCTAGTTTTGAAGTAAAACGAGGGTCTAAGTAAGAAATTTAGAAAGTTAGCGTAGATTGTTGATTTTCAATTTTCGTTGATGATGTTGGAAATAATAAGCATAGTTTGGAGATAGACTCAGAGTCAGACTAAGTAAGGAATTTACGGTTTTATAACAGATATCATATCCGTGATATTTGTTATAGAGTCGTCTGTATAACAGCTATCACGGATATCTGTTATACAGTTTGTGACTGAATTGTTCCGGCTGTAGGCGGTAGCGCTCGCTGAAATCTGGGGCTACTTGTTCAATCTGAAATTGTTAGTTTTCAATAGATGTTATAAATTTATAATGCTATTGTTTGCGATAATTATCTTAATTTGGAGAAAGAGCGAGATTCAGAGTAATTAATGAATTTACGGCTTCATATCAGAGATTATAATAATATCGTCGGTACTAAAGCAGTTGTAGGAGATAGCGCTCACTGAAACTACTGAAACCTTGCTAATTCTGAAAAATGGTGGGTTTTCAAGGTTCTCGGTAATGTTGGAGATTTTTACTATAGTTTGGAGGAAGAGCGAGGATCAGACTAAGTAAGGAATTTATGGTTCAATAACAGAAATCATATCCGTGATGTATCGTCGGTACTGAGGCAGTTCGTGACTGAATTGCTCCGGTTGTAGGATAGCGCTCGCTACTTGTTCTATCTGTAATATTTGTTGAGCTTTTGAATATGTATATTTTGAAGATTTTTATTATAATTTGTAGATAGAGTCAGACTAAGTCAGAAATTTACGGCTCCGTAACAGAGAACATATTAGAAATATATCGTCGTTGCTAAAACAAATCGTGGGGCGAAACCTGGGGCTACTTGTTCGATCTGAAAGTGTTGGTTTTCAATGTACGGATTTTGTTATTTTATATATTGTACTGTTCTAGTTTGGAGGTAGAACTAGGGTTAAACTAAATAAGGAATTAACGGCTCCATAACGGAAATCTTATCAGTGATATATCGCCGGTACTGATTAGTTCGTGACTGAATTGCTCCGGTTTTAGAAGGTAGCGCTTGCTGAAACTTGGGGCTACTTGTTTAATCTAAAAGACTTTTAATTTGACTATGTTGATTTGATTAATTTAGGACATTGTTATCTTATATAGTTTATAGAAAAAACGAGGGTTTAAGTAAGGAGTTTTAGGAAGGTAGCACTCACTTCTGTTTTTAATGTTGTTGGGAATTTGGCAGATAATTATATTACATGTAATAGTTTGGAGGTAAAGCGAGGGTCAGAATAAGTAAGTAATTTACTATATCTATTGCAGTTTAGTGGTAAAGCGAGGATTAGACTAACTAAGAATTTTAAGGCTCTGTGGGAACAGCAAAGATATACTGGCCAGTACACCCTGCTGTGTACAAACTTAGAATTTGTATTTATGTTTAGCTAGAGAAACATTTCGATACCGCGATGTACGATTTTTTATGACGTTGCTAGTATGCGAGTGAGTTCACCGTCTAGCGGTCGCCACAGTACTCCCCTCCTAGTCGATAGACGATATCGAAGAGCTAGGAGGTACCTGTTACCAATAGTAGAGAGGGACTAGTGTGCGAGCGAGTTTGCCGTCTAGTAGTAGAGTGCAGTGTGAGCAGTGAGGCAGAGTAACGTGCCAGTAGATGCTCGGTCGGGTGAGTAGAGTAGTTTGGTAAGGTAAGCGAGGAGTGTAAGATGTGGGTAGATTGAGAAATGAAGTAGAAAGATTCGACATGTTGTCGTCGGGGTCACCACTGTGGGAACAGCAAAGATATACTGGCCAGTACACCCTGCTGTGTACCAACTTAGAATTTGTATTTATGTTTAGCTAGAGAAACATTTCGGTACCGCGATGTACGATTTTTTATGACGCTTATAGTATGCGAGTGAGTTCACCGTCTAGCGGTCGCCACAGCTCCATAACAGATATCATTATGGTTATAATTATTGTTGTTTGGAGGTAGATTGAGGGTAAAACTATGTAAAGAATTCAAAGTTCTATAACAGAGACCAAATCAGTGAGAATATCGTCGGTACTAAAATAGTTGTAGAAGGTAGCACTCGCTTCAACCTAGGGCGGCTACTTTCTCGATCTGCAAGATTGTTAAAGTTTTCAAATTTGTTGTAATGTTGGGTATCGTTATTTTAGTTTGGAGATAGAACGAGGGTCATACGAAGTATGTAATTTACGGCTTTATGACAGAGATCATATCCGTGATGTATCGTTGGTACTGGGATAGTTCGTGACTGAATTGCTCCGGTTGTAGGAAATAGCGTTTGCTGAAACCTGGGGCTACTTGTTCAATCTGTAATATTGGTTGAGTTTTTGGATGTATGGATTTTGGTAATTATGAAGATAATAGTTTGGAAGTAGAGTGTGGGTCAGACTAAGTAATGAATTTACGGCTCCATAATGGATGCTAGTAATGAAGATAATTAGCATGTTTTGGACCTAGATTTGGGAGCAACTAAGGTACGTTTAGACCATTTAATAGCTATGAACATATAAATTGGAGATACTAAATATTTTATTTTTAAATTGGAGTCACCTGGAAAATTATTCGTATTTGACTCTTATTTTTATTTTTAATTTGGTAACACTAATTTTTAAACACAATTTTACCTCCGTATGTTTAATGTTGTTTTAAAAATTTAGTGTTTTCAATCAGCACCCAATGCTGATTTCTTATTTAATCTAAGGATCGACATGTGTTTTCTTCAGTTAACTTCACACGTCTTCACAATTTACTCACCACAATCCTATTCCTGCTGGTATTCCTCACATCCTCAGTAACCTGTACACTGATAAGCACAGAAACCCCGACCATTCTTCGACCACGCCCTGCCACCTCCTCCCAGGAAAACCCAGAGGTCACTGACCCGTTAGTTAACTCGTTGCTCTCTGTTCTGTTCACTAAGTCCGCTATTGTAGGCACGGTTGGGGGTAAGCCCATCTTGATTAGTAAGTCTTTGATAGGCTGTACGCCTTTGCTTTCGAGTTTATCTGAAATAGTGGTTATTTTGTTATTAGTTGAGTTAAGCGTTGGGCTCTGTATGTTGATAATAATTTTAATCACTGCTCGCGGCAGAAGAGTGATTGATGAGAAAGTGAAATTATAGCATAGTGTTGAAGAAATTATATTTTTAATGATTGTAATGCTTTTTTGAGTTGACAACTTAGTTAAGCACAAAATAACTGTCGTGATACGAAGCGGTAACCATTTGCCAATGTAATAGTCTGGCTAAAATAATAATAAAAACATACTAACAATTTTAATACAACAGTACTTATCAAAGAGGCGACCTAGGGATTTTTAAGTTATTTCAATCCTGTATTCACACACACAGATCCTGTTTTTCACAAGGAGTAACATACTTTTTAAACTTGTAAAAATGGCTAAGTTCTTTATCGTACGGCTAAACCCACACCTGTAAGACAGGCCCAAAGAATGTCTTCATCACAGGTATAAAAATAAAAATTTAAAATCAAAAAAACCCTCAACTTACCGACATCCATACAAGCTTTATAAAGCGACTTCGCCTTCATCACTCCCTGTGGTAGATCTGCTTCCTCATTATCCTCAAGCACTTCCCTCAGATCGGACACCAGCTGCTCCCGTAATTTGGACAGCTGGTCCCAAGACGTGGACCATTCTGGGACCGGGTTCTTTTTGATCCAACCCCCACAAGCGTACTCGTAGAAATCATTGCAAGGTTCCACTTCTTTGTTTAGTGAGGAGAGGATTCTTGTAGCTGTAAGAATATTGTTACATTTAAATAAATATACGCAAGCTATATTTTTTGTGTTGGGCAGAGACTATCAAATAACAGTTCGCCAAATCTATAGAGCTTCTATCACAGTCAAAATTATCTTAATACGTGCTCTTTTATTTCTAAGACTTCGGATACAAGCTCTTCTGTAATAAATATTTTGTAGCAATTTAAGTAGGCTTGCAATGTTGCGAGAAACCTGTTACCAACTATCCAATCTTTAAACATAATATCCCAAATCAACTACCAATAATGGCTGGGGGATTATAATTTCCATAACTCTGCTTTCCCCTCTCTTGGTATTATTTTATGAACGCCAGTATATGTTGTCGCCTAACCCTATTGATAAAACGATGCGATATGGTTTGTCTGTTTAGTCAGAACAAATGCACACCAAAATATCCGGGCTACTGCAGAAATAGTCGAAATAGACCATTTTACCTTAAAAAAACACCTTTGCTGAGCTAAACGTTTGGCTGTGTAAGTATTCAAACATACATACATACTAATCCCTTAACGGGGTAGCCAGAGCTTTGGAATGAGAAATTCCTCAGCCACTTTTGGAAGTTGATTGGGGAAAAGATGGTAATAATAAATGTTTTTGGTGACGGGTCTCCAACCACATCGCCCAAAAATCACTTAAAAAGCCCCTATACCCTTAGTCGCCTCTTACGATCACCCACGGGTAGAAATGGGGTAGTGTTATTCTAAGCCGACACTACACGGTTCAAAAACGAACAATAAAATAAAAAATGCAGTTTCCTCAAAATTCCAATAAAGCCGCAAGTCCCAAAATCATCAAAATAATATCCCACTTAAAATGAGCTAGTGTTATACTGAACCGACGTACCACAAACATGTTTTTCTCCGAGGCTACGATACATTGCATCATGTTTTGTTGATATCCGATTGCACACGTTTAAGATGACACGTAGCACGAATATAATTTTAATATATGCAATTGGATCAATTTTAATGTGAAAATGCGCAGAATTCCACATGTCAAAGAAACTGCGATTCACCAGCGATCTGTTATGGATGCGATGATTAAACGGGTGATGAAATGTTGGAGTTATTTGGATCATCTTTTATTATCATATTTTATGTAGGTATGCGCGGGGTTCTGCTGGGGGGTCTTAAATGTATTATAAGTATATTCTCATTGTGGTTTGGTTATTTGTGTAGTTCAACTTTAATTAATTATCATTTATTAATTATATTTATTAATTATATTTTATCAATTATATTCTTTACTTATCATCATTATTGAAAAATCTGGTTGAGTATAACACAATTTTTTAGGCATATTTTAAGTCATTAAGTTGATTTGAGGTTTCCATAGATTTTGTATAAAGTACAAATAATTACATCAATAAGAAGTTTTACTTGCTCCAATAGAAATAAGAGCATATTTCCGAATGTTTAGAGAACTTAAACTATTTTTTTTAAAATACGTTAAATGTATTACTTTCATTTAATAACTACGTAGGGAACGCCTACACATAGATCTATAGCAATAATTTTACTTGCAAATATTGCTCGCATATTGCGTTCCGTATTTAAATTCATCTACAAACGCTTTCAAAGGATCTCTACCAGACTACGCATTAAATAAAATTATAGTTATATAAACCATTGACACGTGTGCACTAGTTAAATATCCTTCCTTGTATTGTAAATATGAGGTATTCATATGGCACGAGTATCATATGACATGACCACATATCTCAAGTAGAACATTTAAAGAAAAGGTTCGGAATTTGGTATGGATTATAATTAATCTGTAAGTTTTATGTCTTTTAATTAGTTGATTGTGTGGTTTATTGAAACGGCGGAAGAAGTAAAATAACAGAAGTGTTATATTAAGTTATTTAAGTAGTACTTGTAATATAAGTAAAGTGGAATGAATTAACGATGGAAGCTCACCTTAGTAATGAGAATGACTGATTTAAATTTACTAATAAGTAAGTTAGTCAAAACTGTGTCAATAAGTTCTATTAATTTATTCTAGTGTGCTCAAGTAAGCGTTTGAAGTTTGAATTAAAGTTTTTTTTTCATATTTTGTGTAACGTTAGGTTCTTAATATATAAAATAAAAAATAAAATTAAATAATCATTTATTTCAAAGTAAAAAGATAAATCTTTGTTTTTTGAAAGTCAAATTCCAGCTTTATGCTAAGTTTTCTTCGGATTCGGAAGGTGTTTTGTATATAAACTGATTGCGTGCACTTTTTATAGGTAGAGCTTTCACAACTTAATCGACTCAACCCTCAACAATGTATATTTAACTAAATTTCTGCGAAAGTGTGGGTTGACTCTCGTGTATTTAACTTCGATTTAACAGTATAATGTTAGGACTACAACTTTAACGTAGAACAACATTTTTATTTTAGCCAAACAGTTATTCGAAAAACTGTAAGCTCTAAACTGTAGCTGTGTAGTGTCGGCTTAGAATAGCACTACCCCATTTCTTCCGGTGGGTGTACGTAAGAGGCGACTAACGAACTTTGGGGCTTTTAAAGGGATTTTGGGCGATGCGGTTGGAGACCCATCACCAACAACCTTTATTCTACAATCTTTTCCCACTTAACTTCCAAAAGTGGCTGAGGAATTTCTAATTTCTCAGCTCTGGCTACCCCTTTTAGGGATTTATATGAGTATATGTATGTATGTATGTAAGCTCTAGATACAAATACCGTGTCTTTTTCGTTGGCGTCATTTCTCTAGGGGTTCTTCAGAGGCCAGTAAACTGATGTATTACCTAGCATTAAATGATTATTTTTTTATCACTTGTAAGGAATCTCAAACGCAAACTTTTACGCCGTATATCCCCGAAGGGTAGGCATAGGTACTTATACTTCTGAATATCAAGTGACATTGTCACGAAGAGCAAGCATGAGCGTTGTTTTATCGACACGATAACGGTTAGAATGAGATGGCAGTATACGATACTAAGTAAGTGCGTAAGAGATGGCCGCTTTATCCCACACGATAACTAGTTTAAACACGGCTCGTACTAGCCGGGCTGGTGTTCAGAGTACCCTCGTTATACTTATATGATCAGGGGCAGGCCTATCGCCATTTTGTAAACACACTATCACATGATTAAGTACAACTCAGCCATGTAGGTTTCCTCACGATGTTTACCCTTACAGTTAACAACCATGATATAAAGTATAAATTAACCACAGATATGACTTTAGAAAAGACAAATTAAGGGGTCTGATTTTGAATGACATTAATGCTTATTTCTATAATATTACCTGTAGCTACACACTCTTCAGTGAGGCACGGCTTCCCGTTCTTGTACTCGTACAGCACCAGCACTGCAGTGTAGATGGCCAGGGCGATGAGGGATAGGCCTAGCGCTGTTATTAGCACCGAAGAGCATTTTACTGTACGTTCTCTGTAACAAACGATTGAAGAATTACTTATTACTTATACTTTTGATGACGTCCGTGATCGAGTGTATAGGTGACTAGCTTCTCGGTCTGGAGGTTGCGGGTTCAATCCCCGCTAAGAGTAACATTTATGTGATGAGCATGAATGATTGTTTCTTAGTCTTGGTCTTGGATGTTATTTATTTGTGTATTATATTATATTAAATATATCATTAAGTTAGTTTTGCTGTGTAGTGTCGGCTCAGAATAGCACTACCCCATTTTTTCCGGTGGGTGTACGTAAGAGCACAGATAATATAATACTATACTAGGTAAGAGGCGACTAACGGTATTGGGGGCTTTTAAGGGATTTTTAGGCGATGCGGTTGGAGACCCATCACCAACAACCTTTATTTTACCATCTTTTCCCCACACAAGTTTCCAAAAGTGGCTGAGAAATTTCTTATTCCTTGGCTCTGGCTACCCCTTCTAGGGATTTATAGCCGTGAGTATATTTATATGTATAAATATATCATTAAGTTAGTATCCCATAATACAAGTCATTAAGTTGTACTTAGTTTGGGGCTAACTTGACCTGTGTAATATATGTCCGTATATATTACTTATACCATACTGATGAATTGATGATTCCATGAACTCATCTTAACATAAATGGCTCATTTTAATTCTGTCGTTTAGATATTTACCGCCAATTTGGAATTTAGATTCTTTTTTTTTATTGGAACAATTAATCAATTGATAGAACGATACTGTATGCAGTTGTTTAGTCGTAGCATTGTTTTGAACCACTCGGGTCACGTGCGACAATAAATCTTACTAAGTAAACTGTCCGTGTTGTGATTTTCTATTACTTCCTAGGCATATTGCGACTTCCGTGGTTCGGAGGGATAACATCTGTTCTCATGAAGTCCCTTGCCTGCACACTGTCGCTTCTGGTATTTAGAAATTCATAGTAGAAATATATAAATAAGAATAGCCTCGGGAAGGACGACCAACTCGAACAATATCCGCCTACACTGGAGTTAACACCAAATACCAATGCTGTGAGACAAGTGATCCCCTAAAATCATCTTGTAGCATATTGGGAGATGTAGGCGTTTTTAGGCATCTTAGGGACAACCTTTTAAAAAACTTACATTAAGCATTGGGTATGAAAAATATAGTTGGACGCTGAATCCCTTACTTTCCAATTACTACGGGCGGCCATACCAGATGGATTAAGAAAAAAATTCAAAGGTATAACCTAGTGGAGTTTAATCACATTTACATCAGTGCTGATAAATCTTTAATACATGCTACTCCAGTTTCAAGAACTATTCACAATCTGGGTCTTCCGGTGAACCAAAGCAGACTTAGTTGTTCGTTTCGAAGCAAATCAAAGATAGGAGTGACTACGTTTGTAGCGAAAATCAACCAATCAATTTTAACATTTTATTTTATACGTCTATTGATTGATTGATTGATTGCTGTGTAGTGTCGGCTTAGAATAGCACTACCCCATTTCTTCCGGTCGGTGTACGTAAGAGGCGACTAACGGTATTGGGGCTTTTAAGGGATTTTTGGGCGATGCGGTTGGAGACCCATCACCAACAACCTTTATTTCACCATCTTTTCCCCACGCAACTTCCAAAGGTGGCTTAGGAATGTCTCATTCCCTAGCTCTGGCTACCCCTTCAAGGGAATTATAGCCGTGAGTATGTGTATGTATGTATGTACGTCTTTTGATGACGTTATCATATCTAATTGTCGTAATAGCGAGTAAGTAAGTGTAAAAAACAAGTAGGTTAGTACGTAACAATTAATCATGAAGTTATACTAATACTAAATCAATCGTGCGATTCATTCACATCACAACTAACGCTATGTTGCACAATTGGTTCAATATTTTGTATGCTGCTGATGCTATTGTTCTTTTAACTAGAGTTAAGTTTTCATGGAAATTCATTATCAAGTTATAATTTTTTCTTATAAATAATATTATGTTTTTAAAAGGACGTTTTATTTCATTCATACATAACATAACATAAACGTTCACGCCGTTTATCCCCGAAGGGGTTGGCAGAGGTACCAATACTTCTGAACTCACATGGCAGTGCCATCTAGTGTCCAGAGAAGGTACCCACGTTTTGCTTAGACAGTGTACTCACGTGATAGGGGGCAGGCCTATCGCCGTTTTGTACAAATACACTATTATTCATGTATTGCATTAACAAGGAATAGCCGTTGGTTGAGCTATTTTCAAAACCATATTGATAGAAGGATCATTAAGTAAATCTTAAGAGAACAGTTTAACTTCGTAAAACTACACTACCTATATAATATTTGTGGAAAACTCATTTATTAAGTATCCACATGCAAATGTTTATAATTTCCTAAATATAAATGTTATTTGCTGAACAACCGAAATAACCTTACCAAGCGGAGATTTAGCTAGGTGGACAGTATATTTCCCTGGTATTCACTATATTGGGAGTATAACGACCGATTTCTGAATTGTGTATTCCAGTTGAGAACAACTTAAGTATCGTTCTGTCGCATTAAAATCTTAACAACTGAATGAGACAAAACGATATTTAAGTCGTTCTCACCTTGAATACTCAATTCAGAAATCGGGCGTAAGTGTCTCTGTAATCTCTTTGTGGCTAAACGGCGTGAACGTTAGAGTTTGAGTACAGTTAGTGATAAGTATCAACAACATCACGGACTAATCACAAAAAAGTAAGTAAAGGAAAACCTATAAAAACTCATACATAATAATAATTCGAAGAATGTTGTTTCCGCATACATTTACATAGAGGATCATGGTGATGGAGATGTCTTGCTAATTAGCGCTCGGCGTGCCTTATCAGCCCGTCCACGGTTTTTATCATCCATGGTAATTACTGTATGTGCTTCACATGCTTATTGTTTCATTGTATTTATATCGTGTTAGCAATGCTATTTTAGGCATTCATATTTTTTTAACTGAACGTATAGATAAAGGTTGCCGTGAAAGATAGGTATGCGTCATCCAATATTCAGAGGTTATAATTAAAGTATATTCACGGTTCTAATTAAAAATATTGACAAAACTTATATTATAATATACATTCGTTTACATTCTTTTTTTCCGTACCCACAAGGTAGGAATTAAATATATTAGTGCACTCACAGCCCATATACGAGTATGTCCCCACTCAGGGGCTCGAGCCTAACCTGTACAGGGTGATTTGGCCTTTGTCCACCACGCTGGCCAAGTGCGAATTTGCAGACTAACGACTACTACTGTGATAGTAGCCCGGATCGATATGACTTAACGTGCCCTCCGAAGCACAAAATCATCTTAATTTTCGAATAATCAGGGTATTCAATCCTGCAATATCCTTCCAGACTGGGTTAAATCTTACAAACACATTAGGCACATTAGTACACATCAAAGTCTTTTTATGAGGTATATGGGTTCTAATAGAAGCTAGCCGCCTAACAAACTCCCACGGGCATCGTCATATTTTATTTGATCCCCAAGCTTTATTCCCCGAAGGATTCTAACCATTCCATCACTAAGTTGTCTGGAAGAGATCGCTTTTCGCGATAAGACCGCCGATTGTACCTCACTGTAAACTGTATGATAATTTCTTTTGTAAATTTGTGTTTGATGTACAATAAAGAGTTATTCTATTCTATTCTACTTATGATCATATTTAGGGTCCTTGCGTATTCAAACTGATTACTAAATCGCGGTTGGTCATATAATAAAACAAAGCTCACAACTTGCCAAGGAAAATGATGTGATTTCCAAGAATATTTTTACAACAGTCACCGCAAGGCTTGGGACGTGAGGCTCGATCGTATCATACATGCACAAGTGCGTAATCTGGACATATCTATATAAATATAAGTATGTTCTGAGCTTTGTTATCTTATATATAGTAAACTAGCGAATCGACCTCGCATCGCTGAGTGTTAAATGAGAGAAATCTATTATAGCCCTTCTTTATATATGTCGTAGGATGATTTGATGTTTAGGTTTTTTGCAAAAAACCTAGTGATTTTGCAAAAATCCGGATAATTAGACAACGGTTATAATATTTTCTAATCTTACTAGGATTTTTGCAAAAAAAACTGGTTGGTTTAGTAAGATTGTACTTCTTTAATGCTGATTGGCTGATTTCTGATTGCTCGACTACACTTATTGTGATTGGTTCGTCATTGTGGTATTGAGATATTATAGCTAGAGTTATAAAGGCTAAGAAATGACAATACTTATTTGATACTAGGAATTAAATATTTTTCTTTACTCTTTTGTTGGAGAGTAAAATTACAATCACGTTCGGACATAATAATATTATACACAGATCGAGTTACCCCACACTAAGTAACACTTGTAATCTATACTAATATTATAAAGAGGAAAGGTTTGATTTTTTGTTTGTTTGTTTGTTTGAATTGAATAGGCTCCAAAACTACTGGACGGATTTGAAAAATTCTTTCACTGTTTTAATGCTACACTATTCCCAAGTGACATAGGCTATATTTTATTTTCAAAAAATTAGGGATCCTTACGTAAACTTCAAAAATGTAACCCAAGGTGTTAAAGAAATACCAAAAAAAATCCTTACATCGCGTGCGCTGCGTAAACTATTGACAATAGAATAAAATTATGTACTACAATTTTATAGAACACATTATTATCTAAAAAAAATGCTCCGACAGCATGTCTCTAACTATTATAGTTATCTCACAACAAGCGTCATTATATAAAATTATTTAAAAATTAAATTAAAATCCTGCTTTAGAAAAGGCTCTTTATTTGTACCTATCTAATCCTTATACAAAACGTATATATTATTTTAGACTACTTCAATACCCTTATATTACTTTTTGAATTATTCAATTCGAACATTCCATTCGAAAGTTATCTCGAATTAAAAAAATAGATAAAACTCCGCTCGATTAGCTATGCATAGTAAGTTGTTGCAGGCGTCACGAAGGGGTACGGGAGGCTGCTTATCAAAGAGTAAAAGCAAAATTTGATTGTAGCGACTATTATCACTGGCCCAGCAGCCGGTCAATTAGCTCATATACCGAGGATACCGATGATCCCAACTGATCTGCCAATTCCATTTAAACGGCTACAATTTCCGGTTAAAACATCTTTTGCTTTAACAATTAATAAGTCCCAAGGCCAAACCTTCAAATTAGTAGGGATTGACCTGTGAAAGAATTGTTTTACTCACGGTCAACTGTACGTTGGCCTGTCGCGGGTGGGAGCCCCTGAACATCAATTTACTTTGCTGCCCCAAAATACAACAACGTCAAATATTGTTTACAAGGAAGCTCTAACTCTATAAATTGAATGGCTTTTGATGTAATTACTCATTATAAAAAATAAAAAAATAAAAAAATATATCTAAATATAAATACAAAAAAATATAACATACATACATACATATACTCACGGCTATAAATCCCTAGAAGGCGTAGCCAGAGCTAAGGAATCCGAAATTCCTCAGCCACTTTTGGAAGTTGTGTGGGGAAAAGATGGTGAAATAAAGGTTGTCGGTGATGGGTCACCAACCGCATCGCCCAAAAATCCCTCAAAAGCCCCAAAACCATTAGTCGCCTGTTACGTACACCCACCGGAAGAAATGGGGTAGTGCTATTCTAAGCCGACACTACACAGCAAAAAAATATAACATAGCTTAAAACTTAAAAAAAATATATTAAAATAATAATACATGTAATAAAATAAAAAACAAAATGTTAATGATAATTCATGCCTGAGCGAAGCCGGGACGGGCTGCTATAATAATATAATACACATATGCTCATCACATAAATGTTGCTCTCAGCGGGGATCAAACCCGCAACCTCCAGACCGAAAGGCTGGCTAGGTAGGAACAATAAAGTAAGTACGTTTTAAATTGCAATATTGAGGTATTTATAGCTAGAGTTATAAAGGGAAATGACAATACTATTTTTATACTTAGGAACTTTTTGTTACTAAAATTAAAATAACAATCAAATTAAATGTAGGTAGGAACAATGAAGTAAGTACGTCTTAATTAACAACCAATCAGAGATGACGTGTTTATGGGGCACTGCAATCGACCAATCAGTGTACAGTATTCATAAAAACTGTCATTTCTTTTCGGAGTCATACTAAAACAACTAGTTTTTTTGCAAAAAACCTAGTAATATTAAAAAATATTATAACCGTTGTCTAATTATCCGGATTTTTGCAAAATCCCTAGGTTTTTTGCAAAAAACCTAAACATCAAATCATCCTGTGACATATATCTATATACCTTTCTTGAAAAATACTCTGTCTAAGTGAGAATACATTTCAATCCTTTGCGTGGTTTTTATAATAAAATATACAGTGGGAGGTTTTTATACTTATGTAGTAATGACAGAATGTTCAGAATATGCTGGATGAGTGATTTTGATTCATATTTCGACTCTACCGTGACATATCAAATTTTATATAATTATAATTTTATATACAGGATGTCCCAAGAAATAGTGTCAAGTGGAAGTCCAAGGACAGAATACCCCTAGGGGTACCCGAATTACCCCCATGTATGTTCTGCGACTTTTTGCAGTTTTCGAGATATGTTTTTTTTTTCTTTTTTTTTGTTAAACCTTGGCTTATTTGACATTATTGGTCACAGAGACATCAATTGTTGAGATACAAGCTTGTTTTTTTTTCTGAAATAGGTGAACAGTAGCACTTGCAAAAACAAAAGCAATTGTGAGCCGATATGCTACTATTAAGCCATTAAAAAATGTTGAATCCTTTGAGCAGGAAGGGCGACATTTCGAAAACTTTTTGTGATTTAATAATAAACAAATATAATAATAATAACATTTTTTTAGCTTTATTTGTCCCAATCTTTTAATTAAGTTTTTTCGACATGCTACTACCGATATGCTACTATTAAGCCATTAAAAATGTTGAATCCTAAGTTTGTTAATTTTTTTAAATTAAAGATCTCTTTTGAAACGATTGACAAAAAAAACTTATCCCAAAAATGTCTCCAAAATTATTTTTAAAAACTTGCCAATTTTGATTGAGCTATCTCCACGACTTCATACTTGAAAAAATGTTTGAAACACAGTAAGTCGAAAAAACTTAATTAAAAGATTGGGCCAAATAAAACTAAAAAAAATGTTAGTATTGATTGTTTATTATTAAATCACAAAAAGTTTTCGAAATGTCGCCCTTCCTGTTCAAAGGATTCAACATTTTTTTAATGGCTTAATAGTAGCATATCGGCTCACAATTGCTTTTGTTTTTGCAAGTGCTACTGTTCACCTATTTCAGAAAAAAAATCAAGCTTGTATCTCAACAATTGATGTCTCTGTGACCAATAATGTCAAATAAGCCAAGGTTTAACAAAAAAATATGAAAAAAATAATATCTCGAAAAGTACAAAAAGTCGCAGAACATACATGGGGGTAATTCGGGTACCGCTAGGGGTATTCTGTCCTTGGACTTGCTTGACACTATTTCTTGGGACACCCTGTATATTAATACCGTTTACTTAGCTAGGATCTTTTTAAATACACAATACTCACGTTATTAGCTCTCATGGGACTAGGCAGAGACTATCGATCGCCACTTCGTACAATATCCTGGAAAAACTCTCTAGCTTCGTCTACATCCATCAATCTTTTCATACATGCTTTTTTATTCTTCATACTTCGGACGCCTCCCTTTTTGAACACAATCTCTATTTGTCCAAATGTGTCCTCCGTGGTCGTCCTCTACGGACATTACCTTCCACATTAACTCTATAGATCCCCTTTACAAATTTCCTATCATCCATCCTCTGAATAGAAGACCCATGGATCAGCTACATATGCATGTCGGACACCCCTTAAGATTCCAAACCAGTCAGTAATTTGCAGGATCTTTTTAGTAATACAGTACTGACAAACAAAGAAACCCATTTTAGTTTTATGACGAAAAATGTAAAGCCAAATCATTAAAGCATTTATTTTTGGGTGATGTGATATGATTCGAGCCACTAAACTTCCATAAGTGGCTTTGAATTTGCAATTCTTGAATTTATAGCTGTGGTTATAAGAGTAAGTAGTATGTACATGAGATATATAGAGCCAATGTGGATGGAATTGTTAGTAGAGGACGGCCTCGTAAATCGTTTCTTGACCAGATAGAAAACGTTCTTATAAAGGCGGCGGGGGGTCCGAAGTGAGAAGAATAAAAGAGCATGTATGAGAAAAATAATGATTGTAAGGGAAGCAAGAGAGGTTTGTCAAGATCGTACTAAGTGGCGATCGATAGTCTCTGCCTACCCCAATGGGAATAATGGGCGTGAGTATAAGTAAGTAAGTAAGTAGTATGTACATGACTAAAGCTAAGACACACAATTGAGATTCATACTTGGTACCCTTCAAAAACAAGCTTTTCACATGAACCAACCAACCAAGGAGATCCATCAGTACCTAAAGATCGCAGTAGGATATAAATGATTACAAATTTCATGTTTAGTCATATGACATGATTTTACACAGCGATATGGCTAAGGAAAACGATATCATTTCCAAGAAAACTTTTACAATAGGCACCGCAAGACGTGAGGGCCGCTGTTATATTGTAGGTATTGTACATTGAAGTTGAAGTGACGCATTTCTGTTAATGGGGACATTTTCGCAAGTTTTTTTTTAATGTATAAAAAAACTCACCCTTACCCTTACCAGTATCCCTTAATAGCGTTTCCAAATTGTCAAAGCAATTATTGTTGTAAGACAAATTTAGTAGAAAATAGAAATGCTTGTGAGATAAATGGCCGGCAATATATGGTCAACTTACTCACCAGTCAATCACTTAAAAAGTCCCGCTACTCTATGAGCACATAAAATACCCATGGCAAAGCGAAGCCGTGAATCTAATGTAATGTAAGAGACTAGCTAGCTACCATTACAATAATTATTCTAATAAAAATAATAACAATAATAAATTATTATTCTAATTATTATTAGTCCATTAGTTATTGGGGATGTTAAGTCAATACAATCCATTGTCACATGAGACGTCTCACGTAAAACAATGCTAGTTCACTGATCTTAATATATATTTATTATTTTGACGTACGAATACTAATCTCTATTTGATCCAATAACTATTACCGATATCATGCAATAAGAAATTATTGTAGTGAGAAGAAAGGGGTTAAAGGTAGTTTATATAAATAGCTGCTGACGTACTGTCATCACCATGTAGGGCTCATAATGAAAACCAGTTCTGATTTTGTGTATAATCATACACAAATCAGAAATTACTGATTGTGGGCCCAATTTAGCGAAACCATTTATTTAAATTATGTCATTGAATACTGTATATGTGTGCTAAATAAAAAAAATCTTTTCTTTTCTTTTCAAAGGTCTACAACAATATAATACACGATTTATAGCTTGCAATTTCAACTAAATTTAATCCATCTCATAACTCCCTTGACAGCAAAATAGAGATGTACCTTTTCTTTTTTGGAAAGTCAAAGGTTTTATTACAAAGGCTTTGTAACAGTCTCTTTGTGACGCCTCTCAAAAGGTTGGCAACAAACATGACAGAGTTAGTTTGGCTATTGTCCAGTAATCTGCTATAAAGATAATTATGACACAATGTACATACGCATAAAAACTCTTTTGTGTTCTTTGACAGGTTATTTTTGTAATGTAGATATGAACAAAGTTAAATAGCCAAAGGTAAATGTGTAATATGACATACATATACTCACGGCTATAAATCCCTAGAAGGGGTAGCCAGAGCTAAGGAATTAGAAATACCTCAGCCACTTTGGGAAATACGAGTGGGGAAAAGATGGTAAAAATAAAGGTTGTTGGCGATGGGTCTCCAACCGCATCGCCCAACAATCCCTTAAAGGATTTAAATCTTTTTGTTCATGAAAACCTCATGTGGGGATTATTTCGCGCTGGCAGCCATTGACACGGTAGCTCAATTGGCAAGAGCGACGGGGGCGTATACCCGAGGTCGCGGGTTCGAATCCCGCCTGTGTCGAAATTTTTCTTTCCTTTATTTATTCTTGAACAAAAAGATTTAAATTATGTGATGTGATGGCTAGGAACCCGGTACGTATTACGACTGTATTTTATTTTCCCATATCTTGCCGTGAATATTGTACTATTCGAATAAGTGATTAAGGTTAGTGAGATTAATTAAGTTGATCTAATAGTCACTCGTCGACATCATCAATGATCCCTTATTTTAACTCCCATTCCTCCCTTAGATTGCAAAATGTGTCTGATAACCGACTAACTTTATAAACCTCGCCATCCCTGTTTAGGACCTCTTTCTTGAGTCCACGACTCCTTCCTTTGATTGCTAAGTGTTGCTGATAAATCGTTAAATTTTAAGCCTCGCCATCCTTTATTAGGACATTATTCTTTTCACTTTTAACTACCGTACTTAACGGCACGCTTGTTAAAATTGGCGTGCCACAAATCGCCACATGTCTAAGCATGAAAGTGACTGTTTCTTTACAGCCTTAAACAATACAAGATTTACTTTGCTACGCTTTCGCTGATTCTAAAATATTCTATGTTAGAATCGAGACATAACTCAAAATAAGTATGAGAGCAAAGAGAAAACGTTTATGTTATAAGTTGAATTATTGCCGTGTAGTGGAAGCTTAGAATGTCACTACCTCTTTCTACCCACGGGTGTCGTAAGAGGTGACCAAGGGTATGGGGTTTATTAAGCGGTTTACGGGCGTTGCGGTTGGAGACCGATCTCCAACGATACTTTACCATCTTGTCCCTTATCAAATTCCAAATGTGGCTGAGGAGATTCCAGCTCTGAAGCTCTAGCAACCCCTTTATGGGTTTTATGGCCGTGGGAATATGTATTTATATTGAATTATCACGCGCGAATTTTGCCATTGTAAGTAAAAGGCGAAAATTTGTGGCTATTTTTTGATGAGTCAAGGGAAATGTTATAATCATGGCAAATGAATAAGTGTTTCTGCCTGCTCTGGCACAATGAAGATATAACAATTTACATAGTAAGAGACACTGTAGAGTTGTATTCTTACGATTTAAAATTGTGTGCCATTCACGTTTCTTTTTAAGATTCACGATTCTGCTAAGTCTCAGCATGGACGAATGCACGACTTATAGCCTTATCATACAACGTTTCACACACAAAGTTGCGCCGTCAAAGCGCGTTTGAAAGACGCAATTAGAATGTAAGACGAAGCTCACAAGATTTTGTTAAGAAAAATGGCTTGTTTGGGGTGTGCAAAGAATCTTAAGGATACTATTCCTCGTGAACACCGCGAATGATAGAAAATATATGCTATAATACTTCCTTAAATAAATTATTACAGTGGCATTTTATTGAATTAATCATGCATGCATATTTTTAAACTAACCAATGTGGAAGGTAATGTTAGTAGAGGACGACCTCGGAGGACACATTTGGATCAAATAGAAAATGTGCTCAAAAAGGCAGGTGTCCGCAGTATGAAGAATAAAAGAGCATGTATGAAAAGATTGATGGATGTAAACGAAGCCAGAGAGGTTTGCCAGGATCGTACAAAGTGGCGATCGATAGTCTCTGCCTACCCCAATGGGAACTAACGGCGTCAGAAAATGTATGTATGTATATAAACTAACCAACACACCAATTAAAATACCTTATACCTTAAATACCTTGGAGTGAAAATCCATAAAATAAAAAATATAAATATAAAAAAATAGATCTATGTTATTGAAAAGCCGAGACTATAGTAATCAAAACATAACGAGTTACAATTATTACAGACTGATTCAATTCAAGTAAATTATCTCATTTCTTCTCATAACTAAACCTGCAAGCTGAATAACTGAGAAAAAATTCACACAACTATCACAAAACTAAGCATTTCTCATTCATAATATAAGAAACGATATTTCCCAACGCTCGCTCGTGTGATAATTTTGTGACAGCAACACTGAAAATACATTATTACACCGTCGAAATTATGGTACTATGTGAATGTTACATACATATACATGCATATACTCACGGCTATCAATCCCTAGAAGGGGTAGCCAGAGCTAAGGAACTAGAAGTTCCTCAGCCACTTTTGGAAAGTTAATAAAGGTTGTTAGTGATGGGCCCCCAACCACATCGCCCAAAAATCCCATAAAAGCCCCAATACCGTTAGTCGCCTCTTACGTACACCCACCGGCAAAAATGGGGTAGGGTTATTCTAACCCGACACTTCACAGCTAATGAATGATCGTTAAAACTTTTGATGTCGATTTACAACCCACTTTTCAAAATGAATACATGATTATTTTAAAACACTATTTAATCCCCTTCTGCCGATGTCTCATATATGCCAAAATCTCAGTCAAAATTCCACAAACAATAAATTTCGACAAATGCCACGAGACTTTGTTCTTAATAAAATATTCATTACACATTCTGGTCACGCTCGTCTCGTGTAAGAATAACTGTTAGCGTATAGCGTAGTAGTGATTCATCACCAGTGATGATTGCTATTCAGAGGCGGAAGGACGAGGTTGAAAGACCTGATGATGAACTGGACAAGGGTTTTTAAACTTTTTATTACTACCGTCGAATGTAATGCGCTATAGCCCACTGAATAGGATTGTATAAGTATAATAAGAGTCTGAAGAATACACAGAAGGATTGTTATAAATATTTAACACTTACAAATTATAATAAAAAAAGCAATCCAGGAAAACATGATGAAATTTGTAAAATATATCAGGCAACGAAGGAGTTATGAATGACGTATTGTTATGGGTGTCACTGTAACCTGATTAACAATGATTTTCAGTTCGGTTTGACCATTCTGTATCGGCTTATCAAATACTAATATATCCTTTGAAAGTTTTGTGACATAAAGGTAGTTCATAATATTAGACGTTTAAGAAAGCAGTCATTTATGCATATTTTATCAATGGTTTCAATATACGAACAAAATCTATGTATAACTTCTAGAAAACCACACTAGCCAAACATTTTTTTTTAATCCATTACCAATAGGAACAATTGGAATATAATAGTGGTATTAATGATACCTAATAAAGGAAATTCGGAATAATAAAAAAAAGCTGAGTGTATAGTATTTGTAAAATGACACTTCTACAATCCATACAGCATTATAAGGGAAGTGTAAGTACGTAAAAAGCAAAACAAAAAAGAACAAGCAAACAAAGGGATAAAACAATTAGTCAAAGTATAGCTCAGCACAACTTTCCATACAAAGGCGTCGCCATAATGCAGATAAAATTATTGGATGATAATGAAATTATCAAGTCGGATGTAGCGGCGAGGACGACTTGTTCCGTCGTCGATTACCTTCAACTTTCCTTCAACTCTGTGCATCTTTTGTCTTTCAGCCAATAAAAAGAGGTTCGCGATTCGATGCGCAATGCGCATAACTTCTTGAAGTTGATGTGCAAACGCGGGACTTTACTTTTGTTTAAGAATTTCTGGATATTTATTCTGAATTTGTGTTTTAAACGATACGCCGGGTATTTTTATAACTTGCGAATCGAATTATTTCCTGCTGAATAATTTGATTGAACTTAAAAAATATCCTTAATTAAAAATTAAATTCATATTGTGTTCTTATCTATCGTAGTTGAAGGTAGCAAATCTTAGCTTTGTTAAGTTATATTTCATCATGTTTCAGTTAAGGAAAACATTAGTAAAGTAAAGTACACTCTTTTACATTGTTTATTTATTTCATTATTTATACTTCTTTATAAATTCCTATCTATATATATGTTATATCGAAGATTATCAAAAAAAGCCGTTCAATTTTCATGACTTGATACTACTAAGCATACAAAAGGGATAGCCATTATCCATACGGTCAAAATCGTAACAGCCACTAAACCACTAACCGATCCATCTTTCCACAATAAAAATCACAACAGCATGACGCAAGCACCGAAATACGGCGGTAACAGTAAGTACACGCACGCCACTCTACGGATCTATCAACGCAATCATTAGCTGCTTTCGCTGATAGATAATAGCTGATTAGCTCGGCTGCGCTTGTAAGGTGCGAGTGGATTTCCTGTGTGGAGTGAATGGCGGTGGATGATAAAGATAAAAGGGGAAGCCAGAGCTTCAGAGCTAGAAACTCCATAGCCCCATTTAGAAATTGATAGGGGACAAGATAGTTGAAATCAAGTATCGTTGGAAATGGGTCTCCAACCGCATTGCCCAACAACCACTTAGAAAAGCCCCACACCCATAGTCGCCTCTCCCGACACCCGTGGGTAGAAAAGATTAGTGACATTCTAAGCCGGCACTACACGGCAAACTAAACTAATCGCTCTCACCGTGTATTCACGAACGGGTGGTACTTCTGATCATAACGCGATTTTTTTAGTCACCTAGTGTTGAGAGTGACAGTGATTACACGCAAGCCATTATGCTGAGAAGTTGTTAATTCTAAACTCTGGCTACCTGTTCTTGTCATTTAAAGCCGTGAGTTAAGGTTAGGTTAAATAACTTGGGGAATGTAAATGCGGATCCCAGCAAGTCTTAATGGTCCTGTTTTACCTTTCGATTCGAAGTCCCAAAAAGTTTGCCTCCAGTCCCAAATCAGGTGAATGATCTCAAAACTGTACGTACTGAGGAAATAAGATCTCATGATAAAGAGATATGTCACATCAAGTTGCGCCCATATGAGTGACAACGGGTGCTCACAAAAACTATAACATAAACAGGTCAAAGACTTTGTTAGTCACTCATACGTGAAGTATTTACCAAATATTAATTTAATATGCCTTCATTACTTATATTTTTTAAGGAGTGTGTAGAGCAAAAAAATATAATATAAAATATTAGAGGAGAAAACCTCGTTAAAAAATCAAGGGATGGCTGAACTGATCTCGTTTCCTTTCGTGGTGTAGAGAGGAAATTGGAGCAATAGGGTAACTCGTAACCCAGGAAGTATTGCACTTACAGGGCCGAGGGTCTTGTCATGATGTAGGTTTGACGGCGAGGAATAAACCTCTATAAAAAATATAAAGAAGAGTAATCCCTCCCCAAAAATCCGGGGACAAAACCTCGTTATAAATCCATAAGGTGGTTATCGATCCATTGGCTGCGATCGGTGGGTTAAGTTGTTACTCCGTAAGAAGAGCCTCAAGGGAGCGAGTGTTTAGAACTTGTGACCCAAACGCCTGCGGTGTTGAGGAACCACAAAGAGGAGAGGGGTACTTCAAGTCCCCCGAGATGTACGCCGAAAGGTTACTGATTGTCTGCCAGCGGCGTTCTCATTCATTTCGCATAAAAGCACCAGAGTTGGCCAAGAGTCTGACATACCTTGGTCACCCTGCCGGTTGACGTTGGATCCATGAGAATTTACCCACGACAAAAAAAGTGATAATGTTGATAAAAAAAGTGCCATTCCAATATTGTTCTTTTGCACAAAAAAGGCGATAAAAGTGACATTGGAAATTATCGACCTATTAGCCTCATATCCTACATCACAGTTTGTGGATGAGTACATTTACCTGGGCCAGATAGCTTCCATCGAAAACAGGCAGGATAAAGAGATCGAAAGACGGATTTCTAACGCCTGGAAGAGCTACTGGTCAATGAAGGAACTAATGAAGGGTAGGCTCCCGCTAACACTCAAGCACAAGCTCATCGACATGTGTATCCTGCCTATCCTAACCTACGGCGCTCAGACCTGGTCACTGACAGAACTTCAGAAGTCCAAACTAAAGGTTTGCCAGCGAGCAATGGAGCGCAGCATTCTCAGTGTTTGCAGGACTGACCGCGTAAGGAACACCACACTGCGCTCCTTAACTGGCATTGCAGATATGGGTGCACAAACCGCCAAGCTAAAGTGGAACTGGGCCGGTCACATAAATCGTATGCACCCAGACAGATGGGCGAAGATCGCCACAGACTGGGGGGCACGCCAAGGGTCAGGCCGCGGCGAAGATGGCGGGACGATCTAGATAAGTTTATGCCGGGATGGCTGGAGGTGGCACAGAGCCGGGACGTGTGGACTCAAAAGGGGGAGGCCTTTGCCCAGCAGTGGGACACTATAATAAAGGCTACATAAAAAAAAAGTTGATAAAGATCTCTCGATATCAATAGCATCCCCAAGTAATGTTGAAAATGTAATGGCATGAAATTTTCACGCACATACCACCTGTCTTAGAGATGTGCTCGAGATTTAACACATTCTATGTGACTGGACAACTAAGTGTTTTAATATTATCTGCTCGTCCATCTTTCAGCTTAGCCACTGTATAGGAAGGACAATAATTGTTGTTAATTATGTCATTACCAGCACGACGCCGACCATTGTATGTTTGTAGAGAAAACTGAACGGCGTTTGTATTAAATATTATTGTTCGCAGCCATAATAAAAATACAACCAGTGCCCTGCTTGTGACAAAGACTGACATTGTTTTAACGGTTTTAAAATATTTTTATTTTATATTGTGCTGCAATATTTTGACTTTGAACCCTAGAGCCATTAAGCGAATGGAGTCAGCCGTGTAGCGCCGGCTTAGAAAATCACTACCCTTTTCTACTCACGAGTGTCCTAAGAGGAGACTAGCGCATTTTTACGAGGCTTTTGGGCGATGCGGTTAAAGGCCCATCACCAACGATACTTTATTTCTACCATCTTTTCCCCTATCAACTTCCAAATGTGGCTCAGAAGTTTCCAGCTCTGAAACTCTGGCTACCCCTTTTTGGGATTTAAGCCATGAGTATATGTATGTATGTATGTATACTAAGAATGTAATATATTATTATATTAAAGGCGGGAATCTAAAGTGTAACGATTCTAACTACTGTAAAGACAGCTTCAGAGATTTTCAGGATCGTACACAATGGTGTAGAAGCGGTCGTTAGTCTGAGCCTACCGCAATGGATATAAAAAGTGTGAGGATTGTTAACATGTACCTAAATATTTATGCAAGTACTTGTGGATTATATTAGAATATGATCATGTATATAATTATTTTATATATATGATCATATATATATATATATATATATATTATATATGCAAAGGATAAAATCCCATATAGGGTTGCCACCTCGCGAATCTACCTTTTCTTAATAACTTGTTTGATAGAGAAGATAATGGGAAAAATATATTTATTTGTATAGTTGGTAATAAATTTCTAGTTATTTCGCCAAAAAATAACGTATAATAGCCCAGACAACCCCTAGTTACCTCGTATGAAAGATTGGGTTCCGTTTCCCTTAGCTGAAATTACACTTCACATTTTTTAATTCGATGAAATATAATAATATATATATATATAATCATAATAATATAATAATAATAATTTATTTAAATTCCAATTGCACAATTACAGTTATGATTTTATACTTTCGTTAGTAAACTAAGTAACTGTTATATTGTTGTGTAAGTATTAAAGTTCAACTTTTACGCATATTACTTGCCAATATACACTTTATATTATGTATTACTGACCTAAGTTAACGATGAGGTTAGACAATAAGCTCGTTATCTGACTGGTATTTATAATCGAAGTGATGAACACACACACCAAACCAAATTAATAATTGTATGTTATTTTATACCTAATACTAATGTTTAAAATTCTAACGCGATGTTTGCGCCATACATCCTCGAAGGCGTGGCAGAGGATTACTTCTGAACAATACGCTTAATTTTTGCTGGTGTTCCGAGTTCCCATGTTTTGCTTGGATAGTGCCTTCATGTGATAGGGGGCTGATCTAACGACACGTTGTAGGCTCACATCTAATCACATTATGGGTTTCTTCAAAGCTGCTAATATCACATGATGAAAACAGCCTTAACGTTTAATTTTGAGTTGAGTGGAGAATAAATTTAATAATCGGGAAAAAAACATTTATGCAAATAAAAAGATTCACATGTAATGTACTCCACCTACTCGATATACGATAAGGTCGCGCAAAAAAATAAAATTAGGATTACAGCATTTTAATATGCAGAAAGCATTGACATTTACGTGGAACCGTAGTAAGCAAGACCAAAAAATATGGTCGCAGATGAGACACTCTGTTCGAAAGCATATTTTAAATAAGGAACTCCTATTATCGTATACAACGTTGCTTATCTGACCGTCCGAAAAGGATGTTAATTTTCGGAAGAAAATTATATGTGTCAGCCAATGACGCCTTCAGAGATTATCAATCTATCTGGCTGAACAAATAAGTCTTATTTGATCACTTTTAATTAAATGCAATAGGTTTTTTTTTCTGAAATTGCCTTAAACAACAAAACATGAAAATGGAACATGCTTATACTTGGCAGTAATAAATAAACAAATATAATTTTCTGTCTCTTATATACATTTACATCAGTTCGAAATAAAAAAAAAACAATTTACAAATAGGGTAAGAGTTTTAAAACTTTGTTCTTTTTTCTTTTTAGATGTAGTAACTGTGAAATTTACCACACAATATTTTGTCACATTTGTATACAAGTTAAATTGAATAGAAATAAAATACAAATGGTCGAAGTAATCAATAAATCATTTAATATCAAAGTCACACAAATAAACCAATCAATAGCAAAAAGAAAAAGTACAGGAAAATAATACGTTCACTCAGAAAATACTATACATACTTCATTATACATATCATACTTCATTATATCATACATACGTTCTTCGTTCAGAAAAAAAATACTATACATACTCATATGCAATGACAAAAAATATATTCAGCTTTTACATCTTCAAATATGCGGTACGTAAGGTACATTGCAAGCGGCTTATTGTTTGTGAGACGTGCTGCCAATAACATGACATTACTTATTTAATCACTGGTCTTTGACATCGCGGTGCGTTGACTTCGAGATTAAGCTCGCGAGTCATTGGACTTGAAAGTGAGAAGCTTATGGGGCTTCAATACTATAGAGTAAGTTTGAGTTTCTAATAGGAAAAGCTGCTTTTTGAGCAGTGTAAGGCAAATATGCTCAAAAAGGTGTAAAAAAGCAGGCGTCGAAAATGGGAAGAAAGCGAATGTATGAAAAGATCGATAAATGAGAGATTATCGCGATTATTATAAAAATATTGTATTTTTCTAAAAAAAAACTGATTCTGAAGCTCGGGCTTCTTTGAATTTACATCCGTAGGTATTTGAATGTATGTATCGTGTCTTCAAAATAGAATCAACAAGAGAAAGGCTTTCTGAGAGATTGGAGTCTAAAATAGCTCAAATTTCTTTAATATTTTTTTATCTTATGCTTCCCTTAGTATTTAGAATTAAATATTATTAGTTATTCCTAGAACCTCTTTATCGATGTAAAAAACCATGAAGGCCCATATGCCCGCGTCTACAATTCGTGCCTTGACCACAAAGATAAAACAATGAATAATATAATGTGATAATAGTGAAGATACCGTTATTAATTGACAGCTATGTACGTGTTATGTCGGCTCAGTTTCCTGACCTTGGCTATCTCTATTTGAGGCGTAAGGTTGAGGTTGAGTGACAACAAACGTGTTTTGTGACGATTACCATTTAATTATGAGTTATTTGACATAACTTAATTTAAAGTTCAAATGAGTTATTACACATTACTTAATTAAAGTGCCGTGTAGTGTTGGGTTAGAATACCACACCCGATTTCTACCCGTGGATGATCTTAGAAGGCAACTAAAGGTACAAGGGGCTTCTTAAGTAATTTTTGGGCGATGTGGTTGGAAACCCGTCATCAACTATTGTTTATTATTACCATCTTTTCCCTGCTTATCTTCCAAAAGTGGTATTGGTAAAGGAATTTAAATTATTCAAATAATTATTTAAAAGCTCTGGCTACCCCTTTTAGGGTCTTATAGCCGTGATTTTTGAATTTTCTGTGGCAATTTATATATAAACATACATATACTTACGGCTATAAATCCCAAGGGGAAGCCTTATAATTAGAAACTTTTAATCAGTTTTGAAAGTTAAGTAGGAAAAGTATGGTAGAGTAACGGATATCAGTTAGGGGTAGTAAGAAGTAAGGTAATTCATAAATTAGTTACATAAAGAATGACTGAGGGTTTTGTTTTTTAATAAAAGATGCCTGAGTCATCTGAGATAGGATAGGACTATTCGTTCTAAATACCAAGCTTTATGATGTCGTTACGTGATAAAATGCTTATTTGCCGAATCGAAATGCTATCCGAAAAAATAAATCATGTGAATTTAATTCCTGGTGAATACTGAATTTGAATAGCAATATTTAATTGGGTGACAAGGAAGCAACTAATTCCTGCGAATATTACTTATTGAGGTGTTGCTACGATTAAAATTTTGAAAATACTCGGACAGAATCATGAGACTAATTAATCTTGGTTAAAAGTTATAGAAATAAAGACAAATTAAATACTTTTAAATAATAATAATAATTACATTACATATACATATACTCACGGCTATAAATCCCTTAACAGGGTAGCCAGAGCTTTGGAATGAGAAATTGCTCAGCCACTTTTGGAAGTTGATTGGGGAGAAGATGGTTTAAATGAATGTTTTTGGTGACGGGTCTCCAACCACATCGCCCAAAATCACTTAAAAAGCCCCTATACCCTTAGTCGCCTCTTACGATCACCCACGGGTAGGAATAGGGTAGTGTTATTCTAAGCCGACACTACACGGCAATAATAATAATGCAATGCGCTAAACCTTTAAGTAATGACGTCATAATTAATTGGTATACTTACAATTTTTCTTCAAGTTTCTTGTCATTTTCTTTCACTGAGCGTTGGCTCTCTGCATCAGCATCTTTTACCTGAACAAAAATCATACAGTTAATATATAACCTTATCCGCTCCATGAGAAAGAAGACATCATCAGAAAAATCATCATCGGAAGAACACATCATCGGAAATAATCAAATCCTGTTCCGACTCTCACCTTGCGTTTTCGTAAGTCATACCTCTTTGTAAAATAATTTAACAATTAGTAAAACATCGTGACGAAACCCACACGGATAGTTTATACAAAAATTGCGGTTAAACCACGAGGACCACAGACAAAAAGTGGATTCCGTGAGTATAAAATGTGTGTGTCACGAGACGTATAAAATAGTAAACACACAGAATTATACACAAAAATTTATTATTTCAGCATGGTAATCAATTTCTTTTATTTGTGATTCAACGAATAAATTCGTCATTTAAAGACCTTTTTATTAATGTACTATTAATAACATTTTCGTTTGATATTACCCTGACGACGCAAAAACTAACAACATACATACATATACTCACTTCTATAAATCCCAGGAAGGGGTAGCCAGAGCTAGAGAATTAGAAATTCCTCAGCCACTTTTAGAAATTTGAGTGGGGAAAAGATAGTAAAAATAAAGGTTGTTGGTGAAGGGTCTCCAATCGCATCGCCCAAAAATCCCTTAATAGCCCCATACCGTTAGTCGCCTCTTACGTACACCCACCGGAAGAAATGGGGTAGTGCTATTCTAAACCGACACTACACGGCTAACGGCACGGCAAAACCTAACAAATAGTGCACAATACATAATTTAGGAATGTCATACCTATCTTATGATGATGATAATGATCTTACTACCAAAGGTTGTATGGCAACGCTTTTACTTATAGGACCATCAATCGTAAGACCTTGAAAACTGTTTTGTAAATACTGCATTCTTTTTAAATTATGTTTTTTATGGCTTTTAATCTAAATCAATTACTTTCTTAATAATAAGTAGATTTTGCGACGAGCCCAGTGAGGAACGCTTTAAGGTAATCTTTTACGTAATTTTATAAAACCTTGGTCTAATTAGAAAATCCCATGGCAATCAAACAAGCCTGGTTTTTCCATGCTAAAAGAATTATTCTAGATTATAAACCACACGGCGTTAGCAAAAAATCACCGAGATACAACGAAAATCTTAGCGCTAGTATAACATACCTATGAACGTTCCCGTACATACGTTTTGCATTTATTTACAACAAAATTATAACCATATCTAGATTATTTCTATTTATTACTTCCACACATGTTAATATACCAATAAAGCTACATCACATATAGAGTTAAGTTTCAGCTTACAAGAGCCCTTTTCTATATCGCTATGCTATATCTTACTATTGGTGTCGAATGGGGCAAAGGAGGATAAAATACAACAGAAAAAAAAATTGTCCTCCAACAATTTTCATCTTGCTTTTACCATCCATTTTTTTATTAATTTCATAACATTACTTAAACACCAGTAAAACCGATTCGTAATCAAATCATCATCCAAAAATCTTCACAGCTGTTTATTGTGGCAGGCTTAGAATAGCACAACCTTATTTCTATCCGTGGACGTTTGTAAGAGGCGACTAAGAGTTTTGGGATTTTAAAGAAGTGGTTTGGCGACGCGGTTGGAGACCCACCCATTTACAATCACATTACAATCTTTTCCCCACGCAACTTCTAAAAGTGGCTGAGGAAAATCTTACTTTGAAGCGCAGACGTTTAATATTGTAAAGGATGGTGATTTAAATAATAGTTCTATATATACATGTCAAGTGTCTAAGCTAAACCTTACATGACACAAAAAAAAATATGGTCGAATTGAAAACACTCCTTTTTTTGAAGTCGGTTAAAAAGAAACAATATAGTTGTCGTATATCGAAGTATTACATTACCCATTTTTCACATTACTCACCAACATCAAAGGTATATAAACTTTGTATAAAAACATTTTCAAACAAAACCCACTCAGAACTGTACAATGTTTTCGTAAAATTGCACTTATTATGTAATCATGGCTCTATTATAACAATTTTCACATAGTCATAGTCTAGTCTAGTACAATAACTTTATAACAACAATGTATAGTCCTAGCTATACGTGTATGGAGTGAATGACAGTGAAAGTTAACCCTGCACTAGCTGAGCACAATAGATACGACGGATATATACGTATACATTGTGATATCAAGACAGCGCTTAGGTTGGCCTTACATGAATTTAAATTAGCTAAACATAAAACTGTAGAATTTAGTGTATAATTATAATTACATACATACATATACTCACGGCTATATTTCCCTAGATGGGGTAGCCAGAGCTAAGGAATTAGAAATTCCTCAGCCACTTTTGGAAAGTTCAGTGGGGAAAAGATGGTAAAATAAAGGTTGTTGGTGATGGGTCTCCAGCCTCGTCGCCCAGAAATCCCTTAAAAGCCCCAATACTGTAAGTCGCCTCTTACGTACACACCCACCGGAAGAAATGGGGTAGTGCTATTCTAAACCGACAATACACGGCAATTAAACACAATTACACGGGATTCAGTGTATAATTATAATTAGTTAAGATTATTATTATCTTACACGCATACATATACGTATGTCACTAGTTCCAATTGGGGTAGGCAGAAACTATTGAAGGTCACTTTCTACGATCCTGGCAAACCTCTTGTAAAAATCGTAATCAAACAAATATTTCATTTTTACACTTCGGGCGCAATAATTATAGTGAGATTTTTTTAAAACAGGGTTATTGTTAGTTTGTTGTTGTAAGTAGTGAGTACTGCTCATGCCATTAATAATATTTACATACTCAATGTTCTTAAAATAGAAGAACATTTATAAATGGTCGGCTTATCGCTTAAAGCGATCTCTTTCAGACCTATGCATTGTGAGGTCAATAAATATGCATGGTCATATTTGGTAGGTATCCCTGCCTACAAAAAGTAATTATGAGAAGATTAATGAAATATTTTGTCTCAAGTTGCGAAATTAATACGTTTTTATTTTTGTTTTGAAATTAAATACGATAAGTATTAAATAGTGCCGTGTAGTGTCGGCTTAGAATAACACAACCCCATTTCTACCCGTGGGTGATCGTAAGAGGCGACTAAGGGTATGGGGGATTTTTAAGTGATTTTTGGGCGATGTGGTTGGAGACCCATCACCAAAAACGTTTATTATTATCATTTTTTCCCCAATCAACTTCCAAAAGTGGCTGAGGAATTTATCATTCCAAAGCTCTGGCTACCCCGTGACGGGATTTATAGCCGTGAGTATATGTATGTATGTATGTATTAAATAGGTTTTAGAATTTGTTCATTTCCAATTTCACTAAGACAACAAGACGCTATCCACGTTTAAAGTGGAATTGAAATTTGAACTGTAAATACTCAGTGTATAACGCTCTTTATATACCTTCTAATAACTAATGACTAAAAACACTTTTAATTAACAAACCCAAATTAAATACGTGCACTCCATGACTTACATTAAATATTCCTTGTAGAGTTAAATAGAAGACACTTTTTTATCATATTTCAATCATGTTACAAAAACTAAATTGTTACTTAAAGGGATCTCTTCAAGACAAATTCGGACGGTAGGATTAAATTAATGAATGGTAATGATGCGAGTAATTAGATGTACAAGACTTGTAAATTCAATTATTCATTATGATCTGTATTATAAATTAAGTATATGGCTAAAATCCCATCACGTAAATTCATAGTAAAACGTGTGTTTGCAAAGTGATCAAACTTTGCAAACATTGTCCACATTCACATCAAATTTCGCATGAGAACAAATAATTCAGGAATCTTGAACTTGAAAGTTGACTAACGGATTTCTCATCTTTTATAAGATATAGGAGTATTATTCACTTCGAAAATTACATTTATAGACTAGCATGTGAAACCGAAAAAATATTAATTCCTCTGTATAGTGTATAGCAAGCCTTAAATGATTGTTTGTTTACTATCAGCCAGCATAGTATATTCCGTTTGAACAACATCGATAGAACACCGAGCGAAGCAACTAGTTTTACACCTTTCACTACTACATTTTAATATTAATGCGATGCATTTGATACATATTGATGTGAGATAATAATTCAATTTATTACTGCAGAATGTCATGTTGTATCATACGCGTGACGATTAGTTTTATATGACACTAATGTATGTTCTCAGAAGTAAAACCTAAGTACCCGTAGGAGAGGCAGAGGTACTAATGCTTAAGAATATCACGTGGCATTTTTGGCCACCTGGTGTTCCGAGTACCCAAGATTTGCTTGGACAGTAATCCCACGTGATATGGGGCTAGCCTATCGATGCTTTGAACGCATACACTGTCACTTGACCTAACACAACTCAGCCATGTGGATTTAGGTAATCACAATGTTTTTGCTCGCCATTAACTCCCTTGATAAGTTAACCACACTTATAACTTACATACATACATACATATACTCACGCCATTAGTTCCCATTGGGGTAGGCAGAGACTATTGATCGCCACTTCGCACGAAAAAAAAAACAAAAAGACAAACCTCTCTAGCTTCGTTTACATCCATCAATCTTTTCATACATGCTCTTTTATCCTTCATACTTCGGACGCCAGCCTTTTTGAGCACACTCTCAATTTGATCCAAGTGGGTTCTCCGTGGTCGTCCTCTACTAACATTACCATCCACACTAGCTCTATAGATCCCTTTTACCAATTTTCTATCATCCATCCTCTCTATGTGCCCAAACCATCTCAACATTCCTTTTTCTATCTTTCTTACAATATCATCTTTCACACCACACTTTTCACGAATAACACTATTTCTCACTCGGTCACATAATCTAACATTACAAATTTTTCTGAGGGACCTCATCTCTACTGCATTCACTCTGCTCTCATGCTTCTTCTGCCACACCCAACATTCGCTTATAACTTAATAAAACATATTAGTATAAAGTCTCAACTCAGTATTTGAACATACTTAACAAATGTTTTATTAATAAATAAACTTTGGTGTTAATAAAATTAAACCCTTTGCTCGTGCAAAATGGAAGAATTGATAGAAGCAATAGAAGTAACGACAATGAAACAAAGCCTTTGTTGCGGTCAAATCTAGCTAGTTACAGCCGGTATAAAGGTTATCACATGAATATAAACTTACGTACTCAGCTGACTAAACTTATGTTCGTATTCACGCCCATCTTTAGCCTTCACATGTACATAAAAAGCTTGCTAGTAAATCACTCTCCGTTCATTAAAATCAGATACAAATTTGTTTTTTTATTAGGGAGTAAAGCCTAACTAAGGCCAAACAACATCAGAGAGACTAAGCAAAGGAAAGAGGCACGGGTTCTAGTACTGTACCAAGCTTCCGAGACATCGGTCACTCCGGAGGCCTAGTACGAGCGCTATTTTATCGACACGATATCGGTTAGAATGAGATGACAGTATACGATACTAAGTTAGCAGGTAAAAACGGCTGTTTTATACCACGCGATATCAAGTAAAAAGGTCGCTGGTACTAGCTATGCTGTGTATCCCTGGAGCACGTGAGCAGTCGTTTTGCCGGCCCCATGCACGGGCACAAATGTACAAACATACAAATACTCACGGCTATAAATCCTAAAAAGCGGTAGCCAGAGCTTCAGAGCTAGAAACTCTTCAGCCACATTTGGAAGTTGATAGGGGAGAAGATGGAAGAAAAAAGGATCGTTGGTTATGGGTCTCCAACAGCATCGCCTAAAATCCACTTAAAAAGCCGCATACCCTTAGTCGCCTCTTACGACACCCATAGGTAGGAAAGGAAGGGGTAATGACAATCTAAGCCGGCACTATACGGTCAAATGTGTAGAAGCTGTATAACTAAGATTTAATATTAATTAATCGAGGTTGGTTTTGAGGCACTTACTGTAGTACTTTTTGGTCACCATTAGTTGGCTACAATCACTCTTTGACTCACAAAATTTAAGGCAATTTTAACACATATATCCGCATTCGTAATGAGAGGAAACTGCGGAACTACTAGTGTATTTTGGTTGAAGCTCGCGTTTTTGCTGGAACATAATTACAAAATTGATTCGTATCTGATGTAATTGTGATCATCATTTTCGTTGTGGGTTTCCCACTCATCATTTTTGTTAGTATTATAACTTTATAACACACATGTGTTCTATTGTTAATCATATTAACTTTACCTTTTTGTGCTTTGATTTTAAAACATATCTCGTCGAATAGGCTATTTGACTAAGTTTTGAAAACTATCCTACGGTGTTAATTTGTTTATAAGGAGCCCTAACAAAATATTTTTTTGTCTTCATTTTTGCTATTTTATTAAAAAATCGAAAAAGAAAATGCAATATTCAAATGTGCCGCGAAAACAAGACTTTAAGTAATATGGCGGCTGTAGCACAAATGACGTCAATTCCGCATTTAACACCAATGAGCGAAGGGATACACAGTCTGTTTATGCGCGATCTACGTCATTATAGAAATAGCCAATCACGGTCGTTTTTAGTCACGTGACAGTTGCATCAAAAATACTTATTTTAGAAGACGGATTTTAGTGAAATAATGCAATATTTTTTCCAAAACAGAAATATTAAGACTAATGAAATAAAAGAAATGTATATTTTTTTTACAGTCAAATAGCCTATTACAGTTATACAAAAGGGTTATGTAATATCGAAGATGACACGGCCGATAAAACTACCGCTTTAGTTGAATTGTTAATAAAAAGTAATTTACAAAATTAGCTCAAGAAACTTTAATCATAAGGCTCTGGCTTCCCCGTTTTGGGGTTTATGGCCATGAGTATAAGTAACAAGTTAATAAATATTTGGAATATCTTAGTAATACGATTGCTAAAAGACAGGCTGCATAGACCCTTTGTATGGTGATGCTTCTTTGGGCAATATCTAAATTAGTTATTAACTTTATTAACTAGTTTGTTGATCAAAGTCGTATGGCGCACAAGAGCAATTCGTTATTACACTGCTCTCACAGTTGCAATGACTCACTCTACGCCTTGTATCACAATTCTAAATTCACAATATATTACTTTCCGATTTTCATAATGTTCAAACGTTATTAAAATATATAACCGCCTATCATTTCCTGCCTCTAGTCGCTATCCAATTATGGATTAATTATTAACAAACGCTTAAGTCAAAATTTCTGTCAGGCTAAATACTCGTAAATATAGATCAGATTCTCAAACACATTACAAATGTAAATATGCTATTTACATTACCAATCAAAGGTTATGGCATTTAAAAATGTCGTCTAACTAAGCGAGGTATTTGAGGCCATTGTTGCATCTTCACAATGCACTTCTAATACGTTTCATGATCAACAGCCATTATTGTGAGCTGCATTCGTAATGGATACTTGGGGTCTATGCACACAGACTGCGGGGCGGTCTTTCTAACTCGCGATTTTTGTAAATATGTTAGTGTTTCGTACGGGGGTAACTGATGATGATGACTAGTGCTAATTATTATTATTATTATTTTTTAGGTTTTCACAGATAAGTCTTTTGTATATTTTAACATATTTATGTCCGCATTTGTCATAAGAGGAAACTGTGGAACTAAATTAAATGATAAATAATTTAAATGACCTAAATGTTATCATGTTAAATTACAAGCGTATAAGAAGCAGCAATATTATAACTTTGTGTAAACCTGCACGGCATCCAACCTAAAGTGCATTCATTGCATTCGTCTGCACGTCTCTTTATACAGTCTGACAAAGCCTTTGCGATAACTACTATTTATTGATAGTTGCGTTAAACTAGTTTTGTAGATGAGCATTGTCGATCCATCAATGTAAAATCCATTGTCATTTTATGTCACTGTCACTATACATTTGTTATACCTAAAGGGTACATTAAATAATACACTTTATTATGCATATGCAAAACTTATTTAAGGGCTATCGCAATTTTATTTTCATACCACCCTTTTATCTATGTTGCCTCTATACATCTCTTTTAACACTTTGAACGAACACTTCATGCGTAATGTCCTTGGCTTAAGGCTAATTTAGACTTTTTCTTTCTGCATTTCCCAATTCTTTAAATAGAACCATAACTACTGAAGTACTTAAAAGTCAACAAATTTAAAAGAAAATACAAAACAAGTGTAATGTTTCATTGTAACTAAAACTGAAGTAAACGTTAATGGTTTCAAGGCCTCGCAACAGATAAAAAGAAAAACAATATTTATGTCAAAAGTAATGCAATGCAATATTCAATTATCCGTAACTTTTACTCAAGCGTAATAAAATACGTTAGGAAATCCATCATTGCAGATTTATACTTATTATTACCAAATAAATTTATAAGGAGCAAAAACTTTACATAAAAGTTTCTGCCTACCCCAGTGCGAAATAATGGCATGAGTATATGTATGTATGTATGTTGGCTTGCAGTCTCCAAATTCATTTAGTTTACTCACACAACATTTACATGTTCTTACCATTCAAAGGTTGTCTGGAAGAGATTGCTTTAAGCAATAAGACCGCCAATTGTACTTCTATTTAATAAATAATATGTTTAAAATGTCTGTATCTGTGATGTACAATTAAGATTTTTCTATTCTATTCTATAACATGTGAGTTCCCTCAATAAATTTTCACTCTAAGTTATCAACATTGGTATGTGGGAAAGAGGTCAGCGATAAATACGGAAAGTGGAATCTTATCCAGAATCTTTTAATTTTCGAGGGCCAAATGTATAGTGGTTGTACTTATATTTTTATTGATAATATCAAGAGACACCTAGATACAGACACACAAATTCTCACGGCTATGAAACCCAGAAGAGATAGTCAGAACTTCTGAATTAGAAATTTATCAGCTACTTTTGTATAATAATCGTACAACGAAATAGTTTAGTATTATTCTACACAGCGCGTCAATTATTCTTAATAAAATCTGAGAGTCATTTAATTATGGTATTGTAAAATATACGAAATACCTTCAAGCTCCTTATCTTAACGAGGGTGAACATGAACGTCAATGCTTATCGGTTATATGTGCATAATGCAATACAAAGTCATTGCATAGATAAAAGTGACAAGTTATATCATTGGTGGCCCAGTTACCATGTGTTTATTGCTCTAAGTAAATTCAACTTTATGATGAAAGAAATAGGTTTGACTTTTGTATAGAATAAGCGTAACTAAATTGTACTATTTTGTGAACGTCTAAGTTACTATTATGTTCCTTTTTGTATTTTGAAATATATTTGTAGCATTTGTCACGATCAAACTTCTGTTCTGATCTTTTTAGTATTAAATAAAGCTAGGTATTAAATATAGTAGGTAATAAATAAGGATCTATAGAGCTAGTGTGGATGGTAATGTTAGTAGAGGACGACAAGGGAGAAAAGAATAATTCGAGAACACACTTGGACCAAATTGAGAGTGTTTGTCAGGATCGTACGAAGTGGCGATCAATAGTCTCTGCCTACCCCAATGGGAACTAATGTCATGAGTATATGTATGCATGTATGTATTAAATAAGGAACTTATTAAACAAGGTAACTTTTACTAATATATTGTTCTCTTGTATAAACTGTAATTTTTGGTATAGATTTGTGTGAACCTTTTATCGCGTATGATTCTCAATTTCAATTCTTGTCTTTCGTATATCCAATAAGAGAAACCGGAGAGAAAACTGAAAACCTCTGGTATAATGTTGAAACTTGGCAGAAATCAAGTACTTTTTTCTTTATTTGTTTATTGTAACCCATCCAATGAATGAAGTACAGTGCGCTGGAGTATACTCCAGAAAAAAGAATGTAAATAAAAATTAATGGCTAATTACATTTGCAGATAACTTACTTCTCAAAAGAGAATTATAAAGAGATTTTATAGCATCTATGTTGGTAAAACCCTTAGCCGTGCGCAGCACGAAGCCAAGTGTTCTGAATGCGTTCTTACAAATGTTCACAATGTGACTACGAAAAGTTAGGTCCGCACTAATAGTGACCCCGAGGTCACTCACTTCCTGCACCCGCGGTAGCACTACTCCACCAATATGATACGGGTGATGGTATGAAGCGTGTTGCCTATTAGTTGAGAAAATTAGTGGAAAGTGTATATTTAATTGCCTCTTTCTTCTTATAGATGCTCTTTTTTTATATACTTACCTTCATATACTCATAGCATTAACATTACCAAAAGGGGTAGCTAGATCAGGAGTAAATAAAATATATTTTTATTTCTCCGCTAAGAAGTTGAGTGGGTATATGATGAGAAAATTAAGTATGGGTGGTGATGTGTTTTCAGCATAATCGATCAACACTTAAAAGGCCTGAAAAAACATAGTCACCTCTCTAAACCCGCGTAAAGAAATGTGTTAGTACTAATCTAAGATGATGCCACACAGCTCGCTATATTTTATAATATTCATACATACATACATATACTCACGGCTATATTTCCCTAGAAGGGGTAACCAGAGCTAAGGAATTATAAATTCCTCAGCCACTTTTGGAAGTCGAGTGGGGAAAAGATGGTAAAAATAATGGTTTTTGGTGATGGGTCTCCAAGCGCATCGCCCAAAAATCCAATAAAAAGCCCCAATACCCTTAGTCGCCTCTTACGACACCCGTGGGTAGAAATGGGTAGCGACATTCTAAGCCGGCACTACACGGCATTTTATGATATACATACATATAATAATATACTTACTGTTGGATGATTTGCAACAGTGAGTAATATTACTTAGTAGCTAATGTTATTATTATGAACGTGTTTTGCAAGTTTCTTAAAGATTACGTTGTACGTTAAGCTGTATCTTCTGCAGCGTCTAGTTTGTGTTTACTTTTTACTGAAATTTTATAGTTATATGAATATAGTGGCACAGAGCCGGGACGTGTGGACTCAACAGAGGGAGGCCTTTGCCCAGCAGTGGGACACTGTACTACAGGCTACATAAGAAATAAATAAACCTCACTGTAAACTGTTTGATCATATTATTATATTTGTAAATTTGTGTTGGATGTGCAATAAAAGTGTTATTCTATTCTAAATAAATTTAGTATTGTGTCTGAAATTGGAAGGATTTAATAAACTAGTAAGTTTAAGTATTTTCGTAAGTTGCTTTTTTCTATTATTACTAATTATTTCTTTAGTTTTACTCTATTCCTTATGGGTTTTCTTACCCGACATGTATTTTTTTAAATATTATTTCTGATCTCATAAATAAAAGATGTTATTAAAGGAAAGAAAAATATCGACACTGGCGGGGTTCAAACCCGCGACCTTCGGGTATACGCCCCCGTCGCTCTGCCAACTGAGCTACAGTGTCAGTTGGCAGAGCGACGGGGGCGTATACCCGAAGGTCGCGGGTTCGAACCCCGCCAGTGTCGAAATTTTTCTTTCCTTTAATAACATCTTTTATTTATGAGTAATAATCCCCACATGAGGAATTCATGTCAAAAAACATTAAATTATGTGATAGTTAGGCGTTTCCAACATTTGCATTCTATCTGAAAAGGTAGACAAGTGGCCGTCCGAATTAGTTCAAATTCGGAGGTAGGAAACGCAAACACTACTTGAACGTGTAAAAAAGAAACAAAGGATAGAGAAATTTCGCGCTGGATGCCAACTGACACTGTAGCTCAGTTGGCAGAGCGACGGGGGCGTATACCCGAAGGTCGCGGGTTCGAACCCCGCCAGTGTTGAAATTTTTCTTTCCTTTAATAACATCTTTTATTTATGAGTAATAATCCCCACATGAGGAATTCATGTCAAAAAACATTAAATTATTTCTGATCATTTGGATAATTTAAAAATTTCCTCTGTTTATAAATTAGTGCAGATGCAGATTATTAGTGCAGAACATACATACATACACTCACGGCTATATTTCCCTAGAAGGGGTAGCCAGAGCTAAGGAATTATAAATTCTTCAGCCACTTTTGGTAGTTGAGTGGGGAAAAGATGGTAAAAAAAAAAAATTAAGTAAAAAAACATTTTAAGAAAAAGCTTTTATTTAAACGCTCTAAAAAGAAGAAAATAAAATATTCCTTTTGGATTATACTAACAACTCCTCATTATACACAATTTATATATAATAATAAAAGCTTGTCGCGAGGTTTACATACCTATCAACATTCCTTTATATCATAATAATTTGTGGTAAATCGAGCGACAAGCTTTTATTATTATATATAAATTGTGTATAATGAGGAGTTGTTAGTATAATCCAAAAGGAATATTTTATTTTCTTCTTTTTAGAGCGTTTAAATAAAAGCTTTTTCTTAAAATGTTTTTTTACTTAATTTTTTTTATTTTTTACTTTTTAGTTATCGCTGGCTATTTTCAAGTTATTATTACTCTCAAAATGCCCTCTCATTTGACACCCATATTGTAGAAGTAGACTAAAGGTAACTATTCCGCCATCCTGCACGGTCCGCCATATTGGATTCAGAATGACGTCATATTCTTTTTCTAGTCACTCTTAACTAGCCCTTTCATTTGATACCCATATTGTAGAAGTAGACTAAAGGTAACTATTCCGCCATCCTGCATGGTCCGCCATATTGGATTCAGAACGACGTCATATTCTTTTTCTAGTCACTCTTAACAAGCCCTTTCATTTGATACCCATATTGTAGAAGTAGACTAAAGGTAACTATTCCGCCATCTTGCATGGTCCGCCATATTGGATTCAGAATGACGTCATATTCTTTTTCTAGTCACTCTTAACAAGCCCTTTCATTTGATACCCATATTGTATAAGTGGATTAAATATAACTGTTCTGACATCTTGTATGATCCGCCATATTGAATTTAGAATGACGTCACATGTCTTATCATATATTGTCATCCAAACAAAATGCGTCCACAAAATTTCAGCACAAACGGTTGAATATATCTACTTCAAAATTGAGTTCAAAGATTTCACCCGAACACACAAACATACATTGCAAGTTAAATAAAAGCTTTTAATAATAATAATAAAGGTTTTTGGTGATGGGTCTCCAACCGCATCGCCCAAAAATCCAATAAAAAGCCCCAATACCCTTAGTTACTTATACTTGGGGCTTTTAGTGCAGAACATTCATAAAAAGAGAGGAAAGTGATTCCTGAAAAACAAGTTTACCCAATTTAGGACCCAGGGACATAAAATTGTAAAATATGTGCTGAAATTTAAACAATCATTCATTCATTCATAATCTCACGGCCATAAATTCCAAAAAGAGGTAGCCAGAACTTTAGAGATAGAAATTTAAAAAATCTCATATTCATTCTATTTTCTTCACGTTTACTTAGTACCGTACTTTTTCTACCATGTCATGGTATACCCAATTTATATATTAGGCTTAGAATAGCACTACCCCTTTTCTTCCAGTGGGTGTACGTAAGAGGCGACTAACGGTATTGGGGGCTTTTAAGGGATTTTTGGGCGATGCGGTTGGAGACCCATCTCCAAGAACCTTTATTTTACCATCTTTTCCCCCCGCAACTTCCAAAAGTGGCTGAGGAATTTCTAATTCCTTAGCTCTGGCTACCCCTTCTAGGGATTTATTGCCGTGAGTATATGTATGTATGTATGTTATTATATCACAGACTACTTTTGAAAACTCTTATCCTAACACCTTATTGATTTATAACTGCATATCTTTTAGATATGTACCTAGTATATTTTAGCTTATAGTATCTTAGATTTACATCTTACAACATCTTCCTTCTATTCACTAGACTTCACAAGTTTAGTAACAGCTTTGAGCCGAATAACATAATCGATTCGCAGATTTATAGCTGTTCAGCGCGAATAAAGTAGTTACTAGTTTTACAGCTTTATAGTATTTTGAAATTGTGTGCTTTTGCATTGTTCGTATAAAATGCGTTTACAACCTCGTAAAAGTTTTGTAATAAACTGTCAAAGATGAGAAAGTTGAATGCAAAATAGTTAAATCGAGTTAAGTATATAAAAACATTTACACAAAATTAATAAAAATAAAAAATACGCTTTAAATTGACAGCCAACTCCGTCTTTCGTCGGTTCAAAAGATAGGCGTCCGAAGCGTAAAGTATATATCAGAGCATGTATGAAAAAATGGATAAATATAATTGAAGTTAGAATGGTTTGCCAGTAGCGATCGACAGTGTGTGCATAAATCTTAGCAATTGCAACTTAAATAAGCAAGTTTACAAAACGTAGGTATATGAATTTTCATTTTCTAACCTTAATTACGAAAGCGCTATTACCTACATAAATAGATGGATAATAAATTAAAATCAGACAATAAAGCACAATAACGTTCGGTCCCACGTCTCAATGGAAAGTGACAGTTAGTAAAAAGTGGAATAATATTCACATACGACCAACCTATTCATATAATCGTTGGTACAAGAGTACTTCGAAGGCATACAGGGTGGCACAATTATTCAGGAGTATCATTGAAGTTTAAATAAGGGAGTGTTAAACCCACATGGCTAAATTAATACGACGGCGACAAGAGTGCCCTATATCACGTGTCTACACTGCCCAGACATGAAGTTGGTGCTCTGAAAACCATGTAACAGAATTTTATGGTATTTACTGAATAGCTTTTACTAGAATTCCTTGTGTTAGCCATTCTATGTATATTTATTAAATCATGTGATTGAAAGCACCAGATGTTTTCATCCTTCTTTTTTCTGTTTGTTTCAAATGCTCACAATCTCGTTATCTGTTCTTTTATTCGAGTTAAATCTACTAAAATCTCAATAATCATATTATTCAGTGGACAGTATGTAATGTTTATCATCCTATTGAGTATTCCTTAGTATAAGTGTAAGTAAAATGATTTCTACCTCTAACGCAAAAGAGTATTTTGTAAAGAACTTTAAGAGATGCTATTCATTAGTTACAAAGATATACATGAACTTTAACATTGAAAGCACCTTATTCGTTAACTGACTCAGCAACTTTGTAAATAAAACGTCTAATCATAAGATTAATTGACTTGACTTTCTCTGATCAACCTGTATGTGTAATGAGAGTAAAGCTTGATATCAATTTTGTATCGCACAGTGGAGTAAAAACAGTATACTCACAATATTACATACTTCAATAAATAAATTGAGACGCAAAATGTTTTGTTCTATAGCAATCTATTGTATTGTTAGTCATAGAGATTTTTAAAGAAATACAAATTATTCGGATTATATCTTTTACATTCGATTCCCAAATGTACTTGAGATAAATCTGCAACAGTTCAGATGTTTCTATTTAAGTTTGCCGACTTGCACTAGGCCAGAGCGTGGTGGTTATGGTCAAACCCAATGGTAAATGTGCATAAAATATTATGTATTATAGTATGAGCTAATTAGTATCGGCTCAGATTAAGAGCTTATTCCATTACACTTTGTCGTTTCTGAATTCAGACGTCCTTCGAAGTTACTGCCGCGACGCTTGTTATTCCACTACACAAATTTGTCTACTTTTCAGAAGCTAGCGTTCTGAACGTTATTCCACTAGTCTGAATTCAGATTCTGTGGCTCTCAGACGTCTTCATTCAGACAAATGGAATAAGCTCTTTAACACTAATCTATTTCTTACCGCTGATATATTTTGAGGTGACCTTAGGAGATTGGGGCTTTAAGTGATTGTTGGGTGATGTGGTGGAGATTACCCATCACCAACCGAATTTAATTTTCCAATTTTAAAACTCTAGCACACCTTTTTTGAGATTTATATCCATGACTTTATGGCGTATGGGAGTATACGAGATATCTAGGCAGTATGTTAATGAACGTTATGAAGTTTTAGTTCTACACTCTTATTTCTCTTGAGTTTCGGTACCTTTGAATATTTGGTAGAAAACTCATGATACATCCGGAATTTCTTTTAAGTTGTCCATAGCTTTTTCACTCCGATTTAAATGTTATGGCCCATTAAACCTTTTCTGAACTCGTTTGCATATTTTTTTTTAATATAGCATGGTCTACTGAGCTGTTTAACCATGTGCGAGATGTATGATCATAAAATTCCAAAGAGCAAAATAAACAAATTATATGCTTATCATTTTAAATTTTACAGCTTTATATTAATATTATTCTAATCTTCATGAAAAATCTACAGACCTTACATCATTTTAAATAGTGCTTTATAACAGCTAATAAAATCAGCAAAATAATCATGTTAATCAAACCAAAAAGATCTTTTGAACATGTTAACTTAACCATAGTGATCATCACTTCAACGCATCCTTTGAAAGTAATTAAATTTATTATGGTTATTTTTTTAAGTGCACTATAGCAACATGGTAAAGTAATAAAAACCGATTAGAAATTCTGCCTTAACAACTTAACAACACCAGTGTTAGGCGCATGCGCGCACGTCCTTATACTTTCGCTCCATAGTTAAGCGATTATGATATCTAATATCGTTGTGATCTATGTTATGCAAGTGGGGTCAATTGGGTACCCTTGTCGGCTTAGCTGTCTGTTGATAGGAACAAGTTATTCTTAAGTGAATAAATGGTTACATTTGGGATGGCAAAGGTTTTTATCAAAACTTTTCCTTGAACTGAAAATATAAATTATTTTGGATCCATATTTACAAAGCGAGAATAATAGATTCACATTATTATTCATAACTCATAACACTAATTGTTAATATAAATATTTTGGATGTTCATCCTTTTATTCGATAGCCAAAACTTAGCAATTTATATTCCCTAAGCTGTGAAACTTAACAATGTAACCGAAATTTTGCGTAATAAATAATGACTTAATTTTGTTACTTTACTACCTGAACAAGTTTTGTATTATTTAACCATCCCCCACAATAAGATGCGTGTGAGGGCGAGTACAGAGACATATTATTCATACAAATTCCGTCATTTCGCTGTGTAGTGTTTTGTAAGAATAGCTTCGATTAGACTACCCCGTTTCTTCCCGTGGGTGTACGTAAGAGGCGACGAAGGTTATCGGGGATATTATATGGATTTTTGGTCGATGCGGTTGGAGACCCATCACAAACAACCTATATTTTACCATCTTTTCCCCAATTAACTTCCAAAAGTGGCTGAGGAATTTCCAATTCCTTAGCTCTGGCTACCCCTTCTAGTGATTTATAGCCGTGAATATATGTATGTAAATTCCGTCAGTATATCCAGGAAAAACCATTAAACCACTTATTTTGATGACACGGAAGAAAATTGAAACCCAATTAAGCCGGGTAATAAATGAGCCAATCACAATTGAAAAGTGAAATGCAAATTTCCCTTTCCGTAATTTGTGTTCGCAATAATTGGTAATATTACAAACAGCACTGGACGTAGCAGAGCGGTCAGCCGCGGAGTTTGGTAACCTTCGTGGAGGTTGGTAAGCAAGGTTTCATCTATTTCCTATTGTTACAAGTTTTTTAATGGGCGTGTTATTAAAAAATAGGGCTAGCAGTACTAACAGCGTGTATTTTGTAAGATTTAATTTTAATTGGGTGATGATGTGACGACGTGATAGCTCAGTGGGTAGAACACCGGTTGACGTGCAAGCGACTAGTGATCAAATCCCGGGTCGGGCCTACACCAATTTGTCTTTTCTAAAGACATATGTGTGGTTAATTTATCACGGTTGTTAACGGTGAGGGAAAACATCGTGAGGAAACCCACAAGGCTGAGTCTTACTTAGTCATGTGACAGTGTATTCGTACAAAAACGGCGATAGGCCTGCCCCCTATCACGTGAGTACACTGTCCATGCAAAACGTGGGTACTCTGAACACCAGATGACAATGTCACGTGATGTTCAGAAGTATTAGTACCTCTGCCAACCCCTTCGGGGATTTTCGGCGTGAACGTTTATGTTATGTTATGTTTTAATTTTAGCAAACATGATAACTTAGTGGATAGAACACCGCTAATCGTGCACACGATGAGGGTTTGAATCCCGGGTCGGGCCAACACCAATTTGTCGTTTCTAAAGATATATATGTGGTTAATTTATCGTGGTTGTTAACGGTGAGGGAAAATATCGAGAAGAAACTTACATGGCTAAAGTAATACTTAGTCATGTAACAGTGTATTCGTACGAAACGGCGATAGGCTTGCCCACTATCACGTGGGTACTCTGAACACCAGGTGAAAATGTCACGTGATGTTCAGAAGTATTAGTACCTCTGCCCACCCTTCGGGGATCTTCGGCATGAGCTTTATAGTTAGATTTTATGATAATTTTCTGATGTTGAGAAATTTTTGATTAGGAATCACTGATGTCAAATGCCTGTGTTCTATTTGAGCCTATGGGATGATAACGACATTGTAAAATTTACATATTTGTGCTGAGAAGCAATAATGGTTTAAACTTACACGGATAATAATTCCAAAAACTTATTAGATATATTGGAAGATACTCGTAAGAGTGAAAAGATTGTAAATCAAGGGAGTGTTGGTGATAGGCCTCAAGACACTTTAGCCATCATCCATCACCAATCAAACACTAGGTCGCCTCGTACGACAACTGTAACTGACTATTTTTATCCGTTCTGTCATACCGGTATAACAAACGGTATGACAGAACGGACTAGACGTAACACTACACAAGCAATTGAAAAGAGAAAAAAATTGGCGTGGAAAAGTAGACTGTAGTCGTTTTTCACACCATCCACATAACTCAAAAACAACAACGTATTTAGTTTGTTATATAAAAAAATATCCTTATTAACACCAGTTTTTTATCTTAGCCTACGCCCTTAGACTTAATTGGTAAAGTTATCCATTATAATTTCAAATGATCAAGGGTTAATTTGAGAAAGCCTGACTTTGATAGGTATTAATTTAATACAAATATATTGACTGGCTGAACTAAAAGTTTTTGTCATACAAATTAATTGTTTTACTCTTCAATCAAGGTTCAGAAATTACCATATTTTACCATTTATCTTGAAAATTTTTTTTATTTATCGTTAAAATAATTTCCTTCTTTTAATAACTTTAATAGGAAAATACTAATGTTCTTATCAGAAGGGCTATTATACAATCTACAACAGTAAGCCTTCGGGCGAAATTATCTATTATATTTCCTTCACGATAAACAAAATGAGGAAAACTGATTTATCTAGGAATTTCTACATGATCATTTTAACTGTTTACCTTATCCTGCTATTAAATGATTCTAAGCATTAAACAATTAATAAGAATAGTTCAATCTTCAAATTTATCGTGAAACGGGGTATGTCGTGATATATACTTTACTATTTCGTATAAAGAACCGGAAAATAAGATTAATTGAGTATATATTGTCCAAGTGGGAACTAATTCGTTTGTTTGTATGTTTTACTAATGAATTGTCTGACTGGAGTCGCGTGATTTACAACGTTACGAAATATCGGTTGCAATTACAATACATTCATTTGTACACGTAACAGATAATTGTTAAATGAGTTACATATGTATTTGTTGCACTTATTTATCCGCAATAACAAAAATTATATGGGGTTAGCCCAGGGATATAGAACGAAACTTTGACTTTTAAAACCACGGAACTTAATATGGTGACAGTTCTGATTGCATGTCGCCTATTCCTATAGCTATTAAATCGGTTGAGTATGGTTTTGCAGCATTTTTGTTACAGACAAACAAATCTTTCCTGATTATAGTAAGTATAATTGATTTGTATTTGGACTAGCGATCCACCCCAGTTTTGCACAGGTAGTAAGTGTTTCGAGATAATGCAATGCAATATATCGCACGCTTAATACTACAGTAACCTATGTCAAAATTTTGATGAATTGATTTACAATACTACACAGACCTTAAAAAGCATGCTCTACAACATATATATACATATCCAGGTTATTATATACATCCCACTTTCAATCGCATAAAATCAATTGCATCGTAGCTATTTTGTTTATCGGGCGATACAATCATAACTCAACATCACAGCGCTTAAATATCCCCACAGAGGGGCTTCAAGCCTCTCTGATGCTGATGATGATGATCATAGTTCTTCATACGGCTTAGCAGACTTTAACAACTACTACCATGACAGTGTATTCGTACAAAACGGCGATAGGCCTGCCCCCTATCACATGAGAAAACTGTCTCAGCAAAACGTGGGTACTCTGAACATCAGGTGACAATAGCGCGTGATGTTCAGGAGTATTAGTACCTCTGCCAACCCCTTCGTGGGGGACATACGGCGTGAACGTTTGAGTTTGAGTTAAATATAGACATAAAACAAGCATAACATCATCAAGACGTAAACAAGTAATCTCATACTAAAACGCCACGATTACACGAAGTATCAATCAGTGGGTAATAGTAGCACTAATTATTGTTATTAAAATTGTATGTGTGTTACGTTGGATGTACAGTGACGTAATACCAAAACGTTAGCAACATCCACCCTTAAATTATAACATATAAGAGAATAAACATAGATCAGATAAGCTTAAAGAAAAATAACGTGTTTGGGTTTAAGATATTAAAAAAATATCAATTTTTAATTATTTGATCAATTAAGTTGAAAATTCATTGACTCACTGAGAGTCTGTGACAGATTTTGAAAAAAAGCTTGTCTCCATCAGTATTAATCTTTTTGTGAGATAAAAGACGATGAAACCAGATTTATTGTTGTTTTATTCAGATACTCCTGTTTATTTATTTAAGTTATGTTAAGTGTTTATTTATTGTTATATCCTAAGAAATGGCTTCCTAAACCTATTGTATTAAAAGTATTAAAAACGATACAACCTCTCTGACGATCCTCCCTAGGAATGCGTTATGATAATGATGTTATTGTGAGGAAGCACGTGAACTATAATAGTAAACGTAAATAATGAAAAATAGAACAAGTTTCCATACCGCTAATTATATTGTCGAGAATCTTATGAATAAAACAATCAAGATGAGTCGCTTGCGCATCCCTGCTGCTTTTAACTGAGCGTGCCATTTTATTACCATTATCAGATTTAATAGCACTGTGGTATGATCAATTTATGTTTTATAATGTTTTGCTTGCACTGCTGTGTAGTGTCAGCTTAGAATAGCACTACCCCATTACACCCCGGTGGGTGTACGTAAGAGGCGACTAACGGTATTGGGGCTTTTTAAGGGATTTTTGAGATGCGGTTGGAGACCCATCACCAAGAACCTTTGTTTTACCATATTTTCCCCACGCAACTTCCAAAAATGGCTGAGGATTTTGTAATACCTTGGCTCTGGCTACCCCTTCTAGGGATTTATAGCCGTGAGTATATGTATGTATGTATGTATGTAATGTTTTGCTTAGGTATATCTATATTAATTAATAGATTTTTTATATACGGGATTAAGACAATGTTACTTAGGGATCATGTAGTCTGTATTTACATAGGTTTAGGAAGTGATTATTGGAAAATTTTGGTAGTTCCTACCATCAATGATTCTTCAGTCTACATACATAAGTGATGAGCTGTAATGCTTAGGCTAACATATTTTTATAGTCGCAAAGATGTAAGCAGTAAGCAAAATTATAACCTTATTACTATGATATATTATTTGTATGAAGCGTGAAAAGTACTCCTAGAAATTTACCAAATTTTTCACGTGATTTTCCAAATGATTTCCCTCCCGTATGCCTCTTAACATTTATTTTAAAACTGTTTTCTAGTAATTCAATGTTCAAATTATAAATTGGACAATATGAATATATATTATTATTTAAAATTTAAAATTATTGATCCTCTTTTAAGGTTTATAATCGTAACAGATAAGATAGATTTAATATGCCGATTTCAAAAAAAGGAGGTACTCAATTCGATGGTATGTTTTTTTTATATGTATGTGACGCGATTACTTCGTTATTAGGTGATAGATTTCTGAAGTTATTTTTCTGTTTTGTTGGATATGTTTACAAGGCGGTCCATTTAACTTTTATAGGGCTTTTTTGCGTGGTTAAAAAATAATTCTAAAATATTTATCTATAATATGCATACGTGGACAACGTTGTTTATCGAGTTTTGTATGAAAATTTGGGTTTCCATAAAAGAATGGCTGAAGCATGGCTGTGAAGACGGTCCTATTTTTTTCAAAAAGATTATAAATATAAGATATGGTCTCAGTACATTCTAAGATAGTTTTACATAAAGCGGGTTTCAGTAAGGCGTGGAAAAGTTCCTAATTATGTTCAACCTGTTGCCGCTGCGCCCTCGCGTCGCGGATGCTTCTGAGTCACGACTGTATCATCACGATACATCTAAATACTTCAGTACCGTCAGAATTACTAACCCGAGACGATCTTTGAACATTGTTGAAAACATTGTATTCATTTCGCATGTACACACCTAAAGGGTACAGAAACTTGGCTCTTCGGGAGATGACTAAATTTCGCGGCTATAAATCCATGAAATTTCTTCAAGCTTCAGAACAAGTAATTCTTCGGAAATCTTTTAAGGTTTAGTATTAGAGCAAACATGCTGAAACCAAATCATTCATAAAGTCATGAAAGGCTTAGTGGCCTCGTACTACACTCAAGAATAATTCGCCTAAATATATAGTATTTACAAATGCTCAATAAAGTTTCAAGTACACGAAGGGATGACGGAAACCGGACTAGTTTTTTTTTATAGGATCTATTATATTTCTTGAAACTTATATCAGAATTATGCAGCAATTTTCTGTGCAAACCATACAATGAAATATTTCGTATCGATAAAATCTAATTCTATTTACCAGATCATGCTCTTTTATTTATCATTGTTCACTTCTAATAGAATCTTCAACTTTGACCGGAACGGAATATCATCATAACTTGTGGTGTGCTAAGTATTTTAGTTCTGAAATATGATTTAGCGTGCAAGATAGAAAAAAGAATGTTAAGGTAGTGGCTACATAGAGCGGATTGATGGAAGTATAGTGGCGATAGAGATATATCGAAACAATGTGGTTGGTTTTAAGGCTTGAAGAGGAGAGAGATTTGTCAGTATTGTGCAAATGGGCGATCGCTAGTTTCTACCTACCCCAAAATAAATGTAAATTGAAATAATTGGCGTGAGTATAATTTAGGAAGTTAGAATTTAGTTAGTCGACAGGGGCGTATACCCGAGGTCGCGGGTTTGCTCCCCGCCTGTGTCGAAATTTTTCTTTCCTTTATTTATTAGTAATAATCCTCACTTGAGGTTTTCATGAACAAAAACATTCAAACTAGGTCTATCTGTTTGAATTATCGTCTAACACTCGTTGATTACTACCTTTTCAGAAATACACTCCCGCAACTAGATGCCATAGGGGTCACAGTCGTTTATATTTTATCAATCTAAAGTTTCAAAAGACCAACTATTTTTACTGATGATATGTCTGAACTTCTACTGTGTCATATTACGATCCAAAGTAGACGTCTCGTGGAAGCTGGATTACTGCGCCTGGAAGTCTCGCGGGCTCCCCTCAAACTTGGAACCGCTCTATAAATATATATTCATTATACAACCCAAAATGTGTAATCTAAATAATAATGCCATGTAGTGCCGGCTTAGAATGTCGCTACCCCTTTCTTTCCACGGGTGTCGTAAGAGGCGACTAAGGGTATTGGGGCTTTTCATTGGATTTTTGGGCGATGCTGTTGGAGACCCATCACCAAAAACCTTTATCGTACCATCTTTTCCCCACTCAACTTCCAAAAGTGGCTGAGAAATTTATAATTCCTGAGTTCTGGCTACCCCTTCTAGGGAATTATAGCCGTGAGTATATGTATGTATGTATGTAAATAATACATTTGCTAATAATGTAATGAGCTATAATGTCCACGTATAAAATGAGATGGTGTTGTCGTACTTAGGGCTAAAGCTTACTCGTACCTATTACTGTCACGATGCTCGCCAAAGAATTTATATCGTACGAAATGTGTTAACAATAAAAGTGCTAACAGACGATCGAACATGTACAGCGCGCACCATCGCACTGTGCGGTGCGCTCTAGCCTACAGACGATCGCACTGTGCGCCCCACACCATCGCACCGTGCACCGCAAGCGCTTCGCACCAGCTCGCACCAATATTAATAATAATTATGTGCGGCGAACCACGCTACACACGTTCGTTTTTGGTACGGCCCGTACCACGAACACTGGTGCGCGCCGTACATGTTCGATCGTCTATTAGCACTTTTAATAAGTTTTCATAATTTGTTTTTTACATGAAATCCTCATGTGAGTCCGAGGTCGTAGGTTCGAGTCCTGCTGGCATCAACATTTTTTGTTTGCTTAATTAATTAGTAATAATACGTTTCTTCAAAAATGATAGGTTAAAATGTTAACATGTTCACTTTGCTAACCTTTGTTTTGCAGCTAATATGACATGCTGTCATCATCTATACTTATAATAAATCTGTAGAGAGGTCAATTCTGTACATGAAATATATTTTCAAAATAACTATCAGGTGATGATTAGGGATCGATACTGATGCCAAAAATGCAATCAGTAAAATTTTTGTCTGTCTGTCTGTCTGTCTGTCTGTCTGTCTGTCTGTCGGTTTGTATGTTCCTTATGGAAACAAAAACTACTCGACGGATTTTAACGAAACTTGGTACAATTATTCTTCATACTCCTGCACAGGTTTTTGTATACTTTCCAGCAGAGTAGTAAAGGGGAATTTTGGGAAATTTTGGAAAAACGGGAGAAGTTACTCCATTTTTGAAACTTCCGTCGCGTGTGCAGCCTTAATGGTTAAAGTTACATAAAATGTATGTATGGCGGAAAAAATCTTCATAAATTTTTCTAAAAAAAAATGTTCAACAGCATATGTCTATCTTTTATGGTTGACTCACAATATCACGTGTAACTCCTGATAGCTTAGTAGTTCGGAGTATTCTGATTATATTTGTTTACTCTTACGTTTCTAATACTCTCACTCATCCCTAATTTAAAAAAGGTAACATTATTACCTATTCAATAAAAAAAATATCATAGAAATCGATAGAGAAACAGCGAAATTACACATGAAATAAGCCATCGCGCCCGTGACCAAAACCAAATAATTACTAATTTACATATTAAATACTAGACTCAACTCAACTTCAACTCATTTTAAAAATTAGTTTATGTTCGAAGATACTAAACCGTTCATATGAGCGCTTTCACAGAAATCAAAAAGCTACACTCAGGGGCTGGAAATGAAAACTTCCCTCCATTCTCACTTTGTAGTTTTTAACAGCGCAAACCTGATACAAAAGCGCGCTGTGATTTGCATATTCACCAATAGATGGCACTGTCGGTAATTGCTACATCGCGGTATGATTTCTTCTTTATTAGAGTATATAAACCAAAAAATTCTTCGTGTGTTATAGAATCTCATGGCATCGATAATGTTTCAATGATGCTGCGGGGCAAGCACGAGCAAAAATGGCCATATCGAAATACACACTATCTTATCGAAGTTTTCTATCGATCTCTTTCCCAAACTGCGAGCACGAGGCGTACTGTTCATAGTACTCGATACAACCATCGAGCCCGTTAAGTGTTATCGAGCTGTGAAAGTTGTTGAATTGAACCATTTGACCGACATTCATAGTTCAATCAATTAAGGCTAGTTACAGACTCTAAAAACCTTCAAAGTCACTTCCAAGTAAACGTTTTGTTGTCTATTATTATTACCCTAGTAAATTAAAAATACATTGACCGCAGTGAAAAGTCGTGCACACATTCAACTCTTGAATTAGTTGGATAACATTATTGTCAGTAACAGCTTATGATTGAATAGTTCGGTTGACATGACTGACAGGTGCTTCAACCATCCATATTTTTACATTTTACAATAATAAACAATAATGGCTGCTCATCTCATCGCTAATAGTCGTATGCTCATTTGAGAATTCCATCGGGGATTATGAACGATTAAGACGAATCTGCAACGAAAAACTGTAAGTATTTAACTCATAGAAACCAATATGATACATCGTTATGCTGCAAAATGCCGATACTGAAGAAGAGTTGTTAATTTGTGAATTAAAGACCATCAGTTATTTTCCGTTACGAATTCAAGCAGCACTGTGTCCAAGAAATGTGACGATATAGTCTAAATTAATACGAGATCATATTAAGTCAACCTCAAAGTTATAAAAGAAAACCCGCATATAACGTATATGCGGGTTTTTTTTTTTTCATTCAATTTTTTTTTTGATTCACGTCACGTCACGTCATATCGTGCTCAATAAAATATATATATTTAAAATAATTTAACAAGCCAAAAATACTAATATGCCACTGATATACATGTATTGAGAATCTGCGGTTCAAACAAACATTTGGTTTGCCATAATTGACAAAGCTGAAGGAAAGAAAACAATAGAAATAAATTGTAAATATTTTGACAGTTTCTAAAATCAGCGTTGCGCAGTTGTCGCCTTTGTCCATAGTTACCGAGGAACATCACCTAGGCGATAGCAACAAAATTTGACGTATCCATAGTAACCATCAATAATCTCCAAGGAAACAACAAAAAATCAAGACAACAAGAAGAAAATTTTATGAGTGCTTTTTAATTTTTATGATATGTTTTTTAGGTATTGTTTTTTTTTGGAATGCTTTTGAATGCCTCTAAATGATTTAAGTGCTAATTCTCAAACAGGAGCTTTGGTGTCCTCACAATTGGAAAAATGTCCTCATTGTTCTCAACCACGATTTTTTAAGGGAAAACGTGGTCTTAATATACATATCTCAAAATGTCACAATCGTCATCTCACTCCACAAATCATTCCAACTTTACCAGCATCATCCCTCACCTTACCTAGTGCAAGTTATCATGTCGACTCAAAATTATTTTGGAAAGAACTGTCTAAATTAAAATCATTTATACCGATAATCAAGAGAATACCTCGTGGTGCTCGTGTATCAGTTGCATCGTCACTCACTAAAACTATAAAAAAGGTGGTTGAGAACAATGATTTTGAAAGCTGGAAAAATCTGCTATTATTTAGTTTTAAAACCTTGCATGCCCCTAAAAATTCTAAATTGTCACTAACACAAACAATTAAACAAAACTGCTTAGCACCTTTAGACACAGATTTTATAACTAAATTCCCGCAAAATAGTTACGATATAAATCGTAAAATTAAAAGTAAAATTTCAGATGGTGACATCAGAGGTGCCGCACAATTAATATTTTCTAGTGACACCTTAGCTCCCGACACCCCGGAAACGCTGCTATCGCTGCAGTCGAAGCATCCTTCTTCAAACAGAGGCTTGACCATGCCAGATGCGCCGGACCAATCTATCGTCGCACCCGAGGCGACAGCACAGGAAACGCTGGCGGCGATACTGTCTTTCAAGAACGGATCTGCTGGTGGCCTCGATGGTCTCACACCACAGCATCTGAAAGATCTTTTGTGTGGGGCCGTCGGGGAACACAGAGATGCGTTACTTGCTCAGTTGACCCGCTTAGTCAACCTGATGCTGTCGGGTCGGGTCTGTGACGATATTTTGGATCTCTTATATGGCGCAAACCTTTGTGCTTTAAAAAAAAAAGACGGTGGTATAAGGCCAATCGCTGTCGGCAACACGATTCGCCGCGTAGTGTCAAAAATTTGTTGTAGGTATATTCTACCGGATCTTGCAACATATTTTGAACCAAAACAGCTGGGTTTTGGCACACGCGGTGGCTGTGAAGCTGCAGTACATTCTGCTCGCACCTACGTCGCACATGGGGCGGGCCAAGTCCTTTTGAAGGTGGATGTTAAAAATGCATTCAACTCAGTGGATCGGGCAGCCTTGTTGACTGAAGTTAAAAAGAAAGCTCCACATATTTTAAACTATATTTGGCAGTGTTATAGTAAACCAACTAAATTATTATACAAAGAAAATTTAATTTCATCTTGTATCGGCTGTCAACAAGGAGATCCCCTAGGACCAGCAATATTCAGCCTAGCTATCCATCCATACATTGAATCAATCGCCTCTAAATTCAATGTATGGTACTTAGATGACGGGACCATAGGTGGCGATGCGAATACAGTATTAAATGATTTCCAAAATTTAAAATTATCTTTTTCATCCATCGGCCTAGATTTTAATTTTAATAAATGCGAATTATATATTAAAAACTGTCTGCCGAATGAACAAAAAACTGAAATTGTTAATAAATTCAACGAAATAGCACCAAACATTACGGTCCTACATGATGATTCGCTTCGTCTCCTTGGTGCCCCTCTAAACGAAAATTCCCTTCCAGGTTTTATTCAAGACAAAATTTCAAAATTCAACCAATATTCGGAGCGTTTACAATCTATAAATCCCCATTTGGCCTATACAATTATAAAATTCTGTTTGTTCGTCCCCAAATTCACATATTTTTTAAGATGTTGCGACACTTGGAGGCTTGTTTCGGCTTTGAAGGATTTAGACAATATTATACGAGATACGTTATGCGAAATTCTAAATTGTAAATTTGATGACAAAAGCTGGGATCAGGCTACCCTACCAGTTCGGTTTGGCGGTTTGGGCGTACGCAAACCATCTGACGTGGCATTACCTGCTTTCTTGTCATCAGTACATTCTACAATTGATCTGTACCAAAAAATTGTCAGTCCCTCTTTAGGTGACACAGAGATCAGTGGAATGGACGATGCCAAGACTGCATGGATTGCTTTGCTTGGTCCAGATTCGAGTGTTCCGACAAATATGGTTTCTCAGAGGTCTTGGGATGACATACTGTGCGGGCGGATTCAATTAAACCTCTTGAACTCTGCTTCCGATCCTGCACAGCGTGCTCGTCTCATGGCCTCTATGGAACCTGAGTCGGGATACTGGTTGAATGCATTACCTTCTGAGGCGATTGGTACGTTACTGGACAGGTCGACTTTTTGTTTAGGAGTATGTTTGAGAGTTGGTGCCAGAATCAATGAAATTCATCGTTGTCGCTGTGGAGTACAGGTTGACCAATGGGGCCACCACGGACTTTCATGCCCCCGCAGTGCAGGTCGCCTGTCACGACACGCTGCCCTAAATGATATCATCCGTCGGGCTCTTGTCAGCGCCCACGTGCCAGCGACCTTGGAACCTCCTGGTTTAATGCGGGACGATGGCAAGAGACCCGATGGTATGACTTTGTTGCCTTGGAGGAATGGCAGGGCGCTGATATGGGATGCAACCTGTGTCGACACTCTGGCGCCTTGCCATTTATCCGGGTCGGCAGCACGGGCAGGTACTGCTGCTGCCAACGCCGAGAGTTTCAAACGGCGTAAATACTCAGTTTTAACAAATGACTATCATTTTATACCTTTCGCCGTTGAAACTCTCGGCCCGTGGGGCAAAGAGGCGCGGCTTTTCTTTAAAGAACTGTCCGCTCGCCTTGTGGAAGTGTGTGGTGATCCCAGAGCTGGCAGCTACCTCGGCCAACGCATTAGCTTGGCCATCCAAAGAGGAAATGCTGCTAGCATATTGGGCACGTTACCCTATACCGAGAACGATGAATTTCACGAAATTTTTCGTTTGTAATATATACATATTTGTCTATAATTTAATTTTTAATTTTTATATTATCAATGTAAATATTTCTTTAATTGTAAAACTTTAATAAATGATTTTTTACGTATATGTACGTTTTCTTGTACATAAACTACCTTTTTAAAAAACTACACAAGTCCACTTAGTCATGCAATTTCATAAAATAACAGCCGGTGTGTAAAGTACAGTGGAATTATCATTTATTTGGAAGGTAAATAAAACAGGTCACAGTGTAATCAAGGCAGCACCCAAAGTATGTTTACATTAATAACAATACAACAGTTTTAAGTTTGGAATAAGCCAACAAACAAGAAACAAATGAAACTTTTATGCTAAGTTATGGTATTGCTATGTAGGCCTACATTATGTTATTTATTGTAGGCCTACATTATGTTATTTATTGTAGGCCTAGAATCAGCATTTTCAATACTTTTTTGGAGTTATTAACTAATAAAACCACCAAGGTTGAATTGATTTACATGTACAAGAGTACATGTAAAGAGTAGGAAGAATTCTGCAACAACTCATATAGTAATGAGATTTGAGATGATGATAATTATTGGCATATAACATATTTATTTGTATATAGGGTTTACTTAGAATTAACATTACCACATATTGTTGTATGAGGCAACTAAAATTTTGGGCCCTCTTAATGTTTTTTGGGCAATGGCATAATCCATTATGATTTTACCACCAAATTGTTTCAGCTAAATGTATCTATGTAACTGAAAACATATTTTTTAATATATTTTATTATTGAGTTGCTAATGTTTATTCTGTATAGTGTCGGTTGTTGTTAGAGGCAAAGTCTCTGAAGGATTTCTATTTTTGAGGCTCTAGGGGTAGGGTCATTTATTTATTATATTGACATTTTTATTTATTTTCCAAAAAGAAGTAAGAGAAACACTATGATCTCTCGCCAACAATTATCTGTGATATTTTCTTTAATTTCAGGATAATGCAGTAGTTAAGATCAAAAAGTTATTGTGATACAAACAAAATAAAAGGTAAACTTTGAATTTAAACTTTTTTAATTAAAATGTGAATTGTTTCTTTCCTTGTAGCTTTAGTATGTCTTAGTTGTCTTTATTTTGCAAATCAAAATCCTCTTATGTTATTTTTTTTACTAATTAAATTAATTATTACGTACATAGATTTTACAATACAGTAACATTGAATACATTACACGCTGCGTGAAGGTGCAAAACATAATGTATCAACAGTAATAAGAGCATGTATGAAAAGATTGATGGATGTAAATGAAGCTAGAGAGGTTTGTCAGGATCATATGAAGTGGCGATCGATAGTCTCTGCCTACCCCAATGGGAACTAATGGTGTGAGTATATGTATGTAATCAGGCAACTAAGTCCTCTGTCATATGTCAACGACATTCTGTGTTGAATAATGCCACAGAGTATACTTTTCTCTGTGGGTAGCTCATATTGCCCCACTATAAGTGATGCTTGTAGGCAGTCAAAAAAAATAAAATTTATGGTAATTTTTTTTATTTCAGCACATCAAAGTGAAATTGAAAAAATGGACAATGGTCAAACATTCAAATATTTTAGAAGACACGGAAAATGTGAAGTTTTATTTTAATCATTTTACTTGAAAAAGACTAGTATATTTTTTTGTGCTTTCATTGTTTTATTTTCATCACCTTACATATTAGAAATAAATTATATTGCAGCAGTAGTAATGAATGTACTAATTTTAGCAAACGGTATGCAACTAGCATATGGGCCACCGTTAGGCTTATTCCGTTTATCCTCCCTAAGGCGGATATTTGGAAAAGCACATCCTTCTATCCACCCTGATTGGGGAGGATAGCCTTAATTCTCATGAACTGCTTCTTCCGATTTTCTATCCTGCCTACGTACAGTAATTTACAGAAAAAAGACCCTAAGTTGAGATTTGTCACTTTTTGTTAGGAGTTCCTTTCTTGTTATGGTTTCATTTGTCACAACGGTCATTTTAAATGGTTTTCATCCTAATACTACTTACTTACTAACCCTACAGGTGCTTACCTGCAATTTTAAGATTATATTATCTAAAGTATATGAATGTTCACGAAGTTCCTAGAAAATAAGATCCCTTAGAAGTATATTAATGTAAGGTTGTGAGAAAAAGTGTGATTTGTGAACGAGTAGGTGTGAAAGATGACGTAGTATGCAAGATAGAAAAAGGAATGTTAACCTCTTAAAACGTTTCTAGACCAAATAGAAAAAGTTCTAATAAAGTGGGGGGTCCGAAGTGAGAAGAATAAAAGAGCATGTATGAGAAGAATAATGAATGTATGGGAAACAAGAAAGGTTTGTCAAGATCGTACTAAGTGCAACTCAACCATATCGGTCTAGCTAGACACGACTCAGGATTTGAACCCTCATTGTCTGCACGATAAGTAGTGTTCTGCCCACTGAACTATCATGGTTTATATAAAACTTAAAATAGTACATTACATGTACATACAACTGTAACTCATGGCTGTAAATCCTGAAATAGGTTTGCCAGGGATTTGAATTTAGAAGTAGCGACTTCTGGGAGTAGAGTGGAGAAAAATATGAATGGTCGGTGATGCTTGGCTTATTTAACAATTATTTCCTTACCTAACTAAGAGAAATGTCTGAAGATTTTATTTCTAAGCAGGGTTAGGGATCTGTAGCTGTGATTATATTATGAATTCTAAGTTATTTTATAATAAAACTAAATTGGAAAATAGGAGAGGAAGAGGAAGAAATTATAACTTTCATGGTTATGGACTTTAAAAAGATGTGTGTTTGATGACTTCTTACAGGTTCTCCTCACAACCATACACCTACCGTATGCAAAGTAGATGTGTGTTTTATGTTAAAAGTTACCATTTATCATTCAAAAAACATAGATTAATCTTTTTATTTTAAAGAAAATGAATACTTTATTTCATAATTTTTATTATATTAAAAAATGAGGTGATTTACAATAAAAGTAATAAATTATTCCCTTCTTTAATCCCAAAAACTGATTCTTGATTGATGTATGAATGACTATAAATCCAAATAAGGGAAACCAGAGCGTCACATCTTGAATCTTCTGCTACTTCTGAAATTAGAGTGCAGAAAATTTGATAAGTTATTGATGGTTGTTGTTGTTTTTCTTATCTTAAAATTTTTCACTTACTTAATTTACGAAGCGGCTGATGAATTTCATATTCTAAAGCTCTGGCTACCCAGAGATTAGATTAGGGATTGACAAATGTGATTCAATTATCCATTCTATTGCATCATATTGTCACAATACTGATATTGGATATACTTAGTTGAAAATGGGTGACTTACAATTAAAGTATTTACTTTTCAAATTATGTATACTTACCAATTGAACATAGTACAAATATGATTTTAGTCCATTGGGAGGCATCATGTATTACATCTAAAATATTAGGCAATTTATGTTTTGTCTTCAATTGATATACAATTTATTCCCATCTTAAATCCCGTAACTAAATCTTGATAGGTGATAAACTGAAATACAACATAACATATTTTTATTGAAAAATGTTGATAGACTATAAAGTAAAAATTCAGAATTGCTGCTAAGCTATGTACTTTGGAAACTAAATACTAACTGTGTATTTTAGGAAGGTAAAATAAAATTGTTAGCAATAAGCAAATGAGGCACAATGAATAGTTTGTAGTTATTACAGTGCATTATACCCATAAGATATATTTAGTAGAATGAGGCACAAAGTGAGTAAGGGTGTGGGGCTTTTTAAGTGGTGGTTGGCTAGAGATGGGCGATGTAGTCAACTTGTGTGTTGTTGGTAACTGTTTGCCACAATAAACCACCATAAGTACAAAAATCAAGTTTTACCATGTGGCTAATATTTTTTGTATTTGCAGAGTTCAAAAAAACATTTATAATACAGATACAATTTAATCTATTATATATAATGTATTTAATTGATTCGTTCATGTACTTCAAACAATGAGTTAACTTAAAACTTACCATAAATGGGCTATGTGGCTGGAGGCCCATTGGGAATGATAGTTTTCTTTTATATTTTATTCCATTTAATTTCCAAAAGTGTTTGAGGAATTGTTAATTCTGAAGCTCTGGCTATGTCCAACTAGGATTCATAACCATAACAGTATTGTATTGTAGAACTTATAAATAAATGAAGAAAGATGAGATTCAGTTTTTCCTAAATGTGACTATGGGGTTATCATGTAGATGAACTGTGATATTGCGGTATATCCATAATTAAAGATAAATGGTAAGATCCTTGCATTTGTTATAATATTATTATGTTCAATTAGTTAGTTAAGAAGAAAATTTCTTAGCTTAGAGTTTAGAGTATTTTGTAATTGGGCTTTACATTTTGTTAACACTGTTTCATGATAACAAAGGGTGGCTGGGACTATAAAGATAATAATTAATCATTTTACATTTATTGAATTGAGTAATTATACAATACAAAAATATACTATCGCCATTTTTTTTCCATTGGAGAAGCCAGAGACTATCACTAGCCACTTTATTTTGTTTTATACTTTGTAAATACACTTACCTCTTATTTCACTTTAACCATAGTTCTCGTGTTATGCCACAGTTTTTCTTAAAAGCTATCCAAACGGATATCATCATTAGAATTATTGTTATTGGATTCTATTTGGTCTTCTTCTTAATCATTATACTTGCAGTGGCAGACCTAAAGGATTAAATTGCAATTGGGTCGTACGTAACGCAAGGTCGCTATGTCATATGTTCATTCATGTATAGTTGTAAATTATCACCATCCACACAATTATTGAAGAGGAAACACATTTTTCTCAAGTTCGACGGCACAACTTAGTGTTATATTTAGTATTTTATTCACAACATTTTTTCACTACACTACATGTTATTAAATATATTACACTACATGTTATTAAATATATTTCACTATATATAAGTAAAACTAGTGCACCTTTTGAGCAAAATCAAAGAAAGTACTATCAAAAATCATCTATCGTCACCCCTAAAGCACCACGATAAAACTTTATAAGTTTTCGTCATCCAAATGTCAGAAATCGAAAACTTTGGTGCATTACAAAGTGCCTCGTGCTCGCAAATATCGATATTATTCAATAAATCGATGAAAACATTCGGTCTATGACGTCACTTACGTCGAGGCATTCGATAACATTGCGCCTCGTGCTCGCAGTCAATGTTTTGAGATATGGTATACAAGGACAAGTGATAAAATCTCCGTATCACGCCCTTTATCGATCTTATAAAAAGCTCGTGCTTGCCCCGCTGTCGTTGTTATTGTACGCAGTATGATACTGTAGATTGGTTATGTAATGTATTGTATGTTGGAGTTTGTTGTAATAGAACTTCGGTCGGGTGATTCCTTCGAAGTTCGACCCTAAATGGCGTTAAATAGGCAACATAAACTGAGTGTCATTGAAATCCAGCAAGACGTAGCGTTCTAGCGTTGTATATCTCACCCTTTTTAATGAGTACTGAGTGAGAACCCCATTTTACCTCATGAGGTACCCCTTATTTGAGGCGAGGTGAAGAGAACGAACGAAATATACTCTATTAACGAGTCAACAGTGTGGCACGCGTAATGTTGCCGCTTTGCACTGAATGAGGGAAAATGAGTTCTAAATTCTAATGTTTAATACTTGGTATTTTTGTATAAATAAACTTAAGGGCCTGCCCGCATTTTGCAGCTATTGCGCTCACTCTTACGTCAAATTTACTGAGAGTGACAGGGACAGAAAAAACGCGCGCGCAGGATAAATGTAGTTTATTTAGTTTTATTGAATAACTATAATGTTTAAATGAAAAGTTCAACATCAAAGTTACAGATGTTAAAGCTACGCGTATGTAGACACATGAGTTCACATGTATGTTATGCCAGTGGAGCCTATACGGTTTTTATGAAAACAAAGCATGTTCCAATTCAATTTTTTTCATCATATTTTTCAGCAATTTATTAAAATGTTAAACATCAAATTTTAACACCATGAACTAATCACCAACATATATTTTATTCATGTCATATCAATATCATCAAATCACACTTTGTAGATCTTCCAAACAAACAACATCAACCTATTTTTCCGGGGACGCCCTCAATTAAATTATTCAAAATTTGTAAATTGAAACAAACTTTCTATAACTGCTTTATTAGTTTTTTTACTCACTTCGGCCCATTAATATAATTAAGCTATTATAATTTGCCGTGTAGTGCCTACTTAGATTGCCGTGTAGTGCCGGCTTAGAATGTCGCTACCTCTTTCTACCCACGGGTGTCGTAAGAGGTGACTAAGGGTCCATACCCTTAGTCACCTCTTACGAACCACTCAAACTCACTCAAAAACCACTAAAGGCCCCATGGCCTTTAGTGGTTTTTGGGCGATGCAGTTGGAAACCCATCACCAACTATACTACATTTCTGCCATCTACTCCCCTATCAATATCCAAATGTGGCTGAGGAGATTCTAGCTCTGCAGCTCTGGCTACCCCGTTTTGGGATTAATGGCCGTGAGTATATGTATGTATGTATGTAAGCTAATCTAAGGTAAAATTAAATGGGTACTATTTGTAAGAAAACGCTAAAATAAACTGACTAATCATTCCATCAAACTGACCCGACTCCTTCAACCGCGACACGTATATAGTATAATGTATGTATCGACTCAACATTTAAATAGTCGGTAACTCACTCACTCACTTTGGTCTATTCGAGTGCTGCCTCGACTCGCGCCTCGAAAAAGTGAGGAGCTACGTGAGGTGGTTTATATTTCAAATACGAGAATTCCCTCATTTTCTCGCGACGAGTAACTTAAACGAGGTACCTCACGAGTGAGGGGTTAACACTAAGCAAGAAGGCTCTCTATTTCCAGTGTATTTCTTTACTCTATGGCTACACTATTCAGGAGTGCTCTAAATAGTAATCATTGCGCTAAATTTCACAAATCTTGAGCAGTGTTTGAAGAAACCTCAGACATAAATAAAACAACGCTACCCGTGCGAAGCTGGGCCGATCCACTAGTCAATTTAATAAAATCGGACCGCTCTCGTATTTCATCTGCTTAGTAAACTGAGAAACTTCATGCACCGTCAGCAAAATTTATAATCCTAAAGAGACAACTCGTTTTAAGCCGTTTAATGAGAGTTCTTTTATATTATTACTTATTTAAAAATAATGACGAGCAAACCATTAATAAAACAACTTGTACTTGAATTATTCCATACTAACAATATACTAGCGACTGGGCCAGGCTTTGTGTGGATAGCAAATATGTGAAAATACTTATACTGATAAATAAATAAATCTAATAGCAATACATACATACATATGCTCACGGCTATAATTTCCGAGAAGGGGTAGCCAGAGCTAAGGAATTAGAAATTCCTCAGCCACTTTTGGAAAGTTGAGTAAGGAAAAGATGGTATAATAAAGGTTGTTGGTGATGGGTCTCCAACCGCATCGCCCAAAAATCCCTTAAAAGCCCCAATACCGTTAGTCGCCTCTTACGTACACCCACCGGTAGAAATGGGGTAGCACTATTCTAAGCCGGCGCTACACAATATTTATATAAAGTGCAGTTTATTGAGATTAGTTTGGGTTTCAGGATGAACGAATAGGAAAATGTGTACTGGAAAATCGGCTCAACGCGGTGTTGTTTGTCGTTAGTCTCGATTGCTTAGTGTCAGAGAAATTGTTTAAGGTTTTGTGACATCGGTTCAGTAGATCAACATCTTACATCTTAGAAATTTAACATTACCTTTCTAATATACATACATACATACATGTACTCACCACCATTAATCCCAAAAAAGGGTAGCCAGAGCTTCTGTGCCAGTGACTCCTCAACTACATTTGGAAGTCCACTGGTGTTAAGAATTATCATTGGAGATGGATCACTTAAAAACAAAAAAACATCCCCACAACCTTTGTCGACTCTAACGGCATCTACGCTGCGGGCAGGAGTGGGGTAGTGCTGCTCTAAGCCGACATAACACAGCTATAATTAACCACAGTTTTAAGAAAATTATCTGCAGATGATTTTATAAACGATCAATCTAATAAACTTAAAATCTTACTTTCAATATTAGACTTTGTTTTAGAGTACCTACATTCGTTAACTTTTTCTCTCAGATAAAACATAATCCGCTAATCGAATGACATTTAAAAAAAAGACCACCTCGATCTGAGACAGTCAAACAAAAAACGAAGCTCAAAATACAACTACTAATACGAACATAACATTGTTCATAAAAAGTAACTGTAGCATATCCTTAGTTTTGTTATCGTTCTCTTCATATTAAAAGTCCCGTTACTGAGTCTCCGACTTTATGTGGTCTCTCAACCCTCGATCGATGACCTAAGATGTGACAATTGATTGTTTTATATCTTACACTACCGTTAAGATGGTTCTATTGTCTTCAAATTTACGATCTCAGTTAATAAGGTTCCAAGAGTGTCAATGTGATTCTGAAGACATCGATCGAATAGAGGAAAGGCCCTAAAAAGAAAATAAAAGGGCATTCACGAAAAGATTTATGAATTAAAAAGATTAAGCTTTAGTGTGTGTGTGTGTGTGTATCTGTGTGTAAAGCACTAGTAATTATCATCTCAATCAAAACATTTACTAACGGACATAAGCCTGACCAAAAGACATCCATAAATGTACAAAGTAGTACGAGACGGGTATGTCACGTGAGAAGTGAGAACATACATACATCATACATATACTCACGGCTATAAATCCCTAAAAGGGGTAGCCAGAGCTGAGAAACTAGAAATTTCTCAGCCACTTTTGGAAGTTGAGTGGGGAAAAGATGGTAGAATAAAGGTTGTTGGTGATGGGTCTCCAACCGCATCGCCCAAAAATCCCTTAAAAAGCCCCAATACCGTTAGTCGCCTCTTACGTACACCCACCGGAAGAAATGGGGTAGTGCTATTCTAAGCCGTGAGAAATTGACAATTATTCATACAAATTAGTCGAAACATCATTTTGCACGTCACATAATCGTTTTCATGCTATCAATTCAAGTGTCTAATAAATTATATTTATAAGTATTAGTGTCGTTGCCAACCCTTCGAGGATATATGGCGAGGCCTGTACATTGAATTGAGTTGAGTGGAGTATGATATATTCACGTCCCGAGAGGGAGTTGATAGAAAAACAATACAAAAAACTGTTTATTGTAAACATCATTAATTGATTCCAATGTTTATTTAGAGTGTTGAATAATTTAAATAACAAAATTTGTGTAACTGTGTTATGTATACTGAGTTTGGTCTATTTAGTTTATTAGACACTGTAAATAAATAATAATATATTCTATAGAGCTAATGTTAGTAGAGGACGGCCTCGAAAGACACACTTGGACCAAATTGAAAGTGTGCTCAAAAAGGCAGGCGTCCGAAGTATGAAGAATAAAAGAGCATGTATGAAAAGATTGATGGATGTAGACGAAGCAAGAGAGGTTTGCCAGGATCGTGCGAAGTGGCGATCGATAGTCTCTGCGTACCACAATGGGAATTAATGGCGTGAGTATATGTATGTATGTATGTATGTATATAAATATAACTCTTTGGTAGCGAGGTTTAAATTAGCAAGGGTTTACCGCTAGACCAGGCATGCAGTATCTTTAGACCATCGCATTATCGCACTATCAGTCTTTAATGAGTAGTCTATCAGTTTTGAACCGTGAGGGTAAACTTCGTGCGGAAACCCACATGGCTATGTTTCAATTTAGTCTATGAATATTCGTACAAATCAAGTCCGAGATCCCATAAGGACGCTATCCAAGCAGAACGTGGGCACTCTGACACCAAGTATTATAGTAACTCTGCCATCCCTTCGGGGATATACAACGTGAAGATTTGAGTCTAGAGTCGGTATAAAAAAATAATAAAACCTAATGAACAATTTATCCGCCTACCCTTTGAGAGAAAAAGGCGTGAAGTAATCTCTCTCGATATCCGTTTCCTCTTATCTACAAGTACAAGTGCGTCTCGGAAGCGTTACGAAACCTTTGCTTTGCGTACCATTTATAAAGTTATGTGAATATCGTAAACGCATCGGCTCATTGTGTTAGTTAGGTAATTTATTGTTTTCCTGATCACTTTGTCACTATTGTATTTAAATATATTTGATAAATAGATGTATTAGATTGTATTTAGGGCATGCAGTTAGCAGTGTCATAACATTCATGTACTACTTTTATACTACACTAGTTGCCCCGACAGACTTCGTACTGTCAAGCATTAATGGATTTTTTTACGAGTATAAAGAAAATTTTGTGTCTCAGTAAATGTATATGATAGAAAATAAAAGTAACTGAGTTACTTTTTAAAACACTATTATAGTGTATAGTGGATCGGCCCAGCTTCGCACGGGTAGCGTTGTTTTATTTATGTCTGAGGTTTCTTCAAACACTGCTCAAGATTTGTGAAATTTAGCGCAATGATTACTACTTAGAGCACTCCTGAATAGTGTAGCCATAGAGTAAAGAAATTCACTGGAAATAGAGAGCCTTCTTGCTTAGTGATAACCCCTCACTCGTGAGTTACCTCGTTTAAGTTACTCGTCGCGAGAAAATGAGGGAGTTCTCGTATTTGAAATATAAACCACCTCACGTAGCTCCTCACTTTTTCGAGGCGCGAGTCGAGGCAGCACTCGAATAGACCAAAGTGAGTGAGTGAGTTACCGACTATTTAAATGTTGAGTCGATACATACATTATACTCGTGTCGCGGTTGAAGGAGTCGGGTCAGTTTGATGGAATGATTAGTCAGTTTATTTTAGCGTTTTCTTACAAATACTACCCATTTAATTTTACCTTAGATTAGCTTACATACATACATACATATACTCACGGCCATTAATCCCAAAACGGGGTAGCCAGAGCTGCAGAGCTAGAATCTCCTCAGCCACATTTGGATATTGATAGGGGAGTAGATGGCAGAAATGTAGTATAGTTGGTGATGGGTTTCCAACTGCATCGCCCAAAAACCACTAAAGGCCCCATACCCTTAGTCACCTCTTACGACACCCGTGGGTAGAAAGGGGTAGCGACATTCTAAGCCGGCACACACGGCAATCTAAGTCGACACTACACGGCAAAGCCGGCACTACACGGCAAATTATAATAGCTTAATTATATTAATGGGCCGAAGTGAGTAAAAAAACTAATAAAGCAGTTAAAGAAAGTTTGTTTCAATTTACAAATTTTGAATAATTTAATTAAGGACGTCCCCGGAAAAATAGGTTGATGTTGATTGTTTGGAAGTTCTATAAAGTCTGATTTGATGATATTGATATGACATGAATAAAATATATGTTGGTGATTAGTTCATGGTGTTAAAATTTGATGTTTAACATTATAATAAATTGCTGAAAAATATGATGAAAAAAATTTAATTGGAACATGCTTTGTTTTCATAAAAACCGTATAGGCTCCACTGGCATAACATACATGTGAACTCATGTGTCTACATACGCGTAGCTTTAACATCTGTAACTTTGATGTTGAACTTTTCATTTAAACATTATAGTTATTCAATAAAACTATATAAACTACATTTATCCTGCGCGCGCGTTTTTTCTGTCCCTGTCACTCTCAGTAAATTTGACGTTAGAGTGAGCGCAATAGCTGCAAAATGCGGGGAGGCCCTTAAGTTTATTTATAAAAAAATACCAAGTATAAAACATTAGAATTTAGAACTCATTTTCCCTCATTCAGTGCAAAGCGGCAACATTACGCGTGCCTCACTGTTGACTCGTTAATAGAGTATATTTCGTTCGTTCTCTTTACCTCGCCTCAAATAAGGGGTACCTCATGAGGTAAAATGAGGCTCTCACTCAATACTCATTAAAAAGAGTGAGATATACAACGCTAGAACGCTACGTCTTGCTGGATTTCAATAACACTCAGTTTATGTTGCATAATTAACGCCATTTTGGGTCGAACTTCGAAGGAATCACCCGACCGAAGTTCTATTACAACAAACTCCAACATACAATACATTACATACCTATTACCTAATTTACAGTATCGTACTACATACATTAAATATAATAACGACAGCATTATTGTGACATCAACAATGCCATGCGATACTATAACACACTTTTTTTTTGAAAGAGCGACGGGGGTATGTTGGACTATCACCGACTAAAACCCCACCGGTTCGGTGCTGCTGGCCCTGCGGCCTGTGCGGCGTCACCAAAACTTGTGTGCCGGACGGCTGAAGGCCGCTCTAGCGAGGCAAAGGAGTACACCTAAACAGAGTCGGTTTACAACATTCTTTTTTTTTTTTTTTTTTTTGTTTACCGGTGGGGAAATCCTCATGGATCCCCCGTCACTCGAGAGAGCGACGGGGGTATGTCGGACTTTTACCGACTAAAACCCCACCGGTTCGGTGCTGCTGGCCCTGCGGCCTGTGCGGCGTCACCATGACTTGTGTGCCGGGCGGCTGAAGGCCGCCCTGGCGGCGAAAAGGAGTGTACCTAAGCTAAGTCGGATAGTGCGAAAAGGAGTGTACCTAAGCTAAGTCGGATAGGGTTTATAACATTCGAAGAATTTTTTGGTTTATATACTCTAATAAAGAAGAAATCATACCGCGATGTAGCAATTACCGACAGTGCCATCTATTGGTGAATATGCAAATCACAGCGCGCTTTTGTATCAGGTTTGCGCTGTTAAAAACTACAAAGTGAGAATGGAGGGAAGTTTTCATTTCCAGCCCCTGAGTGTAGCTTTGTGATTTCTGTGAAAGCGCTCATATGAACGGTTTAGTATCTTCGAACATAAACTAATTTTTAGAATGAGTTGAAGTTGAGTTGAGTCTAGTATTTAATATGTAAATTAGTAATTATTTGGTTTTGGTCACGGGCGCGATGGCTTATTTCATGTGTAATTTTGCTGTTTCTCTATCGATTTCTATGATATTTTTTTTATTGAATAGGTAATAATGTTACCTTTTTTAAATTAGGGATGAGTGAGAGTATTATAAACGTAAGAGTAAACAAATATAATCAGAATACTCCGAACTACTAAGCTTTCAGGAGTTACACGTGATATTGTTAGTCAACCATAAAAGATAGACATATGCTGTTGAACATTTTTTTTTAGAAAAATTTATGAAGATTTTTTCCGCCATACATACATTTTATGTAACTTTAACCATTAAGGCTGCACACGCGACGGAAGTTTCAAAAATGGAGTAACTTCTCCCATTTTCCCAAAAATTCCCAAAATTCCCCTTTACTACTCTGCTGGAAAGTATACAAAAACCTGTGCAGGAGTATGAAGAATAATTGTACCAAGTTTCGTTAAAATCCGTCGAGTACTTTTTGTTTCCATAAGGAACATACAAACCGACAGACAGACAGACAGACAGACAGACAGACAGACAGACAGACAGACAAAAATTTTACTGATTGCATTTTTGGCATCAGTATCGATCCCTAATCATCACCTGATAGTTATTTTGAAAATATATTTCATGTACAGAATTGACCTCTCTACAGATTTATTATAAGTATAGATAGATTTCATATTAATTTTTGTTTTAAAGGTAATTTACGAATTAAATTTTGGTTTGCCAAAAAAAATAAAATCCATAAGACTGTAAGGGTGACATAAATTATAACATAAAATATAAAATTTTCATGTTATTTAAAATGGTGTAATAATTAATTTGTTAACAGTTATTAAATTATCGTCAAGATATGTAATGATGTTTAGTGTAGGAAATCTCGGAAGGATTTTTGATTTGAAAACTTGTAGCATATAATATAATGGTATAAAAAGCACTGCCGTAAGCAAAACATGAGAATTTTACAACACACCAAATATTCCAGTTATATATCGTCAAATCGGTTAAGCAAACAATTTTATTTCTAAATACCTGTGTTATCGATAACAAATTTGTACTAATATTATAAAACTTGCACTGTTTGTTTTCTTTTACGCCCTTATCTCCGTCGAAATATGGTCAATAATTGACATAATAATCAGTGAACCTACATATCTAATAATTAAGTAAGTAATAATCTTTATTTGCTCCACAAGAAAAAACGTCACAATTCTCATTATGATTGTGTAAATTAAAACTTTATACATACAATAGTGACGTAGTGATTAATTGTGGCCTCACGCTAGGCATAAAACATACATAGTCAATTATAACATCTCCTCCTTTTCTAGGTCTAGAAACTAGGACTCTATGTACTCTAGTCTACACCCATCAGTGATGAGCAGGACATAATCTGCAATATTATTGATGGGTATTTAAAAAAATATAACTTTTCTTTCATAAATCTTCTATTTGGTACAAAACGGCGGCGATCGATATTATCTGCCTAGCCTAAGAGTAACCAATAGAATAATTATATGTTCGTATACTAGAATCTTCATGATATTAGATACAATAATGAGAAAGTACTTACTAATTGACTGATATAAAAAAATGAACAATTACCAATGCGTGCTTATGATACTCCCAAATAAAATGAAACCCTTACTTTTTTTATCCTAAATAGTAATAACTAGCAATGGAACTCATATCATATCAATCAATCTATTTTTCCTGCTTATTTTGCTAAGAACATATTTTAATTCATATTTTTTTCTTTTTTGATAACGACTCGCTGATTTGTTTCGATCAGCTCTGGATATCAATATGCATCTAACTATGTAAACTACCTAACCTATTTATTTTCTAATGCATATGTAAATCAAATATAGTTGCATTATTAAAGCAATTATAAAGATTTCGATCATGGTATAAAATAAACTCTACTCTGAACACCAGGTGACAAAGACACATGATGTTCAGAAGTATTAGTACCTCTGCCAAACCCTTCGGGTATATTCCGCGTGAACGTTTATGTTATACATACATACATATACTCACGGCTATAAATCCCTAGAAGGGGTAGCCAGAGCTAAGGAGCTAGAAATTCCTCAGCCACTTTTGGAAAGTTAAGTGGGAATAAGATGTTAAAATAAAGGTTGTTGGTGATGGGTCTCCAACCGCATCGCCCAACAATCCCTTAAAAGCCCCAATACCGTTAGTCGCCTCTTACGTACAAACACCGGAAGAAATGGGGTAGTGTTATTCTAAGCCGACACTACACAGTAATAAAATAAAACATATATTATTTAATAACAGTTGTATGATCGTTGATGTTATGAATTCTGAGGGTTTTATGTTTCGATCGTTATTTAACACTTAACCACTTAAACACTTTTATTTATAACAATCACTATGATAAAAAATGGTATAACAAAGATTTTTGTACTTCTTTGCAGGAACAATTATTTACCTAAAGGGGTAATGTATAAGAGGAGTAAGGTTCGTATGAAACTTTTCTTATTTCTGTACACAATTGCAAATTTTATTTTTAATATATGTTTTCTCAATTCCAGATTACGAAGTTTGATAATTATTATTTACTAGTGGATCGTCCCAGCTTCGCACGGGTAGCGTTGTTTTTTTAAATATCTGAGGTTTCTTTCTTCAGTCACTGCTCAAGCATTGTGAAATTCAGCGTAATGTTTTCAATTTATTAAATTTATAGCACTCCCTTAACAGTGTAGTTTGGTGATTTTGAATGCGCTTTAATGAAAGGTTCAGTATTTCCGTTTAATAGCAAATTTTGGAATAAAACGCCATGAAGTGTTTATAACAATCTAAAAAATAGTCATTACGTTATGAATGATGCAACTACTGGCGCCATCTAGTATGTTATATGTAAATTAGTAAAGATTTGGTTTCGATCACGGGCGCGATGGCTTATTTTATGTATAATTTCGGTGTTTGTCTATCGATTTCTATGATTCTTTTTTTATTGAATAGGTAATAATGTTACCTTTTTTAAATTAGGGATAAGTGAGAGGTTTACAAACGTAAGAGTAAACAAATATAATCAGGATGTTCCGTACTGCTAAGCTATCAGGAATTACACGTGTTATTGTGAGTCAACAGTAAAAGATAGACATATACTGTTGAGAATTTTTTTTTAGATAATTTTATGAAGAATATTTTCGCGACACATGATTTCTATGTAAGTTTAACCATTAAGGCTGCACATGCGACGGAAGCTTAAAAAATGGAGTAACTTCTCCCGTTTTCCCCAAATTTCCCAAAATTCCCCTTTACTTCTCTGCTGGAAAGTATACAAAAACCTGCGCAGGAGTATCAAGAATAATTGTACCAAGTTTCGTTAAAATCCGTCGAGTAGTTTTTGTTTCCATAAGGAACATACAAACCGACAGACAGACAGACAGACAGACAGACAGACAGACAGACAGACAGACAAAAATTTTACTGATTGCATTTTTGGCATCAGTATCGATCCCTAATCACCACCTGATAGTTATTTTGAAAATATATTTCATGTACAGAATTGACCTCTCTACAGATTTATTATAAGTATAGATAGATAGATGATATTGATAACAATTTGAAATAAAGTATGTATGTAAAAAATTAAAATAAAAACCCTAAAGGGGTAAAATACAAAGTGTTTTTGGATGATTAGATGTTTAATACTCAATCACTTCACAATTAGGTAGATTATAACAGTAGTTTATTTGTAGGATACTTATAATCCTAGGAAAATTAAATATTATTCATGTTTATTTCACACTTACATGTAATTTATTTAATTCATAGAAAATGTTATAAGTAGGTTTTATGTCACGCAGACGAAGTTAAGTAACTAGTAAATACATATGAGTGTTTAAAAGATCTCATACAAATTTAACGTGATTATAAAAAAATAAAATGCTTATTGATTTCAAATACATTTGGTTACACTGTTTATGTTGAGTATATAAATTTATGAACTGAAAGTATCAAATAAGATGAAGGTAGGTAGTTTGTATTTTTTACTTTAAGTTATTATTTATATGTAGTTTTTGTTCTGTTTATTTCATATGTATCATTTTCAATTGCCCTTATAAACACACATGTTAAACCATTAACAATACAAACATAAATGGTGATATTGTTATGTTATGCGTACGGTATACCAATCGTTCAAAAACTACCAATTGCGAAAATAAAAGAAATTACAGAAATACCCAGATAAAAACGTAAGAATAGTTAGTAGTTTAAGTTGATTTTTTAAAATAATGTGTATATTAAACTAAAAAAAATTATAATTAGAAACTTACCTTATATTTCATTGTATTCACTTATTTCACTTTATTAGTAAGTCACAAAATGTATCCTTAGTTTTAAAACAATAAATCGTTTAATTTTAATTAAGGAAAATATAATTGAAATAAAAGTAAAATCGCGCGGGTATTTGCTACGCGTATAATTTCGCGCATGCGCGTCCGGTGCAAAAGCGCGGAGTGACAGCGCGGGAGTGCGCGACTTGGTTTTGCTTCCTCGCTCGACGGAGCAACGACCCGCGCGCCAAACAGCCACTGCAACTGCAATGACCATCAAGGTGAAGGTTCTAAGGTAAAGCATAGTTGCCGAAAGCCTGAGATTCCACAGTTTCACTATTTGAAACAAATTCGCTTGCCATTTAATCAATTGTATGGTTTTTTCATAAGGTAATAGATTTGCAAATACAGTGTTGTGGCTCAGTGGGTTTTGCTGGCTGAAATATTATGTTGCAAACTTGCGGAACCAATTAATTGCGTCTAATTAGATGCGCAATAATTTATCTCAGCATTTTACAAATAAACTTGGTTTGTAATATAATGCATTAATATTGTAACATATCGCATTATTCAATTGAATCATTACCTATTAAGCAGAAAAAGAAAGTCAGCACTATTTAGACGACGCGACGTCCGTGGCCGAGTGGATAGGTGACTAGCTTCTCGGTCCGGAGGTCGCGTGTTTGATCCTCGCCGAGAGCAATGTTTATATGATGGGTATCAATGATTGTTTCTTAGTCTTGGATGACATTTATATGTGTATTATATCATATAATATGTCCGTAGCATATTTTATTTTGTATTTATTTGCTTTATTGTGTATTTTGGAGACTAATTAGGTCAGTCAATTAGTCGTGTTAACGAAACTTTTATTCTAATTCTAAGTATATTTGTTGCGTTCATGTACATTCAGGGTCTTGCTTGCACATCTTTTTTTAATCAAGAAACCATGTAAGAGCATTACAATGTAACATTATTTAACAACCCACAAATATTTGCAAGCGAAATATAAAGTTTTATCTATTTACCTTAACAGCGGTCTTTCTATTCTATAATTTGTTCAATTTATATTAAGTGGAAATTATAATTGCACTTAGTCATGTGACAGTGTATTCGTACAAAACGGCGATAGGCCTGCCCCCTATCACGTGAGTACACTTTCCATGCAAAACGTGGGTACTCTGAACACCAGGTGACAAAGTCACGTGATGTTCAGAAGTATTAGTACCTCTGCCAACCCCTTCGGGGATCTTCGGCGTGAACGTTTATGCTTTATGCTTTATGGAAATTATAAATATTAAAAACTAGGTAAGTCAAAAAACATAATGTCACGCAAAAACCGTTATTAAACATAATGAAATTAAAAAAACCGGCCAAGTGCGAGTCGGATCGCGCACTAAGGGTTCCGTACTATCATATATATAGAAAATCCCGTTTGTGTGAAAATCATGGGAGCCAAATTAGCTAAGTAATTTGATTTATGACGTTTTAAAATAGAACTACGGGCTAGATCTCATTCAAACCAATTTTCGTAAGTAGTTTGTATAGTAATACACATCATATATTTTTTTCAGTATTATCATGCCCATATTTTAGAAGTTACGGGGGGGGGACACACATTTTAGCACTTTGGAAAAGTCTCTCGCGCAAACTATTCAGTTTTGAAAAAAATGATATAAGAAACCTCAACATCATTTTCAAATACCTTTTGATAGATACCCCACACAAATAGGTTTAATGAAAAAAAAAAATTTGAGTTTCAGTTCTATGTATGGGGAACCCTAAAAATTTTGGTTTTTTTTTCAGATTTTATTTTAAAATCTTAATGCGGTTTACAGAATACATCTACGCACCAATTTTCAATAATGTAGTTCTTATAGTTTCGGAATAAACTGGCTGTGACATACGGACGGACGGACGGACGGACGGACAGACAGACATGACGAATCTATAAGGGTCCTGTTTTTGCCATTTGGCTACGGAACCCTAAAAAACTACTTCTATACGCTTATAATTAAAATATTTTGTTGGTGAGTATGAGTAAATGTTTACTTATAAAAAAAGTTCCTTAAAATAAACTTGTTTATAAGGGTCAATAATAAAAACCATACATACAGGCTTAAGCTTAATCTACGATTAGTACGAAAGTAATTGATTTAGAAGTATCGCCATCAGTAAATTTTATAACTGGCCTAAAGAGATACTTACAAACACATATGTAGGCATAAATTCACGCCATTAGCGTTTCTTAGTGAGATAGACTATCGTTCGCTACATTGTTCGATCCTGGCTTACCTTATCAAAAATAGTATATAAAAATATATTCACGGCTATAAATCCCATTAAGATACATTGGTTTAGTATTTCAAATTCTTCGGTAACTTATGTTATGAGTTATTTATGACAGTTAAATAACGAAAAATTTAATACTAATGAATAAGGGAAAGAAAAATTTCGACACCAGCGGTATGGACCCTCATGTGGGGATTATTTATTAGTAATAATCCCCACATTATGTTTTCCCAGTCTTCCCGTGACCATGATAGCTGAAAAGTTTTCGAAACGTCGGGCTTTAAAAATAATGTAATAACACGCGATTAAAATATCCGAAAATCAATAGTTGTTTCAATTATAATGTGCAATCGTGAAAATCTTAGAAAATACTATAGGGGTTTCTGTTTGCCCCAATGTCATAGCTATTGATTTTCAAATCCAATAAGACTCAGTAATTTTTATATAAAATAGGTGGATTTTAATGTTATGAACACCAGGTGACAATAAACAAATATGCTTTTCTCTAACATTACTTGCTCTGCCAGCCTTATTCATATGGGGTAGCCGACTTAACTTTGAGTTTGAGTTTTTACATATATACATACATATACTCACGCCATTAGTTCCCATTGGGGTAGGCAGAGACTATTGATCACCATTTCGTACGATCCTGACAGACCTCTCTAGCTTCGTTTACATCCATCAATCTTTTCAAGCATGCTCTTTTATTCTTCATACTTTTGAGTTTTTATTGTTCCTTATTATGTGCATACAATAATGAGCTCGAATATTCAAAATACATATTATATCTAATTTATTTTACTATAAAACGCACGTATGTGATATGGTTTATCGTTGCGTCATTCTTTTGTCTGTTGTTTTACTATCATCAAAGGATGCTGAATACATGGACACTTTGTGTTCTTTGTTTAATTGTATCAGCGACCATGTATCATAGGCATCTGTAACAAATTCCAAACCAACCGTCTTAATAAAAGTGGTGTCTTCAACGAGACGTTGCGATTTGGCTGAGGATTTGATCTTTGTCTCTCAATACATATACTCACGGCTTTAAATTCCTAAAAGAGGTAGCCAAAACTTCAGAATAATAATTACTCAGCCACTTTTGAAAGTGGCGAGGGGGAAAGATAACAAAATATTGATTCTTGGTGATGGATCTCCAACCGCATCGCCCAAAAATCCCTTAAAAGCCCCAAACCCTTAGTCGCCTCTTACGATCAGCCACAGGCAGAAATGGGGTAGTGCTATTCTAAACTGGCACTACACAGCAAACTCTCTAAATCTAAGTGTTAATAGTAATGGGAAAGTGATAGATAGGTTCTGCTTGATATTATCTTTATCTTATTATATAACATGATAGTCCAGTGGATAGAACACCCGCCCAAAAACAGAAGGGCGTGAGTTCCAATCCGGGGTCGGGCCTACACCAATTTGTCTTTTCTAAAGTCATATGTGTGGTTAATTTATCATGGTTGTTAACGGTGAGGGAAAACATCGTGAGGAAACCCACATGGCTGAGTTGTACTTAGTCATTTGACAGTGTATTCGTACAAAACGGCGATAGGCCTGCCCCCTATCACGTGAGTACACTGTCTAAGCAAAACGTGGGTACCTTCTCTGGACACTAGATGGCGCTGCCATGTGAGTTCAGAAGTATTGGTACCTCTGCCAACCCCTTCGGGGATAAACGGCGTGAACGTTTATGTTATGTTATGTTATTATATAAGTTCCTAGATTCCACACTAAGATAGGAAAGATACTCTTAATACGTAAATAGCAAAACATAAATAAGCTTAATACGTTTGAGCATCATGCGGATAAAGAGGAGCTAGGCTTGGACTTTGACCGATTGAAAGACATACATGCCCGATTTCTGAATAGAGTATTCAAGCTGAGAACGACTTAAGTATCGTTTTGTCTCATTCAGTTGTTAAGATTTCAATACGACAGAACGATACATAAGTTGTTCTTAGCTGGAATACTCAATTCAGAAATCGGTCGACAATATGCTTACTAGAGAAGTAATATAAAACATTAATAATTTTGCCAATTTGTAACATTACCACACCATATATTATGTTCATTTTATAACATTCGTCCCAATTTTTTTTCTGAAGAGAAACGGAGGAGGTTATTAAATTATGTTCCTTTCAATAACTATCTAGCTACCTATACTCACAGCTATTAATCCTAATGAAGGGTAATCAGAGCTTTGAAATTTCCTAAGCCACTTTCGGAAATTGATTGGGGAAGGGATAATAAAAACAAAGTATCTTTGTTGGTGGGTCTCCGGCCACATCACCCTACAAACCCTTAAAAAGCCTCGTAGGTACCCTTTGTCACCTTGTCTGAAGCTCACTAGAAATAATAAGGGTAGTGCTTTTCTAAGCCAACATCGCACAGCAAGTTACAGATTAATAAATGATAGTTAAAAGGATCAAGCTAATAAAGAACCATGAATGAACAGTTTTTTACAAGGAGCCATGCTGACGAGTTTCTGCATGACCTATCTATCTGCTGTCATCTCAGTTTATCTGCATGAGCTATTTAGAATCTATTTAATACATGCATATACTCACGGCTATAGATCCCAAAAAGGGTTAGCCAGAGCTTTAGAGCTAGAAACCCCTCAGTTAAATGTTGACAGGGGACGAGATGGTAGAAATAAAGTATTGTTGGTGAAGGTTCCCAACCGCATCGCCCAAAAACCACTTGAAAATGTTATATAAAGGTATTTATTTAGTACAGTAGCTGAATATAGCATTATATTAACCGTTCACTGGACATATCTTTCTATGTAGCACCTATTATAGTTTTAACCCTACACACCTAACCTTCGTTGATGCGACGAGTACACGACAGAAAATTCGTTGTCTTTTTTCTGTGCTTACAGATATAATGACAACGTTTATAGCTAACTCAGAGTTCGTCGACCTCTTCTGGTAGGCAACCTATTTTACGATATATTCCAATAATGTTCGTCGTTTCGACGAATGGTTAGGGTTTGTGTATATATTTTTCACAACTTTAGTTTATCATTTTTGCAGTTTTTATCCTAGATGCAAGATGCGTACTGTTCGATGTGTGTATAACGTGTTGGTTATTAGAAAAGGAAGACAGGACTCCATAAGAAGACTTTATTTAATAGCGAAAATGAAGAAAATGTTTAAGAAGATGATGTTCAAAGTGATAATCAGTCTGAACAGGCCTTTACATTTCTATCGTACAAACGTAAGCCATTTTAGATAGTTTACATGCTATCATTTTGTGATGTAAAAACTGCTGTCAATCCCACAAAAGAAGCCATGAATCATTGAATTTTACAATGGTACTAAAGGTGGTGGAGACCCATTTGAGCAAACGTGTTCAGTTAAGTCACGCAACAGAGAAAGAAATCAATGGCAAAAGTGAATTTATTATGAGACTAGTGGATCGTCCCAGCTTTGCACGGGTAGCGTTGTTTTTTTAAATATCTGAGGTTTCTTTCTTCAGTCACTGCTCAAGCATTGTGAAATTCAGCGCAATGTTTTCAATTTATTAAATTTATAGCACTCCCTAAACAGTGTAGTTTGGTGATTTTAAATGCTCTTTGATGAACGGTTCAGTATTTCCGTTTAATAGCAAATTTTGAAATAAAACGCTATGAAGTATTTATAACAGTCTAAAAAACAAATCATTACGTGATGTAGGATGCAACTACTGGCGCCATCTAGTATGTTATATGTAAATTTGTAAAGATTTGATTTAGATCATGGGCGCGATGGCTTATTTTATGTATAATTTCGGTGTTTGTCTACCGATTTCTATGATTCTTTTTTTATTGCATAGGTAATAATGTTTCCTTTTTTAAATTTGGGATGAGTGAGACGTTTACAAACGTAAGAGTAAACAAATATAATCAGAATGTTCCGAACTGCTAAGCTATCAGGAATTACACGTGTTATTGTGAGTCAACCGTAAAAGATAGACATAAACTGTTGAGGATTTTTTTTTAGATAATTTTATGAAGAATATTTCCGTCATACATGATTTCTATGTAAATTTAACCATTAAGGCTGCACACGCGACGGAAGATTAAAAAATGGGGTAACTTCTCCCGTTTTCCCCAAAATTTCCCAAAATTACCCTTTACTACTCGGTTGGAAAGTATACAAAAACCTGCCCCGGAGTATGAAGAATAATTGTACCAAGTTTCGTTAAAATCCGTCGAGTAGTTTTTGTTTCCATAAAGAACATACAAACCGACAGACAAGACAGACAGACAGACAAAAAATTTACTGATTGCATTTTTGGCATCAGTATCGATCCCTAATCACCACCTGATGGTTATTTTGAAAATATATTTCATGTACAGAATTGACCTCTCTACAGATTTATTATAAGTATAGATGATGAATATACCACTATCAAAAAGTACATTAGTTTGTCATACATAACACCACTGTACAGGGCAAAAAAATAATACTTAGCGTGATTTGATATAGCAACTGCATTAGCAGCTTGTTGAACTGTGGCTGAAAATCAGACTTAAAATTCTTACTATTCCGTCGCACATAATAGATATCATTTAAAGAATGAATAGCACGATCAAGGTCTGTAATCACCTGGGAGTGATTTGGGATTGGCAGAAACACCAAATAATGAAAAAAGAAAAGTCTGTGGTGATATATTCTTACAAGTTAATTAGTTAATTTTAAGACTGCCCTAAAAAAAATTTTTTAATGTTTTTTTTTTCATTTTAATTTTAATTTTACCTAATGCCTCAACTAATCTCATTGAAAACTGTGCCTCACTTAAAGACTGATAAAATCAATATGATTACAGCAAAATTCAAGTTGATTGTTTTATTTTAAAGAATAGTAGTTGGTTCATATAATCAATAATAAATATTACATTATATGACATCAAATTACTAAAATAAAGCACTTTAAAAAGATGCTTGTCGCATCGACGTTATAGGGGGCGAGCGAACGTTAGGTGTCATCTAGGGTTAAGATCTGTGTTTTTTTTTACATTTCTTAACCTGTATGTACATTTGTACATACTTGATTTCACCATCCACAATCTATTTTGAATCTAATTCGATATATTTACTGGAACAGCGTTATCAAGGAACTAGTATTGGAGACAAAGTTTACTTGTCAGTGATTCCTGCTATTTAATAGAACGAAAACCATTAATTATAGGACTACGGGCTTTTCTGTTTAAGTAGCGAATATTAGTTACTGATACCTGACTAACGCAATTTAATAACTTAATATTGATGAAAACTTTTATTAAACTTGTGATGTATTGTGTTGTGATGTATTGGTAACCTTTCCGTTACACAAAACACAGTGAGAGGTTAAAGTCAAGTTTACATCATCAGTCAATCAGGTAAGTGCCAGCACGGCGCGGTCGTTGGTTTTTACGTGGTGGTAGTTAACTAATTACTAGTGTTGCAACAGAACTCTGCTTCCGCTTCCGCAACTGCAGAAGTTCCGCATGTTTTTTCACTTCTGTTTCTGCTTCTGGTTCCGCAAACTTGATAACAGAAGTCTTAACGGAGCAGTAGACGCGACGGCGCACAAAGGTAGGTCTTTAGGTTTTATGCGGCCAAAATTGAATTTTTAAAGTAGTTTTAAATACAAAATATAATATCTCTCTACCTTAACAAGAGACCAGGCGATAATAAACTGGTCCTCTTGCCTTCGTAACCCGTGCGGGGTGCATGTACAGGGAGTGGGAACTTGATAGTCGCCCACTATGCACGCGTTTGCTCTCTACACTATTAAAGTGACTTATCTTTGTTCATCAATATTTTTGATTTGTAAATAGTTGACCAAGTAAAAGCTATTGATTCTAATGCATCAAGTATTAGCAGTAAAGCATTATATAATAAAAAAAAATGTCAACCAAGTATGGTTAAACACTTCATTTTAATGCTTTTAAACATATTGCGATTTCCTCGAAAAATATTCCAGATTTTTTCATTCAAAAGTATTTAAGTTATATTATCGCTTCCTATCGCCGTGACATTATTATTTACTATTAAACTTTATGCTCTTGTCTTATGATTCAGATAAAAAACAGCTGCAGATAGGTGCCGATAGGGTAAAAAAAAGCAATTGAAAAATTTCCAAAAAAAAGTAGTTTTTTTTTATTGGTAGGTTTTTTTTGTTTGTCCAGAATGAAATTAGTTACCTGCCAATTTCTGTACTGAGAGTATAGCATAATATTCGCTTCTCCTTACACATTAATTATTCACAAGAAACAAGCACTTTCTGATGTTTAGAGATAATTATTAAGTATTTTCGGACTACGATGATCTGGAGTAACGAATTGCAGTATACGTCAACAGGATGCGACAATACATTACTATGTAACTTTTTCGTTTAAAAGAAATATATTTTACGTCTGTGATGTTGGGTTTATTACGTTTTTTTATTTATTTATTTTTTTCATATTTATATTTATTTAATTTCAACACAAAGTTGATTTTATTATCAATTGTATCATTTAGAACAGTCATATCAATTAAAATAATTTTGGCCGCATAAATATTAGAAACCTACCTATGTGCGGCGGCACGGCGCGGGTGGTTGCGGGGGCCGCGCGTGGACAGTTGTACACGAGCGACGACGTCGAGCGTACAAATTTAATAAAATATTTTTTTTAATGTAAAATTGATATTTTTTCATAGTGTTAACGCTTCCGTTTCCGCTTCCGCTTCCGTTTCCGCTTCCGTTAAGATTTACTTTTGACATCTGTTTCCGTTTCTGCTTCCGTTATGCCAGTTCCGTTGCATCACTACTAATTACAAATGTAGGTATGTATGTAGTATCTACTCGAATTCATACATACATATCCTTGAGTCTATACATCGCTTGAAGAGTAACCAGAGCTTCATAATAATAATGTATAAAATCTTTAGCCACTTTTGAAAATCCTCCAACCGCATCGCCCAAAAATATTTAAAGACCAAAAATATTTAAAGACCCCAATACCGATGGGTTGGTGCTATTCTAATGCAACACTACACAGCTCACTATTCTAAAAATGCTTCACTTATGAAATTTGTCTTAAATGTGTAAAACTCCAAAGTTAGCTGACTTCATTTGATGTTGGCGAACTTGTTATCGCTATACAAAAAAGGTTGCCACGAAGAAAAAGTAATTTAATTGTTTATTTAATTTAGTAAGGTTTAAATTAAACCTGTATTCGTTGAATTAAACTGTGTGTGAAAGTAAGAGAGTTTCTAAAGTTATTCCATTTTAAACCAAGAGATTCTAAAGATATTAATTATATCAGATAGCCATTGGTAAGCAGTATGTCGTCAGAGGTGTTAAACGCAGCTCGTCGTAAATTAAACGAGGCTCTCGGTGAAAAAGCCACCAAATACTTCAACCAAATGAAGATGTGGTTCCGGATGAAGCTCACCAAAGAAGAGTTCGACACGGAAGCCAGATCCCTATTGTCACCAGATCAAGTGCATTTCCACAATGAGTTTCTGTTAGCGTTGCTCAATAAAGTTGAAGGTTTAGCTGAAAGTTCTATCAGTGTGTCTCATGAGAAAGTGAGTTCCCATAGTAGAAACAGTCGACGACACAAGAGAACTTCTAGAAGTGCATCAGAGAAACACAGCTTTGAGGTTCCTGATCTTCTGGAATATTTGCCTCCTAACTCTCCGCCTGGTGCTGGAAGTGATGGTGTCAAATATGCTGTCCAGGTACTAATTTATCTATGAAACACACACATAAACACCCACACATATACACTCACACAATACACGTTTGTTGGTATAGTAGTAATTTAAACTTGATTTATAATTTTTATTTCTAATTTTGTTTGTTAGGTATAGTTGTAATTTAATTTTAATTTTCTGTATGTTATAATAGTTTTGAGTTAAAATCTGTATGCCAATCATGTAAGGGCACCTGCAATACAGGATTTTACCTAGTGTGGGGACCGTCAATACTTTTTGATGTAAATTTTGATAAAAATAAATGATTTTGATTTGATTTGATTTGAATTACTTTTCATAAAAAGCTGTGCAATTTCTCTCATTATATTGTCGATCTTGATTTTTGAACTTTTTGTTTAACTCATTGTCAATCAATTAAGCAAATTTTTTTTTGATACCAGCAGTACTCAAACCCACAACATCTGGGTATAAGACCCCGTCACTCTGCCAACTGATTGATTAGGAATAATCTCCACTTGAGGTTTTCATGCAAAACAAATGTTTTGGATGCATGTTTTTTATTTACACTTTTAATTAACCATTGCACTTAAGGGTACAATGGCCATGATGTTTCAACCTTCTTTTGTTGCAGCCAACAATATTATTTCTCCACTGAAGTGCTTACTCAATCCTACCCTAAGCTGGTCACTTTGGCTATAATTCACCACACTTGCTCAGTATAATTTGGCATATGTTAAAGACCTAGGGAAACTGGGTAGCATGGAAACATCTTATAAAAATATTCAATTCAATATGTAATATATAATAGAACTGGGATCCCTATGTTTCTGTATTGAGAGCAAAATGCTCTAAGTAATGGACCACAGAGACAGTAAATTAATCACTTTTTGTGCTTACACTTTATGTAGGCCATTGTAATTTTTACACATTCTTCGCAAAGTTAAAACATATTTTTTCCATTGCAGGAAGTATTCTTACCTGACCATGCACTCATCCTGGGTCGGTTCATGTTGGCTGCTTGGGAGTTGGGGCTGGAAGGTGCGGATGATGATGCAGCTGATGTTATAGTAGTTGCTGTTCAAGTGAGTTTCTTAATTACCTAGGTTTTTCTTATGGTTTTAAACATTTTGCTCTTCTAAAATTTCCTTAGTTTCTATAATATGTTTTATACTCTTAAATTTTAATAGTTTTTCAGAAGACCTTTTCTACAAATTCTAATATAAATAGTCTCAAATGTTATTTATTTGTTTCTATACAAAGTCTTTGTTCATTATTACTTTTCCCTTCTCGCTTCATTTTGGACATCCCTTTTGTGTAGAACTTCCAACTCAGCAATTAAGTTAATGTTGATAAATTATCTACCCTTATAACTTAAGAAAGGACAGCTTTAATAAGTTCAGGATATTAACCAACTCCTCTCTGCATTAAATTTGGAAGTATTCAAACTAGCTATCAAAGTGCAAGTACACCCTATATTATAGAAATCATTTCTGCTTCTGACTTAATAAAAATATTTTGTTGAAATGATGCTGCAATTAGGCATTCAGTTTCCTTTGGAAGTGTTGTTAGAACAATCAATAATGAAATTTTAATTATTTAAATGTTTTAATTGTGTTCAAAAATATTGCATGCCTGTAAAGGAAATAAACATTATTAAAATAGTTGTTAGCAATGTTTCTAGGTAGCCTGGGAAACCATCCCATCATAACATTTTCTCTTAATATTTGCATATAGGTTGTTTGGAAGAGATCACTCCAAGCAATAAGACCGCCAACTTCTATTGAGAAATAATCTGTGTAAAATGCTTTTCACTATGATGCACAATACCTCAATGGTTTACTGTGGTCAGTAATGTATTGGAAAAATAGGCTTATTCCGTTTATCCACCCTAAAAAATCCTCCCTAAGTCGGATATTCGGAAACGCATGTCCGATTTTCCACCCTGAACGGGGTGGATAATCGGAATTCATAATAAAATGTTTCTTCCGATTTTTTACCCCAAGTACAGTCATTCACAGAAACATACTCACAACCTGGTCCAAGAAACTTCAACAAAGATATACATACCTACTTTCCTACTTACAGTCTAACTATAACTATAACTAACAACTATAATAAATCTGCAATTGAAATTAATAATTGCAATGATTTGTGTCATTACAAGATATGTCTAGAAAGACGTAAATGATAGATGAGTTATCAAAACATTTTTCAGCTCAAACAAAAAGGAAAGTAGGTCTGTATATCTTAGTATTTTAATGTTCACGATGTTTCTTGGACCGGGTTTGTTTTGTAAATGACTGTACGTAGCCAGGGTAGAAAATCGGAAGAAACATTTTATTATGAATTCCGATTATCCACCCCGTTCAGGGTGGATAATCGGACATGCGTTTCCGAATATCCGACTTAGGGAGGATTTTTCAGGGTGGATAAACGGAATAAGCCGAAAAATACCTTGAATAAAGATAAAGCTTATAAACTTATTTTTAGTAAGTTGCTTAGTGTTAGAGACATTAAAACTGATTTAAATTTTTGTTGTATTTTAAACACAAAAAAAGCTTATCATCTAGTTGCTAATAAACAAAATTTTCTTTTCAATTCCAGTACTTTCTGAAAAACGTGATCTCATCAGTAATATCGCAGCGCAAAGGCTACAAGACTAGAAACAACAAATTCATATACGACATAGGGTGTAATATTCCAAACATGTGGCTAAGGAACTCTGCCAACGTTTATGACCCCCAAGCTGAAGGAAGACTGGTAGTTGAAGAGGGCCTTGATGGATTGGAGCCGCGATGTCCGCCAACTATTGATGAAGTCGAGCAAGCGGCGGCGTATGAGATTGCTTGCAGGTAAATATTTATGTATTTATTTGTATTCAGACGTATGAATTATTTACCATGTAAGGTAATAAGTATGTTTTGCCACATGATACCGTTATGTGGGAGCTTGTTATCCTATTTTTGTATATTTGATAATATCATATTGTAAATTTAGCTGTAAGCCCACCTAAATTTATAAAATAAATAAATAAAACTCTGTGGTAGGTAAAAATTAAGCAATGTGGGGGGCCTCTTCACTATCTATAACACTTTTATTATGATATGTGTTCAATTAGAAGATCACTATGTCATCTGTTCCCCCAGTGTAGTATAAGGGGACTTAGTGAACTGTAACTTTCTCAGTGATTATTATCATCAATAAAGGTCCTCTATTTTATTTTATTTACCATCTAAACTGTTTGGAGTGACTGAGTAATTATTATAATTATACAAGTTGGTTACCCTTTATGGGTTCAAGAACAAAACAAGTTTGCTTTGTAGGGCCCGCTTAGAATAGCACTAACACATTTCTTCCCGAGTGTCGTAATTTAGAAATCCTTCAGTCAGGGTGACTGAGGATTTTAAGGATTTTTAAATTATTGTTGGATGACGCATCACCAAACAACCTTTATTGTACCATCTTTCCTTGCTCAACTTCCAAAAGCGGCTGAGAATATTTTAATTCTGAGGCTCACGGCACCCCTTTATGTGATTTATAACCGTGAACATATCTGTCTGTGTTTAAATGATTTTTTTATTACAGCGCACCTGATGTTTATAACGATGACAAGTTATCAATAGAAGAGTTCTACAACACGCTACAAGTACATAAAAATGTTGTGGCGAATCATTCGGTGTATGCAGTCAATATGGAAAGGCTGGCGGCCCTTTTAAATCATCCAAGTTATTAGGTTAGATATCTTTATTTTATAAATGTACATAGATTGGTAATAAATTATTTGTAATTACAATTCATAGTATTATTTATATTCATTTGTTGCTCGGCAAATATGTAATTGATATGATAATCCCCTAAATATTAAGGGATTCTGGAAAGTAACGCTACTCTGTCATATATGTTACAGTATTAAAATTGCTTTTTAAATGACTGAATATTTTAGAAGAGCTTTATATAATTTAATCGAGGTAACAAGAAAATATCGAGATGTCATGTGCTAATAATCAATTTGTTCTGACTGATTAATGTTTTTTATTTAATATTGTACAGTATACATATTTACTAGAGTTTATTTAATGGACTGTTACATTTGGCACCAAAAACACAATCGCAAAGAAAATATAGAATTTGATAAGAAGAAAAGAAATTAGGTAATAAGTAAGAAATAAATTATAAAAGAAATGAAAACATATAGCTTTTATATGCATAAACAGAATAAGAATGACAACATTACCCACTAAATACGGGCTTACAGTGTGAAATCTATTTTTGCTGCCAAACGAAATAATCACATAACACATTACACAACAGTAACACCTCAACCAAATTTAAATAATCATATTCTTTATCAATAATAATTCATAATTATTTGTATAAGTCCAAAATAAACTATCATAAATAAAGTCAAAAGTGTGATAAAAAAAACTATGGAAAGTACTGCATGCCCTAATAATATAGTAGCCACGTTAAAAACTGAGTCGTCGGGATATTATCTATCTCGCTTGTACTTTAAGGTCCAGCGCGCACTGCGTATGCTTTATCTCTCTCTAACACAGGATTCAGTTTGTAACGTACCTACTATATTAACATCTTTTAATCAAATTAATGTAACTAGTACTAAAAGAGGCAGATATTATTCTGAGCTTTAATGAACCCTAGGTCTACTCGTATATTATGTATATTATAAATTCAAGTATCTTGTCAATTTGTATATATTCTATTACTCGGTAACATATGTATATTCGTAAAATATGTCTCTCTCTCATACTATTAGTTTACATTTTAATTCGGATATTAATGCGACCAATTCCACGATCCCGCCGTAGTTGTCTTACAGAAAGTATTGTACATAATTATTTTGATTCATACTAATAACCATTTAGCTAAATAAAACTCATTTCACTAACCTTACTTGAAATATGTAATATTTTCTAACTACATTTATAAAATAAAAAATAAAAGTATAGACATGAAGAACAACTATGTTATATAAACTTTTTATGAAAGTCCAAAGCCGAACTGATCCAATATTATCTATATCTTATACGTGAGGAGACCTCCTGCATAGAGGAATCATCGTATTCTAATGTATGCTAAATGTCCTTAAAATTAATCAGGAAGAAGCAACACCAGGAGAGTCAATTACCACCGTAGGTATAGGTCTACCTCTTGACGATAGTGGTGTAGAAGGTAGTGGACTGCCTCTTCGGGACATTGGTCTGGACCTAGGACTAGATGGTCCAGGACTAGACCTCTGAGAACGTATTGGTCCCATCTCTTGGTCCTCTTCTCCAACAGAGTGTGAGGGAGATGCCCTAGTGCCGAGAATTCGCCTCTCTTTCCATCCCACGTAAGCTAGGAGCGACAGTAGAAGTATGGAGCCGATGATGCCAAATATAACTCCTGATGCTGAAGCCGTTGTTATTTTTAACCCTGAAAAAGGAAATTTTGTTGGATTTAGGCAAGTGTTTGAAGCATACAATGGTATGTATAAAAATGTTGATACGTGTCATGAAAACGATAGATAGATTTACCAAGAACTTAGAAAGTGGCTATCAATACGTCCATCTACCCTATTAGAATATAATAGCGTAAATAAATGAATCTTTTTGTGTTATTGACGATGTGGTGCCCACATGCCCCGCATTTACACACTTTAACCTTAATGAATACTAAGACTAATCAAACCGTGTTCCACCAGTATTTATGTTGAGTTTTCCAGACTTATTTGCGTAAATATCAGGTTAACCTAATAAAACATGAATTTAGCACGGGGTATCTCTAAAACGGTTTGTAAAGATCACTTGTAAAAAACGAGGAGTGAAACCATATCTCGTTTTTTTGATTCGACCCCATATTTTTATGTATTAGAGCACGGATAACTTTTTTTAATGAGCTCATTTGGATAGTTATTCTTTGTTTTCAACGAGATATTCCATGGTAAAAAATCAGTTGCTTATCAAAGGTAGTTTTTCTTGTGCAAAATTATATTGATGTATGTGGTTAAATATCTAAACTTACATTTACCTATTTCGCTGTTGTAAAATTAAGCATGTACAGCTTTGCGCTCCCCTATTACCCATTGATCTCCGAAGCGCGTAGTCGCGTGTTTTAACACTTATAACTTGGGTTTGGATTATGCGATAACTACCAAATTGTTAATACGTAAAGTATCGTACAACAAAAAAGTAATTTTCAGCGAATAAAATTTTCACAATTTCATGTAATACATAATATAAAATATTTGCATATTAAATACCTGTGACCTGCAAGTTAATAAAGTCGATCTCCTCCTTCCCGTCGATGCCGGCGCCGCACGTCCACACGCCCTGGTCTCCGTGCTTCACCTTGTTGATGGTGACAGCGCAGTCGCCGCGATCCAGGCTGTAGTTCGATGGGTAGTAGTAGCGACCTAGGAGGGCTCTGAAATGTGACAGTCAATTAGCTATAGAAGTAGAGTTAGGTTGTGTAATTCCTGAGTAGGTACATTAATTTGTGAATCCAAATTCACTTGAGGACAATAGAATAGAAAGCTAGCAAGTTATATATCTAGTCAGGGTAAAGACTGTGCGTGATAGACATCGTGTATATAAAACCAGGTCCTAAAATTGTAAACAACTAATTTAACTGTAAAAGCAGTGGTGTTACCATGTTTGTCATATCGCGTATTTTAATGAATATCTCTTTTCCTTCACACAATTTTCAATATCTTTGTCTTAGTCTCAACAGCTAAGTTAGCCCCGCATTAAATGCGAAAATTTTTGTTGCAGTGCCCTATAATTTTATTAATATAGAGTTTATACATGAAGCATATGACTCGGAAGAAGAGCCAGAGACGTGCCATTATTTTAGGAGTACCCACTTTTCGCCATTTGTGGCTTTGGCTATTTCTTCCTCACTAAACTAAAACAGCTTAATTTAATAACGAATAGAAAATCTCACTTACCGAGTTTCATTTAGATCTGAATCTACACTAAAGGTATCAGAGCTTGGTGTTTCAAATCGGCAGTAACTTAAAGAAGTGTACGTTTTCGTCGTCACACAACGCAGAGTGACCGGCTTGCCGTACGGAACGCTGATATTCTGCTTCACGGCTGCTAGCTCCGTGGCTATTCTGACATTGATCTGTTTCGTGGTCTCCACTCCTGCTGACTTGTGGCCCATATAGCAGTACCAGGTCCCTGAATCGGTCTTCTCTGCATAGAAGTTGACTTCGCAGTGTCCATTTAGCAACTGCGTGCCTGTAAAACTTTTATTGGAATTCTAATGTTATGTTTGGACAAACTTAAATTAATTGAGCATATTATAAAGATCGGCTGAGAAATAAAACTAAGAGTTTATCGATAAGTTGTTTACATTTTCCTACTGTACTGTACGGAGCTTTGTAGTGTCGGTTTAGAATAGCACTACCCCATTTCTTCCGGTGGGTGTACGTAAGAGGCGACTAACGGTATTGGGGCTTTTTAAGGGACTTTTGGGCGATGCGGTTGGAGACCCATCACCAACAACCTTTATTCTACCATCTTTTCCCCACTCAACTTCCAAAAGTGGCTGAAAAATTTCTAATTTCTCAGCTCTGGCTACCCCTTTTAGGGATTTATAGCCGTGAGTATATGTATGTATGTATCTTCCTACTGAATCCTATCATTCTCAAACCCAAGACGTATAAAAAAAAACGTTGGAATGCTAAGTACGCTCTATGTTTAAACAAATTAAAGTCTAAAAGAGACTGAGGAATCTCTTGTTTTAAGCATCTGGCTCACCTTTTTTGGGATTAAAGACCTTCAATCTGTTGTGTCTACCGCTTTCCAAATACTTTCCTCCCTTAAATTTTGAAATACTGACTATTTTAATACAGTTTTGATGTGTCTAAATAAATCACAAAATAAAATCATTCACTAAATATAAAGTCAATACCGTCAAGGGTGTTAGTTGCAGTAAGATACAAAAAAATAAGGAACAAGGGTGCCATGTTTTTTTCTTAGAGGGGGAGGTATTAGCTACAAATAAATAACTTTATATTGTGGGTTAACACTTGAAGTAAAGTTCCGATGGAATCACCGTAGGACCTAAAATAGGTCTAAAGGGTTGATAAGCTATTTGTTCGGATGCTTTAGCTTTTTGGGTATATATATATTTTCTTTCCTTCTTTGAATGTAAAGTATATCTATACATATAATAAATCTGTAGAAAAGTCATTTTTGTACGTTGAAGAAATTGAAAAAAAAAATAGCCAGCGTGTGAACAGATAAGTAACAGAACCCATTTCCATCATTTTTTCAATTTTTGTCTGTTTGTCTGTATGTCTGTTTGTCTGTTTATATGTTTGTATGTGCGCACATCACGTAAAATCTACGAATTCAATGCTAAAAATGTTTATATACAAAAATTATACGTAACTTGAGGTATAACTTAGTTTTTGTTTCATCGAAATCGGTTCACTCTATCAAAAGATATGATTAATTTTGTGAGTTCAAGAAGAAAAATATTACGTTACGCAATTCAGTATAGTACTTGCAACGACATCTTAAGGTTAATTATAGAACTAATGTTGATAGTTGGAATCCAAAGTCCGATAGATGGCGTTGTGCAAATGACGTCATTTTCTGAATCGCGATTCGAAAGTTTAGATGTTTGGATGTTTGTGTGTTTGGAACAAAAAGGCTACTCAAGTACATATTATATATGAATGAAATTTGGCAGATAAAGACCCAAATTATAACAAAGGATACTTTTTATCCCGGATAAATTTGACCAATAAAATATTCACGCCTTATTGAACTAAGAGTACCGGAAAAAATGCCTTAAGCTTTTGTCATAAGCAAATTTGACAGTACGAAGTCTGCCGGGTCAGCTAGTTCTTAAATAAAACATACTACTCTGGCCCATAGAGGCATACATGGAAGCTTTATTTAATGCAAGGTTTGAATAGATGAAAAAGAGAGTTCAAATTTTAAACATATGTTTTAATCGATCCGCCTGCGATAAAATTTCTTATTTTCAGTTTTTCACCAGCTGTGTAGTGTCTGTTTAGAATAGCACTTAACCATATCTTCCTTCAGAATCCTTTCTTATTGAATTTATACGAGGCGACTATAAATAAAGGTCGATTTATTTTAAACGATAGTTGGGCAATGTAGCAATAGCCATCACCTACGATATTTTGCTTTTACTATCTCCTCCTCCTCCTTGCCGTGTAGTGTCGGTTTAGAATAGCACTACCCCATTTCTTCCGGTGGGTGTACGTAAGAGGCGACTAACGGTATGGGGCTATTAAGGGATTTTTGGGCGATGCGGTCGGAGACCCATCACCAACAACCTTTATTTTTACTATCTTTTCCCCACTCAAATTTCCAAAAGTGGCTGAGGAATTTCTAATTCTTTAGCTCTAGGCTACCCCTTCCTGGGATTTATAGCCGTGAGTATATGTATGTATGCATGTATCTCCTCCCCAAAAGTAGCTGAGGAATTGTTAATTATAAAACGCTTGCTACCCTTTACTTTACCCTGAGTTGCTAAACGCTAACCATTAAATACATATACTCACGCCATAAATTCCATTATTAAACGCTAACATGTGTCTATATATTATTTTAAATCTTAAAGTTGTACTCACGAGGATCTCTTCCCGCTGGGATGCACGAAGACGCAGTAAGACATGGGGGTGTTGGAGTTACAACGGATATCTACTTTCTCTCCTTCTAGTGCTAATATGTTCTTCACGCCATCGATTTCAAATTCTCGGTGAGCTGTGAAAAGAGAAGTTTTGCTTTGATAGAAATCAGATACTCCAAAAACATTGGTTTGAATTTCAAATCAGTTCTCATCTCGATGTCTTTTCGTAAGTCATACGTGTTGGTAGTTTATCAGAGTTAACGCTGAAGTAAAAAATCGCAAAGAAACCATATGACTGATTTAATAACTGCTAAATTCTGACAGAGTAAAACTATCTATCTATCTATACTATAATAAGACTGTACCGAGGTCAAAACTGTACACTGAAGAAAAAAAAACCGGTGGAATATGTTTAATTTTCGTTCCTGAAGCCAAATATTCGCTTTTTGAAAAAAAAAATGTCTGTCTTTCTGTCTGTATGTCCGGTCATCACGTTAATTCTACCAGACGGATCTTGATCAAATTATGTATGAATGTAGCTTATACACCTGGCCAACATATAGGATATCATTTATCCCGGATTTTGCAAGGGTTCCCACAGGAGCATAAAAAAACATAACTTTTATATGGCTCCCCATATTTAACGATTCATTTTTTCATCGGACGACTTTATCAGACTCATCATTAATAGTCTTTTTGGAAAAAATAAGGGTTTCATCCATATTCATCTAAATAAATGTCCTATTAATTGTTTGTCAATAGTATGACTACTAGATATATATCTTCACAGCTCATTTATGTCCCCACCAAGGGGCTCGAGCCTACCCTATGTAGGGCGATTTGGCCTTAGTCCACCACGCTGGCCAATTGCGGGTTTGCAGACTAACGACTACTACCGTAATAGTAGCCGGGACCGACGGCTTAACGTGCCCTCCGAAGCACGGAATCATCTTAATTTTCGGATAATCAGGTGATTCAAGCCTGCAATATCCATCCAGACTGGGTTAAATCTTACAAATTAAATTTATAAGGTTACCACCCCCCGGGAATCGAACCCGAGACCTCCGTACTTGAAACCAAGCGCTTAACCGCGAGACCACGGAGGCAATTCTAGATAAGATTCTAGATAGAATCCTAGAAAAGATAGATAGTTTATCAAAAATTTGAAGGTAACACTAACGTTTTCGTGGCGTAGCGGTATACCGTTTGCTTAATACTAATCGAACGGAAGACCCAGGTTCGAATCTCGGGGACCACAATCTTTTTGCGATTTATTTTGCTTTTGAGTTAGCTTAGAATGATAGGAAGAATTATTACTTCTTTTTCACATTCAACTATGCGTATATGTATGAATAAAGATAAGTGAAAGTGTATTGTATGAATTTTGCGTATTCATTTGGTAGGTCTGAGAATATATAACATAGGAACTTGGTACAAAATGGTTTGTTTCATTATTCTTATGAACAATTAAAAAGGTTTTTGGAACTCACCCCCTAAGGAATTGAAATATAGTATACAGATTTTTGACATTTCTGTATTTAGAAATTTGAAACTTTATGCGATTGACTGATACAACCACTACAATAACTTTTAACAAAAAGATAGTGGGAAAAACAACCGAAAATAAACAATCTAGTACTAAAAAGTACGAAATAAGTTTTTTAATTGAATATGAGTACTGTGATTAATACCTTTGCAATTTCTTTATTCCACTCGCGTCCGTTCAACCTACCTAAATATTAAAATTATCTTAAATTAATTTGTGAGCCGGTGGTGCCAGCCTGCGTGATGATTGACAATAATAAGTGTGTATTTCGCACTTCATACACATGTACAATGTACGTATTACCATTTAAAACGTTAGGCAATAGATATATATATATTGTTTAGATTGTAATAATCAGAGATAGATAGCAGGGTGAATTCACTTTTGTTTGACTGGCACCGACTCAAAAATTAATTTAAGAGAATTTTTATATTTAGGTAGGTTGAACTGACGCGTGTGGAATAAAGAAATTGCAAAGGTATTAATCACAGTAGGTACTCATATTCAATTAAAAAACTTATTTCGTACTTTTTAGTACTAGATTGTTTATTTTCGGTTGTTTTTCCCACTAAGAAGTCGGTTTTCTTTTTGTTAAAAGTTATTTTATTTTACGAGTTTTAGAGATAGGCAGACCTGGCAAAGATGCCTCTCGTATGAGGCAGTGCGACGGTTACTGTATTTCGTTCTTCGCATTTCCGGTATTTCAATTATTATACGATATTAAATAGGCTCAACCATATGTAGCTTTACATTGTTCTTAAAATCCCTGGAAAGGCGATGGTCTACAATTCTACATCTCAAGAAAGACTCAACCGTTCACGCCGAATATCCCTGAAGGGGTTAGCAGAGGTAGTAATACTTCTGAATATCACGTGACATTTTCACCTGTTGTTCAGAGAGAGCAAATCGTGGGTTGCTTAGGCAGTGTTCTCACGTTATACAGGGCAGGCCTATCGGCGTTTTGAACAAATACACTGTAACATGATTGTGAGTTTCGACAGTCCCCTCGATTTCCTGGGATGCCACCATTAGATCCTGGTCTCATGGTACTTTCTCGGTAATAATAACAAAAGAAACGTTGCGTGAACCTGTACTTCTCTTCATAAAAGCTACGAAGAGGAGCATAAATCTTTATGGAATGGTGAAAGAACTGTTTCCTAACTCCTAGTGATTAAGGACCCACACCTTCCATCATCAGCTTAGCAGCATAACAATATGATTTTCAGAAGCAAATGCCAATATAAGTTCAGAAAATATGTAAAACGCGATACATTTGCCTATAAAATTTCAAGGCTCCCCTCGATTTCTCCAGGATCCCATCATCAGACCCTGATATCCTCATCATGGTACCAATCCGGAAGTATCTTCTTCGAACAAAAAAATAATAATCAAAATCGGTTCACAAATGGCGAAGTAATCGGCGAACAAACATAAAAAAAATAAAAAAATATACGGTCGAATTGAGAACACTCCTTTTTTTGAAGTCGGTTAAAAATGAATATATGAAATTAATCTATCAATCCTTCATGAGTATATATAACATAACATAATAACATAAACGTTCACGCCGAATATCCTCGAAGGGGTTGGCAGAGGTACTAATACTTCTGAACATCACGTGACTTTGTCACCTGGTGTTCAGAGTACCCACGTTTTGCATGGACAGTGTACTCACGTGATAGGGGGCAGGCCTATCGCCGTTTTGTACGAATACACTGTCACATGACTAAGTACAACTCAGCCATGTGGGTTTCCTCACGATGTTTTCCCTCACCGTTAACAACCATGATAAATTAACCACACATATGTCTTTAGAAAAGACAAATTGGTGTAGGCCCGACCCAGGATTTGAACGCTAGTCGTTTGCACGATAACCGAGTGTTCTACCCACTGGGCTATCACGGTTGCATATCATGAGTATATACTAACGGCTATAAATCCCAAAAAAGGGTAGCCACATCAGTAGATAGTAATTCTTTATCCACTTTTAGAAGTTGAATGGGGAAAAGGTAGTCAAATGGGTCTCCAACTGCATCGCCCAATAATCACTTAAAAAAATCTTCATCTCCTTCATCCTCAATGTTCTTTATATCTATTACATTTACGCCCGCGGGATTATAAATATAATAAAACAGAAGTTAAGATAGTATTTTGGATAAAACTAGATACTATACAGAGGCGACAAATACCGATCAAGTTAAAAAAAAAAACTTACACACATATTTGTTCCAAAAAAATACACACACACAAATAGTGACTTGTTCCGCAAATATCATCCCTTCAGAGGTGTACTAACTTTTAATCATCTATTGGTACAGATATAACAGAAGCGTATTAGTAACAAAAAATTAAGAAACGTTTTTACAAATGTTTATACCCTGCTTAGTAGGATAAAGGACAATGCTCAAATTGCGGCGCAAATGAAACTTAACTCAAATATTAGGTATAATTAAGGGATATAATATACGCGACATGATAGTCCAGTGGGTAGAACACCCGCCCCAAAAACAGAAGGGCGTGAGTTCCAATCCTGGGATGGGCCTACACCAATTTGTCTTTTCTAAAGTCATATGTGTGGTTAATTTATCATGGTTGCTAACGGTGAGGGAAAACATCGTGAGGAAACCCACATGGCTGAATTGTACTTAGTCATGTGACAGTGTATTCGTACAAAACGGCGATAGGCCTGCCCCCTATCACGTGAGTACACTGTCTAAGCAAAACGTGGGTACCTTCTCTGGTAACTAGATGGCGCTTGCCATGTGACTTCAGGAGTATTGGTACTTCTGCCAACCCCTTTGGGGATAAAACGGCGTGAACGTTTATGTTATGTTATAATATGTTATGTAATATATATAATACATGAGCATTGTCGTTTCATAGCTTTTTATACCTAAAATGTAAGCGTATAAACTTTCGTCTTATTCAAGTTAAAAATAAACTATCTGTTTATGTACAGATAAATAAGTAGAACTGAAAATTTTATAATGGAAACATTAGTGATTAATTGTGTACCTTTACTAAATACCAGATAGAGTTTAGAATAGCATTACCCTGTCTCTTCCCATAATGAACCTTCGTTGTGGAATCTTAAATTGATAAGTTTTGTCTATCTAAATGAGGTTGGCCCATTACCGATGGTCTTTTAAGTATTTGTTGATTTTCGTCCATCTCAACATCCGATGTGGTTTAGAAACTAATGCCCGATTTCTGAATTGAGTATTCAAGCTGAGAACGACTTAAGACTTGACTTTTGTCTCATTCAGTTGTTAATATTTCAATGCGACAGAACGATACTTAAGCTGGAATACTCAATTCAGAAATCGGTCGTAACTCTGGCTATCAGGATTCATAAGCTACGTCCACACTGTGCCTTTTCATCTTCAACTTTCGTCTTCATCTTTCTATTCAACTTTCAATTGACGCTTACAATAAGTGAATGCGTTAATTGAAACCAACACCATACTTTATTCGTAGTTTGAGTTTCTGTTGGAAACATGTGCGACGACAATATTTTACTTGGGGGAATATATGCAGCTTACTTGGTCATAAGAAATTCCAGTAAAACAAAAACCATCGTTCCTCTTTACTTTATTAGTGTAAAGTTTATTGTTAGGATCCCAGAGTTGTGGAAAGCTTCTGTAATCTTCAATAAAACTTAATGTTAAATCTTTTTCTTCGTCCACCATCTTGTTGTTGAACGCTATGACGCACAGAAATCCACCCGACACCGGATAACTTGCAACACAGCGCGCGCTCCGCTTTCAACTGCCATCGCGCATGCATTAAGGGCATGCCTCACGTGCGCTGTTGACTGCGCTATGACGCATGCCCTTATTGAACAAAAAAAGGCACAGTGTGGACGTAGCTATACTCAGCACTAGTAGCATGAGGCTTGTGAGAGCGCGTATGTCACATGAGAAGTGAGAAACTGACAGATTGCCCATTTAAAATCTGTCAGTATCTCACGTCTCACATTAGATACTCGCTCTCACAAGCCTCATGCTGCGGGGGCTAATTACATAACGTACCTCGGAACCAACTTGGTATTGGGTAATCTGCTCAAAATGACGGTGTACAAAATATGAAGAATAAATGGGCATGTATATAGAGATATTGATGTATGTAAATGAGCTAGAGAGGTCTGCCGGGATAGTAGAAAATGGCGATCGATAGAGTCAGCCTGCCCCAATGGGAACTTATTTATGTATGTAATTTGCCCATTATCTAGCCCATCATTATCAACACTAATGCGAACTTTACCATAAAGATACATGCATAACACTACTCCTTTTTCCAGTAGATTTCGTCGTGCGGAACTATGAAACATTTATGGCTTTTTAAGTGAATCAATTGAATGTTCGTGTGGCTGAAAAATTATCATAACACCTTTATTTTGCCAACATAGATAATTGAATGTTGGCCATCCTTCCAAAAAGCGGCTGAGAATTCGCCAATGCTACAGTTTTGGTTAAAAATTTACAAACCTTTCACACAGTTTAACACCAAAACACAGCTAATAATTAATAAAATAATTCCATTAAAACTTTTTAGCTTCATCTTGAAAGTGTTATTTTCTTGCCCAAACAATACACGAGCTCACTATATAATCTAGACTTTTCTTTTCACTATATTAAGGTCTAGTGTCATTTCATATCAAAACTCAATAACAAAACTTAATCAAATACTACTGAACTATAACACATCATAAAATATATGCCACCAAAGATCAAAGTATTTGTAGTAAAAATAACGATTCTGAAAATAAATATATGTTTGCTTTGACTTCCCGACACTATCGATATTAAACAATAAATGAATAGTTCTACTTTTAACTACCCTCACGACGCGATAAATAGATCTGTGTAATATAACAAGTCATAGGTCGTTAATGAGTTAGATAATGAACGTCAAAAAGTAATCGGTAGAAGTTTGTTTTAAATTATCGATGTATTTACAACGCTGTGAGCAAGAGTGTTTATAAAACATGAAATTTTGTAACAGCTTCTTAAAGGAGGTTATCAACTTCATTCATATTTATGTTATTAATTTATTATGTATTAAAATGTTCCTTGTAGTATCGGCTTAGAATACCACTACCCTATCTATTATTCAAGTTATCTAGGATCTTGATGAGAAAGATATTTAGGATGTTTATTTATTTATCATTCCAAAGCTCTGGCTACCCCGTTAGGGGATTTATAGCCGTGAGTATATGTATGTATGTATGTTTATTTATTAATGAGAGATATGGTTGAACCCCTTGCCAAGCTTCTTCAAATCAAACTTTACCGATGTTAGTCATTCATGTCATGAATTGAAATAGGTATTTATGCTATCGAATAAAACGTTAAAAGGGAGCTCAATGCTCTCATGATATCAACATTAGGCTCGAAACTCAGATATCTTAGGTTGGACTTACTATTAATAAATATAAAAAAGAAATGAATAATCAGTAGATTCTTTTGAACACATCTAAAACTTAGTTCGAATCAAAAATACTTAATCAGAAATTAACGCATCAAATTTTAATTGATTCATGTCTCGCTTTAGTTATTTGCCTAGCAGAATTGAATAAACTTATACCACATGTTCAGTATATAGATTGGCACACACGCACACACACAACACACATCCACACATTACACTACATATACATTCACTTTTCCTTGTTATATTATATTCTATAATTTTATATTTTATTTTGGGAGCTTATGGCTGCATTTACAAAATTGTATTAGTATGTAGATACTTAGATGTAAATAACAAGCTTCCTCATATAGTACACCTTGTAATCGTAATGTATTAATGTAACAAGTGTAATGGTCTACCTTTTGTCAATTTATTTGACAAAAGGTAGACCATTAATTATTCTTATATTATTATTATCCTTATGTCTTTTTGACTCTCACCTCTCCCATGGCCAAAAAAGAATTAAAAAATTTAAATGGGATAGGTGGTACTCCCCGACAAAAGAACAGTCGGTCGGGCTCAGAGACTCAGGTTCAAGAACCGACGGACGATCCGAGCCATATCGAGTAGCACCGCCTTCTGCATTTGTGCTGGAAACGAGTGTTAGCAAGAGCCGAACAACCGGAAATAATATGCCTAAGTGACTCTCCGGGACGGCCACATGCTCGATAAACGTCTGTGGTACCGTCCTAAGGATGTACTTCTGATAGTTCCGCGCCTTGTTGTTATTATAGCATGTTGTAAGTTCAGCTCTGTTCAAACCGAATCGGAACATGTTCTAAAAAATACTTCTACTTTATCCTCTTAAGTCGACGTTTATTTTTCCTGGACCTAAGACACAAACCTGTTTAACACAAATACTTTGGAAGTTCTTGCGGAACATTGTGTAGCAATCAGACACCAAACCAATAGAGAGAGAGAGGGAAAGAGAAGTATGAAATCTTGAATTACTGATGGATGGGGAACTATGAGTTTGAAAACATCATTTTATCAGTAGTCTTTAACTGCTACTATCGTCTTGAAGTTCTTGATAATATACGCGATTACCTAACTGTGGATTTGCGTATTCACCTTTGTAAATCGTTGATATTATCAAGATAAGCTGTTGTGACGTGGTCTATGAAAAACAGAAACTGATATAGAGAGTACAAATTCGCATGCGTTCGTTATTGTTTCCGAATCCCTCCACATTCATTGTTTTCCATTTCTTCAAGTACTTGAACAATGCAAAACTTCTTTACGTGCAAGCGCGAAGAAAATGACTCCTTGCCACTTTATGTTCGATGTATTAAGGCTAGAATCACCGGCTTATTTGAACAAAAAAACTGCAATGGTCCAATGAGTTCAAGGTCAAAGTGCTATTGCATTGGTCAGCAGCATTCCGAGGTTCTTCTAGGTGTGCAGCGTCCAAGTGCTGAAACGATCTCCTCCAACAAAAGAGTCCTGGCTGGCTCGTCGGTAACTTATGTATTTAATTTTATTCTTTTTTTGACTATTAATTATTACAATATACAACAGTGTACATGTAAGTACATGATTATTTAATATTTAATGTGTAATTTAGCTGTGTAGTGTCGGCTTAGAATAGCACTACCCCATTTCTTCCGGTGGGTGTACGTAGGAGGCGATGCGGTTGGAGACCCATTACCAACAACCTTTATTCTACCATCTTTTCCCCACTCAACTTCCAAAAGTGGCTGAGGAATTTATAATTTCTCAGCTCTGGCTACCCCTTTTAGGGATTTATAGCCGTGAGTATATGTATGCATGTATGTATATAATTATTTATTAGAGATACTCAAGTGTTATAGGATAAAATATTATTTGGCTGCACGAGCTTTGTATATTTAATGGTCCTTTATCGGAGTAATCTTTATTAATTACAATACATAACATAAATAATATACATAAAAAATATATAATGAAAACAATTAAACTTTCAAAATATGCTTTAATCCGTCTCTGTAAGAATTTCTGGTAATCCTTTCACAATATACCCTTGTAGTGGAGCGCCGCGGCGCGCCGTAAGGTTTATACCTCGGAATCCAGGGCCAGTCAATAAATCTTTTTATAAACTTTGGCAATGTGTTTCTAATAGCATATAGAAAAATGTTAAAAAAAATATTTTGTGCGATCTTAATTTTTTAATAATTATTATAAATAATTATTAATTTTTTGGAGTTTTCCTTAATTTATATTAGTGTAAAATTAGATTTTGAAAAGAAGAACTATTACAAACTTCATCTTGGGTCTCAAGGGACTGCAGGTATAACGAAGAAGGGTGGGGAGGGGAATAGAGGGGGCAACAGTAGCTGTTGGGTGTTGTTAATGCGGGCCCTAACAGAATAGTACACGTGGCAACTTGCTAGGCTGGATACGTAGTTGTTGTTTGCTCCGAAACAAAAATAATTTAAAATAATTAAAAAATAAATATATTATTGTGCAGTGAGTGTGATAAAAGTTAATTACTGAGTATTACAAACTTTGAGAATAGTGGCATAAATAGTAAGTATTTGTTTATTATTTATATTACATGGTTTTGAAAACAACTGTGAATATTCAATAGTATATTTTATAATAGATCGATCTTAAAAGTTAGAATGTAATTTTTGTTTAAAAAAAAAGAAATTTCCAATCCTTACATCTGAAATTTTAATTAATTGTGATATAAAGGTTAGTTATTGATATTAGTAATATTTGTTGTTACAGCCTCGTATCAAAATGGGTGAACCATCGAATAGTAATAATATAAATAATGGTTGCCTCATTTGTGACAAAATTGGATGTAGTTCTGAATTAAGCTCTGAGCTAAGAGATATTATAAAAGTCACTAGAGGAATACCAACACTGAAAGCTGCTTCTGTGGAAAGAGGGGATGGAATTTCTCAGTATTTAAATACTTGCGAATTTGTCTACGTGCATTCAGTATGCAGACAAAAATATATCAATAAAGGATGTATTAATGCTTATTTAAAAAAAAGAACACCACATCAACATGCTCTCCACCTAAAAAAAAACTGCGAATGGCTACTTCTATTGATTTTGATTGGAAAAATAAGTGCTTTTTATGTGAAAAAGAAGCGGATGAAATGAAGGAAAGAAGAAAGTCCAAATCGGTAAGACAGCAAATGAGCTACGTAACTACTTCTGAGTTCAAGCAAACTATTTTAAATTTGATAAGCGAAGAGAAAAGCGAATATTGTCGCAATATCCATAAAAGAATTGTAGGTGTGTTAGATCTAGTAGCTCAGGACGCTAAGTATCACGCGGATTGTTATATGCATTTGAAAACTACCGTAAAACAGAGCCAGAGGGATAAAAAAATTCATCCAGTCACAATACAAGTAGATGCAGCAATGGAGCAGATTTTCAAATATATTGAAGAAAATGATGACTGCCAGTTTTCACTGGCAGAATTAAAAAGTATTGTGACAATTGATCATATTCCTGACGATAAAACGATAAAAATGAGGTTAATGAACCATTATGAGGATAATACTGTATTCTCCAGTAAATTTGGATCTAATACAATCATATGTTTTAAAAAACAACAATATTTGTCCGATAACACTTCACTTCAAAAGAGTATATTTACAAGTTCAAACATGGCTCGGAAAAGAAATATTACCAGAAGAATGGGGTTGGAAAAATGAACGCGGAATATTGATACCGTAAACAATGACGCAGCGACCAGCTCCAGAATCTTTACTAAAAATTATTTTTTGCGCATGCAAAACAGGATGTGGAGCATTTTGTGGATGCAGGAAAAGTGGATTAAACTGTACTGCAGCTTGCTTAGAATGCAATGGTGATAGCTGTACTAATCCTTTACCTACAATCTACATCAACGAAATCGACGACGACGACGACAATAATGAACAATAATCGATATAGTTAAGGTTAAATTATCTTTTGTAAATCATTTTTTTTTTGCGAAAATCTAATAAATTAACATTGAATTTACTCTGCAAACATAATTTATTGCATATAAAATTAAGATCTTTACTGTAAACATTTTTTCCCCCTTCCGCCTTTCATTTTTCAGTAAATTGTTTATAAAAATTGTTGTAATCGAGATCGGCAAATATTTTTTTTTTAACATTTTTATTTGAGGTTTTAATAATACAGTCAAACACTTGTTATACAGATTTATTGACTGGCCCTGGGTTCCGAGATTTTACCATTTTTATGCCTTACGGCGCTCCACTATTGTATCTGTTGAGCTTGAGCTGTCTACACCAAACTTTAATATGGCAGAATCTAAATTGCAGAAATATCATATAAACTTATTTATCATGGTTGTTAACGGTAAGGGAAAACATCGTGAGGAAACCCACATGGCTGAGTTGTTCTAAGTCATGTGACAGTGTATTCGTACAAAACGGCGATAGGCCTGCCCCCTATCACGTGAGTACACTGTCCATGCAAAACGTGGGTACTCTGAACACCAGGTGACAAAGTCACGTGATGTTCACAAGTATTAGTACCTTTGCCAACCCCCTCGGGGATATTCGGCGTGAACGTTTATGTTATGTTATCATATAAACTTCATACATAATTCCCGTTCCCTTGGGTATTTCAAGGAATTATTTTCTTAGTGTTAATTAAAAGCACCAAAGCTATCAGTTTGAATTTTAACATGATGTAGTATAAATTACAGAAGATTCAAATGAACTTCGTTTAAATATTTTGTTAAAATTAATTGACGTAACTTCTTTAGTTTTTGCGTTTTTTTTTTTATTTTCAATGTTTTATCTTGTTTGTATGTTTTTCTTGTGACTAAAATGGCGAATAAACGCCTTCCTGCCTTTTGTATAAATACTTACGCTCATTTTTAGGGTTCCGTACGTCTGAATACAAAAACGGAACCCTTATAGGATCACTCGTGTGTCTGTCCGTCCGTCGCTTACAGTCAATTATCTCCGAATCTATTAGACCGCTTAAGTTGAAATTTGGTACACATATCAATTCTTGTGACCCAAACACAGAGGTGTGACGTGAGCAGATGAAATCTGTATATGGGGGGTAATTTTTGGAGGGGAAGGGAAAATAAAAAAAACTGCATCGTGTGCCATATCAAATGAAAGGTCTTGTTGAGAAGATCTTAAGTGTATTTTTTTGTAATTTTAAAATAAATAGTTTCCAAGTTATTCAAGAAAATAGACGAAAATTGACCATTCCCCCCCCCCCTTATCTCCGAAACTACTGAACCTAAAATTTTGAAAAAAAATACAGAAATTAGTTTCCTCCTTATAGATTTTAGGAAAACCTATAAGAAGTCCATGATATTAAAATAACATGGTAAATCACTCAATATTGTGCGTACCAACTTTAACATCGTACGGAACCCTCTTCACGCGAGTTCAACTCGCACTTGTCCCCTTTTTTTGTAACATGTTAATTTGATATCTTTTGACCTCGTAACATGGTTATCCTATATTAGAAGCTGTGGTCCTCACAAAGAGCTATCAAGTTTGTTTTTGTTATTTTTCTATCAACTTTGGGCTGGCTGTGGCTGGGGAATTTCTAATTTCGCAGCTCTGGCTACCCCTTTTAGGGATTTATAGCCGTGAGTATATGTATGTATGTATGTATGTCTATCAACTTCCATAAAAGGTTGAGATGCTGTATATTGAAGCACTGGCTACCCTGTTTGGGATAAAAGGTCGTGACTATAAGTAAATGGGAAATACAAACCATATCGCTAGATCAACAACATTTATTTCGAACACTATTTAATTTGGTATCATTTTCTTTTATTTCTTATAACCGGCTTTTTTCGTCGTTCATTCTTTGCTTCTGATGTTAGTTCATTCTGCAGCTTTTTCAACATTTGTGGTGTTATCAAACCCTGGAACAATAAAAAGTAGATATATTTAATTAAAAAATATATTTATTATGACTGCCTCCGTGGTGTAGCGGTTAAGCGCTTGGTTTCAAGTACGGAGGTCTCGGGTTCGATTCCCGAGGGGTGGTAACCTTACAAAGGGTCTAGCAGGCTAAGGGAACAAGATTGGCCCCCGAAGCCGATCTTGCTGATTTTTATGGTGGTGCACCGGTTTCAGCCACGGTTACTGTGTGACAAAAATCAGCCCTCGATCTTCTTTTGTTTTAGGGATTTTTGACATTTACCAAATCATCAAGGTATTTTTTAAACTTATATTATTTTAGATAAACTACGCAAGCTAGAACCACCAAACCAAATCACGATAAACGAGAATAAAATGAACTTTTAATCGCATGTTTTTATGGGGGGCCTACCAATAGTACTTCAGTCAAAAAATCATAGTTTATTTTTTTTAGTACATTTTTTGACGTTTGCCGCGGAGGTACACCCATTTTTTTCTATGCACTTGTACATGTCTTTAGTAGCTCTTTTTGAGATTTTTTCATACATATATGGGCTGTGAGTGAGTGAGTGATGTATTTAGGTATGGAAAATAACATTTTGATTTGGAAAGACTGACTTACTTTTCTTTGAAATATGGTCATAATTTAGTTTAGGGTGATTTTACCACCTTTTTCCCACTCGACTTCGAAAAGTGGCTTAGGAATAATGCCGAAGATCTGGTAACCCCTTTATAGCCGTTAGTATAGTAAGGTAGGCAACTGAAAGAGATGCTTCCAAGAGCCTTTAAATGGTAGGGGCAAAGTTAAATATTATTAATTGCATTTAACCGTTACTTTAATAGCATTAACTCTCAAATAATGGGTATTATTAATTTTGTTAAGATTAAAAGCATTCCATGTAGTGTTTTCTACACATACATACATACATATACTCACGGCTATTAATCCCTAGAAGGGGTAGCCAGAGCTAAGGAATTAGAAATTCCCCAGCCACTTTTGGAAGATGCGTGGGGAAAAGATGGTAAAATAAAGGTTGTTGGTGATGGGTCTCCAACCGCATCGCCCGAAAATCCCTTAAAAAGCCCCAATACCGTTAGTCGCCTCTTGCGTACACCCACCGGAAGAAATGGGGTAGTGCTATATTTGTACAATATGCTGATGCAACACCTATTAGCTGGATTTATCATGTATTTTTGTTTTTTTATAATAGAAAGATAGAAAAAGGAATGTTGAGATGGTTTGGGCACATAGAGGATGGATGATAGAAAATTGGTAAAAGGGATCTATAGAGCTAGTGTGGATGGTAATGTTAGTAGAGGACGACCACGGAGAACACACTTGGACCAAATTGAGAGTGTGCTCAAAAAGGCTGGCGTCCGAAGTATGAAGAATAAAAGAGCATGTATGAAAAGATTGATGGACGTAAAATAAGCTAGAGAGGTTTGTCAGGATCGTACGAAGTGGCGATCAATAGTCTCTGCCTACCCCAATGGGAACTAATGGCGTGAGTATATGTATGTATGTATGTATATTATATAACTTTATAACAGTTGCTTTTTTTATTGCGGGCCAGCCGTAGCCATAAGTCTAAATTGTTTCAATCTTATTAACACCAAGTAATACATACCCGTGCCACAAGTATTTCAGACAGCTTTCCTTCAGAATCTTCTTGAGATGATGAAGAATACTTTGAATATTTCTTTGGCCGCTGAGCACCTTCCGCGCTTTGTTCCTCCTCTCTGATTGCTGCTTCTGAGTTTCTTAATAATCTGTACAAATATGTTTCTTTATACATACATATACTCACGGCTATAAATCCCTAGATGGGGTAGCCAGAGCTAAGGAATCAGAAATTCCTCAGCCACTTTTTGGAAAGTTAAGTGGGGAAATGATGGTAAAATAAAGGTTGTTGGTGATGGGTCTCCAACCGCATCGCCCAAAAATCCCTTAAAAGCCCCAACACCGTTAGTCGCCTCTTACGTACACCCATCGGTAGAAACGGGGCAGTGCTATTCTAAGCCGACACTACACGGCGTTACACATATGTTTCTTTATAAAGAATCAAAAGAAAATTGATAAAGATCTCTACATAATACTAGGGGAATACGTAGTAGTAATACGTAGGAAACTCTACCGGCTCTCGCACAGAGAATCATGAGGTTGTGGTTACTGTTTTTTTTAATATCTAAGGTTTTTATCAACCGTTGCTCATCCCTTATGTTTCTTTCTTATGATAGTATTTTCTAAGATTTTTGCACATTATAATTGAAACAACTATTGATTTTCGGATATTTTAATCGCGTGTTATTACATTATTTTTAAGATTGAAATATCCGAAAATCAATAGATCTTTTATGATGTTTCGAAGCATATTCACTACATACAAACAAACCCGCAAAAATATTTATTTCGCCACAATTATGAAGCCACTTGACACTATAGCTCAATTGGCAGATCGACGGGGGCGTATACCCGGAGGTTGTGGGTTCGATCCCCGCTGGTGTCGAAATTTTTCTTTCCTTTATTTATTAGAAATAACTATAGATTTACCGAATAAAAAAAACATACCTAGTAATCTGGAATATCCCCTGCTGTATAATGGTGTCGAGCTCAACTTCCATTTCGCGAACCAACTTCACATCCGGGAACATGTCGGGGAAACGATAACTGTGGAAATAATAAAGCTTAATAAAATGCCGTGTAGTGTCGGCTTAGAATAGCACTACCCCATTTCTTCCGGTGGGTGCACGTAAGAGGCGACTAACGGTATTGGGGCTTTAAACGGATTTTTGGGCGATGCGGTTGGAGACCCATCACCAACAACCTTTATATTACCATCTTTTCCCCACTAAAATTTCCAAAAGTGGCTGAGGAATTTTTAATTCATTAGCTCTGGCTACCCCTTCAGGGATCTATAGCCGTGAGTATATGTATGTATGTTAATAAAATTTGTCTTGAATAATACCGCAAATCGAACCCATTTCAAACTTTTATCTATCCTTGTAGTTTAATAGGATAATGTGTCTATCTTATTTTTAAATCTTTAAGGTCAAAACGCTAAGCCGATTGAGTTAAAACTTAGACTACGGATGATTGTTGCATTAGTAGTATTTTAGTGGAGGTAAAACAATAACATACATACATACATATACTCACGGCTATATTTCCCTAGAAGGGGTAGCCAGAGCTAAGGAATTATAAATTCCTCAGCCACTTTTGGAAGTTGAGTGGGGAAAAGATGGTAAAATAAAGGTTTTTGGTGATGAGTCTCCAACCGCATCGCCCAAAAATGCAATAAAAAGCCTCAATACCCTTAGTCGCCTCTTACGATACCCGTGGGTAAAAAGGGGTAGCGACATTCTAAGCCGGCACTACACGGTAAATCAATAAATAAATAAATATAAGGACACTTGTATTATGGGATACTAACTCAACGATATATTTAATATTATATAACACATATAAATAACATCCAAGACTAAGAAACAGTCATTTATGCTTATCACATAAATGTTGCTCTCACGGGGATCGAATTTGCAACCTCCGGACCGAAAGCTAGTCACCTATCACTAACACATCAACAACGCTTTTTTTTCATTCATTTTAATTCTAATTTTAAATTTGATCCTTTTATTTTACAATATATAATATTATTATTTTTTTCATTTAATTAAGTCTTACGTCACTTCTTACCATGGATAACTCTTAATTATTATTTTTTACTCCTGTTGTTTTGTTTTTTTTTATTACTCGTTTATATCTAAAGCGCAGATTATATCATAATAATTTATTTAATTGGTTTCCCAAGAGACAGGCTGTGCCTAGTTTGGGAACCCTGTAAATCGACAATGCTGTATTTCTTTTAATAAACATATTTTTACTTTTTACTTTTTTTTTACCTATTCACTCGGCCACGGACGTCGTCAAACCAATATACACCAATGAAACCTAATTATCCTTTTTTTTATAGTCTAAATTAAATACTGTACCCTACAGAGATAATATTTAGGTCACGCGAACAAAAAAAATGTTAATAATAATTTAAATCTTTTTGTTCATGAAAACCTCATGTGGGGATTATTACTAATAAATAAAGAATAAATAAAGGAAAGAAAAACCCCGACACAGTTGGTAGAGCGTCGGGGCGTATACCCAAGGTCGCGGGTTCGATTCCCGCCTGTGTCGGGGTTTTTCTTTCCTTTATTTATTCTTTATTTATTAGGTTAATAATAACTCACCTCAGCCACAAATACAACTCCAAAACATCAAATACTGATTCGAGATGAACTAGATCCATTATGGTCTTCGGCAGAGGCAGCGGCCAGTCAATGGTATTCACCATCCAATTCTTGGTGATTGGCTCGTTTCTACTGTATTGGCGGACCATCTGCAATAAAATACATTCTATTTCATTCTATTTATTTTTTTAACAAAATCGCAACTTGAGAGTAAGTTGTAAGTCATAAATATCTATAAACATACATACATACATATACTCACGCCATTAATTCCCATTGGGGTAGGCAGAGACTATCGATCGCCACTTCGTACGATCCTGACAAACCTCTCTAGCTTCGTTTACATCCATCAATCTTTTCATACATGCTCTTTTATTCTTCATACTTCGGACGCCAGCCTTTTTGAGCACACTCTCAATTTGGTCCAAGTGTGTTCTCCGTGGTCGTCCTCTACTAACATTACCATCCACACTAGCTCTATAGATCCCTTTTACCAATTTTCTATCATCCATCCTCTCTATGTGCCCAAACCATCTCAACATTCCTTTTTCTATCTTTCTTACAATATCATCTTTCACACCACACTTTTCACGAATAACGCTATTTCTCACTCGGTCACACAATCTAACATTACAAATTTTTCTGAGGGACCTCATCTCTACTGCATTCACTCTGCTCTCATGCTTCTTCTGCCACACCCAACATTCGCTTCCATACATAAGCGTAGGAACAAGAACAGCATCATGCACAGCCATTCGGGCCTTTTCAGACACCGATTGACTGATCATTAGGCTATTCATTGCTCCATTTACCGCATTACCCTTTTTCACTCTTCTTTCAATGTCTTCATCACATTTTCCATCCCTTGTAAACAAACTTCCCAGATATACAAACTCCTTCACCTGTTCCACATCCTTACCATCAATCGCAATCACGCATTCTGTCACATCTTCCTGTCTCTCAAAAACCATCGTTTTGGTCTTATCCACATTCACCTTCATTCCCTTTCTTACAAAAGACTCACATGCAATATTCATCATCTCTTGCAACTCTTCTGCCGATGATGCAAGTAGCACTTGATCGTCAGCATACAAGAGGCATTTAATGATGAATCCACCCATCCTTAGTCCATAATCACTTTCACGCAACTCTGTCAAACAGTCATCCATGAACAAATTGAAGAGCCACGGAGAAGCTACACATCCCTGTCGGACACCCCTAGAGATTCCGAACCAGTCAGTGTTTTCCCCGTTTACTCTTACACATGCACTAGAATCCTCATAGAGTGATACCAATGCACGTATAAGTTGACTCCCCAACCTGAACTTGGATAACACCTCCCATAAACACTTTCTTACCACCCTATCATACGCCTTCTCTAAATCAATGAAGGAGCAATACACCTTTTGGTTCTTAGCTAAGAACTTTTCAGTGATGCTCCTTAGAGAGAAGATTTGATCCATACATCCCATTCCTTTCCTAAATCCCGCTTGCACACCCCATATTTTCTCATCAGTTTCATTCATCACTCTTTCAATCAGTACCTTAGCATACAATTTACCAACAATGCTGAGTAAGCTGATGCCGCGGTAGTTTTTAGCCTCTTGGTGTGACCCCTTTCCTTTATATAGAGGCACAATCACCGCCTTGCACCAGTCTCGAGGAACTTTGCCACTCGACCAGCATTTTTGGAAAAGGAAGTACAACCAAGAAGCCACCAACCCTTTACCAGCCCTCAGCATTTCGATAGTAATCCTATCATACCCTGCCGCCTTCCCTAGTTTCATACTTTTCATTGCTTTCATTATTTCTTCCATACTAATCTCACTGTCACTGAAATCACCCATCTCTTCGTTCCAATCAACATTACTGTCGATTGGCGAAGAAATGGATGCATCCTCTTTTTCAAACAGTCCCTCAAAATAATTCTTCCATACCCGTTTCATGCTACTTTCATCCGTCGCCAATTCACCCTGTTCATCTCTTATTACACTCACTCTCGTGTTTTGGGAAACTCCCTTTTCCTTCCGGATATACTTCCAGAATAACTTTTGGTTATTCCGGAAATTATCAGAAAGTTTCCTCTCACACCACTCTTGCAAATCCCGCTTTTTCTTTTCTATTTTCTTCTTCACCTCATTCTTAACTCTCTTATATTCATCTTCACTTTTCTGCACTACATCGTCAGTTACACTCGCATTCATCCGTTTACTAGCTTTAATCGCTAGTAAATCTAACCACGCTTTCTTCTTATCTCCAACCGCCTCTTTCACAACTTTATCCCACCAACTTGTTGGTGGTCTATTTGACCTTTTGCACACACCACAAACTTCCGTCGCACATTCAACCATCGTCGATTTGAGCACATCCCATACTTCTTCTATTTCCATTTCATCCTTCATCTCCACGCAACTTAGTCTATCATCCAATTTTCTCACATATTCATCTCTGATATTTTCATCTTCTTGCAGTTTTTCCACTTTTATTCTCGCAAAATCCGTTGTTGACACTTTAGGCCTGTGACGCCAACGCGTACACAGACCCCTTAATCGTGATATAACGAGAAAGTGATCTGTGCCAACGTTCGTGCCCCTATAGACCCTGGTGTCAACAACCTTTGCTCTCAGCCTTTCATCAACATATACATCAAATATCTATAAAATAAATTATTTATAGCATATACGCGACGAATGCACTGATTCGTAAACTTCTGACACTAAATTTTAATGTAAACTACACCTCTCGCGGCATTTCCCACGCATTTCGGTATCTCACTCAGATAAAGTATAAGTAAAACATTTTAGTTGGTGCATTATAATGCGAAATAGTGTTTATCCAGCACTTGGTCTGTTCCCGATATATTTTTAAGCATCTTTGTTATTAAATTTTATTGACATTGTATTTGTCGTTTTTTAAAGTGACCTTTAATACCTGGATTTATACACATAGAGATGGCTACACTAGTGTATTGTCAAATTAATTTTTAACCCACAGAAACCTCACCTTCAAGAACGCCGCACACACGAAAGGAAACTTATTGTTGATAGGAGCGCAACTGAACATGTATCTAGCTCGTAACGGCAATGACTCGTATCATCTCAAGAAAAACCTTGGTATTTCTACAATTTCTGACACAGCATCAGTTACACTAGCCTACTGTCCACTTCATCTTTAACCCATGAAAATCTTATATTCAAGAATTATTTTGCATCATCAAGAAATATTCTGGTCTAATAACTACAAAAAAACTTATTAAATCCATTTAGTCAAAATTAATTTGGTATTTCCACCTTTCAGTCATCAAACTATACAAAAAGAGATGGCATACTAACACACTGTCCAGTATTTCTCCAACCGATATTATCTTCTTCACCAAGTTTTTAAAATATAGTGATATTTCCGAAAGAGCTTTTTAAAGTTTCTTGACATATCAAATTTCTCCAAACACGTACGCAAAACAACAAGTCTTTTTGGCAAAAAAAAACCCGGGATACAGATGGCTAGAAATCCTCACCTTCAAGAAGGCCGCACACACGAAAGGAAACTTTTTGTTGATAGGCGCGCAACAGAACACGTATCTAGCTCGCAGCGGCAACGGCACGTGATCATCTCAAGAAAAGTCCCGGAATTTCTACAATTTCTGAGTTTTACACTAGCAAACTGTCCACTTCATCTTTAAGCGACGAAAATCTTACCTTCAAGAATGCTTTTGCATCATCTCAAGAAATATTCTGGTCTAATAGCAAAAAAAAACTCTAATAAATCGGCGAGAAACTTGAACGCTTCCGTTTTGCACATGAAATATAGGGTTCTGCTAAACGGTTATAGCTCCTTGCAGTATGCGTGAATGGTCTCGCCTATTTGATATTTGTCTCTTATTGGCAATTTTTGATATTAAAAATGGATTGATATTTCCCAAGGAGCTTTTTAACATACCTTACAATCAAATCAATTCTCAGTCAAAACTCGAACTACAAATCCCAGTCCCGGCTTTCCACATAAAGTCCTGGATCTATACGAAGGTCTACAGACTTTAACACATATTGTAACCCTGGATCTATACGACTAGAGAGGTCTACCAACTCTAATATATATAGTTTGTCCGAGGAACTGTTACTCATCATAACCTCACCTTCAAGAAGGCCGCACACACGAAAGAACACGTATCTAGCTCGCAGCGGCAACGGCACGTGTTGGATCATCTCGGCGAGGAACTTGAACGCTTCGGTGTTGCACATGAATTATAGTGATTTGCTAAACTGTTATAGCTCCTTGCTGTATCAGATCCTCCTCACCAAGTTTTTAAATTATAGTTACATTTTCGAAAGAGCGTTTTAAAATGCCTTGCTATATCAAATTTCTCCAAACATGTAAGAAAAACAACCCGGCTTATTGCCATAAAAAACTGGAATAAAGATGGCTAGAAAACCTCACCTTCAAGAAGGCCGCACACACGAAAGGAAACTTGTTGTTGATAGGCGCGCAACAGAACACGTATCTAGCTCGCAGCGGCAACGGCACGTGCTGGATCATCTCGGCGAGGAACTTGAACGCTTCGGTGTTGCACATGAAGTACAGGGAATCGTCCACTGTGCATAGGTGGACGAATATGTCCTGGAATGAGAGAATTTTATTGGTTTATCGTGATATAATGAATATATGTACAGATAAAATCATACTCAATTTATTCATATTAAACTTAACGGTCCCGTTGTATATCATACAAGGGGTGACAGATACTTAAACTCATAAATAAAAGATGTTATTAAAGGAAAGAAAAATTTCGACACTGGCGGGGTTTAATAACATCTTTTATTTATGAGTAATAATCCCCACATGAGGAATTCATGTCAAAAAAACATTAAATTATGTGATAGTTAGGCGTTTCCAACATTTGCATTCTATCTGAAAAAGGTAGACAAGTGGCCGTCCGAATTAGTTAAAATTCGGAGGTAGGAAACGCACACTACTTGAACGTGTAAAAAAGAAACAAAGGATAGAGAAATTTCGCGCTGGATGCCAACTGACACTGTAGCTCAGTTGGCAGAGCGACGGGGGCGTATACCCGAAGGTCGCGGGTTCGAACCCCGCCAGTGTCGAAATTTTTCTTTCCTTTAATAACATCTTTTATTTATGAGTAATAATCCCCACATGAGGAATTCATGTCAAAAAAACATTAAATTAGATACTTAAACTTTTGAATTTCACGTGACATTTTTGGTCGCCTAGGATTCAGAGAATCCACGTTTTGCTTGGAAAGTGCATTAACGTGATAGAAATATAGCCCGAATAGGTAAATGTTTCCGTCAACATTAACTACCTTGAAAAATTAACCACATATACATAACTAGTAAAGACACATTGGTCTAAGCCTTACTCAGGATTTAAATCACGTCTAATGTATGAGAAGCATTGGTTCTCCCAGTGAGCTATCGAAGTTTAATTAAATACAAATTCTATAATACTACGGGGGCGTTGAATGTATTCTCGTTTTAGAGGAGTGACATATGGTATAAAAGAGGCTATCAATATTATCTGCCTGGTGGAAACTAATGTCATAGCTATACGTATGCACCTAAACATAAACCTAAACATAAATTCACCTCACCATAAGACTACTAAGCGAGGCATGCGGCAAATGATACGCATACAATTCCATCTGTTCAGAAGTGGGATGAAGGCCCGCTTGGGTCACAGGGTCTGGTGTATTGGCCAACAATGTCTTCAATGTGCCCAGATCTTCCGCTTTGAAGGTGGTCACAAAGCCTGTGGTCCATTTGCTACCGTAGCGACCTGCTCGGCCTAAGAATTTTTAAAGGAAGCTTTAAAATAGGTATATCTATATTGATATTGTACTGAGCTGTGTAGTGTCGGCTTAGAATAGCACTACCTATAAGAGGCGACTAACGGACTTGGGGCTTTTTAAGGTATTTTTGGGCGATGCGGTTGGAGACCCATCACCAACAACCTTTATTCTACCATCTTTTCCCCACTCAACTTCCAAAAGTGACTGAGGAATTTCTAATTTCGCAGCTCTGGCTACCCCTTTTAGGGATTTATAGCCGTGAGTATATGTGTGTATGTATGTATACTGATATTATAAAGGTACATTAGACTGACGGAGATATAAATGTCAATAATTAGCACATATAAATATAATTTTTTACATTTAGTAGTACGGATTACAATTCCTCAATCACTTTTGTAAGTTAATTGGGGAGAAAATACTACACATAAAGTACTTGTGGTAATATGTCTGCAGTTACATCGCCCAAGGATCACTTAAAATGCCGCATAACAATGGTTATCTTAACCGATATAAATAACTTCAACACTACACAGCTTAGCAAACAGTTTTAGTAATAAACCATAAAAATATACAAGTTGATGAACTTACCCGCAATCTGTAGTGCCTGCGATATACTAATAACATCCATTTCTTTTTCTCCTTCGTCATTTAAAACTGGTTTTATTAGAGAATAAAATATGATTCTTCTTATACTCCTGAAACATAATTATTGAATATCATAATTTAAAACTGGAGTAAGTTAAAAAAATAAGCAGTATGCATCATCACCATCAGTAAATAAACACAATGACTTGTTGACTAAGATTACATTCAAGAAAATTTTCAGCCACTTTTGGAAATTGAGTGGGGAAATTATTGTAAAAGAAAAGGTTTTGCCGTGTAGTGTCGGTTTAGAATAGCACTACCCCATTTCTTCCGGTGGGTGTACGTAAGAGGCGACTAACGGTATGGGGCTATTAAGGGATTTTTGGGCGATGCGGTTGGAGACCCATCACCAACAACCTTTATTTTTACTATCTTTTCCCCACTCAAATTTCCAAAAGTGGCTGAGGAATTTCTAATTCTTTAGCTCTGGCTACCCCTTCCTGGGATTGGTAGCCGTGAGTATATGTATGTAAAAGGTTTTTGGTGACTGGTCCCCAACCACATCGTTCAAAAATCACTTAAAATGCCCCAATACCCTTACCCGCCACTTACAAACACCCACGGGAATAAATGGGTAAGTGCTATTCTAAGCCGACACTACCCAGCTTTTTTGTGTTTTTTTATGTTCAAGGCATCTTTAATCGTTGGTAGCATTGTATGTACTAAGCTTCCTGACCTTTTTGGTAGGGGTAATACAACACAGAACCAAGAAAAGTAGAGCAAAACATTTTATACATGTTTCATGAGCTTAAACAAAATCTGTCAGAATTATAATGAACTAATAATGAATAACCGTGCAACCGTGATTACAGAATTAACTTCCTAAATTATACTCACGCCAATTATTTCAATTTACATTTATTTGGGTTAATTTATCATGGTTGTTAACGGTGAGGGAAAACATCGTGAGGAAACCCACATGGCTGAGTTGTACTTAAGTCATGTGACAGTGTATTCGTACAAAACGGCGATAGGCCTGCCCCCTATCACGTGAGTACACTGTCCATGCAAAACGTGGGTACTCAGAACACCAGGTGACAAAGTCCCTGTTCCAACAAAGTTCCCTTCTACACAGTATGGAGCGTCGGGTTCAAGTTGACGTCATATACACCGACATAGAAAAATGCTTCGACCGTACAGACCATAATATTCTATTACGTAAACTACTCGAATTGGGCGTGCAGGGTGACCTGCTTCGCTGGTTGTCTTCTTATATTGAAAATCGGCACCAAGTTGTAGTGTTGGGAGGTTATAGATCCGACTACGTGGATGTACCCTCGGGGGTTCCCCAGGGATCTCATTTGGGCCCTCTTTTGTTTAACGCATACTTGTATGATATTTACAGCGTCTTTGGAGAGTCAAATTTTATTATGTATGCGGATGACAAGAAGATTTACTGCGACATTCGCAATGAAAACGACTGCGATAAGCTTCAAAGGGATCTCGATAACTTGGCAGCGTATTACAAAGCCAACAAAATAAACGTTAGCGTTTCAAAGTGCGTTCAAATATCTTTTTCGCGCAACCTTCGACCTATCCAACATACCTACTACTTAGATAACCAGCCAATAAAACGAGTTAACTCCGTGAAAGATCTAGGAGTCACCTTGGATTCGAAGCTCACTTTTGAAAATCATATAGACGATATCACCAATCGCGCTTATCGTAGTTTGGGCTTTGTTATGAGGGTATGTGAGCCTTTTAATGATCTAAATTGTATAAAATCTATTTATTACGCATATGTACGTAGTGTTCTAGAATTCGCTTCTTCTATTTGGTCCCCGCATTATCTAAAGTATAATCAAATGATTGAGTCGATACAGCACATATTTATACGTCACTTGGACTTCAGGTCTAAACGATGGGACTGCACCTACGAAACGTCATGCAAACATCACAAAATATTACAACTTGACCAGCGCCGCATTCTTTTAGACATGTTAGTTCTGCATGATGTTTTGAGTGGTCGGATGGATTGTCCCAACGTAGTTTCCCAAATTGGACTAAACACGCCTGCGCTCAGAACTCGCCATACTTTTAGAAAATTGTTTCACCTACCTTTTGCTAGAACCAACTATGCTCATAACGCGCCCATTCAACGAATTTTAGATGAGTACAACAAATATTTTTATTCCCTCGATCCGTTTGCACATAGCAAGTCTATTTTCAAACGCTTGGTTCTAGACGCTATAGTTGTTTAGGTAGATTCAACCATTTCTATGTCATATTATTTAAATAAGGTTTTACTATTATATAACGTTTATGCATATCAATACAATCACATTCACATACATACACTCACATTATCATATACACACTCACACATCATAATACACATTACACACACCATACACATTATCATTCAAGTATCATCAATTATCATTAATATTAAATTTTATTCTTTTCTCAATTGTTTAGCATTTTTACATATACTTTTCTTTTCTTTTTCTGTTGTTACTCATTATGTCTTTAGATAGTTTAGTTTATTATTTTTTTTTCTTTTGAATTAACTGTGTGTGTATCTTGTTTTAACTTGTGATCATCTGTTATTGGCCTTATTTACTGTACTGTTTCAACTTACTATATAATATGTGTTGCTGTTGATGATCCTTATATAATAAATAAATAAATAAATAAATAAATTAGTACCTCTGCCAACCCCTTCGGGGATATGTGGCGTGAACGTTTATGTTTTTTATGTTTATGTAATAAATAAATGTAGAAGTCACAAAGAAAAATAGAATAGAAATAGAATAAATAAATGAAGATGAATGCACTTACAAATTAATACCCAGTCCGATAGCGTCAGTGGCCACCATAACTTTACAAGAATTGTCAGGATCATTGAACTTATTGGCTTGTGCCAGTTTAGTACCAGGTGGTAAACTACCATATATTACTGCTACTTCGTGGCCTCTGAAACAACACCACAAAAATAAATTGCAAAACATATAAAAAGATTAAGAAGACTGAGAAGACTAGATTAACTGGGAACTTACACAAAACATAATAAGTGTTTGTGGATTTATTTGTTTAATACCGTACATTCTACAATTGTACATAACATAACATAACATAAACATAAACGTTCACGCCGAATATCCCCGAAGGGCAGCCGTGATAGCCCAGTGGGTAGAACATTCGGTTATCGTGCAAACGACTAGTGTTCAAATCCTAGGTCGGGCCTACACCAATTTGTCTTTTCTAAAGACATATGTGTGGTTAATTTATCATGGTTGTTAACGGTGAGGGAAAACATCGTGAGGAAACCCACATGGCTGAGTTGTACTTAGTCATGTGACAGTGTATTCGTACAAAGCGGCGATAGGCCTGCCCCCTATCACGTGAGTACACTGTCCATGCAAAACGTGGGTACTCTGAACACCGGGTGACAAAGTCACGTGATGTTCAGAAGTATTAGTACCTCTACAATTGTATTTAATGTTTACTGTAGATATTCCAACGATTTAAAAATGAAAGTGTCATCCCTCTTCCGATGGACAACGAAGATCTGATAAAACCATACATAATTCTTTTGGACATTTTTAATTTCGAATTCGAAATAAATCAAGTAGCCTAGATGTATATTATCCTGTTTCCATATTACAATGTCCTTTAAGCTGGCAAGGAACTATGATCTATTACGCTATTCTGTGAGCCATTACAAACATGCTATCTTGGGATTATACTTATGTGATCAAATTTGCAACGAGAAGATCCGTGGAAGAAACGCGATGACAGTTCAAAAGAGTTGCAATACTTCAGTAACAATTCCCAGGGCACATTGCCCGCTGAATTCGGTATGCAAAGTTTTTTTTTGGGTATCTATTAAATATTTTTATTCGATAGTAAACACAAAAATAAAAGACTAATTTGAATATTTTTCATTTAAAATGAGTAATTGTAAAGTTATGATTTATTAAAGATTGTTCAACTTTTGTACTTAATGACGTCATCAATTGAAAATATCACGTAGCGACAAATGAAGCGAAATTTTTTATAAAAATGTTGCTGATTGCAAAACATATCACGAATTTGTGATGTCAAATGAAATTATTACGATATTATACTAAACAAACCTATGATTTTCGATATTTTATTAATAAACTGCAAAACCGTATATCTTTGAAACAACATTGAAGGTCAAACACTGTTATAGTTTTTTGATAAAATAACAGTCATCTTAGCTTCAATTGATATAATTTCAAGAAAATATTGTTTATAACCATAATATCTTGAAATGGTTTTGTAATCAGCATCACTTTAGTAAAACTTTGCATACCGAATTGGGGCCGTTGAGCTCGGAATTACTGTAGTGGCGGCCACGTGCGGGATTTATAACGGATACCGGTAGAAGGCCGGGTCGAATACGGTAGATCAGGACCGGTTATTGTTAACTCCTTTAGGGGAGACCTTTGCCCAGCAGTGGACGACAATTAGCTGATGATTTTTAATGACTATTGAATAGACTTAGTAGATCTATTTATCTATAACCCTATACGCATTGCAAATTATTACAAAAATTACAGTTTTTTGTATAGAAGCGTTGGCATTCATCAAAGAAGATTAATAAACACTTTCAAAGATGATCATCCAAATAACTCAATTAAAATAAATAAATAAATTCAAGAATAGTTTGACCTTTACTTTGATTTTGACTTTAACGTTAACAAAATACCTCCAAGTAACTTTAACACAGTGTCCTACGCTTTCATATTTAACCTGTGCTAAACATATCACAATAGATACCTGCCTCATCGCACTGACCTCTGTTCAATAGCTCGACTTACACTGTAAATGTCGTTCTTGTTAAAACAAACTATACAGTCTCCTGCCGTTACATTGTCGAGGGAGCTTAGCGATGAATCCTCTACTTTTAAGTCTGTCAGCCTTTTGTATGTTCGGACCTGAAATTTTAAAGTTGCATTTATTTATTTATTGGGTGTAATTTACAAAAAAAAATCAATAAAAAACGAAGTCGTCAATTTATTTGAATAATAGTGATAAATATTGTCTGATGTATACTGAAGGTACATAGTCATATACGATCGATAGTCTCTGCCTACCCCAATGGGAATTAATGTATACTGAAGGATACTTTTACAACTTTTCTTACCTCAACTTCTTCCCCCGTCGTATTACATATTTCTTCTATCAAATTGATTGCGCCTGCTTCTCCACACAAATGTATTTCTTGTGCTTGTAAACCTTTAAAAACAAAAAATACATTAAATTGTGCTAATTTTATAATTCACAAGTTATCCAACCTTGTCTTGCAATATCATTTTAAAAACTCGTAAAAAATAGAGTGTTCCAAAGTTGAAAGGACAATGGCAAAAATTGTATTACATAATTAGGTACTTACTGTACTGTTACACTATTGGATAGATTATATAGGTTTTTTAAATCTTTTTGTTTTTTGTTCATGTGGGGATATTTAATAATAAATAAAAGGAAAGAAAAATTTCGACACAGGCGGGAATCGAACCCGCGACCTTGGGTATACGTCCCGACGCTCTGCCAATTGAGCCACAGTGTCAATGGCTGCCAGCGTGATATTCTTCTACCCTTTATTTCTTTTACATGTTTAAGTAGTGTTTGCGTTTCCTACCTCCGAATTTTAACCAATTCGGAAGGCCATTTGTCCATCTTTTCAGATAGAATGCAAATGTTGAAAACGCCTAACACATAATTTAAATCTTTTTGTTCATGAAAACCTCATGTGGGGATATTTAATAATAATTCGGAACCGAACCCGCCGGTGTCGAAATTTTTCTTTCCTTTATTTATTCTTTATTTATTATATAGGTTTTTTTAAAGATTCTGTAAATGTATCTTACCTAATATGGCTCGGGTCCACGCCCAGCCCCGTTGCTTATCACCTATCATTTGGATTTCGTCTATTACAGCTACTTCGTCTGTAAAAACACAAATGGAGACTTTCAGAGACAATAGGCTATTTGACTGAATAAAAATATACATTTCTTTTATTTCATAAGTCTTAATATTTCTTTTTTGGCGCCATATGTAATAATGCGAGATAAAAATATTGCATTATTTCACTAAAATCCGTCTTTTAAAATAAGTATTTTTGATGCAACTGTCACGTGACTAAAAACGACCGTGATTGGCTATTTCTATAATGACGTAGATTGCACATAAGCAGACTATGTATCGCTTCGCTCATTGGTGTTTAATGCGGAAGTGACGTCATTTGTGCTACAGCCGCCATATTACTTAAAGTCGCGTTTTCGCGGCACATTTGAATATTGCATTTTCTTTTTCGATTTTTTAATAAAATAGCTAAAATGAAGACAGAAAACATATTTTTTAGGGCTCCTTATAAACAAATTAACACCGTAAGATAGTTTTTAAAACTTAGTCAAATAGCCTATTGAACATAAAAAAGGTAGATTTAAAAATATTTTTCTAAATGAATTATTATTAATTAAAAATCATACCACCTAGCAATAGCAGGATCTAGGAATACATTTGCGTTCACATGCCCTAGGGTTTTTTTTCAGTTTTACTCACTTTCTGGCGATTAATAATATCACGTTCATATTCATGTTTCAACATCGTTATTGATGTAAAAATAATATACCAATCCGTATGTCAAAGAAATAATTAAAAATATGATCTTAATCACACCATTATTCATCTTACACTGCTTCCTTTACCAGTATTACATAATTTAACTACAGACAATTAATACATTTTAAACAATAAAATAATTTTATGTATACACTATAAGATTTTGAATTAACATACTTTTTCTGGACAATATCAGTAAAATAAATAAATATATACGGATATATTATACACAGATCAAGTTAGCCCCAAACTAAGTAAGACTCGTATTATGGGATACTCTAAACGATATATTTTATATCATATAATACATATATAAATAACACCAAAGACTAAGAAACAATCATTTATGCTCATCACATAAATGTTGCCCTCAGCGGGGATCAAACCCGGCCATGCGAGCAAACTCCTTTCCACTCGGCCATGGCTGTCGTCAAACAGGGTACATATTTTTGATTCACAAATTATTAGTACTAGCTTTTTGCCCGCGACTACGTCCGCGTGGACTACATTTTTTGCATCCAGTTTAGATCCAAAATACCAAAACACTATCTAACTACACTAACTTCTGTTTTTTGTATTTATATTCCCGTGGGCGTTGTAATAGATATAAAGAACATTGAGACTTTTTAAGTGATTATTGGGCGATGCAGTTGGACGGTTGGACGGACCCCATTCAACTTCCAAAAGTGGATAAAGAATTACTATCTCTGGAGCTGTGGCTACCCTTTTTTGGGATTTATGGCCGTTAGTATATTCTCATGATTGATTGATGGATGAATTTCATACATTCCTTTTTGTAGTTGTTATATCAGTCCATCGCATCAAATTTCTAGATACATTGTATTTATAGATCAAAAATCTGTATAATATATTTCAATCTCTTAGGGGATGAGTTCCAAAAAACCTTTTTAATTGTTCATAAGAAACATGAAACAAACCATTTTGTAACCAAGTTTCTATGTTCAAAAATAGCAGTTTGGCGACCCGGTGCTGCTCCCTACACTGACTGTTGGTGATGTGTGTGAGATTGCAATCATCGGTCAACAGATGGCGTTACTGTACTGAATTAACATTGAGATATATACTATTATTTACAAACTATGCATTCTGAGGCTTAAACAGAATATTTATTTATGCGTAAGTAAAACATAATATATCTATGAGAATATTAGTTAAAAATAGTTAAAAAAACAAAAGCTATAAACATATTTTCAAACCTACCAAATGAATACGCAAAATTCATACAATATACTTTCAATTATCTTTATTCATACATATTCGCATAGTTGAATGTGAAAAAGAAGGATTAGTGCATCCTATTATTCTAACCTAACACAAAAGCAAAAAAGTCTCAAAAAGACTTTAATCACCCGGGATTCGAACCTGGGTCGTCCGTTAGTTTAGTTTCGATCAATCGGTATACAGCTACGCCACAAAAACATTAATAATGATGTCAAATTTGTGATTATGGTATATATCTAGTAGCCATACTATTGACAAACAATTAAATACATACATACATATACTCACGGCTATAAATCCCTAGAAGGGGTATCCAGAGCTAAGGAACTTGAAGTTCCTCAGCCACTTTTGGAAGTTGCGTCGGGAAAAGATAGTGAAATAAAGGTTGTTGGTGATGGGTCTCCAACCACATCGCCCAAAAATCCCTTAAAAGCCCCAATACCGTTAGTCGCCTCTTACGTACACCCACCGGAAGAAATGGGGTAGTGTTATTCTAAGCCGACACTACACAGCAATTCATTAAATGGACATTTATTTTGATGAAAATGGATAAAACCCTTATATTTTCAAAAACACTATTAATGAAGAGTCTGATAAAGTCAGTCGATGAAAAAATTAATCGTGTAAATATGGGGAGCAATAAGTTGGTGATATGAGAGAGATTGCAATCATCGGCCAATAGATGGCGGTACTGTACTGAATTAACATTGAGATATTTACTATTATTTACAAACTATGCATTCTGAGGCTTAAACAGAATATTAATTTATGCGTAAGTAAAATATAATATATCTATGAGAATATTAGTTAAAAATAGTTAAATAAACAAAAGTTATAGACATATTCTCATACCTACCAAATGAATATGCAAAATTCCTACAATATGCTTTCAATTATCTTTATTCATACATATTCGCATAGTTGAATGTGAAAAAGAAGGATTAGTGCATCCTATTATTCTAACCTAACACAAAAGCAAAAAAAAATACGCAAAAAGACTTTGACCACCCGGAATTCGAACCTGGGTCTTTCGTACTTATTGTTTACCAAACGATATACCGCTACGCCACGCAGACATTTGTGTAAGTCTTAAATTTGTGATATCCTATATATTTAGTAGTCATACTATTGACAAACAATTAAATGGACAATTATTTTGATGAAAATGTATGAAACCCTTATTTTTTCCAAAAAGACTATTAATGAAGAGTCCGATAAAGTTGGTCGATGAAAAAATTAATCGTGTAATATCGGAAACCATATAAAAGTTATGTTTTTTTATGCTTCTGTGGGAACCCTTGCGAAATCCGGGATAAATTATATCCTATATGTTGGCCAGGTGTATAACCTACATTCATGCCAAATTTGATCAAGATCGGTCCGATAGAATTAACGTGATGAACGGACATACAGACAGACAGACAGACATTTTTTTCAAAAATAGCAAATTTGGCTTCAGCATCGAAAATAAAACATATTCCACCGGTTTTTATTTTTTTTTCTTCAATGTACAGTTTTGACCTCGTTACAGTCTTATTATAGTATAGATTACTATAAAAATTTGTAGTTATACTAGATGGAAAAACCCTTTGTCTATTATCACTTACACATACATCTCGTATCAAACCGTCACCTACTTTGAACAATACTTACAACTATCATTAAGTGAGGTCATCTCTACAGTGCAAGCCACGTGTTTAGAAGGAGTCAGAGCCTCGTCTTCTATTGACTCTGAACCCTCATCTGGCACTTCGATTTCTGTCAATGTTTCAAAATGTGTCGCGTGCCTTCGCTCTTCACCTGTTATGAGATCACACGGAGTTTCCTGAAAGTTGATCAAGTTAAATACAATTTAAATGATAATATTAAATGTACATACATACATACATATACTCACGGCTATAAATCCCTAGAAGGGGTAGCCAGAGCTAAGGAATTAGAAATTCCTCAGACACTTTTGGAAAATTGAGTGGGGAAAAGATGGTGAAATAAAGGTTGTTGGTGATGGGTCTCCAACCGCATCGCCCAAAAATCCCTCAATTGCCCCAATGCCGTTAGTCGCCTCTTACGTACACCCACCGGCAGAAAGGGGGTAGTGCTATTCTAAGCCGACACTACACAGCTATTAAATGTATGTGAGAGTATGCAAGAGTGATTTGCCAGGACCATGCTATGTTGTGATTGGTAATCACTTCCTACCCCCATAGAAATAAATTGCGTGAGTATAAGTAGGTATTATTTGAAAATGCACAACTGAGAAACGCTATATACTACAATACAAATAATGAATTATCAAATTTGAAGAAAATTATAATGCAATAATTGATGTTTATCAGTCACTGCAAGAAATTTAAACTGACGCAAGTTACAGTTAACACAAAAAGTTATAATTATAATACTGATTTTCTCATCTTATTTTTTTAACTAGAATAAAACAACGTACGGAACGTATATCCCAAAAACTCTAAGTAAACCAGAAAAATTATACAACAATAATCATCAACCAAAATAAAATAAAAAGTATTGTATTAATAGTTATAACAGGGGGATAAAAATAACGGATATTACTTCATTGTGAAAATATGACCCGTCCTTATTATTAGTTAAAAAAATGTGAAAGATCTAGGCTTGTTTTTCTCATTTTCTTTTCTAATATTATTAGTGCACTGGTGATTCATACTGTGTTTGAAATCTTTACTAATGACAATAAAAACACAGTCCATTGTGTCACAATTTATAATATAAAATAGCTTTCCCAACAACAGGAAATACCAATTTAAGACTAGAAAACTTGAAATAAATACCCTTTTATTTGATTTGTGGTATATTTCTGTGGCGAGGAGTTTAAGAGGTCCACAGTAAACTCCAGATTTAGCCTCTAAAAACCTTTCCATTGCATGGTATGTTTTGCCAGAGTTTGTGGGTCCAGCATGAAATATTATTTTTCTATTCATACTACGAGCTTGAGGGTACCTGGTAAATAAGAAATATGTTTTTAAATTGATACATCACAAAGAGAACACTATATTTTATAATAAAACAATTGTTTTTTTTTAATTTGTATAGAGCTCTTATCTATGCTCATAATAAGCTTTGCATGCAGCCTTATGATTCTGTCACTTTGGTACTACGTCACTCTTTATTAGAGAAGAATTTTACAACTAGTAAATCCAGAGACAACTACTACTATGATCCAAAAAAAAAAAATATTACCTCCAAATTCCCATAGAAGAAAATTTTATTAAGAGTATAATTTAAATTTTGTACCCATCTGTGTTCTATACATTTTCCTTACCAATTTGCTGGTGTCCTGAGGTCAGAAATTTTCTTCAAGTCATCTAAACAATCTAAATGAGGAAATGCTTGCCGAGCATGTCTTAAAAAATATGGAAACAAGTCATCTACATGTCCTGCACCTGTAACATATTAAAAGAATACTATAAAACATAATTTGTCAATCAATTATCACACTATATATTGGTCGATGTGTGGCGGGGGTACCAGTTCCTCTTAACTTTACGTATATTTTACGTGGCGTTGGATAGGCTCTGCCTACCCCAATGGGAAATATGGGCATGAGTATAAGTAAGCAATAGGAGGGCTGTGGCAACACCTTGTAAAGGCAGTTCTACAAAATAAAGTCAAACTTTTACGTGGATTAAAATTCATGTACCAATGATCAAACACCTAGTAGTCATAAATATTTATGAATAATTACACCCGTGTGTATACGTCTTTTATGTTTTCAATACATAACTATATGAATTATCCCCATATTCTCTATATAATCATCACAGTGTTGAACACAAAAATTTATAACCTTCAGCAAATACATTTGGTTATAATGAATAGATAAAACACTTTCAAAGTGGAGACAGGTTTAAATCTCCCGAAGTCCCCAATCACACCCAAAATTTCTCTGACAACAAGGGATATAAAGTTCAAGTAAGGTGTTCATAAAGGATTGATCTCTGCAAACGCATTCATGCATTTTCTTTGTTGATATTTCGGCGATAGGCCTGCCCCCTATCACGTGAGGACACTGTCTAAGCAAAACGTGGGTACCTTCTCTGGAAACTAGATGGCACTTGCCATGTGAGTTCAGGAGTATTGGTACCTCTGCCAACCCCTTCGGGGATAAAACGGCGTGAACGTTTATGTTATGTTATGTTATATTTGAACAAAAAGCTACTTTTAGGTCAACTACTATAATTAAACACATTGACAACATACCTTGTAATATATCACTAATGGTTATGTGTAAATCAGGAGGTAGATCGTGTTCTAAACAATGTCTTCTAAAAGACAAAAAAGCTTGATGTAGTAACTGATCATCCAAACCATTCTCAGAGGCAAGGGAACGTACTTCGGGTTTTTGATAAAATTTATTCAGAATTTTTAATAAATCTTGCTTTTTGAGCCGGCCTGTCATTTCCTCCCCTATATTCATATCATCAGGGTTTGGTTTCACTGGCACCGGGACAAACAGAGCAGCTTTACCACGATCATTCTTTTTACCTCTTCGAAAAACATAACCTACACCATTCCATCTATTGCTGTTTACACAAATTAAACTATTCCTCAGCATCGGTGAAACGCATGTCTGTACAGATTCAGAACAATACATTCCTAAAATTCTAGTAAAATTTTTATACATCTTCCAAAGATGAAATAATTTTAAAAAATCTGAATTAAACTTCTACATTTATGATGAAACCATGTCGAAAAACTTATTGTATTGATTAGTAGATATCTTTGACTGATATGGTCATATAATTCAAATATGGATGGTATTGGTATGGATGAATGCTAGCAATGTCAAATTGGATTTATTTATTTTTTTTCAGTTTGTCCAATGGACAGGCAAAGGTTTTTCAACCATGCAGCCAAATTGGATTTAAATATTTTATGGGATGATCGATGTCACATAAACATCGATGTTGACATCGATATTAACATCGAATCAAAAGTATCGATGTACGATAAATATCGATCGTGAGCCATCGATATTTTTAAAACAATGATGTTTTTGGAAACAAATAAAACTGTCTAATAAAAGTTTATTATTATTAAAAATAACAAATTAAAAAAAAAAAACTTTTTTAGGGACTCTTTGTTAAAAAAATAACTGACATCTTTTTCCTTTAAGTCTGTTCCGTTGCTGGTACAAAAGTAGACCAGCTTTGGAAAAATGTGTTACAGTGAAGTCGCGTTGTGCAACCTATTTGGTCAAATTATTATTTTATAGGTCTTTGGTATTTTTTGTGTTTCATAGCAACGGTTGTTTATTTTGATAGACAGTTGATTTGTAAAATATCTTTGTGTTGTGTTTCTTTTTAATTGAAATATATTGACGAGTTTATGGTCTTTAATATTGGTATCATTTATATAAAGTTCACTGCGAGTTTACTCAAAACGTGCCCTTTAAGTGGTTATGTGCCCTAGTCCATGCTAAAAATTAAAAATGGAAACAAGTAAAATTTTAATTAAAAAATTTGATGGTACTAATTGGATATCATGGAGATACCGTATGTGTGCAATGCTGCGCGGTGTAGACGGTCTCATGGATATTGTGGAAGGAAAAACTCGGAAGCCTGAGAGGCCTGCAGCTGTCAACGGGGATGCTGATGGTGTAACTGCAACAGCCTTGGCATGTTATGAAAAGGAGTTAAGCAATTATTTAATAAATGAAAGTAATGCGCTGCTCCTTATAACAAATAATATTTCGGATGAGACGCTTGACAAAGTTTTAAGATTTTCCCGTCCTAAAGACGTCTGGGACGAGCTTCACAGGCTCTACGATGGTGTAAACGAGGATCGGATATACAATGTTTGTATGGAGTTCTTCAGATAGAAAAAAGATAAAAATGACGACATCGCAACACTTGTATCAAAATTGAAAAATCTTTGGCATAAATTGAATAGTGAGCTAATTAAAGAAGATGAAGGAAGATAATTGCCTGCACTTCTCTTAATCTGCAAGATTCTAGACACTTTGCCTGTGGAGTATTTTTCATTCAAATCAAGTTGGATGCTCATGGCGAAAAATCAAAGAACTATAGAAAACCTGACCAGTCAACTATGTTACTGCATATTTATACGGATCTCTTAATAATGAAGAGATATATATGAAACAGCCAGAAGGCTATAATGATGGATGTGGTAGAGTATGTTTATTGAAAAAGAGTATCTACGGGTTAAAGCAAGCACCGAGGTGCTGGAATAAAACAATATTTGATTTCTTCAAAGAAGTTGGTTTTGAAGAAAGTGAGGCAGATCCTTGTCTATTTAAACGTGAAAGGAACAACAAGAAACTAGTCGTGGTTCTTTACGTAGATGATGGACTTGTTGCTGCTACAAGTCAGGAGCTGATAGATGAATTCCTGAATGAATTAAAGGAACGCTTTAAAATAACTGTCAAACCAGCTTCATTTTATCTTGGGATAGAGATTGAAATCAGAGAAGGTATAATCCGAATCCATCAAACTTCTTATGCAAAGAAGATATTAAGGCGATTTGGTATGGAAGAGTGTCGACCAGTGTCAACACCAATCATCAAAGAAGACGTTATCCAGAATAAACAAAATGAAGATGACTTTATGAAGAAAAGTTATCGACAAGTCGTTGGAGCGTTAGCATACCTGATGGTTGGAACAAGACCTGATATTGCATATGCTGTGAACGTTGTGTCAAGAAATCTAGAAAACCCAACGCAGGCAGATTGTTTGAAGCTGAAACGAATACTTCGATACTTACAGTACACGCCGGACATGGACATAATATACGGAGGAAACCATAAGAGAGTTCTTGAAAATTATAGTGATGCAGACCATGGTGGAGATATAAGTACTGGACGATCAACATCTGGAGTTATGTGCATGTATGCTGGAGGAGCTATTTCGTGGTTTAGCCAGAGACAAAGCAGTGTAGCCATCTCTACTACCGAAGCCGAAATTGTTGCTGCTAGTGAGACTACTAGAGAAGTTGTTTGGCTGGTACGACTCTTGGAATTTTTAACGAAGTTAGAAGGATTGCCAGTTCTTCGAATTGACAATGAAGCTGCAATAAGACTGGCTGAGAATCCAGAGTTTCATGGTCGTACTAAACATATCCGAATCAGACATTTCTTTGTGAGAGAAATAGTGAACGCTGGTAATTTATTGATACAGAAAGTATCATCAGAACGACAGTTAGCGGATTTACTTACAAAGGCCTTGCCAAGACCAATAATACAAAGATTAGTTAATGATATAGGTTTACAACGAGAGAAGGTATTACAGTGAAGTCGCGTTGTGCAACCTATTTGGTTAAATTATTATTTTATAGGTCTTTGGTATTTTTTGTGTTTCATAGCAACGGTTGTTTATTTTGATAGACAGTTGATTTGTAAAATATCTTTGTGTTGTGTTTCTTTTTAATTGAAATATATTGACGAGTTTATGATCTTTAATATTGGTATCATTAATATAAAGTTCACTGCGAGTTTACTCAAAACGTACCCTTTAAGTAAATGTTGCGTTAATCTCTTTCAGCCGGTTTCACATCTGAGCATTCTAGCTCTAATCAGTTGAGTTTTTATCAAACTCTAAGTAAGTACTTAAGTTTAAGGTGTTTCACAGAACAAACACTGCTCGCTGCTATAATGTGATCAACAAAGCATTTAGTTAAGATTCTAATCAAAATCTATGAACGTTTCAATTTACCTACAAAAACCGGTAATACCGATGAAGTTACATTTCATTAATTATATTTTATATTAATTAGCAAATTGTATCTACAAACATGATTCAATAATATTTAATTAGTAGTTACATTTATTATGAGGTTTTAAGACCATTTAATTAAATAAAAAATAGAAATAAACAAACAATAAAACTGGGCAACGGAACGTACATACACCAAACCATAGAGCAAACCAATTATTGTGATCAAACGTCAATCAAAATTATATTATTTTTTTTTGTTATTGGTGGTATCTGCCGAATATTTTTTCAGCAATTTCGCCACAAACAGCGTGATTTAGTCTCGCATGTGAATTTTAGTTGTAAACATTTTTATCATTAAAGCGAAAAAATATATATATAAAGAATGTAATTATTAAACAATTAGATCTTGAAGGTATTTAATCAATGGTTAAGTAAAGACTAAGTTAAGAGTTATTTATATTTTGGGAAGAACATAAAATTAAATAAAAAACAATAATGAAATCCCATTATCGCGAATCCCAACAAATTATGTCATGCTCTAAAGTTTAGACAAAATATAAAAGTAAAATTAAATTAAAATTAAAAATAATTTAAGTGAAGAAACAAATAAAAATAAAATCAAAAACTATCTTAAAATCAAAAATTAAGCAATAACTGACATTTTACATTAATTATTGTATTATTAAAACTATAATCTTATATTGTTGATTCTGATAAATTTACCTAGAACCGTAATTAGATCGGAGGAAGAAGATGATAAACTCAACATACTATGAAAATTAGTGGGAAGCGGGATGCGAATTCTGGCTAAAGCAATGTATAGATTAAAAGATAAATTACGTGATCATGCAAAAAAAAAAATGATCTAATGTTCCCTCATCTACACCACAATCGCATAGGGAGTTATCTCGAACCCTAATTTTATTTAGAAAAACTGGAGAACAACAATGACCAATACGTAGACGGACAAAGGTTGATGTGACTGATTTTGACATTATTTTAAATTTACTAAACTATGGTTTGCATGGAATAATTGGTTGAATAGATTTGAAATAAAACCCCTTGCTAGCCTCGTCCCATCTTCTTTGCCAGGCAGAACGAAGATGAGGAAGAGCTGCATTACGCTGGTCATAACCCATAATATAATAGTGTTTTATGTCAGTTTTGCAAGACTATCTACCTTTTCATTACCAAAGATACCAACATGACTTGGAATATATATCAATAAAATCTAATATATAAATATATATGATCCATTTGTTCGGTATCGGTAGTTCGAGCTTGCTGTAAATGAGGAAAGATAGTTACGGAGTTACGTGAAATCTTTCGTGGTTAATTAATTAAGTAACACCGAGCAGGGGGACTAGACATGGAAAAACAATTAAAAAAAAGGTCTCCCAACTACACCCGTCATGAACTGATCCAGGCCATCTTGCAATCAAACTGCATATTCTTACATTTGCATCGCATAATGCTTGCACATTCACTGAAAAAAAGCCTTTTCGATTCCGGTAAAGCTCAGCCCTATTGCCACCTGGGGTATTTATTTTGTCATGGGTACAATCAACAGCTGCAATAAAATCTAGGAATCCAGCTATGTCATGAAATCTTGAAGCCACTGTAGGACGCTGCTCTTGAGTTTGCATATAAATAAATTCTGGTCTCAATAGTGCTATTGCTGTTGTGACCCTATCCGTGACACGGCACACGATATCTTTGCTGACATTTGCAGTATCCCCAATGACAGCTTGGAAGCTCCCAGTTCCAGATAAACAATCACTCCGTTGCATTCTTGCTGGTGGGATCCTTCGTTGCACTTTCCTAAAGATGCTGCGCACCGATTCTTTACTGAACCTGAAACGTTCTTTAAATTGGTTTTCACTGAGCGTTTCAAAGAAATTTGGCCGGATCCTAGGAACTCCTCGGCGACGGCGTATTTACATCTGAGGTATCTGCTGTGCTTCCTCTAGTGAAGATAACGATGTATCCGTAGACATCTTCAGAATATTGTCGAAAACAATGTGTTTATCGTCTAATATTTCACAATTACAAATTGGAGCACCGTTTAAGAAGCCGATTTCGACAACTTAACTGTCACTCACTCAAATCTGCGATGATGGCTGTTTGAGTATTATCAAACGAGTTCAGAAACGCAAATTTCGACATTTAGGTCAGTTTTTTGACAGATGCGCAAAATTTTGATCATTTAATCAAAACTTGATCAAATTACAATATTTCATCAAATCAGAAACGTAATTTTGGTAAGTACGTACTTAAATACAGTTTGAGATGCTTTTATCGTTGAATTCTCAGATGTGAAACCGGCCGTTTGAAAATTAAAACCAACTTATCTGTACGGCTGTGAGCTTACTCCGATTATTCTGATTAGTGTCATCTAGTGGAAAATAGTAGAACTTTTATAATCTGCTAATGACTATGCATTTTTTATACTTGAAGCTAGTACACTTACTGCACGACAGACCGCGCCGAAAAGAATAATTGACGTTTCGATATTTCATTCAGGTAACATAGATGTTTCGATGATATCGAAGTCAACCCATCGATGTTAAAACATCGGTGTTTTACAGTTAAACATTGATATTTATTCAACGTCGATAAATATCGATCATCCCTAAATGACAGTATATTATTTATATACTTACTTCGCCATTTTAGTGTAGGTGAGAAGATAAAGAAATGAGAGGGCAAGTCAAGGATCTAATAAAAAACAAACTCTGCAAGCAACCATGTGGCTCCCAATATCACAATAGAGAAGAATAAGATAACTAACGGCACTAACTTTTATTCCACTTGACTAGCAGGCTATATCATATATACTCAAGCCGTTAGATCCCATTGGGCTAGACAAAGACTATCGATCACCATTAAGGTCCTAGCAAACCCTACAATAACCCACCTTTTCTTTCTTTCTTTGTATTACTTATAAATATTATTTTCTCATTCTATATCATGCTGATTAAACTATGTTTGCCTTTGACCAGAACTTGGGTAAACATTACTAAACTACAAAATATTATGTAAAAAATAAATATCGCTACACCACAACATTATATAAATGAAAAAATATAATATAAATGGAGTTTGTCTTTAATACGGAAGGCGCTTTAGTCTTAGAGAAAATGGCTTATCAATTTTAGTATGTTTCATTATACTGTAAGTACGTTCGGTAGCCAAGCGGGCTAATGCGCGAGTTTTATCATCATAACTGTGATGATAACACAGAGGATAGAACACCCACCTATAACGATAACGACATGGACGTCATATTAATTTATTATTTTTATTTATTATTTGGTCATGAGACAGTGTATTCGTACAAAGCTATAATAGGCTGGCCTGCGCCTATGACGCGAGTACGCTTTCAAATCAAGAAGTGGATACTCTAACTTAACACCAGGTGACTGTTATGGTTCGTGATGTTCAGAAGTATTAGTACCTCTGCTTGCCCTTCGAGGATATATGGCTTAAACATTTGAATTTTTGAGTTATCATCATCAGGTTTTATCACTATGATGTTCAACATAATAAGTTCATCGCCATCACCATGTAAACATCGTTGTTAGTACCGTGTTATCATCAACATCATTTATGGTATTCATCATTATCTTTTTTTCATCATGTTCTGATCGTTATTATGATAAAAAAAACAAAATTTATTTGTTGTAATATTACGCACTCAATTAAAATATGAGGAAGTACAAACGACGGAACAAGATGTTAAAAGTCATGCTGGCCATGTACTTGTACCCACTGACGTAAAAAAAATGTACAGCGCCCAGTCATACATAATATTAACTATAAAGCGGCCAGTACACAATGGCGGACGATGGCCCACTGCTCGCCATCGCCACTGTGTACAGGGGGCAATGGTGCATGATGGCGGACAATTGCCGATCGTGGCGCGCAATGGCGAAGTTGTCGGTTTTTCGGGCACACTTCAAAGGAATCGTGGCGTAGCATGGCCGGTGGTGTTTCCACAATGGGCCATTGTTTAGTTCGTCACCGACCGCTCATAGATACTTATACTTTTTTTGGAATATTTTATTGCAAAATGTATTGATAATCACTATACGACGTAAAAATAACATAAATAGCGCCATAAATAAAATAAATTACATGCATAATAATAAATAAATAGCTGCAACCATAATTACTTCGACGTCCGTCGCAAGTGGATTGCCAGACAGTAATGAGCAATGGGCCATTGTGTAAACACCAATTGATCGTGGCCAACAATTGCCAATTGCGAAGCGTGGCCCATCGTCGGCCATTGTGTACTGGCCGCTTAATATAATCGAAAGAAATCTCAGAAACGAATTACTTTTTAAGCGGCCAGTACACAATGGCGGACGATGGCCCACTGCTCGCCATCGCCACTGTGTACAGGGGGCAATGGTGCATGATGGCGGACAATTGCCGATCGTGGCGCGCAATGGCGCGCAATGGCGAAGTTGTCGGTTTTTCGGCCACACTTCAAAGGAATCGTGGCGTAGCATGGCCGGTGGTGTTTCCACAATGGGCCATTGTTTAGTTCGTCACCGGCCGCTCATAGATACTTATACTTTTTTGGAATATTTTATTGCAAAATGTATTTATAATCACTAAATGACGTAAAAATACCATAAATAGCGCCATATATAAAATAAATTCATACATAATAATAAATAAATAGCTGCAGCCATAATTACTTCGACGTCCATCGCAAGTGGATTGCCAGGCAGTAATGAGCAATGGGCCATTGTGTAAACACCAGATGATCGTGGCCTACAATTGCCAATTGCGAAGCGTGGCCCACTGCTCGCCATCGCCACTGTGTACAGGGGGCAATGGTGCATGATGGCGGACAATTGCCGATCGTGGCGCGCAATGGCGCGCAATGGCGAAGTTGTCGGTTTTTCGGCCACACTTCAAAGGAATCGTGGCGTAGCATGGCCGGTGGTGTTTCCACAGTGGGCCACTGTTTAGTTCGTCACCGACCGCTCATAGATACTTATACTTTTTTGGAATATTTTATTGCAAAATGTATTTATAATCACTATATGACGTAAAAATAACATAAATAGCGCCATAAATAAAATAAATTACATACATAATAATAAATAAATAGCTGCAGCCATAATTACTTCAACGTCCGTCGCAAGTGGATTGCTAGGCAGTAATGAGCAATGGGCCATTGTGTGAACACCAATTGATCGTGGCCTACAATTGCCAATTGCGAAGCGTGGCCCATCGTGGGCCATTGTGTACTGGGCGCTCATATCGATTCGTAGCTCCATCGAGGCTAGGCTAGTTTTTTTACAGCATATTACAAGATTTGATTATTTCATATTATAGTGTAATTTGTGTTATGTTCGAGTAGAAGTGGGCTTTACCGTATTACCATATATCTAATATCAGTTGGGTTTGAGTTGAGGGTTCTTTATCAGATACTTCAGACCTTCGATCAAGTGAAGCAGCCCACCAAGTTAAATATTTGCTGTTAAGGGTGTATGTCGATATCTCTAATAGTTTGATTGGGCTCTTGTGCTTTTTAATCAACGTCACCAGGTACTCCAGATCTTCGATTATCGTAGTTTACCCTTTATGTGGCCATTTAGCCTTAGTTTTTTTTCAAAACAGCTCTCTGAGTATATGGGTACTAAAGTGCTACAGATATACAATCTTTTCTTGGCCGGCGGCGACTACTGGTACTACTGTCGCCATTTTGAAATATCGGCCGGTCATTGTCAGTTAATTCTCAACTAAATAAAAATTATAGGGTGACCTACATATATAATGAAATTATCACTTTCATTATTATTTTTTGTAGTGGAAACTTTTTTTTAAAGACAATTACTGTTATGATGAATCTTTGCTTATTAATAAACGCTTTTATTTCCAGTATTCAATATAAAAAAATATGAAAATTATTAGTTATTTTTAAATAAAAGATGTTATTAAAGGAAAGACAAATTTCGACACTGGCGGGGTTCGAACCCGCGACCTTCGGGTATACGCCCCCGTCGCTCTGCCAACTGAGCTACAGTGTCAGTTGGCATCCAGCGCGAAATTTCTCTATCCTTTGTTTCTTTTTTACACGTTCAAGTAGTGTTTGCGTTTCCTACCTCCGAATTTTAACTAATTTGGACGGCCACTTGTCTACCTTTTCAGATAGAATGCAAATGTTGGAAACGCCTAACTATCACATAATTTTATGTTTTTTGACATGAATTCCTCATGTGGGGATTATTACTCATAAATAAAAGATGTTATTAAAGGAAAGACAAATTGCGACACTGGCGGGGTTCGAACCCGCGACCTTCGGGTATACGCCCCCGTCGCTCTGCCAACTGAGCTACAGTGTCAGTGTATTGGCGCTGGATGCCAACTGGAAGTGGGGAAATGCTCCCGAATAAGATTTCACTTCGTATACACTGATGCGTGGGTTCTAATCCCAATGCGGGGATGTACCAATGTGTCATTTCTTAAGTCACAACTGTCTGACATATATATAAAAATACAAGGCTTTTAACAGCGATAGAAAAGTGCCCAAAAGTCCACTGACCCAGCAAAATGGATGACCCAAACGATATCTAATGTTTAGAATTATTTTTCCTGTGCCACCTTTTTAGGGGATCTATGTGTGAATATGAAATGTAAAAGACAGTACGCGACAAGGTAAGCCTCTGATTTACAGGATTAAAAAAATGACTTTATAAAGGTACCCACTTTTTTAACTCTGAGTGTCACTAATACCAAATCCCTATGTGTAAAATAATGAAACAGTTTACAGAGAAGTACAATAAGCAGTGTTATCGCTAAAAGCGATCTCTTTCAGACAACATTTGCAAGGTAAGATCAGTAAATTCAGGTTACACACTCAAGTCATTCGGATAGACATACAAGACAAGGGCAACAGTAAGCAAATATAATTAGCTAATAATAAATCGAACTTACTTACTTACGATATAAACATAACATAACATAAACGTTCACGCCGAATATCCCCGAAGGGGTTGGCAGAGGTACTAATACTTCTGAACATCACGTGACTTTGTCACCTGGTGTTCAGAGTACCCACGTTTTGCATGGACAGTGTACTCACGTGATAGGGGGAAGGCCTATCGCCGTTTTGTACGAATACACTGTCACATGACTAAGTACAACTCAGCCATGTGGGTTTCCTCACGATGTTTTCCCTCACCGTTAACAACCATGATAAATTAACCACACATATGTCTTTAGAAAAGACAAATTGGTGTAGGCCCGACCCAGGATTTGAACACTAGTCGTTTGCACGAAAACCGAGTGTTCTACCCACTGGGCTATCACGGTTGCTATATGCACAATAATAGTTATTAATTTAATTTTTATTATATAAATTGTTTTACTAAGCAATTCAATACATAAATAAATTAGCCTGTATGATTTAAAATTATTATTAAATTATTATTACCCTTATAATGGCTAATTTTTATTTACTGGCAATAATAATATCGATGACTGCGACGCCCTTACCGGCCAAGAAAAGTTTGTGGATCTGTAATTCTATTTTGTGGATCATGAGTGAGTGAGTGAGTACTGTGTCTTACATAACATAAATACGAAACTTCACTTTTGCTCAACTTCGAAATTAAAAGTTCACAAACTTGGATGTTAAGTATGTGATTATAGCTTACTGGATGACGTAAGTTTCTACGTTTTGTCTGGTCTTATTCAAAGGTTCTAAAACAGGAGCCTGAAAATACACCAAAATGGTTCCAGTAAAGGATGGTACGTCAGTATTTGCTTCGCGCTCGTCTTAGCGGGGGGCACTGTGCCGTCTATTTACCAGTAAGTCTTTCGCTTATGGACTACGCTACAAAAGATAGGTGTGGCAAAAGAAGTATGAGGGCAGAGTGAATGTTGTAGAGGATACTAATATTAAATAATTTATTATTCATTTTCATAATTACATTACTTAAAAAGACAGGAAATGCGAAGCATAGCTTCACGACCACATTAGACTCCTCAACCTAACTGGACCATAGAATTTCTGTTAGTAATATAGGTTATACCGAGTAGATAGGTTGTCTGAGTACCAGTTCAGCTTAAGTAAAATTACTTTCTACTATCAGCCAAAGATAGAAGCATAGTTTACACCGGTTCATTCTATCACCCAATGGATGAAATTGTTTGGATTAGGGAAAACTAGTTTGTTTAAAATCGGGGTTGGCCGGTACAGATCCACAAACATTTCTTGGCCGGTAAGGGCGTCGCTGTCATCGATATTAGTATTGCCAGTAAATAAAAATTTACCATTATAAGGGAAATAATTTTACATCATACAGGCTAATTTATTTATGTATTAAAATGTCTTTATAAAACAATTAATATAATATTCATTTAATTAATGACTATTTGCTGTGTAGTTTCGGCTTTGAATAGCACTATCCCATTTCTGCTGGTGATTGTACGTAAGAGGCGACTAACGGTATTGGGGCTTTTAAGAGACTTTTGGGCGATGCGGTTGGAGACCCATCACCAATAACCTTTATTTTACCATCTTTACCCCACTCAGCTTTCCAAAAGTGGCTGCAGAGTTTCTAATTCCTTAGCTCTGGCTACCCCTTTAAGGGATTCACAGCCATCAGGACATGTATGTATGTATGTAATAACTACTATTGTAAGTAAACAAGTTCGTTTTAATGTAAGCTAATTATATTTATTTATTTTTGCCCTTGTCTTGTATGTCTACCCGAATGACTGTGTATCCTGAATTTGCTGATCTTACCTCCCTGGAAGAGATTGCTTTTAGCGATAACACTGCCAATTGTACTTCTCTGCAAACTGTTTCATTATTTTATACTCAACGATTTGTTATTTGTGACACTCAGGGTTTAAAAAGTGGGAACTACATAAAAAAAAAAAAATCCTGTAAATCAGAGGCTTCCTTGTTGTGTACTGTCTTTTACAATTTATATTCACACATAGCTCCCCTAAAAAGGTGGCACAAAAAAAATCTAAACATTAGATATCGTTTGTGTTATTCATTTTGCTGGGTCAGTGAATTTATGGGCACTTTTCTATTGCTATTAACAGCCTTGTATTTTTATATATATGTCAGACAGTTACTTAAGAAATGTCAAATTGGTTTATCCCCGCATTAGGATTAGAACCCACGCATCAGTGTATACGAAGTGAAATCTTATTCGGGAGCATTTCCACACAACATTTCGGACGATGTCAGCCTACTTAGATAAAATTTAACAAAATAAATAATAATTTTCATAAATGTTTATATTGAATACTGTAAATAAAAGCGTTAATTAATAAGCAAAGAGACATCATAAAACTAACTGTCTTCATAAATTAATAAGTTTCCACTACAAAAAATATTTATGAAAGTGATAATTTATTATATGCATAGGTCACCCTATAATTTTTATTTAGTTGAGAACTAACTGACAATGACAGGCGGATATTTCAAAATAGCGACAGTAGTATCAGTAGTCGCCGCCGGCCAAGAAAAGATTGTGGATCTGTAACATTTTTAATAGATGAGCACGTGTCGGGTCGGACTGCTATTCGCTTCGCGCCACCTAGGTGTTGATTTTTAAAGTACTTTGACATTTCAGACTTCCGAGCCTTCCGTAATGAATGACTATGACATAAAATGTGCTGATGTGATTGATGTGGGACGGACGGATGACTGATGTAAATTTCTGTTTCATTCAGTCAGTCAGTGTCAGTGACGTTGATATTGATACATGGTCGACACGACACGATTATTACAAAATATTTTTTCCCTTTTTTTATAAAAGAAACGTCCTGTGCGTTGATTACGTTTCACATGATAGATATTATTAATAATTTTAAAACTGCACAATTCTACACGCATTGTGACCTGACTACACATTTATTAGCAAAATGGGAAAGGCAAAAAAGGGGAAAAAGAATTTGTCCGAAGAGGGGTAAGTGTCTTTATTCTATGTATTTGGATTCTTGAACGGCAAAAATTAAATATATACTCATTCCATGTTTTACAGGGATAGTGATCCGGAAGTAACCAAATTAGAAACGGTAAAACCCACCCAAAAGGCTCCTAAAAAGTAAGTGATCTTTAAGGTTATGTTTTAATGTCATCACAAATCTAAAATAGCCGACGTATCCATGATTCTGAAACTGACTGTTACTACCCCTTAATAGAATTTGGTTTTTATTTTAACATTCCCTAATTTCAGAATAATAGCGGACGTGGAAAGTGATGACGAAAAACCTGTTAAAACTAAAGGTAAACGCAAAACTTCTGTAGAAGAGGATGTGAAAGAAGTTACTAAGAACATCAAAAATATTTCCATTGCAAAGAAACCTCAGAAGAAAGTTGTTGTAAATAGTAGTGATGGTTAGTAGCTTACCTTATTAGTCCAAAAAAACTTGTCACAGTAATGATGTGTCTACTATATTTAAGAAAAAGTATAGTCCAGGGTGCTGTATGAGTAAAATCAGGTCTTATACTTTTTGACCCGCATCTGTTTTAATTAACTTTCAAATTCTTTGAATAGCTTATTTATTTAGTTTATGTCAGTATCCAGGTTGTACATTTGTAGTGATCTGTATACCAACAACCAACATATGTGGTCTGCTATTGTGTGATTTTGTTTTGATCTGTGTTTTATTATTATATTTATTAATTATTTGGCTATGTCTGGTCATTAAAGATGGGTAAAAACTATTGCTATAGAAGTGTGAAATATACATCTTAAATAGACATATCACAATAACAGTCATTATTCTCATATCATAACTTTTTGCAGTTGAAAGAAATCTGATATCTGCAAAGAAAATAATAATAATATGTTTTTTTTTAAATATTTGATACAAAGATTTTGATCTAATGAATCTTGTTATAAAAAATGGAAAATAATCATGCATTATTGAAAAATGGAGATATGCCATTGAGACTTCATTCCTACTTAAATCTAAAACTTTGATTATCATTTCCTACTGGGGGCAACTCTTTGTAGAGATCAGAGATCAAAATTGTAACTAATTTATTTATTGCATTAATAGCATATAATCTTGAAAATTGACATACTTGTACTTCTCACCATCATGTGACATTTTCCCAGCTTCTACTTACATACATATAAACTCACAGCTATAAGTCCCTAGAATTGGTAGCCAGAGCTTAAGAATAAGAAACTTGACAGAGGGCTGGCTGTTTTCTACTAATACACTGCGGCATGACGAAGTACAACTTAGATTTGAATATCCACAATGTTTTCTCTCACTATAACCACAACAAATTAACCAAATATATGGCTTTAGAAAAGACAAATTTGTGTATTCCCAATTCAGGATTCAAAACCTCTGCATGAGACGTGGGGGTGCTGAGCTAGCAAGGTAGTAAATAATATATTTATCATTTCTGTATTTTAGAGGAATCTGAAGAAGAAGTTGCTGCAAAACCTAAAAAGGGAAGGAAAAAAGAGGAAAGAAAGAGTGCATTTTCCCTACTTGAAATAGAGGATGCTGATATATCACCACCAGAAGAACCACCTTCTTCCGAAGATGAAAAGCCACAGCAAAAAACCCGCCAAGAAAAGCCGAAAGAGCCTACTGGTAAAAAGGGCAGAAAGGCCAAGAGGAGGAAAGATGAAAGTGATGAAGACATTGAAAAAGTACTGGCAGAACTTGAAATGGAATACTCTGGTGTAAAAAAAGAAACAACACCTGCCCCTGTAGAGACAGTCAAACAGCCAGAAGAAATAGAAGAGAAACCTAAATCAAAAAAGAAAAATAAAAGTATACCTGAGCCTGAAGAGAAAGAAGAAGACGTTGGAAGTGAGATTGAAAATGATATTACTATTAAAACTGCTGCACAAAAAAAGAAAGAAAAGAAGGAACGTGAGAAACAAAAAAAGTTAGAAGCAAAAAAGAAGGAGAAAGTAGTTGATGCAAAAAAGCCTGAGGAGCCAAAAACGGAAGTATCGAAAAAGCCCCAAGAGCCAAAAACTGGAGTAAAAGTTGAGAAAGAAGTCATTGAAGAATCAACTGTCGCACTGGAAGATAAAGATGCAGAAGGGGATGCTCAAACTGAGGGCAAAGGCAAAAAGAAAAAGGGTGATAAGGACAAAGATAAAGATGACAAGGCAAAGAAAGGACCTACTAAAAAGACAATTGCTGCTATGCAAGAAGCTCTAAAAAAAGTTAAGGAAGAAGAAGAAAGACTGCAACGTGAAGAGGAAGAAAGGATAAAACAGGAGGAAGAAAGAGAACTTCAAAGATTAGAAGCAATTAGATTAGAAAAAGAAAAGAAAGATAGGAAAAAGCAGAAAGAAAAGGAGAGAAAAGAACGATTAAAAGCGGAAGGGAAACTCCTTACACCTAAACAAAAAGCAGATAAAGCTAGAGCTCAGGCTATGTTAGATTCATTAAAAGCTCGAGGCATAGAAATTGGTTCAGCTGAGAAAAAATTGCGGCCAGGAACTCGATTAAAGCCCAACAAATTCAATAAACAGCTCTCTCAAGATTCATCTATAGCAGAGGAAAAGATTGATACTGTAGTAGAGACAAAAGTAAGTATTTCCAACGATAGCTTACAATTTCAAATTGCTATACATTAATATTATAAATATTTGATCGTTAGAAGCTGAAATAAAGTACATATTCTGATGTAAGGAAAAATTACATTATTATCAATAAAACTAAATTACTTACCCATATTCTAGAAATTCTTGTTGGTCTATGGTTCTAAAGAGATCTTATTTTCCTTTACTACTTTCGTTAGAAATTAATAACTAAAATATTTTACATCCATTAAGTATCAAAACATGGCAAATCTCTGAGGAAGGCCATTGTTTAACCGAAAATTTCTATAGGCTGGATGACTTAGTAACAAAATGTATTACTATAGGTTAATATGGCCTATATTGGCATGAATTTCACTTATCTCTTCTTTCTATCATCTTATCTTATCAATACATACACTAAGTAAAAACTTTCTTTATTATTTTATTATGTCTGTTTACAGGAAGAGTCACCACAGTCCGATAAAGTTGAGGAAAAGAAGGAATCTGAAGATGATTCAGTGAAAGATGCCTGGGACGCTGAGTCTTCAGAGGAGGAACCAGAACCAGAACCACCCAAGACGGAAACCCCACCACCTCCAGTGGCAAAGAAAGAATCTAATGAAGCTGGTGATGTAAGTTTGTTCCTTATATATTGTTAAATTGTATCTTATATATAAAATTCATGTGTGACAGTGTTTGTCACAAACTGCTTTGAAACGGCTGAACCAATTTAAATGAAATTTTGTATATACATTTGGTAGGTCTGAGAATAGGTTTATTAAAAAATTTATTACAAACATTTTATTTTATAGACTACAAATTCTCCAGAAATAATTAATATGGCAAAACAATGTTTGCTAGGTTAGCTAGTCGTATTATAAATCTCTAAAAAGAAGCAAACTTCATTTAGCAAAATTCCAAAAATATCACATCTTTTTTTAATACGACATATGCATTCAAAGCACGAAGGATCTGTGTGGGGAGGGCTTTTACAAGGTAGACCAAATTCTTGGTCGAAGATGCTGGAAGCCATAGGATGAAAGCAGCACAGGACCGGTAGTTGTGGATATCTTTGGGGGTGGCCTATGTCCAGAAGTAAATGTCTATCGGCCAAATGACGATGATGCATTGAAATAGAAATTTTATAGATTAATTAATAAAATTATTATGACCAAAGAGTTCTCTTCATAACATATGATAAAAATGTTTATATCAATCATCTAAAACTTTGATATGATTTTATTTAATTTCAGGATGATGAAGATAGCTCTGACGAAGAAGACAGTTCAGAAGATGATTCCAGCTCGGATGATTCAGAAGACGATGATCAGATGAATGATGTGCAGAAGAAGCGAGAAGTAATTTTGCGAAGATTAGAGGTTTGTCTGCCTGGCTCAAGAATTAATGTCTATAATTCCCGATTTTCATTTTGCATTTTATGTCCTTCACTTCCCAAACTTGTTAACGCCGCATGTTCAAATAATAGAACAAGTTCCTGTTGTAACTCTGCGAAAAGCTAAGTAGTGCTTCAGATTCATATGAACAGAACATATTTCTCTAGCCACTTTTCGCTGCAGAAAACAAAAAAACGCAACACTTTTTTATCATGTACATGCACAGTATATAGAACCGTCGATTGCGTGACATAAAGTCGGGGTGTATAAAACTGACTTATAAGAGCCACCGTTCATGGACTGCTCTGAGACTTCCTCAGTTCAAAGCAGTTCAACTGCTATAAAAGTCTGTTATGTATGTACATTATACTAAGAAGACTTTAGTTTACTAAACGCAGCTTGACGCTGTTAATCTTGTAGGTAGAAGGTTGGACAGGGGAATGGCAGATAAGAGGTGTCATCTGTTATACATAAATAGAAATACCAATTAAGTTGAACTAATAATTTAGGAGGTAATTAACTCTTTTTTGGCATAACTTTGAAATTAAATTTTCGAAATTACTCCAATAGTAAATGTAATACAATTTCCAGAAACGTCGCGAAGAAAACGAAAAGAACAGAGTGAACAATTCCCTTCGCGCTGCAGTGGTGTGTGTCCTAGGTCACGTGGACACGGGCAAGACCAAGATCTTGGACAAACTTCGTAGAACTAACGTACAAGATGGGGAGGCAGGGGGAATCACACAACAGATTGGTGCCACTAATGTTCCTATTGAAAATATTAAGGAGCAGACTAAACATGTGAAAGGGGTATGTGTTTTTTTGTACTTTATAAGCTTTATTTGGCAAGACCAAGATGGTGGACAAACTTCGTAGAACTAAAGTACAAGATGGGGAGGCGGGGAGTATCACTCAGCAGATTGGTGCCACTAACGTTCCTATTGAGAATATTAAGGAGCAGACTAAGCATGTTAAAGGGGTAAGTGTATTGTGTACTAGATCAGCTTTAGAAAGACCAAGATCTTGGACAAACTTTGTGGAAGTAGCGTACATGACGGTGAGGCGGGGTGAGTAATGCAGCAGATTTGGGCCATGTTCCTATTGAGGATATTAATGAACAGACTAATTACTGAAAAATGTGTATTATTACTAGATTAGCTTTTTTGGCTACGCCAAGATCTTGGACAAACTTCATAGAACTAATGTACAAGATTGGGAGGCGGGGGGAATGACGCAATAGATTGGGGGACTGATGTCCCTATTGAGCATATTAAGGAGCAGACTAAGCATGTTAAAGGGGTAAGTGTATTTTGTACTAAATTAGCTTTATTTGGCAAGACCAAGATCTTGGACAAACTTCGTTCTAATGTACCAGATTGGGAGGCGGGGGGAATCACGCAATAGTTTGGGGGACTGATGTGCCTATTGAGAGTATTAAAGAGCAGACTAAACATGTGAAAGGGGTAAGTATGTTGTTTACTTAATAAGATTTTTTGGAAACTCTGGAATTATTTGTTTTGAAATGTGATATACAAGTAAATATTCTGTAAAAATTTTAAGCGTCTACTTATTACCTATTTATTATTTAGCTAACAAATACGGAAAAAACACGTTTATTGTATGTATAGGGACCCCCTTAATATATTCATTTTACTTTTTAGTATTTATAGTTATAGCGGCAACAGAAATACAACATTTGTGAAAATTTTAGCTTTATGAGATACAGCCTTGTATACAACAGACAACAGATTTTTTTTTTAAATATTTATCTTTCTCTACAGCTAATTTTATTTGTTTTTTTTTCACGCTTGTTTTTATACCAGGAATGACACTTGCGTTATCTATTTAAATACAGATCTGTGGGGGCAGGCCTATCGCCGTTTTGTACGAATACACTGTCACATGACAAAGTACAACTCAGCCTTCCCCACGATGTTTTCCCTCACCTTTAACAACCGTGACAAATTAACCACACATTTGTCTTTAGAAAAGACAAATTGGTGTAGGCCCGACCCGGGATTTGAACACTAGTCGTTTGCACGATAACCGGTGTTCTACCCATTGAGCTATCACGTCGTCGTAATGTTGATGATTATATTTAAATTTTGTATGCTAATTTTATTGCTTTTTTCAGGTTAGCGAAATTGCATTTAAATTGCCTGGACTACTCATCATTGATACTCCCGGGCACGAGTCTTTCAGTAATCTACGTAACAGGGGTTCGTCTCTTTGCGATATAGCTATCCTGGTGAGTTAGTGCTTATATTTCGATTAGTTACCGAAACTCATTTGTAGGACTTTGAAAACAGGACTAAAGAATATATACTTTCTTGTACTACGAAAAGCAGCACAAAAATATATGACTCTGTTCTTTTTTTTTATAAATACATTTACGTTAATTATGGATTATTCCATAGATCGGATAATCGGATGCATATTTAGCTAAACTTATTTTTTGGCTAAGAAAATATGGAGACGGCTTCTTTTTTCGGAATTGTCTTTTTCAATGTCGGGACTCGAAAAAAATCAGGGATTTTGAAGTAATCGGATATAAAACAAATTACGAATTTACGACTTAATTGGTTACCTACATATCAAATTATAATATTAATTTAGTAAATTTTCTTTTTTTTTATACAATAACTAGCTACTTAGCTTCGAACATCATAATTCATAATAGATATTCGCAAGCATCTGCACTTAAACTGAATTTTAAACGTCGATGCAAATATGTATTAAGTATTTGAAAGGTGAAAGAAAAAGGGTAAGCATGTGCTAAAAAAAGACAAAAATACATTATTTTTTTATTAAATCAAGTCCACCTTTTCTTTTTTTTCCATACAAGTAATGTACATGGCAATAATATATTGTAATAGAAAACACTACAAACGTAGTGAAAATACATTTAATTCTATATTCCGAACATTAAATGCATCAATTCCGAAATCCCGAAATCTTTACGATAAAGAAGTGCTTTCCATACTAAGCCGCCGGTCAACTTTAGGTAAATATGCATCCGATTATCCGATCTATGTATTACAGTATGATTGTGTACTTATATCATCATCAAATAAATAATTTGCTCATAAAAAGTTGGCTTCCGAACTGTGAAAAATAAAAGACCATGTCAGATAAGATTGTTGAATGTGAATCAAGCACGAGAATTTGCAAGGATCGTACGAAGTAACAATTAATAGTCTCTGCATGTAACTAATATAGGTAAACAATACATTAATTTCATTGTTTTTCCAGGTTGTAGACATAATGCACGGGCTCGAACCACAAACCATAGAGTCTATAAACCTGCTGAAAACGAAAAAGACTCCATTCATAGTGGCACTAAACAAAATAGATCGTCTTTACGACTGGCAAAGCTCGAACCGTAAGGATATAAGGGATATTCTCAAGTTGCAACAAACTAGTACGCAATTAGAGTTTGACAAGAGGAGCAAAGAAGTTATATTGCAATTTGCTGAACAGGTATTGTCTTTCAGATATTTAAAGTTATTACATGACTGTTTTAATTGTAATATGTAATCGTGAAAGTCTTAGAAAATACTATGTATGATTTTATTTACATATTTATAATTGTCATACCAATGGTATGATCATTTTATTTTCTTTTACCGTTTTGGATGATTTACAGCAATAGGTAAATTAATTCATTAAAATTACAGAGAGCCATTACATACATACATATACTCACGGCTATAAATCCCTAGATGGGGTAGCCAGAGCTAAGGAATTAGAAATTCCTCAGCCACTTTTGGAAAGTTAAGTCATTAGATGTCTTCACATATTTAACTTAATAATAAATATATATGAAAACAGGTTATTAAAAGTTTGCCGTTAGTGGTTATGGCCGTTGTATATGTGTATATGTATATGTTATGTGTATGTATGTTAACCAACGAAAAATTTACGGAATCTTTTAAATGATATATTTGACGATGATTATACGTTTCGACACACCTACTAGTGCCGTGACCATAGATCACGTTAATCCCGATTTTTATGTATAAATAATGTATTCAAACCGCGATTGTTACAAAAGTGTGTAGGTCTTATCAGTGCAGCAGTGTACAAATACCAGAAATGAGACAACACTAAAAAAACATAACACGTAAAAGAAAACATATTGTTTTAAGTAGGTAAAACTATACCCTTAGTCGCCTCTTACTAAGGGAATGGGGCTTTTAAAAGTGGTTTTTGGGCGATGCGGTTGGAGATCCATCACCAACGATACTTTCTACGATCTTGTCCCCTATATATCTCAGAAGCTCTGGCTACCCCTTTTTTAGATATATGGCCGTGAGTACATGTATGTATATGTCGTAGGATGATTTGATGTTTAGGTTTTTTGCAAAAAACCTAGGGATTTTGCAAAAATCCGGATAATTAGACAACGGTTATAATATTTTCTAATCTTACTAGGTTTTTTGCAAAAAAACTAGTTGGATTTGTATGAGTCTGAAACGAAATGTCAGTTTTTATTACAACTGTACACTGATTGGTCGATTGCAGTGCCCCATAAACACGTCATCTCTGATTGGTTGTTCATTAAGACGTACTTACTTCATTGTTCCTATCTACATTTCATTTGATTGTTATTTTAATTTTAGTTACAGAAAGTTCCTAAGTATAAAAATAGTATTGTCATTTCCCTTTATAACTCTAGCTATAAAACCTCAATACTACAATTTAAAACGTACTTACTTTATTATTCCTACTTGTATTGAAGACGTCCGTGGCTGAGTGGATAGGTGACTAGCTTTTTGGTCTGGAGGTTGCGGGTTTGATCCCCGCTGAGAGCAACATTTATGTGATGAGCACATGTGTATTATATTATATTAAATATATCATTGAGTTAGTGTCCCATAATACAAGTGTTACTTAGTTTGGGGTAACTTGATGTGTGTATAGTATCTGAACGTGATTGTAATTTTACTCCAACAAAAGAGTAAAATTTTTTATTTAATTCCTAGTATTAAATAAGTGTTGTAATTTCTTACCCTTTCTAACTCTAGCTATTATATATCAATACCACAAAGACAAACCAATCAGAATAAGTGTAGGCGAGCAATCAGAAATCAGCCAATCAGCATTAAAGAAGTACAATCTTACTAAACCAACTAGTTTTTTTGCAAAAAACCTAGTAAGATTAGAAGATATTACAACCGTTGTCTAATTATCCGGATTTTTGCAAAATTCCTGGGTTTTTTGCAAAAAACCTAAACATCAAATCATCCTACGACATATATAAAGCTATGCGTATGCTTAGGTTATGATAAAAAAATATCAGCTCCTGAATTTTGTTAGTATTGCATAATGATTTCACGTTCCTTTTGTGCTGCGTAGCGTTGGTTTTGAAAAAGATTTCTGCCCATAGATGTATTACGAGTTGTCTACGGCTTTGAGGTATTTTTAAGCGATTGTTGGGCGATGTTACTAAAAACTATCACCAGCAATCCCTTAAATTTCACTTTTTATTACACCCACAACTTCTTAAAATAAAAGAAAAAAAGAAAAGAAAAGTTATTTATTTGCTATTAAAGGCACAAAAATTAACAAAATACACACAGCAAGTGGAACCAAATTTACAAAAAACCAGTATAAAATAAAAACTAAACTTTTTGAGAACACAAATGGAGAAAATAAAAAGTAAATAAATAATAAAGATATATTTTAACTAGTCAGCAAAATAAAAATTTTAAAAAAAAACACAGTACATCAGTAAAAAAAAAATATTTTAGGATGTTGTGCCCTCCAACAGCAAAAAGGCACTGACTCAGCAAAAGTTGTGAGTTTTACCTCACAACACTGATTTTCAGTCAGCGCCTAAACCAGCGACATCACAAGCGTCACACCAGCAGCAGCGTGATATCTTAGTAACACACTAATAACAAATATATAAATAAAATCAACTGTGGAACTTAAACTTTCCATGCTTTGGCTAACTTTTTTAGAGATTTATGGCCATGAGAGTTCTCTTTTTAACTACCAAATCGAGTTGAGGAATTAAGATTCCTAGGCTTTAGCTACAAATTTTTTCAATCCCATTCGTGTGTATAACAAAACATTGCATAATTGCTCTGTATTTGCATGATTTACTTGGTCCTTTTTTAGTAACAAATTGAGATGAGGAATTAAGATTCCCAGATTCTGACAACTTTTTTTTCCAATCCAATCTGTGCGTATAACAAAATATTGATTATTTTGTCGCGAAATTGCTCTGTACTTTTAAAAACATTAAGTTAACCTTATTTGCAGGGTCTCAACGCAGCCCTATTCTACGAGAACCCAGACCCTAGGTCATATTTCTCTCTGGTGCCAACGTCGGCCGTAACCGGGGAAGGGATGGGCAACTTGCTCGCTATGATTGTGCAGGCTTGCGAGGGACCGTTGCACAAACGACTCATTTTCTCGCAGCAATTGTTGGCTACTGTTTTGGAGGTAAGAATTTTTATTTTTGATGAATGGATAGCCAGCTTTTTTTAAATACTCAAATTACCAATGCTGCAAGGAAAGTTGCCAGACAGAAGTGACAAAAGGCAAGGCCCACTTGCTTGCTGAAGTGATGACTGTCGAGGCTCGATCATTTTATAAGGATAATACGAGGTGCACTTTGTGAACTAGGTAGAAGTCGCGGGAATGTCCAGCAGTTAATGTCTATTGCCTGATGATGATACAATTTGTAATACTTTTACTTAATTAATCCGGATAATTCAAATGTTTAACGCTTAACCGATTCTAAGGGACACCTTGTCCCCTATATATTCAGAGGCGGGGGCAACCATAAATTGTTTAAAGGGCAACACTGTTAGGTGTTTTTTTTAATTTGCAAGATAACTTGAAATAATATATTGTTTTCTTTTCCTCAGGTAAAAGCCATCCCAGGTCTAGGAACAACGATAGATGCAATCCTCATAAACGGAACGCTAAGAGAAGGTGATACAATAGTGTGTGCAGGAACCGACGGACCTATTGTCACTCAGATCAGGTCCTTGCTTATGCCACAGCCGATGAAGGAGCTGAGGGTTAAGGTGAGGGAATTTAATGTGTAATTACTTTTAGATTCTTTCTTCAATTATTCCTATAGCTATTTATCCGACGCCGGTGGCCAAGTGGTGGCCAATCTTCTGAGCAACATTTATGTGATGAGCATAAATGATTATTTCTTAGTCTTGGATGTTATTTATATGTGTATTATATTATATTAAATATATCGTTGATAGATAGATAGATAAAACATTTATTTCCACAACTAAGACACACAAATTATAACAGCATAATCACATACATTACAAAAACAAAAGAAATACACATTACAACACCAATTTTGTGTGTCACAGCAATGAAAATGGGATCCAACTCAGCGTTGAAGCGTTGAGTTAGTATCCCATAGAACAAGTTTAACTTAGTTTGGGTATGGCTTGATCTGTGTATTATATGTCCGTATAATAGCATTCTGTCTTCATTGATGTCTTAGCTCTGGTTAAATACCACCAGGAGATGGTTCTCACGCAGAGAGTTTATTTTGCATAAATAGGATTCAATAAAATAAAAATTGAAGTCGACATAACAAATTTGGGTTAGAGAATAACAGTTTTGCACGAAGAAAACGCGAGTTGACATCCTGTCAGGCCTACACCAATGTGACTTATCATTTTTGAAAGTTAAATGTTAAAACAACCGTGATAGCCCAGTGGGTAGAACACTCGGTTATCGTGCAAACGACTAGTGTTCAAATCCTGGGTCGGGCCTACACCAATTTGTCTTTTCTAAAGACATATGTGTGGTTAATTTATCATGGTTGTTAACGGTGAGGGAAAACATCGTGAGGAAACCCATATGGCTGAGTTGTACTTAGTCATGTGACAGTGTATTCGTACAAAACGGCGATAGGCCTGCCCCCTATCACGTGAGTACACTGTCCATGCAAAATGTGGGTACTCTGAACACCAGGTGACAAAGTCACGTGATGTTCACTGGGCTATCACGCTTGCCTTTACTTTACTTTATTTTACTTTACTAATAATTATTTAACACTTTAATCCGCAGAACGCGTACATAGAATACAAAGAAGTGGTGGGTGCTCAAGGTGTGAAAATAGCTGCTAAGGAACTGGAGAAGGCCATTGCCGGTCTCAATTTGCTGGTAGCGCAGAAACCTGACGAAGTTGATGTGCTCAGGTATATTAATCCTATTAATATTATAAATGTGAAAGTTTAGATGTTTGTGTGTTTGAGGCGAAAAGGCTCCTCAAGTACATAATGTGTATGAATGAAATTTGGCAGAATGCTAGATACTGATCCAAATTAACAAGTTGGATACTTTTCATCCCGGAAAAATTTGACCAATATATTATTCACGGCTGATTGAACTAAGAGTACCGGAAAAAATATCACCAAACATCATAAGCAAATTTGACAGTACAAAGTCTGACGGGTCAGCTCATGGTCAGCTAGTAATTTAATAAATCTGTAAGGGGATAGAGCAAAATGGTGTGAGTCGTCTCGTGAACAAACGATCCCATAGCACTATAGAAACGACAGAAACGTTGTCTGTTGCTTGACAAGTCTACTAAGCCATATTTTAACAATATAATTTTCTGTTTAAGGGGGTCACAGCTTTTATTCACAGATGTTTACAAAAAAAAGGATAAATAAAGAATAAATAAAGGAAAGAAAAATTTCGACACAGGCGGGATTTGAACCCGCGACCTCGGGTATTGACACGGCAGCTCAATTGGCAAGAGCGACGGGGGCGTATACCCGAGGTCGCGGGTTCGAATCCCGCCTGTGTCGAAATTTTTCTTTCCTTTATTTATTCTTTATTTATTAGTAATAATCCCCACATGAGGTTTTCATGAACAAAAAGATTTAAAAAAAAAGGATGCCTAAACCTCAAGAATTAGCAATTCCACAACTAATTTTGGAACTTGAGTGGATAAGAAATTAAAAAAAAGGGTTGGTCTCCAGCTACATCGCCTCTTAAAAAGTCCGTAAACCCTATATCAATATTTCTTCACCAAGTTTCTATTTTTATAAGTTATTTCAAAATTCAGGACATTTCTTCTCTTTGCAAATATGTCAAACTTGCAAATAAACCACTTACATAAATTTTCTATTTCAGGGAGGAAGTGGCTCGGGAATTGAAGTCGGCGCTTTCGTCCATAAGGTTATCGGACCGCGGAGTGTACGTGCAAGCATCCACGCTTGGTTCCTTGGAAGCCTTATTGGAGTTTCTTAGGACTAGTAAAATCCCGGTAATTAATAATTTAGCTATGTTTATGATGCTGTATAGTGTCGGCTTAGAATAGCACTACCCCATTTCTTCCGGTAGGTATACGTAGGAGGCAACTAACGGTATTGGGGCTTTTAAGGCATTTTTGGGGATGCGGTTGCAGCCCCATCAACAACCTTTATTGTACCATCTTTTCCCCAGTCAACTTCCAAAAGTGGCTCAGGAATTTCTAATTTTTCAGCTCTGGCTATCCTTTTAAGGGATTTATAGCCGTGAGTTTATGTATGTATGTATGTTATGAAGGAAATGGTGTGATTGCTCGGAGAGAATTTAATTACTCACGACTATAAATCCCTTAATGGGGTAGCCAGAGCTTTGGAATTAGAAATTCCTCAGCCACTTTATATTCATATTTTACTTTATCATGTGACAGTATATTCGTACAAAACGGCGATAGGCCAGCCACCTATCACGTGAGTACACTGTCATGTAAAATGTGGATACTCAGAACTCCAGATGACGTCACGTGATATCCAGAAGAAATAGTACCTCTGCCAACCCCTTTGGGGAAATACGGCGTGAACGTTTGATTCTTTGAGACATTTGAATCTTGTGATGTTTATTTATTATTATTCTATATTCTCAGCAATAACTTGTATAATATTGTTCCAGTACTCTGCGATCCGGATAGGTCCGGTGGTGAAACGCGACGTGATGAAAGCCTCCGCCATGTTGGAACACGATTCTCAATATGCTACCATACTTGCATTTGATGTTAAGGTGAGAAATTGTTGTAATTATTTTGTTGTATTTGTGACACATACATATCTATAAACACACACACACAGACACGCACCTTACTATACTTACAGTAGTTTCTATCTATTTCTAACCGATTTGAAGTTTTGTTGGAATATTGCTAAAATATATATGCTGTGTAATGTCGGCTTAGAAAAGCACTACCCCTTTTTTCTAATAAACTGGTGTAACTATTTATTTGTTTCATTACTGTCTTTGCTCTCCGTTTCCGTAAGGGGATTAAGAGTTACAACACGTAACGTTACAAGACCCATCACTAAGCATCGTTTATTCTGCAATCCTTCTCCCACTGTGCTTCTTAAAGTGGCTGAGAAATATCTAATTCTAAAGCTCTTGCTAGTCTTGCCACCCCTTTTACGGACTTACAGCCATGAATATGCAAGTGTCATATCATTTTTATCTGTATACGACTTAGCAAACAATAAAAAAAAATGTTTATTAATCCAGATCGAACGCGACGCCCAAGAGTTGGCAGACCACCTCGGCGTGAAGATATTCTCCGCAGACATCATCTACCACTTGTTTGACAAATTTACCGCCTACCGCGAGGAACTCAAACAGAAGAAACGCGAGGAGTTTAAACATATAGCCGTGTTTCCTTGTAAAATTAAGGTAAGTTCCTCACGGCCCATTTTTTTTGACTTATTGACGCTGGCCAACAGGCTATTTGACTGTTTTAAGAATATACATTTCCTTTATTTCATCAGTCTTAATATTTCTTTCTTAGAGCGATTTGTAATAATGCGAGATGAAAATATTGCATTATTTTACGAAATTCCATCTTTTAAAATAAGTTTTTTTGATGCAACTGTCACGTGACTAAAAACGACCGTGATTGGCTATTTCTATAATGACGTAGATTGCGCGTAAACAGACTGTGTATCGCTTCGCTTATTTATTTATTTATTTATTCCAAAAAAAAAAATTATTGGTGTATAATTCGGAATTGACGTCATTTGTGCCACAGCCGCCATATTACTTAAAGTAGGACAGGTTTATATACCTACTAGTGGACCGACCCAAATACGCATGCTTAAATAGTACAGTATTTTTCAAATTTGCTAGGTTCTTCTTTAACTGCTATTTCCTTATGAAATTTAGCGTGATCATAGAATGTAAAAGAGTTTTAATCGGTTTAGTAGTTCAAAAGAAGAGTACTGACTGAAAATCAGTGTTGTGGGTTATAATCAGTGGTCGGAGTAGGTATATTGATTTTAGATACTTGCGTCATGATATCATAACATGGACATGCATTTCTTCCGGAATGTACCGGAGTTTCCAAAAATTTGGTAAATAGAGTAATAAAATAAAAAACTATATGTAAGCAAACAAAATTGTTTATTGTTAATACAAATAATCATTATTACAGTTTTATTAAAAATAATTATTTTTAATACTCATCGGTTACAAGTTCTACATTTTGATTTTCTGTCTCTATACAATTAAAATAAATAACTATATTTTTTTCAATATTTTCTAATTTTAAGCTATTTCTTTTAACATCTAAGATCCATTTGTAAGTGGAAAATGATCGTTCAACATCTGTAGATGTCAATGGAGCGAATTTGAAATAAAGTTTCTGATTATTTGCTACGCTTTTTTCAATACTCTCGCTGTATTCTCTAATTGTATCTAAATCTGGATTTCGTTCCATAACTGATTCTATTTTATTTTTTATCATAATAATCCGGAAACTCGGAGGCGTATCCATATTGACATATACGTTTAATTCAATATACCTACTCCGACCACTGGTTATAATATAACTCACAACAAAATGCTGAGTCAGGTGCTCTTTTGTTGCTGACTTAAGCCATGACATGAAAACAAAACCAATTTTTGTTTTATTTTACTTTTTTTAAATCAATTTTGTAATTTTTTTGTGATTTCTGTATATGTTTTGTGTATTTTTTGTTAGTCAGCAACAAATAAAAATCTCTCTTTTATTTTCTTTTCAAAAGATTAGCTTTTTACAAACAAGCAATCCAAGTTACAAACTTTATATCATTAATAGAGATACCTATACTTTCACAGTTATGAATTCTGAAAGTGGTGTAGTTACTAACTCATAGTTATACAGATATAAAACTATTTTTTTTGACGTCCAATGGTTAGAAGACCCGCTTCTGCGACCAGAATCGCATATATTATCCCCGATGACGGAAAAAAATATTTATATTTTTGTTTCTTAACTCTGGATGTTTTTATTCATGTTTGGTTTATTTGGTATCCCTTAGCACAAGTCATTATTGAACTTTTTAGGAGCTAACATCATGTATTTTTATATGTTCATGATTATCTATATATATAAAAGCAACTCGTGTTAGTTACACTATTTATAACTCGAGAACAGATGCACCGATCTGGCTGAAAATTGTTGGAGAGGTAGCTTAGAACCAGGAAAAGGATATGGGATATATATCATCAAACTAAATATCGTAAGGGGTAAGTAGTAAAAAAAGTTACACCATACGTGCGAAGCCGGGGCGGACCACTCGTTATATATAGTTTGTTGTTATAAAGTCTACAGTATATAAGTAACTAATATGTATATTGTACCAGGTGCTACCCCAATTCGTGTTCAATTCGCGCGACCCCATCGTCTGCGGAGTGATGGTGGAAGCAGGCATCGTCAAGGAGGGCACCCCCATTTGTGTTCCTAGTCAAGAGGTAAATAACATTTCTTATTATGTGTATTATTTATATAGTATTGATGTGTAGTGCCGGCTTAGAATAGAAGTACCCCATTTCTTCCGGTGGGTGTACGTAAAAGGCGACTAACGTTATTGGGGTTTTAAAGGGATTTTTGGGCGATGCGGTTGGAGACCCATCACCAAGAACCTTTATTTCACCATCTAATCCCCACGTAATTTCCAAAAGTGGCTGAGAAATTTCTAATTCCTTAGCTCTGGCTACCCCTTCTAGGGATTTATAGCCGTGAGTATATGTATGTATGTAAGTTAACCCTTCAGTGGTTGAGAGGCGCCCGGGCGTCTTTGTCGGAGCGCGCCAATTAAAACGTTATTTGTGATAGTTATAAAGACTAGTTTTGCATGCTGTATTGTAGCCGCCGGGATCGATGAATTATTTTAGCGGAAATGCTAATTTAAACTTTTTAACGTTGTTTCTTTGAGGGGTATTATGATTAATTTGATAAGTTGGATTGATCAGATACCATTTAGCTAGTGCCATCTAACTTAGATACATAGAAACGGTTCAAAAAAAGGAGGAAAGACGTTTATTCGCCATTTAGGCACATGAAAAACCATACACAAACAAGATGAAACACAGTTGAGCTTTTTCCACTGAGCCACTTATGTGTAGTGCTAGACCATAAAAAAGATATTTTTTTTAGCTGCTACAAACAAAATAAAATAATTTCATATGCTCACTATAAATCTCTACTTTAAAGCCGGAACTTCAGAATTGGAATTCCTCAGCCTTTAGAAGATAAGTGGGGAACGAATAGTAAAATAAATGTTCTTGGTGATGAGTCTCCACCCGCCCCGACCATCAATGTCTAAGCCCCAATACCCTAAATAGCTTTTAACACCTGCGGGCAAAAAATACTTTCTCTAAGTACACAGCCAATATAATAAAATTAATGTCGTTTTATCTTCACCCCCCAGTTCATAGATCTGGGCATAGTGACATCGATCGAAGTGAACCACAAACAAGTAGAAACGGCCCGGAAAGGACAAGAGGTTTGTATCAAGATCGAGCCCATACCCGGAGAATCGCCCAAGATGTTTGGCCGGCATTTCGATGAGAACGATATGTTGGTCAGCAAGGTATGTACTGTTTTGGTAATTATTATTATTTCCGCTGGGTGTACGTAAGAGGCGACTAACGGTATTGGGGTTTTAAGGGATTTTTGGGCGATGCGGTTGGAAACCCATCATCAACAACCTTTATCTCACCATATTTTCCCCACTCAACTTTCCAATGAAAATGACATGATAGTCCAGTGGGTAGAACACCCGCCCGAAAACAGAAGGGCGTGAGTTCCAATCCTGGGTCGGGCTTACACCAATTTGTCTTTTCTAAAGTCATATGTGTGGTTAATTTATCATGGTTGTTAACGGTGAGGGAAAACATCGTGAGGAAACGCACATGGCTGAGTTGTACTTAGTCATGTGACAGTGTATTCGTACAAAACGGCGATAGGCCTGCCCCATATCACGTGAGTACACTGTCTAAGCAAAACGTGGGTACCTTCTCTGGACACTAGATGGCGCTGCCATGTGAGTTCAGAAGTATTGGTACCTCTGCCAACCCCTTCGGGGATAAACGGCGTGAACGTTTATGTTATGTTATGTCAACTTTCTAAAAGTGGCTGAGGAATTTCTAATTCCTTAGCTCTGGCTACCCCTTTTAGGGATTCACAGCCGTGCGTATATGTATATATGTATGTATTGTGAAAGTATAGAGAGAATAGACATACTCACGGCTATGAATCCGTTAAAAAAGGGCCAGAGGTTCAGAATATAAAATCTTCAGTCACTTTTGAAAGATCAGTCGGGAAAAGAAAATTTAATTTAATGTTTTAGGTGATCGGGCTCTAACTTCATCGCCCAAAATTTATATATAAAGCCCCAATTCCGTTAATCGCTCCTTGTGAATACTAATATTTAACTACAAATATAAAATTATAATTTCGAATATGGTCCACCAATATCGCAGATATATGTAAATGCTGTGCATTGTAGTTAAAGACTCACTGATTACACATAATTGTTTAGATCCGTGTATCTTAAGAAGTAGACAATAAAAACATCCCTATAATTTTCAAATATATTTTTACCTAATTATTGTTGGTTGTAAAATGAGTAGAAATATATGCGATATAATTCTATTCACTAGCCCCCATATTTTGTTGGATTTATTCAAATACTAGTGGATCGGCCCAGCTTCGCACGGGTAGCGTAGTTTTAAAAGTTTCTGAGGTTTCTTCAATTATTGCTCAACCTTTGTGAAATTTAGCGCCACTTATAGCACTCCTGAATAGTGTAGCTTTGTGATTGTGAAAGCGCTTTAAGTACGGTTCAGTATCTCCGAAAATAAACCCATGCAAACAAACAATCAGAGTTACAAACTTTGCATACATCATACATATACTCACGGCTATCTTTTGCCTGCGCAACCATTATTGCTAAAAAATAATCCAGCATGATTCAGTATTCACGTGCGACGACAGGACGCGACGCGATGGCTTATTTCATGTATAAGTTTGGTGTTTCTATACCGATTTCTATGATTCTTTTTTTATTGAATAGGTAATAATGTAAACTTTTTAAAATGAGAGATGAATGAGAGAACTATAAACGCAAGGGTAAACAAATATAATCAGGATGCTCCGAAGTGCTAAGCTATCAGCTATTACACGTGTTATTGTGAGTCAACCATAAAAGATAGACATATGTTGTTCTAGGATATTTTTTAGAAAATTTTATGTAGAATATTTCCGTGATACATGATTTCTATGTAACTGCAACCATTAAGGCTGCACACGCGACGGAAGCTTAAAAAATGGAGTAACTACCCCGTTTTCCCAAAAATTCCCCTTCACTACTCTGCTGAAAAGTACTATATAACCTGCCCAGGAGTATGAAGAATAATTCTACCAAGTTTCGTTAAAATCCGTCGAGTAGTTTTTGTTTCCATAAGGAACATACAAACCGACAGACAGACAGACAGACATAAATTTTACTGATTGCATTTTTGGCATCAGTAAACTAAGGGCTCTAATAATTGCTCAAACGTTGTTTTTATCTACTAGCAACACGCTATTGCAGATTTTATATGAAAACCCGATGAGACCCTTTTTCGGCCTTTTTTTCGTTTTATTAATTAAGATGGCTGAGCCCACTTGAAAGTAGCCCATGAGCATCTTCGAAATAAGAACGGAGCGACCAATTTAGTAGATTATCATTTGAGGAGAGTCGATTGACAATTAAGAGCAACTAAAGGCAGCTGGAGTTTCAGATAGGCTTTATTGATACATCTGCTTTTGAATCATCTTTGATATCACTCTTTAAAGACATACATACATACATATACTAATGGCTATAAATTCCTTAAAGGAGTAGCCAGGGCTTCAGAATCAGAAAATTCTCCAGCCACTCTCAGAAGTTAAGTGGGAAAAATATTGTAAAATAAATGTTTTCGGTGATGGATCTCCAACCGCATCGCCCGAAAATCACTAGGAAAAAAAATAAAAAATCAATCATTGCTTTATAGTATTACTTATAATATATCAGGGCTATAATACAAAAAGGGTAAGGGTGTGTCACGCAGATGATGTCGTGCGGGGACAGTTTCTTTTTCGAAGCATTATCCCCTCAGTATTTACACTCATTACTGCGATTTTGTCGTATTAATCAAGTATTGTATTGACATAGAGCATATATCCCTCACCGACTCCAAAAGAAAAAAAAACTTACAAAGGAGGATGGGCATTTTGGTCCCCATGCTCAAGCATTCTCAATCAAGTTGAATCATATTTCATTCTAAAGCCCTGTTAGTGTAGAAAAAAAAGACTAAGGGAGCAATCTTGTTAGAGCTGCCGATTTTGATTTAGGTACAGTTTTTGGAAAATCTTGATTTAGTTAATTATGTGAAATTATGATAATTCATGTTTCCGGTGTAACATAGTAATTGTTAGCATAATGTACATCTCAATGCTGAAGCGACATTGTAAAAACTGTCAGAGTTTGCAATAAATCGTCATAATTAAATCGAAAACGTATCAAAAACATGAAACAAACATGACGAACAGTTTTATCAAAAAAAAACTTTTAAAGTAATATTTCTCAAAAATGGCAGCAATTTAGGACAAGCGCTTTAATTATTTTTATTGTACAGAAAATAACCTTTCCAACGACGTCTCATCCTGATTGGTGCTGGGACCAGGTGCCATACATTTGTGCCCATCCTCCTTTAACATAAAGCTTAGAATAAGTATATCTGCTACCTAATCCGGGGTATGCGGCGTTGATTTTAGGTTCAAATGCATTTCATATTATTATAAAGTTGAAAAGTTTGTTCCCTTATGCTACTGATGCATGTGTTTACTACAACATCGGCAGCGCTGGTTTTCAGCCAGTGCCAATGTCGATCAACGATCTATTTAGTATTAAAGCCAGGATAAAAAGTAAAAAAAAAATACATAAAAAAAGACATGGAGCTGTAAATGCAATTTAAGACTATATATAATATAGAATTCAAGGTTTTGTTTTATTTTAATATAACTACAAACAGTTCTGTTTATTAGATTTAATATTGAAGCTTGTATTGCACTTTCACAAAAAAAACAATTAGTAGATGCACGCGTTACTCTTTGTGAGGCTGTGGTTTTATCGAAACTTAATTATGCGGATGTTGTGTACGGGCCACGTCTTTTAGCAACGTCAGAACGTCAGATTCAGCGAATCCAAAATGCTTGCTATAGATTTTCCCATAGTATACCGCCACGTTGTCATATCTCACCTTACCTGAATAGTTCTTCTACACTTAACATGGAATCCCGTAGGCGCTTACATATGGCTTCATTAATGTTTGATGTAATGAAGTTCAAATGCCCAGAATATCTTTTTAACAAATTGAAGTATTCATCATTTGGAAGTTTCTATTGTGTTCGTAGCCTGCTCCCACCTTTATCACTGATCCATCATCGTGCTGTAGCTTTTACTGGAAGTTTTCGTTACAATGCAACTAAGTGTTGGAATAATATTCCTCCACCAATGCGTGAAATATTAAATAAATTTAATTTCAAAAAACAGTACAAAACGCTCCTTCTGAATCAACAAAAAATTAATATCTCAAAGACTTTCTCACACGTGCAAGTAAACTTCCAGTAAAATAATAAAAATAATAAAAATAACGAATGTATAAATGTATTGCTTGGTTTTCTCATGTGAAACTTTACTTGAGAATTTGTGAATACTGATAATTTTTTCTTGTTCTTTTAATTATTTAATGTTCTGAGCGAATATGTTTAAAGATAATTTTAAAAGATATTGTTTTTTATTTTATTTATTTTTTTGTTGTGCATTTGTTTAGTTTACTGTCTGTTCCTTTACTATTTATTCAATTTTGTTTACTTCAAATGTGGCAGACACAGATTATTTTGTTTATATATTAATTAATTATGTGTAGTGTAGTGTAGGCCTTAACTGAAAACCAGTGTTTTGCCACTTGGCAATATCAAGCACTGAGTTAGGACCTAGTTTGTGTTACCATAGCACTAATTTTAAGTTTAAAATATTGTTTTTTTTTCACTTTATGTATTGTTTTTCATATTGTATGTGGTGTTATGTTAACATAAATAAACGAGTTATCTATCTATCTATCTATCTAGAAATTCAGGCAAGCTTCTTTATATTTTCATTCGATGTCCCTTTCATAACAGGGTCCATTATTGGTCCAACATTTCAGTAGTTCAATAATACGTCTTCTGGCCATGACTATCTCTTTAGGCGAAAAAACATCTATATTTAACAAATCAGCACAGTGGGTTGTTCCCGGGTACCAAAAAACAGGCACGTCTCTGCCTACACTCTTAAGGATACTAAGACGATGCCAGGGGTCTAGTTCACCGTTAGTAAAAATTACTTTGCTTAATTTGGGATTCAAACCACCAAAAAGAAGATTCGTCTTTTCAACTCCTCTTTCTATTTCCTTTCCATCATATTGAGGACCGTAACCAAGACAAGTATTGTAGGAATAATCAATTGGAACACTTTTTGTGAATGGCTGGCGATCTGATGAGGTGGTCTGGAAATAGCCGAACTCAGTGCACAATTGATACGTCCATGGATCTTTGATTCTTGCAAGAACATACTCCTTGAAATCATAAGTATGACACAGCTTTGTATTATTCAACAGTTTAGATTCAATACTATTTGTGTCCTTATATATATTTTTAAATGTGGCGTTTCCTATTTCACTACATATTCTTTCAATGTCGTATATTCCTGTTTGTGCGGCATCCATAAACTTGATTATTTTTGTAGCAAAAAAATATTGTTGATTGCCTTTTATTGACATATCACACTCCTCGCAAATATTATACTCCTTTTTAAGCTTTGCTATACCCTCCTTACTTTTAAAATCATTCTCATATCCATTGAATATTTTTCGTATATTGTTCAAACAACCAGGTGATCCGTATTTTTCAAAGTCATCACTGACTGTTTCTAAGTACTCATAAAAATTAGTTTTAGCTAAGACAGGAGCACTACTTGCGACCGAAGCGTCAACCAGATCGGGGTATAACAGTCGCAACCAAGCAGCTAAGTTCCCGGGATACGATCCACCAATTACTATTACTTTTGAACTCTGAAATCGTTGCTCTGCTTTAATCGTTTTAATTAAAAGCGCAAGATCTGCTAAGGCTTCTTTAGCGCTTAAATATTTGAATGCTTCAGCACCACTACCAGGAACCGGTATGCTTTGCCCGTAGTACCTGTGTTCTGATGCAATTAAGGCACCATGCATTACCAAAGCCAAAGATCGTGGTAAACCTGAGCACAGGACTGATGGATGGGCCTCCCCTTCACCACCAACAATAAGAATGATGGGTCCACCGGATTTAAACGAATTGTAATTAGTAAAATATCTCATTTGCCAGGTACCTTTACTAGAGCCGTCAAAGTGGTCCACGGGTTGGGTTATCCATTTAGTCTCGGTTCCACAGCTGCCTTCCTTTACATCCTGAAACTTTTTGACTAAATGGCTAAAGCCATTGGGAAATCCAAAACACAAAGAGTTTTCGAAAAATAATAAGATAATTGTACTTTTTAACAGAAGCATATTCGTAAGTTGCTATGCCCACAGAAAGTATAAAACACAATCATAACCAACAATATCTGTTAAAATTTATATGAAATTTCCAAAGCAATAAACTTAAGTATTAAGATATTAAAATACAATTATTTATGAAAATATTTAAGTGTTACATGATAAACACATTTTTGCAAAACTATTTCTATTACATACATACATACATACATATACTCACGCCATTAATTCCCATTGGGGTAGGCAGAGACTATCGATCGCCACTTCGCACGATCCTGACAAACCTCTCTAGCTTCGTTCACATCCATCAATCTTTTCATACATGCTCTTTTATTCTTCATACTTCGGACGCCAGCCTTTTTGAGCACACTCTCAATTTGGTCCAAGTGTGTTCTCCGTGGTCGTCCTCTACTAACATTACCATCCACACTAGCTCTATAGATCCCTTTTACCAATTTTCTATCATCCATCCTCTCTATGTGCCCAAACCATCTCAACATTCCTTTTTCTATCTTTCTTACAATATCATCTTTCACACCACACTTTTCACGAATAACACTATTTCTCACTCGGTCACACAATCTAACATTACAAATTTTTCTGAGGGACCTCATCTCTACTGCATTCACTCTGCTCTCATGCTTCTTCTGCCACACCCAACATTCGCTTCCATACATAAGCGTAGGAACAAGAACAGCATCATGCACAGCCATTCGGGCCTTTTCAGACACCGATTGACTGATCATTAGGCTATTCATTGCTCCATTTACCGCATTACCCTTTTTCACTCTTCTTTCAATGTCTTCATCACATTTTCCATCCCTTGTAAACAAACTTCCCAGATATACAAACTCCTTCACCTGTTCCACATCCTTACCATCAATCGCAATCACGCATTCTGTCACATCTTCCTGTCTCTCAAAAACCATCGTTTTGGTCTTATCCACATTCACCCTCATTCCCTTTCTTACAAAAGACTCACATGCAATATTCATCATCTCTTGCAACTCTTCTGCCGATGATGCAAGTAGCACTTGATCGTCAGCATACAAGAGGCATTTAATGATGAATCCACCCATTCTTAGTCCATAATCACTTTCACGCAACTCTGTCAAACAGTCATCCATGAACAAATTGAAGAGCCACGGAGAAGCTACACATCCCTGTCGGACACCCCTAGAGATTCCAAACCAGTCAGTGTTTTCCCCGTTTACTCTTACACATGCACTAGAATCCTCATAGAGTGATACCAATGCACGTATAAGTTGACTCCCCAAACCGAACTTGGATAACACCTCCCATAAACACTTTCTTACCACCCTATCATACGCCTTCTCTAAATCAATGAAGGAGCAATACACCTTTTGGTTCTTAGCTAAGAACTTTTCGGTGATGCTCCTTAGAGAGAAGATTTGATCCATACATCCCATTCCTTTCCTAAATCCTGCTTGCACATCCCATATTTTCTCATCAGTTTCATTCATCACTCTTTCAATCAGTACCTTAGCATACAATTTACCAACAATGCTGAGTAAGCTGATGCCGCGGTAGTTTTTAGCCTCTTGGTGTGACCCCTTTCCTTTATATAGAGGCACAATCACCGCCTTGCACCAGTCTCGAGGAACTTTGCCACTCGACCAGCATTTTTGGAAAAGGAAGTACAACCAAGAAGCCACCAACCCTTTACCAGCCCTCAGCATTTCGATAGTAATCCTATCATACCCTGCCGCCTTCCCTACTTTCATACTTTTCATTGCTTTCATTATTTCTTCCATACTAATCTCACTGTCACTGAAATCACCCATCTCTTCGTTCCAATCAACATTACTGTCGATTGGCGGAGAAATGGATGCATCCTCTTTTTCAAACAGTCCCTCAAAATAATTCTTCCATACCCGTTTCATGCTACTTTCATCCGTCACCAATTCACCCTGTTCATCTCTTATTACACTCACTCTCGTGTTTTGGGAAACTCCCTTTTCCTTCCGGATATACTTCCAGAATAACTTTTGGTTATTCCGGAAATTATCAGAAAGTTTCCTCTCACACCACTCTTGCAAATCCCGCTTTTTCTTTTCTATTTTCTTCTTCACCTCATTCTTAACTCTCTTATATTCATCTTCACTTTTCTGCACTACATCGTCAGTTACACTCGCATTCATCCGTTTACTAGCTTTAATCGCTAGTAAATCTAACCACGCTTTCTTCTTATCTCCAACCGCCTCTTTCACAACTTTATCCCACCAACTTGTTGGTGGTCTATTTGACCTTTTACACACTCCACAAACTTCCGTCGCACATTCAACCATTGTCGATTTGAGCACATCCCATACTTCTTCTATTTCCATTTCATCCTTCATCTCCACGCAACTTAGTCTATCATCCAATTTCCTCACGTATTCATCTCTGATATTTACATCTTCTTGCAGTTTTTCCACTTTTATTCTCGCAAAATCCGTTGTTGACACTTTAGGCCTGTGACGCCAACGCGTACACAGACCCCTTAATCGTGATATAACGAGAAAGTGATCTGTGCCAACGTTCGTGCCCCTATAGACCCTGGTGTCAACAACCTTTGCTCTCAGCCTTTCATCAACTATCACAAAATCAATCATACTTCTCTCGCTTCCCCTCTGTCTTGTATACATATGGATATCTTTGTGTTTAAACAACGTGTTTGTAACACAAAGATTCCTCTCCAAACATACCTCAATCAATTTCTCACCATTCTCATTCATCCTTTGATCGCCAAACTTTCCTAAAACTCTTTCGCAACCGTTGCGTGACACACCAACCCAGCCATTAAAATCTCCTAACATTATAAGTCTCTCATTCTGATCACACCCATTCACAACATCGTCTAACAGATTCCAAAACTCCTCCCTCTCGGATAGGGATTTAGACATGTCCGGAGCATAAACGCAAATTATGCGCATCCGGACTAGTCCCAATTTCACCTTAATCCACAGGAGCCTTGGACTCACACATTCGTAATCTTTCATACACTGAGCCATCCTTTCAGATATCAGAAGTCCCACTCCTTGGCTAGCTCGGTCATTGTCAGCGACTCCAGACCAGATTGCTGTGATGTTGCCAAGTTGTGAAACTTCCTTTCCCTTACGCTTCGTCTCATTTAAACATAGAAAATCCAGTTTTCTTTCATTCATAATCATACATACTTCATCTAATTTTTCAAACATTCCTCCACATACATTCATCGTACTGAAGCGGGTCTCTTTAGCCCACTTTTCGCCCCGTGAGAAACCATGGCGTGATGAGTGGCGAGCTACATCGCCGCCTCCGTGTTTATTATAATTGGAACACATATTGGACCCACGAGAAGCAAGGGAAGTAAACTGTCCACCTAGCCAGAGCCCCGCTTGACTAGGTAAGGTTATTTAGTACCCGGAGTGCACCAAGCTCCGGGACGGCGGCACGCTAGCGACCAGGCTCACCCCTGGCCATGCATCCCTCGGCGCGGCAGACCTTGGATTGGTGTAAGGGCGAAGATGGAAAAGCCCTAGTCCCTTAGTCGACTTCTACGACACCCACGGGAAGAGATGGGGTAGTGCTATTCGAAGCCGGCACTACACAGCAGCACTATTTCTATTAGTTGTTTCAAATATGTAGTACTTACTTGTGTTCAGGGTTCCTTACGTAGATTTAAACTAATATATTGAGGGGCTCCCATACAAAAACCGTATTTTGATATTAATGATAGAGGGTCCACAGATTATGATAGAGGGTCGTCCGTCACATCCACAGATTAGAAAATATATTATTTACTTTATTACTACTTAATGAGAGGTTTTCCTTTTTTTATTTTTTTCTTCTTCCCTGTTCTCAGGATAGATGGCGCCAGACTAGCTATGTTACTGGTAGGAACGGAACGTCACACCGTTTTTCACACTTGGATGTAATGATATCGTAAAACGGAACGTACATAAAAACGTTCTAATTTGAAAGTCTAAATAAATATCAGTTTAAGCCAAGATAGCTTAAAAGCTTTCAAAAGTAAATAAACAAAGATAGTATTTATATTTAAAATTCTTTATGTTCTTTTTACTCGCCAAAAAGTTACTCTATGGTGATGTGTGTGACACATGTTTTTAAAGTTAAAATTGGCGAAATTATTGTTGAAACACGATTGAGGCCACGAAGAAAAAATTTAAGTAAGTAACGTAGTTACATCAACGCCATCTACAGAGCTCTAGGAAACTATGTTGTTTTTTTATTTCTTAAAAAGAAAACCTCTCATTGGAAGAAAGCTCCAATACAATAAACCCATTTTTTGGTAATTTACATATAACATAATAACATAACATAAATATAAAAGAAATTGAGCGTGGACCTACCTATGCATGTTTTGTAAATATTTTATTTGTTTACATTTTTACATAAATAATATGTTTGCAATTTTACTAACACACTATTTGTAACTTACATACATACATACCTATAGATACATACACTCACAATTATAAATCCCTAAAAGGGGTAGCCAAGTTCAATATTAGAAATTCTTCAGCCATATTCTCAAATGCTAAGAGAAATTCCATTAAATTTTAATCATGTGGCTCTTGCATCATACACAGTTCGTTGAATAAGCAAAGTCACGGTCAACTGTTAGTTAATACGAACACATGTTTGTAAACTGTATCGTGTACCATGTTTGTAAATTCGCGTTGGCTCGACATATTGCAACAAGCTTTTCTCTGAACTAGAGATTATCTTCGATTGTTCTCTCTCGTGGTGCAAGTTAGCTTGAAATATTCCTGAAGTTAGGTCCTATGGTTAGTAAATATATGAAGTATATAGTTAGATTTAATTTGATACTTTCGATGAAATTTGAATCAAAAGTGGAAGAGTTCTATGTATTTTGATGCACAAGAATGCAAAGGAGGTGGTGCATGCGAGAGTGAAAAGGCGATTAAAATTAATAATATAATAAAAAAAACAAAAACAAAAACTTCAAATTAAAAACTAAACAGAAAAATTAAATATTATTATTTTTTATTTAAAAAAGAACCGCCTTCAAAAATCCAACTGAAAAGTATAAAATAATTTTTATTTATTTTATTATGTACAACTCTATTCAACTTCTTCTTTTTGAAGTCGGTGCCAAACCAATTTTCATGACAAAGAAGAACGAATATTAGTGGCCCGCCCAAGTTGAGTGAGTTCTCCACCCCATCAGCGTATGTCATCCTTATAAACCTTCCTTTTTAATCAATTAATAAAAAAAAATGCATTAAAATTCATTTCGTAGTTTTACAGATTAAAGTATACATAAGGATGTCCGTATATCCCAGACAGGGAGAGAGAAAGCGACTTTGTTTTATACTATGTAGTGATTTAGATTCTCGATCGTCTTTTTACAAAGTGTTAGAAGTATTGGTTGTGCCAACTCGGTGCATGCATGTCTTTGTCGAATTGTTAATTCCGTTAGTTTGAAATCTGATAATCTTACATAACCTAACCTAACGTTAGTTTACTATCTCGCTATCTGTCTAAAATTATAATTTACTAGTATTTACAGTTTTACGGTGACATGTATATTATGATAATTTCTCTGCGGAGTGCGACGCATGCACACCAGGCTAAGCACCGCTCACTGTCCCCCAATTCCATCCTTTATAAAGCGACGTCGTTGCGAGCGGAAGAAATTTCTTGATTTTTGAGCGCGATTGTGTTACCTACTGTTGTTGAGGCACTATCGATTGATTTTTTATTCGTATGGTTTTCTCTATGTAGCAATTTTCATTTTGGATTTGTCTGTTTGGCACCGACTTCAAAAAGAAGAAGTTGAATAGAGTTGTACATAATAAAATAAATAAAAATTATTTTATACTTTTCAGTTGGATTTTTGAAGGCGGTTCTTTTTTAAATAAAAAATAATAATATTTAATTTTTCTGTTTAGTTTTTAATTTGAAGTTTTTGTTTTTGTTTTTTATTTTATACTTTTTAGTGATAAGTTCTTAAATCACTCTGAGTTTTTTTAGTGAATTAGTGATAGTTTTTGAGAGATAAGTTTTACTGTCCGTTTATTTTATAGTTTTTTTAACAGGTAGTTATAATATTTGTGATTATGACTTTAGCTTACTTGTTACTATTTTGTTTACCTGCGGGCCTAGATAGAAAAGCAAAGGATGCTTTAAGGAAAAGTCGCGTAAGGGAGAACGAAACACCCATCGAAAAAAAACAAAGACTTCAGCAGGGCAAGCACGAGCCGTATTTAAACTAGTTATCGCGTGGGATAAAGCAGCCATCTTTTACGCACTTACTTAGTATCGTATACTGCCATCTCATTCTAACCGTTATCGTGTCGATAACTCGTGCTTGCCCTCCAGAATGAGAGAGATCGTCAGCGTGCTGCTCTTGCTGCCGAAACAGATGAGCAAAGAGAAGTTCACCTATCACAAATGCGAAGAAACACTATTATATATATGTAGCGTTGAGTCGAGTAAAATCCCTTGATGAGATGGCTTTAAGTGATATAGATTCAAAGAAATTACTTAAATGGTTAAGACCATTCCGAAAGCGCGAAATTCCCCATAACAGAAGCGCCTTGATTGAAATGACCAGGATGAAAAACATGATGTTGCAATATATATTTTTTTCTTTAATATAATTAAGAGTAATTTATTCATGTTTTTATGTACTTTTTTGTTCAATAATTTAGTAACTCTGTTTATTACTAATAAAAAAACTTTATTAACATATATTGATAAATTTCTGTCTAGTATTGATAACTTTACATACATACCTATATTTCAAACTAAGAAACCTCCTTTTTTTCGAGTCGGTTAAAGAACTTTTAACCCATCTTCTAAATGTAACGAATACTTTTCTGAAAACCGCATCCAAATAGCTTAAGCCAAACGTGAGATAATCGCGGACCAACACACATACATACAGGTCAAACACAGAACCTCCTTTCTTTTGTTGGTCGGTCAAGGCACTAAAACCTTCTCCTAAATGTAACGAATACTTTTCTGAAAACCGCATCCAAATAGCTTAAGCCAAACGTGAGATAATCGCGGACCAACAGACATACATACAGGTCAAACACAGAACCTCCTTTCTCTTTTTGGTCGGTTAAGGCACTAAAACCTTCTCCTAAATGTAACGAATACTGTCCTGAAAACCGCATCCAAATAGCTTAAGCCAAACTCGAGATAATCGCGGACAATTATACATACATACATACAAACATACATACATACAAACAATCGAACTGAGAACCTCCTTTTTTGAAGTCGGTTAAAAAGGAATAAAAATATGTCATATTTTTATACGTAGCAGCAAACTAATGCTTAAATTCACTTAAAACTTGGGGGGCTTTTACGATAAAACTAACGAGAAAAAGGCGTATGTTGGCAAATTTAATAGCAAATTTTTTTATCTCTTTTCCCCTTTTTATTGCGAGACGAGGTCGAATGAAGCTCTTATACGCGAATAAGCAAAATCCTTGTGATCAAACTCCTCTCTAAAACGGCTCGACCGTTTCAACCAAATATGGCACAGTGACAAAGTGGACATAGCTAACGCCCGATTTCTGAATTGAGTATTCCAGCTAAGAACAACTTAAGTATCGTTCTGTCGCATTGAAATCTTAACAACTGAATGAGACAAAACGATACTTAAGTCGTTCTCAGCTTGAATACTCTATTCAGAAATCGGGTGTTAGTTTCGTAAGGGCACTATGTCGTGATCGCACCTACCATTGAGGAATAATCACTGAAAAACATTTTCCCATTCAAGGCAATAGAAAAACTACATAGATGGTAAAAAGACTGAGGTTTACTTAACTTGCTCAGCTCACTTCAATTCAACCGCAATTTGCTGAAAACATAACATAACATAATAATCATAAACGTTCACGCCGAATATCCCCGAAGGGGTTGGCAGAGGTACTAATACTTCTGAACATCACGTGACTTTGTCACCTGGTGTTCAGGGTACCCACGTTTTGCATGGGCAGTGTACTCACGTGATAGGGGGCAGGCCTATCGCCGTTTTGTACGAAAACACTGTCACATGACTAAGTACAACTCAGCCATGTGGGTTTCCTCACGATGTTTTCCCTCACCGTTAACAACCATGATAAATTAACCACACATATGTCTTTAGAAAAGACAAATTGGTGTAGTCCCGACCCGGGATTTGAACACTAGTCGCTTGCACGATAACCGTTGTTCTACCCATTGAGCTATCACGTCGTCATTCATTGCTAAAAAAGTTAAACGATATTTGTTTTAGTTATTATCTAACCGATTTATTATCTAAATGGCGTATAGAAGATTCTTTTTTATAGACAAATCCGCCAATGTGAGAGTGAATTATACTAAATATTTTAGGTACTAATGCCCGTAGAAAGTATAGCTTGCGCTACAAACGTTTGACTTACCCTTTATAGGACTACGCCGTGAATGTACTAAACCCAAACATGCGCTTTAAATACTTTACTATTTGATATCATGCTTAGCGTGCAGACCACTAGGGTTAAATTCCCGGCGGGCTGATTATGTATCTTTAGCGACCGCGATTGTGTCGCAAATTGCACTATTTTCTGGCCTGTCCCCTATCACGTGAGTACACTGTCCAAGCAAAACGGGGGTACTCTGAACACCAGTTGATAATGACACATGACATTCAGAAGTTTTAGTACCTCTGTCAACCCCTTCGGGAAATACGGCGTGAACGTTTGAGTTGAGTAGAGATTCCACGTCAGATGGGCCATGAACTGTAGGGATAAAATTATGTCTCGTACAACTTTCAAAGTATTATTTAACTTGTACAGAAATAACTACACAAATCACCATTCACGAAGTCCTGATTACTTCGTACATACATACATATACTCACGGCTATATTTCCCTAGAATGGGTAACCAGAGCTAAGGAATTATAAATTCCTCAGCCACTTTTGGAAGTTGAGTGGGGAAAAGATGGTAAAAATAAAGGTTTTTGGTGATGGGTCTCCAACTGTATCGCCCAAAAATCCAATAAAAAGCCCCAATACCCTTAGTCGCCTCTTACGACACCCGTGGGTAGAAAGGGGTAGCGACATTCTAAGCCGGCACTACACGGCATATCTTCTGATTACTTCGTATCTGACTTTAATAATCACCACCGAATATTAGTAGAAACTAACTTAAAAATTTGCGCTGCAGCTCTGGCTACCCCTTTTTGGGAATTGTAGTACTATGAAAAAATTGAATTTATGTTTAATTAGTCATTTCATTATGTCGCATTATAGGTAGTGATTAGAAATGTATGTAAAATGATAATAAATGACAATATGTTAAGTCGCATAGGTTCATAAAATTCGCATTTTAAATGCAACCACACCACATTTATATCAATGTGTTTTTATTACCCATTCGTGTCCACCAACCATAAATTGAATAATATTTGTTATAGCATAACATTATGGCTTTGTGATAACAAATTCCATTTATAGTTTATACTCCATTAATAGCTAATTCCCACCGTTTTGGTAATGCGAGTATAAATACAATAACATACGTATAATCACGGCCATAAATCCCAAAAAGGGGTAGCCAGAGCTTCACAGCTAGAAACTCCTCAGCCACATTAATAGTTGATAGGGAAAATAAAGTAGCGTTGGTTATGGGTATCCAATCAAATAGCCCAAACACCACTTAGAAAAGCCTCATACCCTTAGTCGCCTCTTCCAACACCCGTGGTTAGTAAGGGATAGTGACATTCTAAGCCGGCACTACACGGCTATAGCAATACAATAAATGGCGTAATTCCACGCATTCTACTGATCATATCATCCGATACACTCATGTTAGAAATGCGCAAATGCCAATTGACAAGTCTAATTTTAAACTGATAGCATTCAAATGTAGTATTTACATGCCCTCAAACAAATACACGCTTTATATTAGGTACCAGAATAGAACGGAAATGATGTGTCTCGCGACCGCTTGTTTTGTTGCGATTTCGTTCATACAAAGTTATTTATCTAAGTAGACATCAAGAAAACCGTATTCACGGACATGAAACATCTGTTCGAGCTAATTCTGTTCACCTTTAAATAAAAACGCTCTCCATCGCACTTTCTTTGCCCTCGAAAACGTTGATGTTTTACATTTACACATTTGTCCCGCCTCACAAACGGTTCGGTATTATTTAAAGTCGTTATTTGCTAGTATTGTTATGTGCAAGCATATACTCACGGCTGCAAATCTCAGGAAAGGGTAGGCAGAGCTTCAGGTTTTGAAGATATTCAGCCACGTTTGAAAGTTGAGTTTGGAAAAGATGATAAGTAAAGGATGGTTGGTCATATATATCTCCAGCCATATCACCACATGCAATGTTTTTTGTAGCGTAAATAAAAATCCAATGTGTTGCATTCTATGTTAATTATTCACAACAATAATATTTATATAACGAAGTTTTATAGCTAAAAAACGCATTCATAGTTTCTCTCTTATTCATCAACCTTATTAAAAATATTTTCGATTCCGTATTGTGGCTCTTCGGCTCGTATTCAAGTCAAGGCCACTAAAATCAATAAGACATGACTATTTCCGTAACCGTGAACCGTTGGAAGATAAAACTACATGCTTAATAACAAAAAACCTGACTTATCCTCTTCGAAATCAGTTAAAAAGGTCTGTTTCCGCTAAAAAAATCCCATTCACGGCAAATGCAAAATGTGAATGCAAGCGGTGTAGCGGTAATCAATGGGTGCGGTGCGGTGGTGAATGGCGCCATTGATCGAGCGGAGCGCGGGGGGCGGGCGCTCGTGTATGACTTTATATTATAATACTAGCGATATCACACGGGTTTGCATGGATAGAATGGTGTATAGTAATTGTATGTCATCTAAGAAAGTGTGTTTGAAATCGGTTGAGTAGAATAGAGATTAAACTCTATAAAGTTACAAGTATTGACTTTTTGTTACTGTAGCATATAGCGTTATTGATTCACTTAACTAGTATACAAAATGGCAGTTGATTTGATTTAAAAATACTTACGTTAAAGTAAACACTCTTATAAAATAAACATTTTTAAATTTTGACTGCCTTATCATTCTAGTAATACTAACAAAAAACCATATATTCATACCTGCCGATCTGCATTAGGCAAATATTAACTACCCTATCCAGGGTAGGCACAAGCCCCTCGACGACATATATGATATATGAAAGTGATTTTCCAGTTTTCCATACTTTACAAAGTAATAACTTAGTTAATTACTTAACGTGGCACCTCGGAGGCTTGCCGGACCAAGGCCAGGCTATATTTGTGGAGCTCGTGACGCACCGCGCAACCTTCGAAGTCCTTTAACAGCCATGTTATCATTCCCATAGCATATCTGGGGGCACGGCAGTGCCCCTGCCAAGTCTCGAGCAAAACGGGCACGGCCGTACCATCTTTTCTCGAAGCGGTTCGCGGCTGTTTCGCCCCCCCTATATCTTCGACGTGGACAAAGCTAGGAGTTTAGGTTTTCGGTGAATAATAGTAGGCATTAGAACAAGCTTAAGTTCGAAATTACACGCCAAATGAATTAATAGTTTAGGAGTTACGGTCGATCAAAGTTACACCATTTTGTCACTCACTGACTCACTGACAGATCATCAAAAATCTAAGGTACTTCTAGCAGACTTAGAAACTTCAAATTTTGCACCAAGATAGGTCATTAGCCACATATAAAGGAAAAATTATAAAAACATTAAAAAATTATATGCCATAGAAAACAATTTTATATTTGCGGTTTGGCAAGAACATTATGTATGGATTTTGACTGCATTGTTAACTTTGTTCGTTGTTCAAGTACCTATTCAATTGGATGAATACATACATAGAATAGAAAAGAATAATATAAATGTAATACATAGACTATCATTAATACAAATTAATACATAAAGTTCATTAAATTAATAAAGCTAAAACTCCATTGTATTGCGATAAATATTGTATGAGCGCTCGATAGATGGCGTTGTACCTGTCTGAATCGCTCTATGGTTTCGTTACAAAGCGCAGTGTAAGTAGTACTTCAAAATAATTCGATAATATTCATTTGATACATCTGTCAATGAAAACCCATTTCGAAACTAAAAAATATTGTAGCGATAATTGATATTCGGAGAACTTTACGTGTTATTTAGTTTAGTTTAGTTATAGTTTGTAAGTTAGTAGATATATATTTATTTAGTTAGTTATTTGTTAGTTAGTTTAGTTCTATTTAGTTTGCATATATATATAAGTTTAAGCCCTATTGTTATAGAAGTAATTGTAAATATAGTGTAATGGAACGTGAAATATTGTACATAAATGGCGACCTTTGTCCACACAGAGTCATCTCTATTCCTGGAGATGGGTCGTGTTTATTTCATTCGTTGTCATACAGCATGTATGGGAGTTTTCAGTCGTCAAACGATAGGGGAATTTTAGTAGTATCAAAGCTCAGGAGACAGCAATAGCTGAATATAATCGACTCCGAAGTATATATCGCCCAGACTTGTCTACCTTAGAAGTAACGAAGCCTCAGAGAAGAAACAAAAGAGATAGAGACAGAGAATGGGTTCTAAGCAAAGCAGTAGCTGACGTCCAAGAAATTGTGAGGTCACCTAAAAGTAAAAGAAAGAAATACACTTACAAAAAATAAATGAGATCCCACCAAAAACATTAAATGTAAAAAAATGCCAAGTCTCTCGATGCAGTCTTTCCATCGTAAAAAGTTTTGAGATCTCATAGAAGCCAAGTCCTATTCAAAATATTTCGTAGTTATAAATCAACATTTAGTAATTGTATCAATAGTTTTCTTTATATTATAATTATAGTGACTTTGCAATGAGCACAAATTAAAAGCTGCTTGCTGCCTGGAATTATGTGCAAATGTTACTGACGAGACCAGTGATCAGATTATTTGTTATGTGTGAATCATGATGGTCACTACCGACTACATTCTCCAATACAATAATTAAGAATACCTTACGGGCCATCGCTTTATGAAAGTAAATGAATCGAGAGTGCACTAAGACTGACTGCCGCCGTTGCCGAAATTCGGTTGGGACGACACGGATAAACCAACAGAAAATTAATTTTGTGATATTAATGTTTACGCATGCGGTGTGTGTAACTTTAAACTCCTCCAAATATGCCGTTTTATTTGTTTCTTCTTGTGCTCATTGCCAAGTCACTATAATTATAATATAAAGAAAACTATTGATACAATTACTAAATGTTGATTTATAACTACGAAATATTTTGAATAGGACTTGGCTTCTATGAGATCTCAAAACTTTTTACGATGGAAAGACTGCATCGAGAGACTTGGCATTTTTTTACATTTAATGTTTTTGGTGGGATTATATTGTACTTCATGCCATCGTTCATTGCGAGGTTTATTAACTAGATATTTCTTTGTGCATTTGTAGAATGCAGAGATAGCGAAGACAGAGCCTGCCCCTTATCAATGAACTTACTATAAAAACTTACGATAATATATATACGTAATCGATATATTTTATTAACTAGTTATATATTGTATATTTTTTCTCATATTTTGTAACATTTTAAACAGATAATTTTATAGTCAATAGATTTTTAAAAAGTGCTTATATACCCTGTCATGTTTTCAAAACATGAGGCGTGCAGCTTTGTTATTAGACTCTATTACCAAGTAAAGAAATAAAGCAATATCGTATATTTTTAATACTTCAATGCGCCAACATCATGGCGTTTATTAGTAATTTAGTTGCGATTCCGCTGATTGCTCAAGAGTACATTCAGTACAAGAGCGACATATGAATAAGAAAATTTTAGCATCATTCGGTGACCCGGTCACACTCGTTGCATGCAGTCAGTGATGTTTCATTCATGTTCATTAATTTGTTTGAGTGTGTGTCCACTCAATTAGTAAAGTTAATAAAAACTACTGCTATTGTTATAAAAAGGAAAATTTGTGTGTTTGAAATGAATAGGCTCCAAAACAACAACTTAAATCAAATAATAATTATTTAATGGAATGCCACAAACTTTAGAAAAAAAGCTGTAAAACATAATGTTAAATGTCATAAAGGGATGAATTGGAATGGTTCAGATATGTCCATGCAGTCAGAGAATAAATATTTTACTATGTGCTACAGTAAGTTAAAATATTTGAAAACTAACAATGCCTGTGCAAACCCATGGCGTGCCTAGTATATAATGATTAAACTGTATGAATGCTATATCTGTCTAAGAGATTGGCAAAGTTAGTGCTTTTATGTTTTAACTTTTTCACTGGACAGTGAATTCGGTATGCAAAGTTTTAGAAAAGTGGTGCTGATTACGAAACCATTTCGAGATATTATGTTTTTAAAACATATTTTCTTGAAATTAAATCAAACAGAGCTAAGATGACCCTTATTTTAGCAAAAAACTGTAACAGTACCTTCAGCGTTATGTCAAAGACTTCTTGCAGTTTATTAATAAAACATCGAAAATCATAGGTTTGTTTAGTATAATATCGTAATAATTTCATTTGGGATCACAAATTCGTGAAATATTTTGCAATTAGCAACATTTTTACTAAACATTTCGCTTTATTTGCATGTGTCGCTACGTGATATTTTCGATCGATGACGTCATTAAGTACAAAAGTTGAACAATCTTTAAAAAATGATTACATTGCAATTACCCATTTTAAATGAAAAATATTCAAATCAGTTTTTTATTTTCGTGTTTGCTATCGAATAAAAATATTTAATAAATACCAAAAAAAACTTTGCATACCGAATTATACTGTCAAAAGTTTTTCTTTATTATACCCCACTCCGATACATTTACTTCCTTTGTTCAAACAACTAAACATATGAATGGGATTTCCTCAGAAAGCTATTTTTAGCTCATTGCCGTTTCTCAAGTTATATCTCCCGGGAGACGAATTTCAGGGTCTCCTGCTTATTTGGCGGTATTAGTAGCAACTTAGCACAGTAAGCGCTTAATTTTATTGTTCTTCTTCACAAAGCACTTGGCATTATCGAATAGATTTTTTGCTATAGTCTTAATACGTAAAGTACCTAATTCACATTCACATTCATTTAATACGATAGAAGGAAATAAGTTTATATAAAAATCACTATCAGAACGGTTAAAAACTATTATGAGAGAACGTTGAATGTTACATACGTATCTTCTCTAAATAATTTGATTTTTCTATCGTCCGCTAGCCAGAGCGCTATGTTGCTAATAAGGGTTGTAAGCTCAGTAAGGGAAGGCCGTTTTTCCCGACCTTCGGCTTTAGGGGCTCGTCGCCCTAATTCCCAGTTGGCCTTGTCCCATTTTCCCTCTGACGTCAAACCCCATTCACCCCGGGTTGCTCAATCGATGCTACTGAAACTGGGACAAACTGAATGGATCTTGTGAATGTAAGCCAGCGTACTATTTTACTTTGAGGCGGGCTTAATGGGTCCTGTAGTATGAAATTTAGGTTAAAATATTGCTTTTTACCCTGGAAATATAACGCTTACGATGTTAATGTATATTAAAGGAAGTCCGTGGCTTAGTTGGTAGGTGAATTTTGGATCCGGAGGTTAGAATCCCGTTGAGGGCAATAATTGATGTGATGATTATGAATGTTACTTTTATAGTCGTAGATTTTTTTATGACATTTATCTATTATTATGTGTACCGTCGTGTGAATATACCTTACCTCAAGTAATTATTGCACTTTTGTTAAGGCTAATTTGATCTGTGTAATGTAAGAAAGAAAGAAGAAAGAAAAAAGCTTTATTCAGTGCACAGGGAAATATACAACAAATAAAACGTAAAAATAAAACACAGTGTAACACAATAACAACAAAAAAATAATAAGTAAAAAATAAATAAAAAAGAAGCCCTATGCAGTGAATCGTAAACTTATTACTGTGATGTGCAAACGAAATTTAAATAAGTGTTGTTTTTGTTCCAGATTTCCCGCGCCAGTATAGACGCCTGCAAGGACTACTTCCGAGATGACCTCTTGAAGACTGACTGGCAACTGATGGTGGAACTGAAGAAGCTATTCGAGATCCTCTAAACATCCATACATTTTACTCATCTGACTGCCCTTACTCCTACCGATCATTGTTGTAAAATTGTATTTAAATGTAAAATCAAATCGACAGTTAATATCTCGCATCTCTCGTATTCTTGTTTGGTACGGTTCTTTTCCGTAGTATTTTAAACTGAGTAGACATGTGTTGAAACCCAGTCAGGGTTGATTGAACTAAGTCAGGGTTTAGCTCTGTATTATACATCATGTATCATGCCATCTTATATTATGTTCGGTTTGCTTTGGTCTTTGATGCTTAATCCTTTAACCAGCATAGAAAACAAAATACTTCTATAGGAAGGTAGATAAGAATGAAAGTGCCAACCATTTAGCCTATACTGGTGAAAGGGTTAAATGCTCACTGCTAAGCCAGGGTTCTTATCTTGAATCTCAAATCCAGTAACATCTAGGGATTAAAAACAAGTCATGTGCCAGCTAAGCTGAGCTATGCTGTCCGTATTGTTGGTTACCACTGTCAACGCCCTAAAGCAAAATGAACTTCTGAAGTCATTGTAAATAATACCATTAAATATGTTTTTGTTCGTTTTACCAACGTTTCGTCGCTCAGCCTTCAGTATCTATAAGAAAGGACATGTAAATTATTGAAAATGACAAATTTGAGCTTTTATATGACTGAAAATGTAATCATTGAGTCAGAGACGTACTTATCTTCAGAAACTATGGAACATACGTATTATCCTAGTCTATATATTAATTATTTATTTGTTGTTTGAGACAGATTGTGTATAATTGGTGTAAAACTATTGAATGAAATTAATAAAGTTAGTGATTATTTTATAGGTTCCTCCAAATGTGCAATAACTTTGTAATGCTACTTTTTCATTGATTTATGGAACTAGCTTACTAAATGGTCTATTTATTGCTGTATTTCATTGTCTCAGTAGTCTTCGTCTAATATTTTCTTTGAAAAAAAACTTTATTTTGAATATACATATTTAAGTTGTAAGCTCTTGTCAAGTTTCCCAGTTTCCAACGAAATGGAATTTAGGTCCAAAGTGAAGGTACAGAAGGCTGCGACTCTATTTAGGTACTTTTTTTAAAAGCTTTGTATTATATAGATGGATCGGACATATTCTTATATCGGAAAAGAATTATTAAAATTACTCAAAATGTTTAAAAACTGTTTCATTTATTGCTCATTCTTATTATAAAATATTTCCCCATTCTTCACACACTCTTAATTCTAGGAAAATAGTCCCAGTAATTCATAATTTTCAGAAGTATTAAAGAGGAAGGATAATAATTATCTATAATTATTATAAAATACATATTTTTCCCGAAAGTACATTTAGATTTAGTGGTACGGATAGTGCCGGCGTAGAATGTCACTACAGTTTTTATACCCACGGGTGTCGGAAGAGGCGACTAAGGGTATGGAGGTTTTTAAGTGGTTCTTGGGCGATGCGGTTGAAGACCCATCACGAACGACACTTTATTTCTACCATCGTTTCCCCTATCAACTTCCAAATGTGGCTGAGGAGTTCTAGCTCTGAAGCTCTGGCTACCCCTTTTTATATTAGAGAGGTGGTTTCCGCATTTGGTCACTATAGGGCCGTTTCGCGTCTGGCTACCCCTTTTTGGGATATATTGCAGTGAGTAAATGTAAGTGTGGTACGGATACAGTATCTAACGAACCTGATAATGGCGATAAAGTCCCCTGTTTTCATTTTCAACTGGATTTGACGTCTCATATCTTCTTCGGGTGCCATTTTAAATGGACTTCGACTTACATCCAAAGAATTTTGGCTAGTAGAATAAGCTTCTGAATATATATGTCGCAGGAAAATCGTCAAACTCGTTAACTTATAAGCTTCCTAGGAAACTTGTAAGTCAACGGAAATCCGTCAAACAGCATGCGAATTTACATCTTACCTGATAGGTTTTAGGAAACTTGTAAAATAACGAACTCACCTCAGGAAACTTGTAAGTGGGGATCATTTTTGACAAGTTTCCTAATTTTGAATTTATAATTTAGGAAATCTGTAAGCCTCCTAATGGCTGCTAGTGAAACTGTTAATAGTACCAGTTACTTATGATGCTTGATTAAGAAATGTGTTGAGTAAAGAAAAAAAAATGAATTTGAAGTAATGACAATGTTTTGATAACTTCATCTAACAATCACTTAAAAAGCCTTTGGTTTCCTCTTAGGATAACCGCGGGATAATACATTATGAATGCAGTAAATTTGCAAGAGTTTAAAATCTTACAAGCATCGGTTAAGAATAGCACTAACATGTTTCTGGCGGTAACCTATAACAATGGATGTCATTGGAGGCGATGCGGTTGGAGACCTATCGCCAATAATGTTTACAATACAATACAATCTTTTCCCCTTTAACTTCCAAAAGTAGCTAAGAAATTTCTTATTCCGAACGTCAGGCTACCCACCCTTTCTAGGAATTTATTGCCGCAAGTATAGGTATGTATTTATCGGTATAAAAACGCTCTTTAAAAAAAGATCTAGAAGGTATTCATACTATATAACAATAAAGTATCACGATATATACTCAAACAATTTATATTTAATAAATACTCTTAAAACTTTTTAATTTTATGTCAGTGACATCAAATAATAGAAAATTAATAGATTAGCATTAGTAAAGCAAGGAAAATATTAGTTTCGATTGTCGAGCTGACAAGACGCGCGAATGCGTCACGTCACGTCACGTGACCGCCGCCAGCCAATCCGCATCGACTAACATCCCTCTCTCCGCGCCGTCAGCGCTGCATTGACAACTTTCCTAGCGGGATTCAGGAAACTTGTAAAGTTCCTAAAATACAGAATTTTAAACTCGGAAACTTGTCAAAAATGATCCCCACTTACAATTTTCCTGAGATGAGTTCATTATTTTACAAGTTTCCTAAAACCTATCAGGTAAGATGTAAATTCGTTTGCTGTTTGACAGATTTCCGTCAACTTACAAGTTTCCTAGGAAACTTATAAGTTAACGAGTTTGACGATTTTCCTGCGACATATATTCTCAAAGTCAATCGTTTGAAAGATAGATACTTTCAGTGCTTAAGCATCTTGCCTCTTCTACTTGTTCAATACATAAACCGCGATTTAATTAGGTTTTCTGTCCCATTTTTTCAAGCTGGAATCATACTATGCCTATACATTTTTTAAAATAAAATCTAAGCGAGAATAACATACATATTAGTAAGCATGAACTAAAAGACATTGTTGAATACAAGGGTCAAAATGCTAAATGGGCCACATCCGCCACCGAGGCGGTATAGAAATGACGTAAATCCAGACATGACGTCATTAAGGATGACTTCTTACGTCACTGAGTGGGAGACTGCGACACAAAGGGGGCGGTAGGACAGAAATAAAGCTTTTGTGTTCCCGATGGGGTGGCAGAGGTACTCATCGTCATAGCAGCCGTGTAAAGTATTAAGTGTCCCAAAAGCTAATACCAATTATAGGCGTAACTCATTTCTATTACGTGCATGTACTAAATTTAATGAATCAATAGTTGATTTAGATATTTTCGATACAAGCACTACAAGAGTAAGAAAATTATTAACTAATTTACATTTCGGCCAATAATTTCTAGACTAACCTCAACATTATAATTATTTAATTTTTTACCTAAATCTTTTAGTTCTGTAAGTATTATGTAATTTTTCTATAGGTGAAGATTTGTAAATGGCATTGTGTATTCATAATTAGTATTACATCGTTAGTATTTGTCTGTTAATCTTCCAAAGAAAATAAAATAACTTTTGTAATAAAATTCACTTGGACATTCAGCGTGGTGGACTTACCACCACTTGGACGTTCTACCCTATTCGGTGTAGGTTGAGCCCCTTGATTGAAATGGACATAGAAAAATATTGTTTTATAAACCTAACAATTAGAGTAAGTGTGGAAAAAGGGGAACAATGGGGCCCACCTCTGAAAATTGTGTTGGCAGTCCTGCTCACAATCGCAATATATGCTCCGGAGTGTTGAATCTGGTGCAAGGACCAAAGTAGTGTAGTAGAAGTAATACTGCAAGTTTTAATCCACCCAACTTAAAATATTTTCCTTTGTCATCGGTCTCTTATCAAAATAACCTAAAAACAAGGTGAAAATAAAATTATTTGGATAACGATGTAAACGTTAGCAGTACACAAAGTAGTTTTGTTTATACCGGAGTAAATGCTTCGACAATTTTCAATTCACAGTTTAGACTAAAGAGCTTATTCCATTACACTTTGTCGTTTCTGAATTCAGACGTCCTTCGAAGTTACTGCCGCAGACGCTTGTTATTCCACTACACAATTTGTCTACTTTTCAAAAGCCTAGCGTTCTGAACGTTATTCCACTAGTCTGATTTCAGTTTCTGTGGCTTTCAGACGTCTGTATGCAGTCAAATGGAATAAGCTCTTAAACTATATTCAAGACTGTAACTTCAGATGGAGATTTTTGCAACTTTCGTCGCGTCACCAATATTTGTCAGTAAATTTCAGATTCGAATTAAATACCCCTAAATACATAAATATAGAAAAAATATTAACTTTCCTTTCCTCCTTTTTTGACAACAATTTGACAGCACTATTAAGTAGTGCGAAAAAGTGGTTTACTCTATTCTAAATCAGCTTTACTGTTTTTTAAAGCGACCAACCGCAGCTGCAGCTAAACTGATATTAGAAAGTATTATTATACTGCAGAGAGGTATCGGTTCGATCCCCGAGTCAGCTCTACACCAAATGTGTCTTTTCTAAAGGCATATGTGTGGTTTATTTATCTTGGTTGGGAACGGTGAGTGAAATATCGTGAGGAAACCCACATGACAAAGTTGTACTTAGTCATGTGACAGTGTCGAATACACTGTAAATGCAATATTGCATGTGCGTCTTTTGAAAGAAAGGAAATGAGGGGGAATGTGGATAACCTTAGTTAGTTGTTTTTGAAAGAGAGGAGAATATGACCGAGTGCGTGATTGTAGAAGTTCGTATCTGGGAAGTTTGTTTACTAGGGATGGAAAGTGTGATGAAGACATTGAAAGAAGAGTGAAAAAGGGTAATGCGGTAAATGGAGGTAATGAATGAATAGTCTAATGACTAGCCAATCGGTGCCTGAAAAGGCCCGAATGGCTGTGCGTGATGCTGTTCTTGTCCTACGCTTATGATAATTATGTATATGATGATGAGTATATAATGAGGTCCCTCAGAAAAGTTTGTAATGTTAAATTATGCGATCGAGTGAGAAATAGCGTGATTCGTGAAAGGTGCGGTGTGAAAGATAATATTGTAAAAAAGTTGCAAAAGGTATGTTAAGATGGTTTGGGCACATAGATAGGGAGAATGACAGTAAATTGGTAAAACAGATTTATAGAGCTAATGTGGATGGTAATGTAAGTAGAGGATGACCTCGGAGGACACATTTGGACCAAATAGCAAGCGAGCTCAAAAAGGCAGACATCCGAAGTATGAAGATTAAAAGAGCATTAATGAGAAGCTTGATGGATGTAAACGAAGCTAGAGAGATTTGTCAGGATCGTACAAGGTGGCGATCGATAGAAAGAAAGAAAATATGTTTATTCGCCGTTGTAGGCACAAGAAAATACAACACACAAAAAAGCAATAAAAATACAAGAAAAAATACACATGTACAACACTGAAACGCGACAGTATAAGATACAGAGTATCAGTACTTCTTGCGCCACTGCAACAGCGAATCGGTACTGTCTCAGCATTTTCTGTGAGAGTATAGAGTGACATCTGAGTCATCTCAAGAATCATTCGTATACGATAGTCACTACGTATACGTACGATACGTCATTATTACATTACCCTTTACAAAGAACCTTTACTTATATACATACAACCACGGCTATGAATCTCAGAAAGGGTTACATCGAGTTCAAAATACCTCAGTCAGTTTTGGAATTTCAGTGAAGAATAGATTTAAAAATAAAGTAAAGTTGGAGCGAAGCTCCATCCCCCGACTTCTGTATTTCGCTTGGGATATACTCCTTCTAAACGACTACACCGATCTCTACCAATCTTTGCATGATGGTCATAAGCATCGAGTACCAGGCCGTAGCCGTGCGTTTTTTTTCCGAAAAAAAATCTCATACATACATTTACTCACGGCTATAAATCCCTAGATGGGGTAGCCAGAGCTAAGGAATTAGAAATTCCTCAGCCACTTTTGGAAAGTTAAGTGGGGAAAAGATATAATTTAAATCTTTTTGTTCATGAAAACCTCATGTGGGGATTATTACTAATAAATAAAGGAAAGAATTTCTTTTTTCCCGCCTGTGTCGAAATTTTTCTTTCCTTTATTTATTGGGGAAAAGATGGTAAAATAAAGGTTGTTGGTGATGGGTCTCCATCCTCATCGCCCAAAAATCCAATACCGTTAGTCGCCTCTTACGTACACCCACCGGAAGAAATGGGGTAGTGCTATTCTAAGCCGACACTACACAGCAAAAAAATCTCATTGAGGAATAATCACCCTTAAAAGTTTCCCATGTGATACTATGGGAAACAACTGTAACTCGCCTTAGCAGTAGTAGTAGTAGTAGTTTAGAGTACTCATACTCGACAATTACTCGCCACTTCGCTCCAATTTGGCATCGCGAAGCATTCATGCCCACCTAGTTACTGCTGGGTCCAGCCACATCGCCCAACATATACTTAAAAATTAAGGTGCCAACTATCTCTGTACATATTTACACCAATATTAACTATTGAGTGTTTATTCATTTGTAAACATAGGACATTAAGTACAGCATACTAACGCTATGGGGCATACTGATTATGCCTCGCTGTGATTCTAGATGAATTATACTTAAGCCCAGCTGTGCTGCGGGAAATAAAAATGGGAATAGAAAAAAATATAAGACTCTTTATTATAAATACACTGATAAACTCTTATTGAAACAAAAAACATTAGATATTTATTATAAAATAAATTTTGACCATAAGCCATTTTCACGCGGCTTTGTTCGTTCATACAGTAATTACACACACATACAAGCATTACGTAGAGTAGAAGTAAGTATTATGTTATTGCATCACATTGGTTGGCGGTATTCAAGGAAAGCCTTTAAACCATCACCACCCCATGGCCTCATACCATTATCAGAAAAACACCAATGCCAAGCTAAGAAAACCATTAGAGGGTGGGACAATGAGCATAATGTTCTACAGGCTAACCTTTGAGTGATTCCTACTTTCTAGAGTTATTTTCTCTTGTGTTCCAAGACCTTAAGGTTATAATCTTAAGAATATGTTTTAGGGACTGATAACAATACGAAAATGATGTTAGATATTTGTTCCTTAGGAAAGGAAATGAATGATTTTCTGGGCAACTCGAACGAAGTAGTGCGGTTGGGTGAAGGGGGTGGTGCTTTCAGGGTCTAGGTCACGCCCTGAGCTCCAGCACGCATGTGCGGGCTTTATGGGCCTCCTCTTCCTCGACGGATTTTGCTTCAGAATATTTCTAGCTTTCGTGAAGACAAATGCTTTAGTTGTGCTGAAGACAACCTAAACACAAGTTTTGTCACAAATAACACTTTCTCTATAAACGTTGTCAGGTTGCTTATTATTGAAGAAGGAACGAAGGAAGAGTGTTGAACCAGTTCAGTTTATTCTATACTTGTGCACAGATACAGTAAGTAGATAAATTTGTTACTTTTGATTGCATTTTTACTTTTCTTAATCTGAATTTTTATGAGTACGCATACAAATTTGTCCTTCTTGTGATTTGTCTCACTCACACAATAACTTGAGAATGAGCGATTTTTAAGACTTTAACGTAAAAATACTGTTTGATATGGCAAAGTACAGAAGTTTAACTAGAGAATTATAAAAAAACTTTTTAAGCAGTTAATTTGACTTGAGACTCTATTAAAAACAAAACAACCAAAATCTCGCGTATTAAAATTAAAAAAAAACCCTCTACTCATTCAGTTCAGTGTATAAATAAATAAAAAATAAATAATATAAATCAACTGCTCAGACAATGGAGGTAGATTCTATGAAATGTATATTCGAAAACGCCTAAATTCTTTGAAGATTCAAGCTCATTTATTAAGATTTCAAGCTCTTGTTCTTAAGCAATTTGTGCTCAACTGCATTAATAAAGTTAAACATTAAATTATACGTTAAGTATTATAATAAATGAATACCCTTTTAAAAGTCAATGTGTCCTTAAATCAGTGAAGTTTACCTGAAACTGAAATTTATACCAAAGGATTTGTGTTCATTTTAATGGATTTTATTTATCAATTCAGGATCACTCCAAATCATTTCATGTCACAATATCCTGCCGATAACCTCTTTCCGTTTAATTTTATCTGCGTTTATACCACAACCTATGCAAATGCACGACGTATGTTGCTTTTGAAATTCTTAGTTTCATTCGTGCAACAGAATGTTAAGCCTATTACTTATATATAATACATCTTTATCAAAAAAATATTGTTATTATTCACACTTGCTGCCGCAAAACTATCAACTTTAAAAAGTCGTCAAACTATATTGAAACGGTAAATTATTTCAGTTATATTTTCAAGTGTATTTATATTTGCGATAACTCTCTTAATTAAGTTTTTTTTCCTTTAAATGTTTTAGCTATAGTAGCTTACATTCAACAAAAATCATTTCCTCAGTTTGAACCAAACTTCAAAGAGGTTTTAAACGGGAAGGTTAGTTATCGTCATTCTTATAGTCATGTTATTGTGTCAGCGTCTAAGAATTTCGCTAGTTGCCTTACATGCATAACAGTTTTATCTTTCACCTCTAAATTCTCCTGATGTAGATTCAGTTTTTATCCACGTGCCATGCAATATTGCTCATTCATGCGGTCGAATGAATGAGGGCCGGTGGAGCGCGCGTTTTGCGACGGTAAAGCGCCGACAATGGTTGAAACTTCAGGAGGCCTAGTACGAGCGCTATTTTATCGTCACGATATCGGTTACAATGAGATGATAGTATAAGCTATTAAGTAAGTGCGTAGGAGATGGCTGTTTTATACCACGCGATATCTAGTTAAGAGGATGATTGTACTAGCTATACAGAGATGGAGTCAGCTGCCGCTAGCCCGCCCGCACTAGGCGGCCACTAGGCGGTCGCGTATCACGACGACGACGGGAGTAACTATTACAATTATATTACGACTTACACCATACACTAATAAATTCTTACCCAGAACTATACAAAGAACCAATCGCAGGGTGGGTTGCATTGCACTTTATCTTCTCCGCGAACTTAGTGTAATTCATCAATAGATTTTATCTTGACAGTTGTTTATATCTAAGATTTTTAATCAAACTCAATCTCAGCTCAGTTAACTTGCGCTTTTATTGATTTTATTTATAAATGAAGAAATAAAACTCAAAATTTAGTATCCATATTATAATGAATTCATTTAACTCTGCTACCTTACAGCAACACGCGCAGGCGAGAACCGAATAAATCGCTCTTAAGTAATGTTATTGGAATACGCAATCCAGGAAACGGGCAGGAAATAGAGTGTAGTTAGCCGTTGCCATGTCGTCAGTCGCATTCTACGCGTATTAGGTATCTATCTATGTCCCGTTGCAAATAAGTAGCTTGTTACTCGCACCGCAATTCAAGAGCAACGGCTTTTAGACCAGTCTATCTACACCCATCGCTCGTTCCTCATAAGGCTGCCTGTCCATTTAAGCGGAGCGATGCGGCGGAGCGGAGAAACGGACAAATATTAGCCAATAGTATTGCACAAAAATTCCGCTCCGCTGCAGGAGTGTCCTTTTTGTGCAATACTATTGGCTAATATTTGTCCGTTTCTCCGCTCCGCCGCATCGCTCCGCTTAAATGGACAGGCAGCCTAATACAGGAAGCGCTCCTGTGTGCAATGTTCGTCAGTCACACAGAATTATCGTCTGCCAGTGAAGTCGGCCCACCCGATACTCACAACAATAAACCGAATGTTATCTTGATACTCCTCAAAAGCTGAACAGGCTTTTAGGAGTCCGTTTATCAATGGCGCCAGTCTGAGTTACTTGGAAGATAATGAGGAACATAAAAACGCTAGTCCTTTGCGGAACTTTTTACTGTTTTGAGGAATTTAGTAACCGGATCATTGAAGTCACTGCTGATTTTCGTTGACATCATAAATCAATGACAATGGAATTTTAATTACAATAGAAACTTTGATTGTTCTTTGTAACAACAAACAAAATAGCTGAGATTAGCTGTTTTAAACTGAGACATTTTAAAACGATGAGCTCATGAGGCAGGCGTCATAATGGGAAAATATATTAAAGTTATTTACCAAATTGATCAAACACTATATATTTTTGTGCTTATTTTGTCTTTTTATCATAATATGTTACTGTTATATTTTTGCTGATGTAGCTTTAGTGTGAAATGAGGTGAAAATTGAATACGTAGTATAGATAGCAAATAGGCATAAAATTAACAAAACAACAAACACGTTCGTTAATAATCCAAAACGGATGTAAGCAAATATTAGAGTCGTCAAGATTGTCAAACAATACAATCATTTTAATCCGCTTTATTTTTCTATATGTATATTTTCAATGATCGCAGTACATACTGTTAGATAATTACAAGTAGCAAAAGTTTTTGGTGATGGGTTTCCTACAGCATCGACCAAAAATCACTTTAAAAGCCCCAATATTTTTAGTCGCCTTTTACGAACACCCGCGACGGTAGTGCTATTCTAAGCCGACACTACACAGCCAGTGTGTTGCAGGCAACTGGTTTTATATTACGCAATTCATTGAATGCCTAATCTATTCATAGATTGCCCGCTCTCAATAAAAGACCTAACTTCAACCAGACATAAAGCTGAACGCTATGTTTACCCATTTGACTGAAGGTTTGTAGGCACTAATAATTTGGGTGACTATGAGATTCTACTTTTGAAAAAGTTAAACCTGGTTTCTTGAATATATTTTTAACCGACTTCAAAATAAGGAGTGTTCTCAATTCGACCGTATATTTTTCGTTTAATTGTTAATATATAGGTTATATATTCACATCTGTATAAGAAAGAAGCGTTTTCGAATCAATTAATTGTCTGTCATAAAATCAAATAAGCATCTTACATTCGCTTTATGTATTTTTTTAAAATAATATTGCGTGTTCCCTTAAATATAATATTTTAAATTTGTATGACTTCCCCCAAAATACAAAATTTGATTCGTGTTATAAGTCATCCAAGTCTTATTTATCTTACTGATAGGTTGGACTTTCGGTGATGTTAATCTTTTAACAAACTTACTAGTTATGTGATGTGTTTGAATGTCGGTGTTTCATGAACTAACTAAGCATTCGATTAATTTCGTGTTTTCACCAATTGACTGCGACAGGTGCACTATGCACTGGTATACACCCCCAAAGTTGTAAATTCAAATTTAAATATTTACTCGGCAGACTTAGTAAGAGCACGATATTGAGGTATTCCGTCAATAGCTAGGCGCCAAAACTTCTCTTATCCTTTATCATCTCATTAAAACCTCGAAGTATATCGACAAAAACCTCTCTCATCGTTTATCAAACAAACCTCGAAGTAAATCGACAGAAGCGCCAAAAACTATGAAAGAGATTCCACACAAATACGTTAGACTTGTGCAAATATAACGGGGGGGGGGAGAGGTAGCGGCGAATGCGCGGGGAGACGTGACCTCGCGCCGCGTCCAGATAAATCTATCAATGAGCGCGATAAGGGGACCGCGTGGCAAACCAAAAGCGGCCAGTACACAATGGCCCATGATGGGCCACTGCTCGCCATTGCCACTGTGTACAGGGGGCAATGGTGCATGATGGCAGACAATTGCCGATCGTGGCGCGCAATGGTGAAGTTGTCGGTTTTTCGGGCACACTTCAAAGGAATCGTGGCGTAGCATGGCCGGTAATGTTTCCACAGTGGGCCATTGTTTAGTTCGTCGCCTGCCGCTGATAGATATTTATACTTTTTGGAATATTTAATTGTAGAATGTATTTATAATCACTATATTACGTGAAAATAAAATAAATAGCGGCATAAATAAAATAAATTACATAAATAATAAATAGTACATAAATAGCTGCAGCCATAATTAATTCGAAGTCCATCGCAAGTGGATTGCCAGGCAGCAATGAGCAGTGGGCCATTGTGTGAACACCAAGTGATCGTGGCGTACAATTGTGAATTGCAAAGCGTGGCCCATCACTGGCCATTGTGTACTGGGCGCTAAAGGAATTAGGCAACAAACCCTAATACGAATGCTGCGGTACAACTACTATTCACAAACGTTAAGCAAACGTTGATTTGCCTTGCTGTCTGGCATAAAATAAAATTTAATACAGTAACAAATGATAAAGCAACGTTATAATAATGTTCCAATTGAAGTGTCTCCCAAACTAGATTAATGTACAAAAAAGAAATGTGTCATCAAATGTACCATGTTCTACATAGCAAATAAATGATTTTGAATTTGAATTTGAAAGATATAAGTACAACAAGACAAATAATAATGCGGTGTAGTAAAATTTTATAAAATGGTTTAAAAATTGAAAATAATTCTAGTTCAATTAAATATAATTCATAGCCGGCACGGCACGCATGCTTTTAGAAATTATTTTTTTGCGTTACAATATAGTTACAATACAATTAATAAGTCAATCATGAAAAGCTGGCATAGGAATCATCCTTTGACTTGGATAACAGCTAGAGCTATCGAATAAGATGGGTTGTTCATCAGAAAAAGTTACAGAATTGATCAAAAATTTACTATTCCAAACAACCCATCTTATTCGGTAGCTCTAACAGTTATCCAAGTCATAGTTTGGTGAAGAAATTGTAACCGAGGGTAGCCAAGATGTACATTTAAAACACTTCCTCTCCTAACATTATTGGGCGCATTAAGTCTTAAACTGCATGGTCTGAGATCAAAACAAACAACTATCAAATATATAATTGTACTAATTGTGCTTAAACTAAAACAAATTAAATACACAAAAGATGAGGTACGTATTCTATTAATACGTATTAGGAAGATGTCAAGATCCAACACATACTATCTGTAATAGATGTAAAAGGCCAACATTGAAATGCATAATGAAAATCATCGTCCGCCTCCAACCACCCACATTTGCAATTTAATTGGTCCCTTTAGATAATGGGTACAACATAGCAGAGTTTGTGAATACCAACATGAGTAGACAACTAGTCATGGCCTGGGCTTGGTAAACAATATTGTGGGACCACATTAGGCTTTAATCTATCTATTTTTACTACACTTATTATAAAGTAGCAAGTTTAGTTTGTGCGATTGTCTGTAGTGAATTGACTACCAGAACACAAGCTATACACCCAACCGATTGTATCAATTTCACCTACAATCTTCAGCAGACTCATATTACGCTTAATTTCATAAGGAATAAACAGTGAACTGAGGGAGGGAGAGGACTGAAATGTAGGGAACTGAGGGAGGGAGAGGACTGAAATGTAGGGAACTGAGGCGGTCTACTAGATACTAATTGCACTTTGTACTCTTAAAGAGCTACAGTTAGATTTAAAAACTTGCCCGTCTTCAGCTAAACTGGTGCTAAATATCAACCGGCCAAATTAAAAACATACATACATACATATACTCACGCCATTATTTCCCATAGAGGTAGGCAGAAACTATTGATCGCCACTTTGTACGATCCTGGCAAACCTCTCTAGCTTCGTTTACATCCATCAATCTTTTCATACATGCTCTTTTATTCTTCATACTTCGGACGCCGGCCTTTTTAAGCACACACTCTATTTGGTCGAGGTGTGTCCTCCGTGGTCGTCCTCTACTCACATTACCTTCCACATTGGCTTTATAGATCTCTGTCGCCAATTTACTGTCATCCATCCTCTCTGGGTGCTCAAACCATCTCAACATTCCTTTTCCTATCTTTTTTACAATATCATCTTTCACTCCACACCTTTCACGAATAACGTCATTTCTCACACGATCACATAACCTTACATTACAAATTAAAAACGATTACAATAATATTTTACCACCATTTTGGACGAATACAATAATTAATATTAATAGATTATTGGAGAATTGGCGTGACATACATAATAATAAATATCAATTGCACGCAAGGTCCAGCGTAGGATGCGCCAACTATGTATGGCGGACGAGACAGCATAAACAAGCCATTATGGCTAATATGTGTGCAAGACCACTTGTATGGCCGCTGATTGAGTTGGTGCAATCAACTGGGATAAAGCCAGAGTAACGTTATCTGAGGAGCGTATGTGCAAGGTAGATTTATCTTTTATTTTGATGTTACTTTAGTAGTAATGCCGTGTAGTGCCGGCTTAAAATGTCACTACCCACGGGTGTCGTAAGAGGCGACTAAGGGTATAGGGCTTTTTAAGTGGTTTTTGGGCGATGATGCGGTTAGAGACCCATCACCAACGGTACTGTATTTCTACCATCTTGTTCCCTACCAACATCTAAATGTGGCTGAGGAGTTTCTAATTCCTTAACTCTGGCTACCCCTTCAACGGATTTATAGCCGTGAGGATATGTATGTATGTATGTATGTTTTTAATAGTGTTAACATTCTACAATGCAAGGTTGATATTGAAGGTACAGTACAGAAGAGTCGTCGTAAGCTTGAATAGGTGTAAATGCTGGTTTTCTATTTGCCACCCTACAGCTGCGCCCAAGTGTATGGGCTAGTGTGTCTGTTAGGACAATCGATAAACACCCTAGCCCAAATACACTGTTAGGACAGTCGTTTCCGCGTATACACCTTAGGAGCGCAATTTTAGAGTAACAGATAGATATAACCGATAAATGTGGCTTTAAAAAAAAACTTTTTTTCTGCAACTGGCTATAACACTACTATTGGAATACTATTATAATATTATACCGCAATTATTCTTAATGAACCAATTATTTACTTACCTTTATCAAAGTTAAAAAAAAAACCTAACCAATTTATATATTGCATTATATATTGAACCTAACTAACAATCTAAAAACATTCAAGGAATTTTATAATTATCAGTAACAAAGATGAATTTTCTCTTCTCTCTTTTCGGTTTCGACTCATCTACTTTCTAAACTGAACCATTCTCATAAAACAAATCTAAACAAGGAATGCATCGTTAACTTTCAAATCCTATTCGTATAAGGAGTAAGCCATATCGAAGTTTTACATAACATATTAGATTTGGTGCGATGTGAAACACTTTCCACAGTGGCCGATAGTGGGCTGCGCGGGTTTGCATGTGGGCTAACTATTTGGCTGTTAAGGTAACTGCCGCGGCACAGAGTGCATCGCTTTGCGAAACAACCACTTATGTAGGAGTAACATAAATAAATTAAAACTTTTTAGATCACGGCTATACGAAAGGTCAGATCCACAAAAGAGGCAATTCCTTAGTCGCTTTTATGATCAATTAATTGGTGTTAAAGAAGGCAATAGAATTGTTCGCGAGAGAATATTAACTGCTCAAGTATTTTCCTGAAGAAACTTGCATCTGAGTTTCAGTCTTAATGGCCTACGTTATGATCTTTTATTTATATGTTTTTAGCTTTTATTTTGGAGCTATTCTACTAAGTGAAGAATTGAAGCTACAGATATAATAATAAGTCCATCAAAGGTTTCATTGTAGCAAGGGCACTTCACGTTGTGCCATCTGTGTTGTTTTTTTAGCGTTAATGAAGTGGATTTTTACGAGTTTCAAGACTGTATAAGGACTTTACTAAAAAACAAACGTTAGTCAAAATCCAGACTCTCGCGCAAATATTTGCTTTTAGTAGTGGACTGTAAAAACTAGGTGGACAATAAAGCTTTGCATGCCGAAATTTTAGGCGAAGCTGAATTAAATTAAAGACCACATTTTTTACAATAGTTTCCCACAGACATGGGCAACTTTAAGGGTGATGATTCCTCAATGGTAAAATTTATTCGGAAAATCTCTACGTCACAACCCAGTCCTTGATGCGTTTGACGAAAATTAGCTCTATACATCTGTTTAAAAACTTTACAGCTACCATCTTCTGTATACGTCCCAACAAAATTTTTCACAAGGATTATCTACTTTTTTGAGGTACGGATAGATCAATAAAACCGCTCTTTTGTCCAAGATGGCATTGTAACTTATATTTAATTTGCAATTAAGAAATGATTTACAAAACCAATACCTTATGTTTGTGGTAAATATTATACATCAATAATGTTTTATGTGGAAACTTCTTGTGTAACAACAAGTGGGTAGGTGGGACGACATTCTGTGAATAGGTTGACTTAGGTGGGCATTGTAGTGTTATAAGCCGTAGTGGGAGCGCCCCCGCTTCCATACTAGCTGTGTACTGTGTTGTTGGAATCCTGGTCATTTAGTGATTTGTTAACACTTTACATAGCATACTACGAAATTGATTCTTGTTTTTTGTTGATCTGTACACAGATATTTTCAACTGTGGTACATATTTTGGTAAAAAGAAGATATTGTATACTCAACGATAACAGTATTACTCGAACCAATGCTTCAAAATCTAGCAGGGCACTTAGCTGAACTACAGTGATAAAAATACACAATATTAAAATCATGATGCGGTTGGAGACCCAATCACCAACGATACTTTATTACTTCCATTTTGTTCTCTATCAACTTCCAAACGTGGCTGAAAAGTTCCTGGCCCTGAAGCTCTGGCTACCCCTTTTTGGGATTTGTGGCCGTGAGTTTGTATGTAAAATCAGTAGCAGTATATTCCTATTTCTCAGGCTGCAGGGGCGATCAAAAGAGCGTTTAAACATCAAAGAAGCTTTAATCGGTACATCACCATCAGAGCTCACCTCACTCAACAATGGCATCCAAAATATCACTTTCCATCCATCCATCCATCATAAAGTCTTTATATATCTCGATATATACTTATGATCTTAGTAAGGTTTGGATAATTAGAAGACCAAGGCTTATGAGAATGTTAAATAATACTGGGCTCAGTCATATAATAAAAAAAGGGTTCCAGTCATGTTTTGAAATTCTGTACTGCGTTAACACATCTTCCTGTTTTCAAAAGTTACAGCTATGAGCATAATAAATATATATATAGCGACATAATAGTCCAGTGGGTAGAACACCCGCCCGAAAACAGAAGGGCGTGAGTTCCAATCCTGGCTCGGGCCTACACCAATTTGTCTTTTCTAAAGTCATATGTGTGGTTAATTTATCATAGTTGTTAACGGTGAGGGAAAACATCGTGAGGAAACCCACATGGCTGAGTTGTACTTAGTCATGTGACAGTGTATTCGTACAAAACGGCGATAGGCCTGCCCCCATATCACGTGAGTACACTGTCTAAGCAAAACGTGGGTGCCTTCTCTGGACACTAGATGGCGCTGCCATGTGAGTTCAGAAGTAATGGTACCTCTGCCAACCCCTTCGGGTATAAACGGCGTGAACGTTTATGTTATGTTTATGTTATATATATATACTTTATAGGTTGTTAATGGTTCCTATCATCTTTTCTTTTATGTCTTACTATAATCTTTGAATCGTTAATTTATATACGCAAGAATATCATAAATATAGTTAGTACCTATAACAACAGTTATATATATATATATATATATATATATATATATATATATATATATATATATATAACTGTTATTACCGAATACTAAAAACATATTAAATGTTTCCTATATGCAACAAAAAATCGACAGACGAATTACAACACCAAAGTAGGGCACCAGGAAATAAAACGATAAACATCACCTCATGAATATTTGCATCAACGTAAACTCTGTGCATAATTATGTCAATAGCGACAAAAACCCCAACCGATAAGATAAAAATTGTTTACTGTCTGGATTCAATTTCAGTTATGAATTATAAAAATATTGGAATGTAAATCGGATAAATCACTTTTTTTTTACCTCTAGCTGAAACCAGTTTACAGAGACATAACTTTTTAACACACTCGTTCATAAAGTGTCATTTAATGCATTGCAATTTAGGCATGTCTAGTCGTCAGATATTAAGAAAACTGTTTTTTTTTTATGTACCATTAGATCATAGTCTGATAAAATTAACTATTCTTCATTCCCAATAAAACTTCATGGCCACCAAAAAGAGCTTGTATATTAATTATGAGCCAGTGTTCGATATCTTAAAATTAAAACAATATTTACTACCTCCTCCTTTTATACTTTATTTGCTAATTTCGTACACTACTACTGTAGTAACTTTTATGGTATAAGTCGATGCCTAAGTAAAGGTGTAGATAAACATACATACATACATACATATACATACATATACTCACGGCTATAAATCCCTTAACGGGGTAGCCAGAGCTTTGGAATGAGAAATTTCTCAGCCACTTTTGGAAGTTGATTGGGGAAAAGATGGTAATAATAAATGTTTTTGGTGACGGGTCTCCAACCACATCGCCCAAAACCACTTAAAAAGCCCCTATACCCTTAGTCGCCTCTTACGATCACCCACGGGTAGAAATGGGGTAGTGTTATTCTAAGCCGACACTGTAGACAGTGTAGACAGTGTAGACAAACATACATACATACATACATATACTTACGCCATTAGTTCCTATTCGGGATCCTCTCTATGTGCCCAAACCATCTTACCATTCCGTTTTCTATTATTTTATCCAATATCATTTTTCACACCGAACCTTTTACGAATAACACTCATTGTCACTCGATCGCATAATCAAACATCACAAACTATTGTTTTAGATAAACGTAGTCGAATTATTTTCGGTTCTGCCTTATCTGATAAGAAGTCTGCTCCAGGATATAGGATATGAACTCTTGCAAATTTAGAGTGCTGCCTCTTGTATCAGTATAAATTTATGAGAGCTCAAAAGGTAGCAAAAATTTGGTTCAAAACTCGAGGGCACTTATTAAATTTGTTCTTTTTTGCTATACTTGGACTAGTTGTGTTGTTCTTTAGGATACGGTTACTATTACCGTCTTTTTTTTATCGATTCGTCTGACTTTCCGACTTCTTTGTAAATTTTGTAGTTCCCAAGGAACGCCGCGGTACTTAAGTTTTTTTAATTATTTTACGGCGGTAGGGGGTGTAGAGTAGTGCAATTTTCTGAGAAAAAAGTTTATCTAGTATTATTAAATGCAAACAAAAAAATATAAATTATAAAGGATTGGTTTTATTGCAAATCAAATCCCGTGAGTCCTATATTCGCAAAATATATACTCTGAATGTTTATTTAAATTAAACAAACTCTTTTTATCTGCAATGTAAATTATTGTACTCATTAATTTCCTCTGTTTTATGTAGTTAATCATTTGGAAGTATAAAACTTAGTGTTTAATATTTTTTCTTGTTTATGTGGAACAATGAGTATAAGTATATTGATTTTGATATTGTTCTCATATTGCATTTTCATTCTAATATTGTAGTGTCGGCTTAGAATAGCACTACCCCATATCCTCCGGCGGGTGTACGTAAGAGGAGACTAACGGTATTGGGGCTTTCAGGGCATTTTGGGCGATGTAGTTGGGGACCCATCACCAACAACCTTTATTTTACCATCTTTTCCCCACTCAGTTTTCCGTTTTCCAAAAGTAGCTAAGGAATTTCTAATTCCTTAGCTCTGGCTACCCCTTCTTGAGATTTATAGCCGTGAGTATATGTATGTATGTATTGCATTTTCAACAAAACTGTACAACTGAAAGTACTTATATGTATAAGACCAACGAAAATCTGATATCAGTTTGTAAACGGAGGACTAAGACAAAATACCTGCGACTGCCTGCGATATACGAGATGGTTAAAATTAATCAATACGTGTATGATTGAATTGAGGCTCACTCAATATTGTCTATTGGTATTAGTTGTTCTCGGCACCCGCGGAAGATGGCGTGAGATGTTCCACACTTATTTCTTTAGAAAGCTTTCATTGAGTTTCTGTATAACTTAAATGTTATGATATTATCTTCGAAGCAACATAGCAAATTATTACATGTGCTTTAACTTGTATATTACATCTAACCTCAACTACTTACAAAGCAGATGATGCATGAGTAACGTACGTTAAAAATAAAGAAAAATCAGATGTTATTGAAATTCTAAATTCAGATGTAGGGAATACAAATACGCTTTTAAGTACGTGCTTACACTTTATATTAGTTCGCAAGTACGTGACATCTACGCGTCCACTGTGTATGTACCAGTACGCCACTAGTCCAGAAATCTTCTGCTGGATGTAGAACAAGAAAAGAAAGGATTGAATCAAAGTTCCAATATTTCGGTGTGGCAGGGTGTGAGGTCGTCGACCGCGCTCTTCGGTGTTGGTGCGTGCTATTTCGAGGCAGCGAGCGGTGGCGAGTGCGCCCGACTCCGGCCGATCGCGCGATGCGGGACGCACGCGTAAACAAACAACATGGCCGATATGTCATTCACTAATTCATTCATAAATGATCATTGTAATTGACAATGATTATGTGACTCATTTATTTAACATCAAACGGGCCAAACTATGTACAGCATACATTTCATCAACTTTTTTCGAAAATGATATTTGAAGTGTTGATACCGCAATATTTACATCAATCGATTCTAAAAAAAGATGTCATTAATATAGACACATAATAGTAGACACTTTTAAGCATATGAAAGAGTAACATTTCGAATATTCGAATATTTTAAATCCGAATTTCAACATTCAGAAAACGGTTCACAGAATTTACGTATCACAGATGCTTTATTTTCACAACTTCATTAGTACATAAATACATTTTCTAGAAGTATCACTTCCCAGAAAAACTAAAACCAGATTATTAAAATGATTTTTTTGCTTTTACCAACTATATCTTTTACTATAATCTCATTATTCCAAAGGTTTAAAAGACCGAAGTAACTTTATCTATAGTCTTACAAATCGTAAATCACTTTAACTAGATATTATTTATGTTAGAAAAATTGTATAAATAAAACGCGGATGCATGCCTGTTTGTATGTATACTTGCTTGCTTGTTTGCATGCTTGGTTGCATGTCGGGAGTGCAGGGGGGCAGAGCAGAGCAGGGCAGAGCTCCCGTGCTTGGGGGGGTCGGGGGGCGAAAGCCCCCTGCTGACAAAGAAAAGTTAGGTTAGGTCACATTTAGTTAGGTTAGGTTAGATTATGTATAAAACGAGCGAGCGTAGCGCAGCGGAGCGAGCACCTAAATGCTTGATGCATGCCTATATGCATATTTGCTTGCTTGCAGCTTACTTGCATGCTGGCTACATATAGGGGACGGGGGGTGGGGTATACTACTTACATAAAATATGCCTGCAAAATTATTCATAGCAGTAGGTATCATTCAATACATCTGTATTTCAAATGTATGGAAAATGTTTTTTGGAATAGTGATTATTCGGAAAAGCAATATTGCGGAATTAAGGTATATCTGGTTTTTAATTCTGTGGGAATCCGTTCTAGTGGTTAATCATAATGATAGTAAAGAAAAAAAAAGTCAATCGATAATCTGGAATGTAAGAATATGGTATTTGAAATTTCGGTGAAACAATATTACGGCAATTAAAAAAAAGTCGATTAGTTTTCGGTAAAATAATATTCGGGTTTAAAAGTTTCGGATATACAGTATGTAACCATATGAAAGTTTAATATTTCTTTGTCTATGTGTTCAACTTGTTCATCAAAAATCTTTGCAACACGGTCAAATTAAGCTCTTGCTATAGACCAAATCCGTTCCTGGCAGGAAATCCTTACGTTTCGAAAATATTGACAGTAGGTTTTAAAAAATTGTGACTGTATGTATATTTACCTGCATATCCGCATATTATTGCAAATTTCTGTTTATGCTGTTGACTTCGAAGTACCAATGCTACAAAACAATATAAGACGACTACTATCATCTCTGTTAAAATATCAAGAGGTAAGAGGCAAAAATAATTATCTCAGGGTCTAGTGAGGTATCTGCCATCTTATATTAAAGACAGACGTGTTATAAACCGAAATAATGAAAAGCAATATAAATGTAGGCAGCAATCACCTAGTTAAGACTTCATAGTGCTTATCCTCAAATGAGAGATGTTGTTGCTTCAATTGCTTTCACTTCGGAATTCCACTCAATTTTTAATTTGTTTCGCGGAGTATTAAATTATTGATATTTTATTATAATTTAAGTTAAGCTGCTTTATTCTTTTATTTATATGATATGCAAGATATATTACAAACTGGTAATGAGTAAAAATATCTTAATCTAGCTACAAGTATTCGATTAGGTACTTAAGCATTAAAATATTATAACAATATTAAAGAAATTGTTTTAATTGTGATAACTGATAAGTAATAATAAGATAACGCATATTTCTTATTATGTGTTTGTACTTTTATCATGTGATGAGTTCTTGAATAACTGGCAGATTTATTATTATGTTGTATTTTTGCCAAGAATGTTGAGAGTAAATGAATGGGAACCATTCAACTTCTAAAAGTGGCTGAGGAATTTGTAATTCTACTGGCTACCTCTTTTAGGGATTTATGACTAACTTTCATTATCAAAAGCTGTGTAGTGTCGGCTTAGAATAGCACTACCCCATTTCTTCCGGTAGGTGTACGTAAGAGGCGACTAACGGTATTGGGGCTTTAAAGGGATTTTTGGGCGATGCGGTTGGAGACCCACCACCAACAACCTTTACTTTACCATCTTTTCCCCACGCAAATTTCCAAAAGTGGCTGAGGAATTTCTAGTTCCTTAGCTCTGGCTACCCCTTTTAGGGATTTACAGCCATGAGTATATGTATGTATGTTTCATTATCAAGTCTTCTAAACCCATCATAATATAGAGAAAATTATCCATGTTTAATATCTTGGGCTAAAACAGCAATTAATGGGAACATACAAACATAAACTCACGGTTAAATATTCCAAAAAGGATAACCAGAGGTTTAGAAACAGATATTAATCAGTGACTTTTAGAAGTAAGTCGGAAAGAGATATCTATATAATATAAGTTTTTAAATATATAATTCTACACACTTAATTTACAGGTTTAATTAAGCTCTGGCTACCCCTTCTAGGGATTTATAGCCGTGAGTATATTTATGTATGTTACTTTACAAACTGGACACAATCTAATCTATATTTAAAAGCTGATTTGTTTTAAGACGCGCTCTCAACATGGGTCATTCAGTAAGTGCTAAGTTTTTGATTCTCTAGCAATTAAACTTGAGGAACTTGCTGTTTGCAAATATTTAAATGCATATAATTTATAACAACTGTCACGTCAGGATATTTTTTCTACGTGGTGGCCGTTCAACGGTCATTAAAATAAGCCAGCATTGTGATTACATCGGCAGCAAGTAGGAGCAGCAATAGAGCGCATTATTGGTAACATATGGCCTACACATCTGTAGAGCATATTCTAACGCGCCTTTTGTTCCTATCCGTGACCATATGCTGCTTGCAGACCGAATGTGCAAGTTTTTGTCACACGATTCGGAGAACAAGAAACAATTGTATTGTAGACAAGAAGATGGCTAGAAATCACTCGTTATGGATATTACTATTTTATATTTAAACCATTGCATGTGAATTCGGTATGCAAAGTTTTACAAAAGTGGTGCTGATTGCGAAACCATTTCGAGATATTATGTTTTTAAACAATATTTTCTTGAAATTAAATCAAACAAAGCTAAGATGACCGTTATTTTGTCAAAAAACTGCAACAGTATTTGACCTTCAGTGTTATTTCAAAGACATTTGTTTTTGCAGTTCATTAATAAAATATCGAAAATCATAGGTTTCTTTAGTATATTATCGTAATGATTTCATTTGAGATCACAAAGTCGTGAAATGTAATGCAATTAGCAACATTTTTATTAAACATTTCGCTTTATTTGCATGTCGCTACGCGATATTTTCAATCGATGACGTCGTTAAGTACAAAAGTTGAACAATCTTTAAAAAATCATAACTTTACAATTACTCATTTTAAATGAAAAATATTCAAATCAGTCTTTTATTTTCATGTTTGCTATCAAATAAAAATATTTTATAAATACCAAAAAAAAACTTTGCATACCGAATTGCTGAGTATCGAGTAAAGAAGGCAATTAGTTACTTATACTCATACCCATTATTTCCATTGGGGAGGCAGAGACATTTTGCATGATTCTCTTGCATCTCTCACATTCATTATTCTTCTCATACATGCATTTTCATTCGGACTCCCGCCTCTTTAAGAACATTATCAATCTTCCCTTTAAACGTCTTGAATGACCATTACCTACAACAATGCCGTCCACATTGGCTCTGAATATGCAAATAAGATAGTTTATGAAAAGTAAGGCTGGAGTGTTCAGGACCATTTGACCATATATATATATTAGAGTATAAAACTAGCTTTGGCCTTCATAGCAGCGTTATAATAAGTCTGATTAGTCTTGGGCACAAAATATAAGCATTGGCAATATAAGTAAGTAAATAAAACAAAAGACGTTTATAAGAAGTAGTAAAAATCGGTCATATTGGTCTTCTCATTTATGTGTGTGTTGCTGTGTAGTGTCGGCCAAGAATAGCACTACCCCATTTCTTCCGGTGGGTGTACGTAAGAGGCGACGGTATTGGGGCTTTTAAGGGATTTTTGGGCGATGCGGTTGGAGACCATCACCAACAACCTTTATTTCACCATCTTTTCCCCACGCATCTTCCAAAGGTGGCTGAGGAATGTCTCATTCCCTAGCTCTGGCTACCCCTTCAAGGGAATTATAGCCGTGAGTAAATGTATGTATGTGTAGTAACACTAATAACCTAAAGTCCTAAGATGTAACTCTATAATGATAAATGGAATGCCGAACAATAACTAGCAGACAGATGCGATAAATAAATTAAGATTAATGGTAAGTCTCTTTCACTAGACTGAATACCAAAAATACTAGCGCTACATTGCATAGTGCGCAAAATGGTACTGTAGGAGCACATGGTGCTTGAGGAGTTGCCAACTCTCGTTTCAGACGACGGAGGGGCTTCCTGTTTACCTGTTGTCTGCGCATTATTGCGTCTTTACTTGTACTTATTTATTAACGTATACATTTTACTTTGCGATACTAATTTTTATGTCTATTTTAATACATTCCTTATTTTCTTGTTGCTCTTGATCTGCGGCATCTATTTTAACTTGACTATATTAAACATCTCCGCTGTTTTAAAGCTTGTATCAGTAAAGAAGTGGGCATAAAAAGTTTAGTAAATATTTCTGTAAAAATAATAGTATTCGGTAAGTGTAACGCTACAAACGAATAGGTATTGATGTATTAACCATGTACAAATCACTACATTATAATCACAAAGCAGTCGCATTATGTAAATATTAAAACTCCAACGAAAGATTCCATGCAAGTGATATCCCATAAATATAACAAAATAAATAAAATAAAACATCAATAAAATGACCAATCAATTCAGCCAAAACTTTAAAGAGTACGACTTATTTGACATTGCGGCTACACAGATTAGCATGCAGCGCACTTAAAAAGGCTATAGCCATGCTATAGCTTATGAGTTTTCGCTACTTGAATTAAGAAAGACGCGGCCTTGGCGATGTTAATCGTTTTTTTTATTCAATGCGCCGCGCAGACGCAGATAAAGTAAAGATAACGGGTTTCAAGTTACATAAAATATTAATATACATAATAAATTTAAGCTGTGAATTTAAAGCTATTCTAATATTTCAATAACTTATTGACACATCTATAACATAGCTAGTATAAAAGTTCCTATGGATGTCTGTAGACAAACGAGTTCATGTGTCGTGGAGTGCGTTCACAACCACATAGAGACATGGAATAGGCTTAACGGAGGACGCAATTATGATGATTAAATGAAACTGGTTCTACTGCTCTGCTTGCCAGTCTTCTAATAAAAGTCCGTAGATTGCCGCTTGCTAGTCGCACTTGTATACAGTTTAAATGTAAAGCAGGCGATGTGATTATCGATTATTCTTTCTACTTCTCAATAACTTAAATGAGCATTGATAATTAAATGTTTACATATTTAAATGTTGTAAACATTATGCTTCTACAAATCGCCTCAGTAAAGTAGATTTAATTAGGAGTGTTTAATGTTCTTAGGTGTAAACTTAGGAGAATTCCTTAAATACTGTTAAAGATTGATCGCTCGCTACCTTATTATAATCAAATTTAAACAATTTTATAAGCTAAAAAGGTCTGACAAATCAACAACTCCATTTCTAACGGTTAATATCCTATCGAATGGTATCAATCATATATAATTGTATGTATGACCAAAACTGAGTATTTGTTAGTTATAAAAGAATATTTTTTTAGGTAACTATAATATATTGGTTGAAGAACGGTGATTGCCAATTCTGAAACAGATGCGACAATCAACCCAACATATTCCTGAAATGGAACATACCCATTATTCTAAAAACTGTCCAATATATAGACTCCTGAACGTTGAAAAGACCAGTTCCAAATTCCTTTACCATCTAAAATCTATTGATCTTTAAATATTGGCAAAATTAGGTGAGTGTGGGAAGTCTTTATGTAAAACTAATAAGCGGTTACATCAAAAGCTTATAAATAGAGCTGGCGCCTACTGAGACAACGTGTGTTTCTCCTCATCTCGACCGTCGATCCAATTCTACGCTACCGTACAAACTATGTAGGTTTTATTATATACACAAGTTTGAAGATTTTTCAACTCAATGCAGCCTAATGAAAAACTTCTTAATAGATCACATTTTCTTCCGTCAAGATGTTATTAATAAATTTCTAGCCTAGCCCTCTAGGGATTTAGATCCCTGCATACAATTCCAATTGAATTAGACATAGGAAAAAGTTACAACATAACAAGTAGAATTTTTGGCAAAATAGGTACGCATATTTTCCCTTTTGATCTTGGCTGATATTGCCTTCCTTTATCCGAATATTTGGTATATAATGTATCTATATTTTAGCTTTCATGAATAAACCTTTTACTTGCTATCGACTTCAAAATGGAGAAGGTTCTCAACTTTTATAATATAAAAGCAATTTATTCTAGTCTCTTCTACTTCTACCATTTAGTGTTTTAAATTTGCATGGGATAAGCAGCTGAAAGTTAATTAATTAACTTTAAGCTGCTTATCCTTTTAAACGGGGAACTACATAGGGATAATGTATATAACAGAATTTCTGACGAACCAATACTGAAGATGTCTAGTTTACGAATCTTTGGATAACCGCTGTGGAAAAACTACATACAGATTTTGAATATTATTTATTTTCTCTAGCTAGAGTATGATTCCGAGCGGATTGAGTGGGCGGCAAGAGCGCGGGTATTTTGGGGCATTATCACGCGCCCACGCAGTCACACGACTGGCAGAAAAATATTTAATAAATAACTTTGTAGCAAGCTGTGTATACTCGTATAAATCATGAACATAACCTAAATGCATAACATACAAAAACTAAGTGGTTCCTTCTCTATTGGACATGGAAAAGTTATATTAAAATTGTATCGATCGATATAGGTACAAATATGTCCTATTTTATGCAATAAAATCTTAATACTCTTTTATTAGCAATAGTAATAACAAAAAAAGTATTTTTAATGTTAAACCAAGTAAAGTTAAAACTATCAAAAGCGAATACTAGGTAAATTTAATAATTTTGAATAAATAAAGCAAATGTTGTTCGAAGCGCTATCTCTGTTTCTTATCATTATTACGGAGAGACGCGAGCGTAATGGATGATATCTCTTCTAAAGTAGGTACGTTCTCTGGCTCGTTTCCGGTGGTTGTTTACAAAAAATATATATTAAACTTGTAGTCAAAAACGGCCTGACAAACCGGCCAGCCGAGATACTTACTACGAATAAAAATCGTTACAACTTCCGTTCGACTAAGTCGGGCCCGAGATAAAAAAGATAAAATAAGAATAATAACATAAAGATCGATACAGCAGAACGGTGCTACCTGTTTTTTCATCGAGCTCGCAGCCTGCAGGCAGCTTACTTGTGTTGTCTGCGGCGGAGCGAACTAAACTTTTATAACGACCTACTCTGACTTCCTTTTAGTTAGAGCGTATAGAATACTGTCACTATTAGAAACAAAATAAAAAAAACTACTTATTTAGCATTGGACTATTCGAGCGCATTACTAAAACCAATAGAATCATTTAGGGATACTTTGTAAGCAAAATAAATGACGAAAATATGAGATCTAGCTGAACTGGTTAACTTTTCAATCATTTAAAATATGAGGTAAATGACAGCGAAGTCCGACCATACGTAAATGAGCATCACATGATGTCACGTATCCGGTAACGTTACAAGAGGTAATGTTAATCGGACAAGACAACTAGTTTACTTCAGAGTAACGGAGGATATCAGATTAATAAAAGATGTCGATGATACAAAATGCTTGGCAATTTCACGAGTGATGCGCCATCATATTTTTAAGTACCTATTCGATTATGGTGAAACATAAATGTTTGAGTGCGATGGTGCGTCTGTGTTGGTGCGGAGCGAGCACATCAAGTCTGGTAACTATGCGGCGGCGTAACTCCGGTAGCAGCGCAACAGGTCTGCAGCAGGGGGAGGCGGGGGGAGGCGGGCGGGCTGCGGGGCAGTGGGAAATTCTTTACACACACGAACACACAGCGACACGTATCTCTGTGTGCGTCATCCGGTTTTGTTTGCGCGTGAGCTCGCTGTATCGTACAGATACAACGAGACTGTATAGGTGTCTGTGGCATCAATCGATCAATGAGCTCGACATTCGGTTCGAGTTCAGCGTTTTGCTGCATGTAATTCATTGATTACCTATGAACGACGAATAGTCTATTCATTCATCATTATGTGTATGTAACCATTTAAATCATGTTTCACCAAATGCTAATGTATTGAGGAGTAGGGGTATTCAGGTATCATTTGATAATAAGGTCATTAAAGCTTCTTGACGAAAGTATATAGGTCAAATTTCAATTCAAAAGCCAAAACTTTTTAAGCCCAGTAGAAACTGTGAACCTGTTTTTATTGCCTTCTATAGAATGGAACTACTAAAGGAGCATAATAATAAATTAAATTATCAAAACCTAAGGATATCTTATTAGATATCTCGCACGCTGCTATTATTGCCCTTTATGAATAATTTATTGGAAAGTTTGAAGTACCCTATAAGGTAATACAAATATACCATCCTAAATGCCATAAAACATTTCAAACTAAAGCATACTGGACACTAGAATTGGTTTTGCCCTGATAACTAGTAGGCCTTTTCGATTTTATTTAAACTTTTTGTTTTTTTAAGACGATGGCATATGTTTAATGAAATTTTTTTCATCAAGCGACCTCACCACATCTTTAAACTACCTATACCTAATCTCAAAACAGCAAAACATTTTATGAGTTAAAACAACAATTTACGAAGTGAATTTAAAATAATGGGGAAACGCGATATAGTGAATAAACACTTCATCATATTGGTACCATCAATCCGATATTATATAAATAGTCAGTTCTAAGTAACATGGAAATCTAATTACACCCAGCGATTTCAGCTAATTCGTTAGTGATAGTACGATATTTTAACTTCACCTCTGAAATATATTTCTAAAAGTTTGACTTAAAATACTATGTCATTGATAAAATTTAGATTAAATGGCCGCCTAAGCAAACTTAAATCGGATCGAAATTTCATCATGCTACTTTTGATACCATATTTTTGCCTGGTTGTAATTAATAATAATAACTTGCCGTTTGTTACTCCTCACAAAAATTTTAAACGAACATTGCCAATGACTTAGTTTCGACAAAATTGTATTCAGACGATACATAAACCGAGACTGGCAAAATCAGTCAGTTAACGAGAACGAAAGGTGCAAGATGGATTTGTCCTGCAAACTTAAAACAATCGAGCATGTAATGAATTAACACGAAGAAGGAAGAGGTAGGAGCTAGGTGAAACTGGTTGGCGGTGTTAAAGAGTACAGGTGTGGGACGCTGCGCGGTGGGCTCGGAATTTGCTGTGACGCGTGCGCGGGCGCAGGCGGTGCGTGGGCGACGCTGTCGGCTGCTCGTTCGCCCACGGGCCGCGCCCAGCCGGGCAGCCGCTTCGCCACCGCACCACGATCACGGTAACCAATACTCTACCAACACTGCCTTACTTAACACTAAATCCTTAAAAAGCATCTAGATTACATAGTCAAAGAAATTTAGAATAGGTAAGATCTTGATTTCTTTCTATTTATTTTTCCACCATGTTACTTGTTATCAGATTATTTGTAGGATGCAGTATATCCTAACTTTACTTTGATAAAGCCGAGACTGTTTCAAAGTGTTCATCTTGTAGTATTTTCACTCTACTACAAATAGTCAAGGAAAAATCCCATCATCTATGTGTAACTAGTGAGTTATAGTAATTTGGCACCAAAAAAATATACCGTCTCTGATGAGCTTAGCATTAGCAGTGCACGTCATCGCGCCAATATGTGGTCGCGCAGAGGAGGGTTGGCGGAGTCGAACGGCCGGAGACGGCCTCACGGAAGGTCGTCCGCCTCACCTCCCGTCCCACCTCACCACACCTCGCCCTACCAACCGCTACATACAATTACTGTAATTGCCGTCAATTAAAACAAGAAGAATCTACACCATCGCCGGAACACATTGCTTTGAGTGGCAGCAATTTAATCTAAAACAAATTTTCTGTATTGAAATAACGAAGGTTGCTTACTAAACAAAATTAATATTGTTGTGGTTTTTAAGGTTAACATTAAATTATGTAGCTTATTCGTGAAGACACACATACTTGCTCTTTAACTCATAGATAAGAATATCGACTAAGCAAACAAACACCCGTCTTGAATATAGAGTCCAATCATTGGAGCAAATATTAGAGATAGGTAAGTTCAAGATATATCGTACCGACCAAATATGAGCAGTATTAAATGACAACGAATATTACAACTACAAGTATTTAATGAATATGACCTATGAATGGAATAAATGAAGTGTGGCAATTGTCCATTCATGAGACTAACCAAAGTCATCGTTATTTAATGATTAATTAGCACTGGCGAATGAATGAAAAAACTTACAAACGATGACAATCCTACCTAGTTAGATAATAAGAGTACTCGTTATTTATCCATATCCATAACCACAATCTCGGAAATTTAGAGGGCTTCGTAACTTAAAGTTAAACGTTTCTTGGTTTAAAAATCTGTTTTTGAACTGATTTTACGACTCTCGAAACTTTGTATATAACTGATTACGTGCGCAACTGACCACGTCACGACACGACCCAGCTTTAGGAAAGAATAAAAGTTATTGCATTACACAACATGCATCGCGTTCGTTTTTGAAGACTATATTTAGCAAAACACGAAGCAAATCCCTCAATTCAATGAATCAGACAGGTATCTGGTTGAAAGAAGTTAACTAATGTAGGTAATATACACATACATATCCAATAAGTGATTATGAATTAACTTATATTAGATAATTTAAGAATTCTTCAGAAGTGTGGTAAAATCTAGACCTGTTGTACACGGAATGATCAGTCACCCTAATTTGGGAGAAACAAGCAATAAATTAAAAATGTATGTAAAATTAGGAAATCAGTTCAACGGAGATTTGGAAATCCTTGTTCAGATCCACAATATATTTAAGCTAAAACAAGTTGGCTTGGAAAAGGTATGAAAGTAAATTAAATGCTTTCTTCTCGATTTTTAACACTGAATGGTAGAGTAAGAAATATGAGCATTAGGCAGAAGTGTGGAATGAAAGTTATTTGCCATGTGCAGTTCTGAGGGACTAACCCAAGAGCTCGTTATGAGTATACAATTTCTGACACGGTATCAGAAGATGTAAAAGAATACAATACCTTAGTAGGTCAAATAATGAGTTAAGAATTTAGGCTATTAATTAGCCCACGATTACAAAAGTATTGTTTATAGTTAAACTTATCATTGAAGGCGAGTGGTGATTCAAAAAGTGAATACGATATTAGTATCAAAAAAGGGTTACCCGCAGTTTAGCCCTGAGTTAATTATCTTGATGTCTTGAATTCGTTGAAGACCAATCCGACTAGCTCTTTGCAAAACGGACTTTCATTTGCAGTTGACGAAAAAAACATGTAGACAAATCTAATGGATAGTTCGAAATATAACTAAGTGCACACGTGTTGGAATGTTTTATATTTTTCTAATGATGCTGAAACTGAGTGGCACGGGTATTGGAAACGGATGGAAAGCGCCGACGCACACAGTGTTAGCTTCCGCTTCGTCGTCACTACATGCACCGCCTCCGGAATAACAAACGAAACCTGATTTCAAAAGACTTTTATCCATCTAAACGTACAGAATAAAAATACGTCAGCATAACTGTGACTTATTTATATTTTAATAGATCTTGTACGATGCTCTACTGAAATTTATTACCATTTATAATATACAACCGATTTTAAAATTAGCAATTTTTTCTCTCCTTGTTAGTGCTAAGCTAAGTGTTAACGAAATGTTGATAATGAAACTAGAACTGACTATTTTTGTTGGGAATATACCAGTTAATATAATGTTTTGTCCCTTGCTATAAATAAGGATATTTTATATTAACGTCGATAAGGTTGTTTAATGTTTTTTGACATGAATTCCTCATGTGGGGATTATTACTCATAAATTGGTTTATATTTTCGACTAAAATCAAATATACGCTTTAAGCTTCTTAGAACAATTTGCAACAAGCACGGATCGTACCTTGTACCTATTCTTCATGATTTTAACAGTATGACATAGCAACCTGTCTGTTTCGTAACAAAAGAGTGTTTTCTTTAGAATGGGTAGAGTGCAGGTAGAGTCCTATATTATATTATAACGATTAGTTGTTTCATTCAAAAATACAATGTCCAATGATGTTTCGGTTTTATGCGGCATAATTCATACCTCAACATGAATGACCATCTGTCTCTATCTTTTTCAAAAGATGTATGTAAAAACTTTGACAGACCTGAACTATATTCTGTTCTTAATATGGAAATTTCATTTATGATTATCTAAAATAGATAATTATAGTTGTTTAATTAAATATATATTTTATTTTTAAACGAAAAAAAAGGGCTTTTAAAAATACGTCTTGCGATGGAAATAAAATTGTAAAAATAAACTTGAGTAACCAAATGAATGAAAAGTGAATAAACAGATAGCTATTACAGGATGATAGTGGGCGCAGGATCTTAGTGACGCGACTCTTGCCGGCCGGAAACCCAATTCCCGGATGCGGCCGAGCGGGGGATCGTGGCGGAAGCTTGGTAAACGAGCACATCCGCTGCTGCCGCCCGCGCCGCAAAATTTGGCACCGCGAGTACTCGCAGCTCGCTTCCGGCCTACTCCCCCCGAACCCCAACCATCATCGTTCACCCGCGAAAATAGCAACCAACCGCGCCGTGTACGCGGTTCATTCAGTATGGCCGCCTTTCATTCATAAAAAGGCGAGGCGAGGCCGGAATGAAGTGCGGCGGAGGGGAGGTAGCTCTCCCGCCAACCCGCGCCCGCGGCCGACGCCAGTGCGGAATGTACAAGCGGACGGGACAGTCGCTTCGCTGGAGCGTAACGCTAACGCTCCCGGTTTTCGTTTAAAATGTGTATAAGAATAAGTGTAGTGAAACCACACGAGTTCGAAGCAGTTACAAAAAATATAGTCGTCGAAATTCGGAGTAGAAATCAACGTAGAACTTCAGCGAGGAAGTGAGTAGCGGCCATATTGCAGTGATAACCGCGCGGCGGCGGGCGGACGAGAATCGAGGCCGGTGCGTGGGCTGCCCCCCGCCCGCGCCAGGTGCCGCTCCGGACCGCGCCGGTTTTACCAATCTTATAAGCCATCCTGTGGATTTGCGCGATTTAATAGTTTCCTGCGTTTTTAAAGTGATTAAGTGAAGTTACCGGCACGGTCTTGGAGCGCACCTTTTATTTGTAATATTTTTTAACTTGTGGAGGTTTAGTGAAGTGTATGTTTTCAATGTGAAAATAACCGATGTCAATCATGGTTTATTATTTTGGAAATTCTACATTTCAAGTCAGGGATATTGAGGCATGCAGGTACAATTAGTATTAGATCAGAGTTAAGTGGCCAACAGTTGTCAGTTCCTGACATTGTTTATAGCGGTCTATTGCATAAAGATGAAATTCATTATCAGAACGAACAACTAAGAATAAGAATAATCGAAATGAATGACAAACTTGGATAAAAGAGGGCCGATGGCCGAGCTCACGAAGCCTCGTTGCCAGACGCACACGTGCAACGACCACTGCTCTCAAAACTCAACAATCCTATCAAACGGGTTATAAGGCTCTCTTATTTGGTTAAAGTTTAAACTTTCATTATCGTGGTTTTGACTATTTCTATCTATACGCTTTTGCTGACGTTAGCAAATTGTCTGCATAACATGCATATACTAAATTGTGTACATCTTATCTATGAAAACATCCACATCAAAAACCGCCTCACAAAATAATTATTTATTTCAAGGTTACTATAAGCAGATCTTCTCCCACATTCGATACGTTCAAGTGGTTTGCCATGTTATTATCTTGATAGAAACGTTTCGACCATAGAAACGATTCATTTCATCAATTCAGTTACATTAAAAACATATTCGAATGATAGCCATCGTTTTAAGCAGCAAAAACACGAGAAAACGTTATATTTTAAATAATGTGACAGATAACAGTTTGGTAAACAATACCAATAAAACAA